>JAMJFZ010002251.1:2730000-3420000 GCA_026225945.1 Cricetomys ansorgei
CGAGAGGAAGCACATGCTAGTAAGCACTGGAATCTACCTCCTTCATAACCTGCTCCCTCTTCTGGTTAAGACCAGCGGAGTCTTAAGACCCCCAAAGGAGTAAGAGTCAGGGCGAGAGGGCAGATGCCAGGTCCGAAGCAGATATTCCCAGCCAACAGTCCCCTCCCAACCTGCCCTGCCCAACCCAGGCCCACAGGGTCCATAGGTCACTTTGGTCCCGGAGTGGTAAAGGAAGGAGAAGACACTCACCAGGTAAGCAGGGCTCCCCACAAAGGCTCCCAAGGCCCCAGCCACAGCGCCGGCAACCATGGTGCCACCTGGTTGCTGGGTGAGGCCAGCCTGGCACGCCAGGCTATAGCAGTAGAAACGGACACCATTCATGAGGCCCTGGTAGAGAAGGCCAGCGGCCAGCCCCTTCTGCAGGCCCCACAGCCCGTCTGCCCGGGCAATGGCCACAACAGAAGACACAAAGCCCCGGTAGGGCCGTGGGTAGGTGCCTGGGGCCTGCAGTTCCCCCTGCAGCTGTAGACGGGTCTTCACTACTTCCAGGGGATTAGTGAATACACAGGCCAGGCAGCAGGCTGAGGCGCCCAGCACCAGATCCACAGCTGGGGACACCATCTCCCTGGCACCCATGGCGGGAGCCTTCT
This sequence comes from Cricetomys ansorgei, assembly GCA_026225945.1. Classification (NCBI taxonomy): domain Eukaryota; kingdom Metazoa; phylum Chordata; class Mammalia; order Rodentia; family Nesomyidae; genus Cricetomys; species Cricetomys ansorgei. The sequence goes on from JAMJFZ010002251.1 coordinate 2,730,651, forward strand.
GTTCGAAGGCCATGCATAGGTGGCAGTGTCTAGGCTCTCTGAACCCCTGTGTGGTCACAGGGCTGGGGACTGAGGCGTTCCAGTGCCATGTCTAGAGGACAGAGATCCTGTCACTGACTGGAGGCCCCTGGTCTGTCTTAGAACTCCACCTGCTGTTCAGCAGCCCCGGGGCTGGACACACCTCCTCTGGCTCAGACCAATCCCAGCTGCTGCTGGCCAGGGCGGGCCTGGACCCTGGGATCTGGAGGAAAGGTCACTTGGGGCTGGAAGAGAATGGGGTGGGAAGAAGGAGCCAGATGAGAGTGGGGGAGGGCACCCCTTGTCCTCTAGACTCTCTGCCCTGTCTCAAGTTCCTGTCCGGCTCCAGCTAAAGTCCTGGGCATGTGGTGACTCGGCCTTAGGCACAGCTTCTCGCAGACCAGCTACTGTGCCATTTGGACATCTACCACAGCCTGTGTGACTTCCTCTTTCCTGGCCTAAATTGTTCCAGTCTGGTTTCATTAGATTATCTTTCTTTTCTTTTCTTTTCTTTTTTTTTTCTTTTCTTTTCTTTTCCTTTTCTTTCTTTCTGTCTCCTTCCTCCCCGGTCCCTTCTTCCTTTCTTTCAAAGTTTATTTATTCACTTTATTTTGTTTTTGTTTTTGTTTTTTTTTTTTTTGAGACAAGGTCTATGTAACCCTAACTGCTGTATTATGAAAGTAGCTATGTAGACCAGGCTGGCCTCAAACTCAGAGATCCACCCGCCTCTGCCTCCCAGTGCTGGAATTAAAGGTGTGCGCTACCACATTCAGCTTTATAGGTCCATCTCAACAAGAGCAGAAGTTAGGCAGGGCCCCAGAGCGCTGCAGAGATAGTGGTGAGGTGTTCTTGTTGTTCTGGTTTGGTGTGAGATAGTACCTCATTCCAGGCTGGCCGAGAACTCAGCGTGCAGCCCAGACTGCCTTCTCCCTCGCGGCATTCCCCGGCCCCTCTGCCTCCCAAACGCCGGGGTTAGAGGCATGTGTCATCGTGCCTGGCAAACCCTTTTTTTAAAGACTAGGTTTTTTAAAAACTATAGGTTTCACTATATAGCTAAGGCTATCCTGTATGTGTGTGCGTATCTGTGTGTGTGTGTGTGTGTGTGTGTGTGTGTGTGTGTGTGCGCGCGCGCGCGTGTGGACACATGACAAGTGTACAGAGGTCAGAGGATAACTTGGGGGCATTATTAAATAAAGTGTCACTTGAACACAAATACTGCCCCACCACCAGTTGCTATGGAAACCAAGTGACTAATGGTGCACACGACAGAGAAACACTGGATAATGGGATGAGTGCACATATGTAAAACTTTACAACTGTTATTGCTGGAATTTTACATTTTCGTTACTTTTTTCTCTTGTTGTTTCGTTTTTTGAGACAAGGTCTTTCTTCACGCTCCTGGCCGTCCTGGAACTCACTCGATAGACTAGGCTGGCCTTCAACTCAGAGATCCACCTCAGTCTGCCTCTCAGTTGCTGGGATTAAAGGTGTGCGCCACCACGCCAGGCCCATTTCCTATTTTCAAACCGCCATTGATGACTTCAGGTAACCAGACTGTGGAGAACAGGCTGCCGAATTGGGGCGGGGGACGGATGGACGTTGAGTCCACTGAGTCTGACTCCAGAAGTCCCTTTGGGAGGCCCATGTGCACGGAGCTGGCTTTGCATAGCGCTTCACAGGAAAGGAGGTCCACACCCTTCCTCTGCTCCCAAATTCTAGTGCCTCAGCCTTGCTCACCCAAACCGCAGAGGACCTGGGCGGGACGGGATAGAACAAGGGCCGCCAGGTAAGGAGTAACCTTTGCAGTTCTAGCCATTTTCCTTAACAGCAGGGCCACTAGGCTCCCACTCTCGGTGGCCATGCAGGAATAGGAAAGCCCAGGGATTACCAGGACCCGGGTCCTCCAGGCAGTGGAGCCGCTGAAGCAGCTGAGGCAGCTGAGGCTGTGTGTGGACGACGGGTACGGAGCGGGCGACGGAGCCGTTCCAGTGGGAGAGGGTGTGGACTCTCCCTGCCCATCTCACGCTTAAAGGAGGGGCAGTGACACGTCTCAGCAATATAACATCAATTTTATTTAAAAAAACACGACCCAATCCAATCCGCCCGATCCGTCCCCTGAGGGATCTAACAAAGACCTCAGGAAGGGCCAGCTTCAGCCAAGCAGGGTTCGGTCGGGAGATGTCAAAGTAGCCCCTGGGCTTGTGGGCTCTGCTCCTCTCTCAGCCCCTCCCCTTTGCTCCCCGGCAAGAGGAACCAACCGATCCCTGGGTCCTACAAGCTCTGCTGTATTTGAGGGAGAGGGCATGCGGGACCTCCTGGCAGCCGTGACGGGCTGCTGGCCGGGCCCAGACTGTGCGAGGCAGGCCGCTGTGCGGGGGATGGATGCGTGAGGAGGCATGCACAGATACTTAAGTGTTCCCCTTTCCCTGTGCAGCGAGGACAGTGTGTTCAAACGACTGACAAGGATGGCTGGGCGCTCAGGACCCCCGCAGGGCCCTGACCCAGGAGAGGAAGATGCCACTCCCGCCTTCCTGGTCTCTTTGCTTCCCCTTAATGGATGCTATTATTCTCCTGGCCACCCTGAGCAGATGATGAGGACTAAGGTGGTGGCCCAGGGGACACCGTGTGTCTACAGAGCCCACAGGGCTCAGACCTTCTGCCCCAGTGACCTCTAGTCACTACCAGTTGGGCAGGGCGCCTAGGGTGCCAGGCGCTCACTCTGGATCTCTGTTCTCAAGGTGCGCTAGTGGTTCCGCCACCCCGAGGCAGGAGTGGGCTGTCCACAGAGGCCTGTGGACACCTGGCTCCAAAACAGCATGGTGGCACACCGCAGTGCACTCCGCTGGTCAGCCTTGCCTCCTTCCTGGCCGCCTGCAATGCCGCCCGGCCATGCCCTCAGCACCAGGGGTCCCGGGAGGCTCGGCCACGGCAGAGGCTGTCGCTCCGCTGCCAGGCACTATGGATGAGGCTCAGGGCATCTTCGAATTTCTGCTTGGCGGAGGCTTCATGGATCGCCTTGTGAGGGAGGTCTACCTGTGTTGGGACAAGCAGGGGGCTTGAGGGCTGCAGGCTTCTTTTCCGGAAGCCATGGCAGACCTTTGGGGCCCTGCACACCCTCTTGGGAACAGCTTCCATGTTTGGAGTTTCCCCTCCTGCTCTGCACACAGATTCCCAAGGTCTGGCTCTCAGGTCCACCTGGAATTCACTGGACGAGGGTATCTATCCTCAACCCTTCTCCCGCTCTGGCTCGGTTCTCCCCAGAACCACGGGGTACAGGGAGAGTGTGCACAAAATAGTACCTCTCCCTGGGTGTGGGGGAACATGCCTTAATCCCAGGAGCCAGAGGCAGGCCGTTCCCTGTGAGTTCCAGGCCAGCCAGAGCTGCACAGTAAGACCCAGACTCAAACTCAAACCCAAATCCACTACCTCTCCAGGGCTCAGAGCCCCATCCGCTCTGGGGAAGAGGAAGGCCCACCAGGAGCCCCACGGTGACTGGAGCTCAGGTCAGGTAGGGCAGCTCCTGGCGTTGTTTTTAGCCTGGACAGACACGCTGATGTTGGGGCTTGGCCCTTGGGCCCTAAGTTTCTGTGTCTGTCTCAGGGTTGTTGGCGAAGTTCCTGCCCCATAACCCTGTAGGCAAGGCCAGGCGCCAAGAACGGTTAGGTAGGTACCTGGTAGATGGCTTTCCACCCAGAGCTCAGGGCAGCCAGGAACCGGTCCAGTTCGGAAGTGCAGCTCAGATAGATGACCCAGGGTTGGAGCAGCTGTGGGCTATCCTGGGAGAACTCCTAGGGACAGCAGGCCCTGGGTGAGCATGTGCAGATTTCCCTGGGCAAGGCCTGTGCCCTCGTCCCCGCCAGCTCACCAGGACGCAGTACTCCTTGCCCAGCTCTGTGGAGATGGCATTGATGTCCGCCAGCCTGACCGTGCCCAGAGAGCGAAAGAAGCTGGTTTGGCAATCCTCGTGGCACGTGAAGAGGCGGTCCTCCGTGATCACCAGGCAGCAAGGGATACAGGGGCTGGGAGTCACCCCCTGAGGGATGACCTGGACATTGGCAGAAGGTGGGAGGGGCGGGCTGTTTCTCCAGGGTGGCCTACACCAGGGATCCCGGGTAGAGACTGCCCTCCTGAGCAGTGTGGGGGTGGGGTGGGGTGGAAGGGGAACGGTCCAGGCTGCAAAGTGGCCTGAGTTGTGTTCACTCCTGGGCTGTCCCCTAAGGTCTACCATCTGGGGCCTCCCAGGCTTATCTCTATGATTGATGTGTTTGGGGGTGGGACCCTCAAGATCCCGGATGGACCAGGCTGGGTGGATGGTGGAAATCGGGGCACTTACTCCTTTGGACACGGCCTGGCACAGATGTTGCATCCAGTCAGCCATTTCTGCCTCGCTGTCGGCACTTAGCTCCAGGCAGGGCCGGTCAGCCAGAATGACCTGGAAGGCGTGGGGCCGATCCGTGGTGTTGGATCTCCGGCAGCCACCGCACTGCTCCCCCCTGGGCCGGAGGAGGGTGAAATGGGAGTCAGTGGGAACCCCTGGGTCAGCTGCGGTGTGCAGACACTGGGCCTCTGGCGCTCTGGATGTTTGTGCGTGCTTGGCGGCCTCGCCATTTCTGTGTACCCATTTTTATTTTTTGAGACTGGGTCTCATGTAGCCCAGGCTGGCCTGGAACTTATTATATAGCAGAGGATGACCTGGGACTGGGAACTTCTGATCCTCCTGCTCCTACCTCCCACACAACGGATTCCAAGTGTGTCACCACCTGGTTACACGACCACCCTTATCTCTGGAATCGCCAAGATCCCCTTGGGTATCCAAACGTGGCCAGGTGAGAGGGTACAAAGCTGCTCACTGCACCTGCTCAGAACCAGCACCCACTCATCTACTTCCTCTGCAGTGTGCCTCTCATTGGGTGGGACTTCCTGGAAAGGGGCTGCCTTCTCTAGAGTTAGGGTGTCTCCTCTTCCATCCTGCCTCCTTGATCCCTCGCGGCCTCAGAGCTTGCAAACCCCAAGGCACTAGTCAGGGTTGCCGGTAAGGGGAGGTTTAGGGACAGAGGCTGAGCCGTCAGAAGGACAGGACAGCAAGCTCCAGGGCTCAGACTCAGCCAGAGCTCCTGGCAGGACACCCAGTCATGGCACCTGCCCGGTCCCCTGTTCCTGGAATACTTACCCCATGTTCACCGAGAGCAGGGGGATCACGTCAGTGCGGTCAGGATACTGGTAGAGGATCCCATTGCTACAGGGTCACAACACAGCGAGGTGAGGCCTGGCTAAGAAGATCCCAGGGATCCCCCATGAACTGGCTGGGAACCGGGGACCCGCTTTCTATGGATGGAGTGAGAAAGGAATCTGAGGGTAGCTGTGGAGGACACTGAAAGTCATGGGCACAGCTAAAGGTCTGTCACCAGGGCTGGCTCGGGCACCCGGGAATCCTGGGCCTAGAAAACTGGCCATATGGAAGAGCTCTAGAGCCCTGGGTGATGCCACAGCTCTGTGGAGAAGGGAGGTATCTGCCCTTGGGTCTCTCCTGCCAGGGACCTGACACATCCTCTTGGGCCCGCAGCCGCTGGGGCTCCCACCTGAGCACCACGAAGCAGGTCTTCCAGTGTTCCTTGCCCAAGTAGGAGGTACCCGCCTTGTAGTGCAGCATGCCCTCTTTGGTGATGGTGCCCTCGGGGGGTGAGCACTGGCAGGGGGCAGGGCCCAGGGCCTCGTCCATCGGGTCCTCCCAGTGCACAAGCCCGTAGAAGTGCACAGTCACAGTGGATGCCTGCCGGTGGAGGCAGCAGACAGAGCAGGTGAGGCCAGGCCTCAGTTTACCCATAATCCAGCCCCAGGAACAGCCACCATAAGAACAAGGGAACCTCAGGACATAGCCAAGCAGACAAGAGGACAGGGTCGAGAGGAGGAAAGCCCTTCCCAAGAGGTAACTCGGGAAGGCCAAGGCACCGTTTATATTGCTGAGCCTTAAACGGAGGCAGGCCAGCGTGGGGCGCCACCGGAAGGAACTTCTTCCCCGGCCACTGACCTCACATTTGGATTCCTGGGCGACGAATTTGGCCAGCGCCAGCTTCTCCATGGTGGCATCAGTCAAGATGCTGGGGTAGGGTGGTTCCCGGCAGCCTTTGATCATGGCTGACTTCAGAGACGACAGGAAGAGCCTGGGCAGGGAGAGCGGTTTGCTGTCAGGTCTGGGGACAGACCTCAGTGGATAAGGCTTTGTCCTGAGAACTGGCCCAGGGAGTTCTCAGAAACTAGGGGCTGAGGATACTGGAAGTGGGCGGCAGTGGGCGATGACGGGGTCAGAGCCCACATCACTGGAGTTTGCCCGGAAAAGGCCTGACCGTCCCCAGTGTCCGAAGGCTATGGATTCTGACAGTAAAGGGAGACCAGTCAGAGTGCTGGCCAGCAGGACCCGCCCATCCCAATCAGTACGGACGGATATGACCTCATCACGTGTAGCTCTCGCGTCCATAGTCCAAGGTGCACTGTGGGCAGCGGTCTGGCCTTTGTGTCTCCCCTCCCGTTGGGCCTCACGCCAGCCCCCTTCCTCATGGGTCCTGAGGGGCTGAGGTCACCTGGGCTGACGTGTGTCAGTCGGCCAGTGACTGTCCACTTCCCTGCCTCTCTGAGCAGACCGCAGGCTCTTGGGGGAACAGATTGGTGTCTGCTTCTACCCCCAGCCAGGGCCATGCCTGTGGCAGATGCTGATTCTCCTGTCCTGTTGAGGGTGGGGGCTGACACTCACTCAGCCAGGGCCACGTCGGCCGTGTCCAGCAGAAACTGCTTCCTGCGGTTGGTGCACACCAGTTTGACAGTCTGTCGGTCGAGGCCAACCTGCCAGAAAGCACACAGGGCTTGGCCGCTGCCCGGCATAAGGGGCAGCGAGGCCACCCTGAGGGTCGGCTGGGATCGGGGAAGGGAGAAACCACAAGTTTGGAGTCGCTACTCGGGAGGCCCGCCCCCGTCCGAGATCTGGGGTCAGGCATGAGTTAGGGAAGATGGTCAGAGAGGTGGTGAAGGAAGAAGCGTCTTCACCCTTGAATCCTGTCTCCAGTACGTGTACAGAGGCCTCTGTGGATGCTGGCACCCTTCCCCGGGACGGGCCCGTGCTCTGCAGCGCTTAATGGGTGGTCTCAGAAGCCACGTACTTAGGTGGGTACACCAGCTGCAGACTGCACTCACCGACACATAGTCAAGTTCGTTGTAAGAAACAGCCTCTTCCACCAGATATGGCTTCTCTGTGGCCCCTGAGGGAGGAGACCGCAAAGTCTATTACCCTGGCTGGCCTCTTTTCCATCTCCCAACCCCATTTGTTAAGACCCAGCCCCCTTGCAGAGAAGACCCTCTCTCTCCTTGCCCTGCAGTGTGAAGTGATGGTATAGCAGAGTAACAGACAGGGGGTTCAGCCCAGCTAGCGGTAACTTCCTAGAGACGCCTTGTCATCAGCGCGTGCCGACGGTGGGGTGGGGGTGGGGGTGGGGGTGGGGAAGGCTCAGCCCCGCCCGCTCCGGCCTGGGGGCCACAGGCACCTTTCCGAAGCAGGTAGACGTAGCAGTCTGTGAGCAGCACGTACAGCAGCTGCAGGTTCCCCTCCATGTGCCCTGTGCTCATCCGGATCATCTGCGGGGCGGAGGCAGGCGGGGGTCAGCTCGAGCTCCCGCCCCGCTGGGCCCCGCTTGCACGCTGAACAGTGTGGGCGACCCGACCTGCCTTGGCTGTGCTGCTCGATGGTTCCTGAGTTCAGGGACTTACTTTGAACAACTGCTCTTCGTTTTCTCGAAAGACATGGATCATCAGTAGGAGTAAGTGATTGTTGTCTACTCTGTGACAGGGACAAGGGCACGAAGGAGCAGGGGGTCAGGCAAGGTGGTGGTGTTGGGGGGGCGTCACACACCTTTCCACTTCCCATGGCAGGCTAGATTTCCCACGGCCCCAGCCGGGCGGGCAGATCCCTCACCGGGTGCGGACAGAGCTCACCTGAACTCTGAGGGGTGCGACATCTCTGAAGGGCTCCCCTGGCCCTCATCTACCCCGGAGTCCTCGGCGCTGCTCAGACACGGACTGGGCTGGTCTCGCTTGAGCTTGCAAAGAGCCTCCTGGGTTTCAGGTTCAGGCTGGGACACAGGCTCAGGCACAGGCTCCTGGCTGACCGGCGGCAACTGGGTGTCCGGCTCCTGAGGCTCCGGTTCCTCAGCCTCCCCTTGAGTGTCCTCTAGGGGCTGAGATGCCTTCCCCTCTCCTCTTCCTCCCTCTTCTTCTTGGACAGCAGCCGCAGGGCTACCAAGAACATGCAGCGGTTGGCCAGGCCCTGCAGGGTCATGGTGGCGGCCACCTGGTGCAACAGCACTTGGACTCTCGACGGTAAAGCGGTAGAAGTCCATCGGGGCTGGAAGCCCCTCGCTAAAGTCGCAGAATGGTGGTTTCTCCGGGGCCTCCCCGGGAGAGCCGGTCCGAAAGGACTGATCTGGGGGATCGACTTGAGAGCACCAGGTGCTGGGGTCCAGCTGCCCGTGGAGCTTGTCAATGACCTTGCTCAGGGGCTGTCCCAGGCACTCCATGGAGGTGTCCTTCATCTCGGGGATCAGCAGGCCCATCTGGTTGACCTCTGAGTGCTCGCTGCTCTCAGTTACGCTGGGTCCCTCCCCTCGCTCCTGCGGGGAGGTAAGCGCAGGATCTGACGAGTCCCGCCCCAGGCCTGGGGTGCCCACAAGTCTGTCACCATCCCCCTGCCTGGCACATTTCTGGTGGTTAGAGGCAGGGTGCAGCGGGCTTGCTTCCTCATCCAGTTTGGTCTTTTTCTTCTTACCGGTTTTCTTCTTCTTGGTGACCCTGGGATGGTAGTGACAGGGAGACAGTTAACACTTGGGCACCCACTAAGGGAAACAGGCTGGGTTAGTGGGGCGATCCTGAGGGGGTGTGGGCCTGGGCACCACGTCAGACCTTGGTGTCCTGGCAGAGACGGGTAGGAGGAACAGCATGGAGAAGCCTGTTAGCTCGCAAGCAGGCCTAGAAATTCTATCTAATGAAACCGAGGTAGCAGCCAGGTCTGCTGGTGCAAACGTGTAGTCCGAGCACTTGGGAGGCAGAGGCAGGGGGATTGTGAGTGCAAAGCCAGCCTGGGCTACACAGCCGGATCCCATCACAAAAACAAAAAGAGGGGAAAAAAAAGTCTGAGCTAAGCCAGGCCTGGTAGCCCTCGGGAGGTAGAGGCAGGGGGATGTATGAGGCCAGCCTGGTCTACATCTCAAGCTCCAGGCTAACCAGGGCTAGATAGTGAGACCTCGTCTCAGAAAACACAACAAAGCAAAACAAACCCAACTGAGGTAGGAGTCAAACACAGGCCGAGGTTAGTTGGACCAATGGCTCTCTGCACGGTGCTCCCCTGTGATATGGACAACGGACCCTTTCCCTTAGGTATCATTGTGAATAAGTGGGACACCCGGAAATGCCTCAGAGTTTCATCGTCTCGGCCTTACTCTTTGGGATGGGCCTAAGACACCTCAGGTCTGAATCACTAAAGCTGCTGTGAACTTTAACCAGCCAGAGTGTGTGACTGTGAGTGTGTGTGTGCGCGTGTGTGTGTCCCGGGCCCAGACTCTAGGGAGCAATGCTCCTGCCTCAGGCCAACAGGTATGACAGGATACAGGCTTCTCTCCTCATCTGGTGTGGAGCGGTCTCAGAGAGGGACCCCTCTCCTTCGTGTATCCCTGTCCACGTGTCAAAGATGTGAAGCGTGAAGCAAAGCTAGAGAGATCACAGAATGTACACTGGCTTCCTACCACTGGGACGCTGGGGCAGGAGGATGGCCAGTTTGAGGCCAGCCTGGGCTTCATCCATGTACTAGTGAGACCCTTTCTCACAAACAAAACAAATACACCTGAAGGTGGTGTCTGGGCCTGCATGGGCCAGACAAGAAGCCAGCCACGGCTGCTGCCTAGGTCAGCCCACTCTGGTGCTTGGACCTCGCTCCTGGCTATATGCTTGTGGCTCTCTCAATCCACACACAGGAACTCTGACCCACAGCTGACGTAGCAAGAGAGGCCCCTGTGGGAGGTGCTGAGGTCATAAGGGTGGAGCCTTCTGAACAGGACCACCACCCTCACAAAGGCAGCCCAAGAGCGGTCTCTCCACCCTGCCGTGAACTGCATGCGTGGCGCCCTCACCCCAGCCTCCAGAGTAAAGGCCTGAGGTGGTGCTGGTGCGATGGCGCACGCCTTTGATCCCAGCACTCAGTACTGGGGGGGGGGGGGGGGGGGGCGGGCAGAGGCAGGAGGATCTTCGTGAGTTGAGGCCAACCTGGTTTACACAGCGAGTTCAGGACAGTCAGGGCCTCGCAGAGAAACTTTGTCTCGGATAAAAAAAATAAAATAAGAGTCTGCTGTTCCTGCTCCTGTCTCTGTGCTTGGGTATAGCAGCCTACATGGGACAGGTCTTCTGATCGTTGTGGACCAAAGAACTGTATGCAGTGGGAAGGAGCTGCTTCTTAAGTCTTGGGGGTGTTCCCCTGCCCTTGGGGAAGCCCCTCCCTCCCCACTTCCCCACCCCCGGACCTCCCGAGTGTGCCCTGGACTACACAGTGAGCCCAGGGGTGGACGTGGGCGCCGGGTGCCCGCCCACCTTCTCCCAGGTTCCTCCCTGCTGACCTGATGACTTCAAGCTCTGAACAGGCATCAGGTGGGTCTAGGGCCTGGGCCTCCTCCTGCTCCTGAGAGGTGGTGTGCACAGGGGTGGTGTCAGAGGAAGACACGGTCTCGGCCTGCTCTCCATTGAAGGGGTTATGGCGCTGGGTGGGGCTCTTGGTGGATGCCTTGCTACTGGTTAGGTCTGAGGCAGTGGAGCGGGGGCCACTGATGGTATCTGTGAGGTCTCCATCTGCAAGCACAAGGAGATAGGACACAGACAGCCTGTCAGCCACTGCTGGCCCCCAGGGGATGCCTTATCTCAGGGGAGGAGGGCGAGTCCCTTCTAGGGAAGCCTGCCCTCCGTGGCCCTAGTTCAGGAGCAGAGAGGCCCCAACCCACAGGACGTGGAATTGGTGCTTTCGATGGGGACACCCTCTTCTCTGCCGCTGGGGGCCTTTAGTACTCACACTTGGCCAAGTCCAGTTAAAGGTGTAAAACAGCTTCTAGGCCTTAGCCCTGGGCTGCGTGACTTAGACGCTTCCCAGGGTGTCTGGGACCCCAAGAAGAGACAGGTTGCATACCTCCTAGGATAACCTCAGAGCCCTCTCCTGTAAGGATTGGGGGTACCCAGAAGCCCCTCAAAATCACTCCTTGTGCAAAGTGATACCCAGAGTCTTCTGCAAGCCTCCCTCCCCGACAGACAACAGGGAAAAAGGGAAGCGGGAAGAGCAGAAGAGACAAAAAACGAGAGCATGGGCCTGGGATGGGGAACACGGGACCCAACACAACAAACAGTGACAGGCAGATCAGGGGCGACAAGATGAAGCGCAGAGAGGTAGGAGTGCAAGGCGCTGCCCCCCAAGACACTCTGCAGGCTCTTCAGAGGAAGTTGACTTTCTTCCTCCAAATCCAACAGCTGGGGGACAGAGCTGGGCTCCCCTCTTAGGATGAGCTGGAGGCTGCTGCTGCCTTCCAGTGGGAGAGCTGGTCTAACCTGCTCCAACCTGCTCCATCTTAAGTCACTGGAGCAGGCAGGGGATGGGGGGCACCATGGTGGCAAGCACAGATAGGAGCTGCCCAAGCAGAGAGCTGAGGCCTGGGACCAGCTGGTGGGACCGCCTGGCGGAGGGCTAATGCTCTCATGGTCGTGGGCACATCCTGCTGGCGAGAGGGACACGCTTCCCTCAGCCCGCTGGAAAGCCTGCTGGCTGACACACTTGTCCTATGTGGCTGTCTTTTCTCATTTTTATCTTTTTGAGACGGGAGTCTCACTATGTAGCCCTATCTGGGCCTGGGACAGTCAGCAGTCCTTCTGCCTGGGGGGGTGGGGCAGGGGTGGGGGGCAGTTAAAAGTAATCACAGCTCTGTCGAGAACTCACTGGGGACCCTCTTCAGCTTTCCTGAGATTGGAGCCTACAGGTTCTTCAAGACCTCTTCCCCTCAGCTTGAGGAAGGGTCATGAGAGGCGAGTGAACAGACCCCGGAACATGGTAGGTGTTAAGCCTTGGGTGCCTAGCACTTCTATAAAGAAGCTTAAGACTGTAGAACTACCTAGCTCTGCTCAGGACCCCAAGTTTGGAGTCCCCCCCCAAGTCCTGCTTTCCTCCAGGCTCAAAGAAACAGCGGGGTGCCTTTGCTAGGTGAGCCGCCACTGTGGGCCAGTGCTGAAGGACTTGGGAAGTCTCTGTTGGTATGAATCTAACCCTGCCTGGACCTGGCCCAGCCTCAGCAAGCTGGGCTCTTAGTTTCTGGATGAGCTAGATCTAGGGGCTTCCAGGAAGGTCAGGAGGTCAGGGCCTGCCTGGCAAGTGACTGTACAAAGTGTGTCAGAAAGGAGTTAGTGGTTAGCACCAAAAGGAGAAAACCAACGGTGACATTATGCTTCAGAAGAGGGAGGCTGAGAGGAGAAGAGATGTTAAGGTGGAATTCTGGGTCTCGTGCTACCTCAACGCAAACACACGGCCAAGGGACGCAATTTACCTCTCAATGCTGGACCTCATGTCACTCAAAGTTAAGCTAGTTCACCTAACAGCACATGGGAAAAATCAGCTCTTGTCCACTGCTCAGAGGTCACCTTCAGGGGGAACCCTACCTCAGGCAAGAAGGGAGCCCCAGGGCAGGAGCTCTTTAGGGAGTCTGTGACAGCCTCAGATTTAAGGAGCAAAATTTACCAGATCAAACACAGACCCTACTTTGAGTAAGTCCTGTAACCGGGGAGTGGCTGTGTGAATGTGTTCAAGTCCAGCCTCGGGTCAGAGGCAGAAAAATGCCCCACAGCGCTGACGCCCAGTGGACAGCGTGGGAAGCTAGTCTGCCTTATATATCCAAAGAGAATCTCCCCTTGGAAGCTTTTGCATTGACTTATGTGGGGGGCATGCTTGTGCGTGTGTGTACGGGTCAGAGCATGCTTGTGTGTGTGTGTGGGGATCAGAGCATGCTTGTGTGTGTGTGTGTAGGTCAGAGCATGCTTGTGCGTGTGTGTGGAGGTCAGAGCACGTTTGTGCGTGTGTGTGTGGAGGTCAGAGCATGCTTGTGCGTGTGTGTACAGGTCAGAGCATGCTTGTGTGTGTGTGTACGGGTCAGAGCACGCTTGTGCGTGTGTGTGGAGGTCAGAGCATGCTTGCGTGTGTGTGTGGAGGTCAGAGCCTGCTTGTGCGTGTGTGTGGAGGTCAGAGCACGCTTGTGCGCGTGTGTACAGGTCAGAGCCTGCTTGTGCGTGTGTGTGGAGGTCAGAGCATGCTTGTACATGTGTGTACGGGTCAGAGCATGCTTGTGCGTGTGTGTACAGGTCAGAGTATGCTTGTGCGTGTGTGTACGGGTCAGAGCATGCTTGTGAATGTGTGTGGAGGTCAAAGCACGCTTGTGCGTGTGTGTACGGGTCAGAGTATGCTTGTGCGTGTGTGTACAGGTCAGAGCCTGCTTGTACGTGTGTGTGGAGGTCAGAGCACGCTTGTGCGTGTGTGTACGGGTCACAGCATGCTTGTGCATGTACGTACAGGTCAGAGCCTGCTTGTGCGTGTGTGTACAGGTCAGAGAATGCTTGTGAATGTGTGTGGAGGTCAGAGCCTGCTTGTACGTGTGTGTGGAGGTCAGAGCACGCTTGTGCGTGTGTGTACGGGTCAGAGCATGCTTGTGCGTGTGTGTACAGGTCAGAGTATGCTTGTGCGTGTATGTACGGGTGAGAGCATGCTTGTGAATGTGTGTGGAGGTCAGAGCACGCTTGTGCGTGTGTGTACAGGTCAGAGCCTGCTTGTGCGTGTATGTACAGGTCAGAGTATGCTTGTGCGTGTGTGTACGGGTCAGAGCATGCTTGTGCATGTGTGTGGAGGTCAGAGCCTGCTTGTGCGTGTGTGTGGAGGTCAGAGCACGCTTGTGCGTGTGTGTACAGGTCAGAGCCTGCTTGTGCGTGTGTGTACGGGTCAGAGCACGCTTGTGCGTGTGTGTACAGGTCAGAGCCTGCTTGTGCGTGTATGTACAGGTCAGAGTATGCTTGTGCGTGTGTGTGGAGGTCAGAGCACGTTTGTGCGTGTGTGTGTGGAGGTCAGAGCATGCTTGTGCGTGTGTGTACGGGTCAGAGCATGCTTGTGTGTGTGTGTACGGGTCAGAGCACGCTTGTGTGTGTGTATACGGGTCAGAGCACGCTTGTGCGTGTGTGTGGAGGTCAGAGCATGCTTGTGTGTGTGTGTGGAGGTCAGAGCCTGCTTGTACGTGTGTGTGGAGGTCAGAGCACGCTTGTGCGCGTGTGTACAGGTCAGAGCCTGCTTGTGCGTGTGTGTGGAGGTCAGAGCATGCTTGTACATGTGTGTACGGGTCAGAGCATGCTTGTGCGTGTGTGTACAGGTCAGAGTATGCTTGTGCGTGTGTGTACGGGTCAGAGCATGCTTGTGAATGTGTGTGGAGGTCAAAGCACGCTTGTGCGTGTGTGTACAGGTCAGAGCCTGCTTGTACGTGTGTGTGGAGGTCAGAGCACGCTTGTGCGTGTGTGTACGGGTCAGAGCATGCTTGTGCGTGTGTGTACAGGTCAGAGTATGCTTGTGCGTGTATGTACGGGTCAGAGCATGCTTGTGAATGTGTGTGGAGGTCAGAGCACGCTTGTGCGTGTGTGTACAGGTCAGAGCCTGCTTGTACGTGTGTGTGGAGGTCAGAGCACGCTTGTGCGTGTGTGTACAGGTCAGAGCCTGCTTGTGCGTGTATGTACAGGTCAGAGTATGCTTGTGCGTGTGTGTACGGGTCAGAGCATGCTTGTGCATGTGTGTGGAGGTCAGAGCCTGCTTGTGCGTGTGTGTGGAGGTCAGAGCACGCTTGTGCATGTGTGTACAGGTCAGAGCCTGCTTGTGCGTGTGTGTGGAGGTCAGAGCACGCTTGTGCGTGTGTGTACGGGTCAGAGCATGCTTGTGCGTGTGTGTACAGGGCAGAGTATGCTTGTGCGTGTGTGTGGAGGTCAGAGCACGCTTGTGCGTGTGTGTACAGGTCAGAGCCTGCTTGTGCGTGTATGTACAGGTCAGAGTATGCTTGTGCGTGTGTGTACAGGTCAGAGCATGCTTGTGCGTGTGTGTACAGGTCAGAGCCTGCTTGTGCGTGTATGTACAGGTCAGAGTATGCTTGTGCGTGTGTGTACGGGTCAGAGCATGCTTGTGCATGTGTGTGGAGGTCAGAGCCTGCTTGTGCGTGTGTGTGGAGGTCAGAGCACGCTTGTGCATGTGTGTACAGGTCAGAGCCTGCTTGTGCGTGTGTGTACAGGTCAGAGCCTGCTTGTGCGTGTGTGTGGAGGTCAGAGCACGCTTGTGTGTGTGTGTACGGGTCAGAGCCTGCTTGTGCGTGTATGTGTGTATGTGTATGTGGAGGTCAGAGCCTGCTTGTGCATGTATGTACAGGTCATGCTTGTGTGTGTGTGCGGAGGCCAGAGGCCAACTTGAGGAAGTCTGGTCTCTCCTCCCTGTTGTCAGGCCTGGCGGCAAGCACCTTTTCTTGCTGAGCCACCTTGCAGGCCCCTCCCTGTAGGGAGCTTCAGCTACACCTGGGCAATTTCCTCAATCGTTTTGTGTTAACCTGAAAAGATCAAACCTCCATCTTTCTCCTGGATGCTCACGTGGCTGATGGGGCCTCCAATCCCAGTATTTCAAAGCTTTTCTACCACAGTTGTCCACCCCAGCGAGCCACGTCATCACACGCACGGTCCCTGCAGTGACTGGGACTGGAATCGGGGGTGGCCTAGTGTGTGTGCAACAGTCACTCGGTGACGCCCGAGGCAGCTGTGGAAAGGCAGGAGCCCTCCCCGAGAAAAGGGCGCGTGGGCTAAGGGCCAAGTTCCCCTATTGCAGAATCCCACCTATGCCAACACCAGCTGTGGCGTCACAGCCACATGCCTTATTATTAGTAATGAGGGACCGGCTCTGAAACATGCAGCAAGCTTGGCGTGGAAATGTTGCAAAACAGGAAAGAGGGTCACAGAGGACTCTGTCCCACCTTCCCAGTCTGTGCTGGGTACAGACGGCACTGCAGGAAACACATCTCCAAAATCATAATCTACAAAACGAGGGACAAAACTCTGGATTAGAAACAGGCAGTGGAGGGGGCTTGGGGGCAACAGGTAGGAGGCGGGGCGGGGGGTAGGGTGGGCTTTCTACATTTCCTCTGACAGACGGCTATGACCTCGGCTGTCCTGAGGGACACTCCTCCCACCCGGAGCCTGTTCTGGAGGAGAAGAACCAGAGTTTCCTTGGACCTAACCACGGTTTCTACTCCTTGCCTTCCTTTCCCCTGTGGCCCTCTGGGTAATGAGTCCCGTCCTGGATTGAGCCAGACAGTATGAATTGCTGGGCTTAGGGGGAACACCTCCATTCGCGGATAGCCTGGCTGCTTCCTCAAGGCCTGCCCCTCTGGCTCCTGTCTCCAGCTCGTGAGGCCCACCCAAGGTGACGGAGTGTCACTACACTTGTGTCACAAGCAAATGAGCAGTGCAAATCTTTTTATTATTACTAGACCTGTAAACTTTCATGTAGCCCAGGCTGGCCTTGAACTTGCCACATAGTAGAGAGTGACTTAGAGCTCCTCCTCCTGACTCTACCTCCCAACTGCTGTGATTACAGGTGTGCCCCATCATGCCTGGTGTGTGTGTGTGTACATGTGTGTGTGTGTGTATGTCACAGTGCGTGTGTGTGGAGATTGGAGGACAACCTTCAGAAGTCAGTTCTCTCCTTGCAGGGTGCATTCCCAGGATCAAAGTCAGTTGTCCGGCTCCTGTGATGTGGCTCTTTAGCCACCGGGCCCCCTCACTGGCCCCAAGCTTGGGTTTATGCAGTACTGCGAACTGAACCCAGGCCTGCACCCACAGTAGACCAGCATTCTACCCACTGAGCCACACTGCCAGCTCCTGTGATGCAAATCTTGCTGAGAGCAAGTCTGAAAGTGGGACGCATGACCCATGGCATGAGCAGAGATGAAGGACGAGGAAGGGCAGGTCTGAGGGGAGGCAGTTCCAGGGGAGCTGAGTGAGTACACGCGCTCCCCCCCCCCCCCCTGCAACGCTCCCAGAGGTGACTTTGAGGGAATGAGACAGATCAAGATGTCCTTGGTCTCACCAAGTAGGGGCGCTGGCCTGAGGTTTGAGGAAAGCCAGGGTTTTCTAGCAACTGTGCTGAGGGGCTGCCTGCGGTTCCTCGGTCTCAGGAGGAACAGTGCAGCCATCTCTGTCCTGTGGAGGGCCACTAGGAGGAACTGCCCAAGAAACTGTGAGGGTCCCTGCCCCCTCAGATCCGATTGTCTCTCCCGGGGCTGCTCAGCCTCTCTGCTCAGAACCTGCTGCAGGACAATCTTCCTGAGCAGCTGATGCTCAGCCCTGACTCAGGAAAGAGTTTCCGGGGGGCACTGCTGTGAATTCCTCTTGCTCAGAAGACGGCCCCGGGACATGAGGCTAGAAACTTCTGGAAAAGTAAGGTTCATAGAGCCTGATTTTTGCCTTTTTTTCTTTTAAGCTACCACAGACACTGAGGAAATGAAGATCTGAGAAATGGCCAGCTCTGTCCAGCTGCAAATCCCAAACACAGGAGAGACACCATCGCTCGCTCGGGCTGAGGAGGCTCCAGAGTCCACTCCAGGGCACAGCCCAGTTCCTCCCGCCCTGGAGACACTTACCCTCGCTGGAGGGGGCGATCGCGCTGTCATCCCATTCCAGGTTGGTGGAGGTGACGGAGTTGAAGGAGTTGAGGGACAGACTGTCCGAGCCGTGGACTGAACTGGGAAGGCGGTCTTCGAAGTCCAGCAGGTACTGAGGTTTGTAGTAATCGGGCATGTAGGGGGCCAGGTCTAAGTAAGGGGCATCCTATGGACAGAGCGCAGGAAGAGGGGGGTGATGGGTAGAAGCCTGGGGCAGCTGGAAAGCAAGGCTTGGCAAGTCACCAGAATCAGAATGGGAAGATGGAGGATCGCTTACACACACACAGAGACACATGCCACATACTCGCACACACAGACACATATCACACATACACACACAGATACATACCACACACATACCACAGACACACAGACACACACAACAGATACATACCACACACACACACACACACACACCACACACACACACACACACACACACACACACACACACACACACACACACACACACACACACACACACACACACACACACACCCCATGGCTCTCTTTTCCTAGAAAAGCAAAGAGCTCCAAGGAGTTAATTAGGAAACGACTGTCCCAAGGAGTAAGGAAACAGCTCTAAAGCCATGGTGTGATGGGTGTCAGCGGAGCGACGCTTGCCTGAATGCACGCCAGGCCTGGGTTCCACCATCGGCACCACAGGAAAGAGAGGAAAAGGCCATCAGAACCCAACTGGACCATCTAACATTCCCTGGATAGCTCTTGGCATTAGAGTCTCTCGCTCTCTCTAGTTCCTGCCAGCGCCGGATTCCACCCTCAGCCTGCGGGGGTAGGGAGCAGGGAGGGTGCAACCAGAATGAGACCAGGCCCACGAGGTGCTCGGCCTCTTTGGGGTCAGCATTGACGTCACACAGTCGCCTCCTCAGCCTTGCGGTTTTGCTGTCTATGGTCTGTTACCGCCGTCCGAAAAGAGTAAATGGAAGCTTCCAGAAATAAGCAGCTGATACATTTTCAGCATTTTTTGAAGTTAGTTGTGGCGGCGCACGCCTTTAATCCCAGCACTCGGGAGGCAGAGGCAGGCGGATCTCTGTGAGTTCCAGGCCAGCCAGGACTGCTTAGTGAGAGACTGTCTCAGTAAAAAATTATTTATTTCGGGGCTGGAGAGATGGCTCAGCGGTTAAGAGCACTGGCTGCTCTTCCAGAGGATCTGAGTTCAATTCTCAGCGACCACATGGCCGCTCACAACTGTCTGTAACTCCAGTTCCAGGGGATCTGGCGCCCTCACGCCAACGCACTTAAAATAAAATTTAAAGAATTATTTATTTGTTATTACTTTGTGTTCACGATGTGTGTGGCGGTGTTTGGGGGGACATATATATGTCAGAGCATCTGGCACGGGATGCGTGTGGAGGTCTGAGGACACTTTGTGGAGTCGGTTCTCTCTCTTGTAGGTTCTGGGTATCGGGCCTGCATGGACAGGTTTATGTGACAAGTATTTTCACCTGCTGAGCCAAATCGCTGGCCCCCATTTTTTTGCTGCTGTATTTTCAATAGGATCTCACGCATCTGGGGCTGCACTTGACTTGGCTATACAGCTGAGTTGACCTTGAACTTCGGATCCTCTCTCCCAGGTTATAGAATTATACAACTCGTACGCTTGTTTCAGAAAGCTCTTGCTCTCTTGTTATAACTGTCCTGTTTTGTGCTGTTGCTGTTATCTCATACTGGGGATAGTTTTTTATTTTTTTAATGAGTTTATTTATTTTAAGGTTTTTCGGGACAGGGTTTCTCTGTAGCCTCGGCTGCCCTGGAAATTACTCTGTAGACCAGGCTGGCCTTGAACTCAAAGATTCACCTGCCTCTGCCTCCCAAGTGCTGAGATTAAAGGTGTGCGCCACCACCACCCAGCTTAAGGTTTTATTTTTAAATATGCGCTTGCAAGTGTCTGTGGCAGGGTAAGTGCACTTGTGCACGCAATGCCCTCAGAGGCCAGAGGGGCATCAGATCCCCTGGAACTGATAATTACAAACAGCGGTGGGTTGCCTATCACACGGAGGTGCCAGGGACTAAATTCAGGTCCTCTGCAAGTGCAGTACATGCTTTTAACCACTAAGCCATCTCTCCAGGACCTGTGCCTAATTTACAAACTAAACTTTATCATAGGGATGGATAAATATATATATATAGATATCCGTGGAGATATATACATGGGATGATTTATAGTGTTGTGAAGGATTCTTGAGAGGGGCTGAGTGTCCTCTGTGGAGAAGCAAAGAGCCAGAGACACTTGCCAGATTGCAGGAAGCTGCACCTCTTAGACACTCATGTCTTAAACACAGCTGAGTCCTGAGCTAAAGCAGGTAATGTGGCTCTTCCCCAGGGGGGTAGAAAGGCAGGGAACATTCTGAGCCGAGAATCCTGGCCATGAATAAGCCAAGAGAGAGAATCCCCCTTCCGCCCAACCCCGCTGACCCAACAGGCTCCGGATGGACCAGGAAAATGGAGGTCTCCCTGCTCCCTCCCTCCCTGCAGCATCAAGAGCCAAGGAGTCTCACCAGATCCAGGTCGAATCGAATAAACTCCAGCCCAGACACCAAGGTCAGGAAGAGAGTCAGGTGATCGTGGCTGCAGACCAGGGCGTTCCTGACAGACAAATAAAAACAACCTGAGGACTTCTGAGTCCGGTCACCAGTCTGGCTCAACCTCACCGGAAAGCCCACAGTATTGAAACAGGACACATGACAGCCCACCGGGGCATGGCACCAGCTCATTCAGCCACGCCCCTCTCCTCATTTCTCCAGTTCTCTTACTGGGTGTGAAGCTTGCCAGTGTCTCCAGAGACAGGCCTGGAGTATAAGGCTTATTGAGCTCTCGGTGGCTGCTGTACACGCTCTGTCCCTTTAGGGTCCCCAGCAAAGGGAAAGGCAAACATTGGGCACTTGGTCAGTCTGAGACCAGGACAGACCATTCACAGAGCCCAGCTGGGACTCTGGAGGAAGACTCTGAGTACTCCTGGAGGAAGCCACCAGACTGCCAGCAAGACTCCAAGGTTCTCTGCCCTCACCGCCAGGCCCCCAGCGTGTAATACTGAGCTAGGTCTCTGTCTCTATGTGACAGGGTGCTTTGGGCTGAGGTTTAGGGAGCTGGGGGCCAGGCAAGAGAGAATGTTCCAGACGCTTACCTGACATAGTACTTCTGCAGCAGACCCAAGTTCTCCTGGAACAGTCGCAGGTAGCTCTCCAGGGAATTCTCATTGAGAGCCAGGTAGAGCCAGGCACGGCCTGCAGAGAAGGAAGGGTAACTCAGCCCGTGGGCACCTGCTGGCGGTTGGCGGTCGGTGCCTTTCTGAGATACACAGGACATTGTCCCGACCCTGCAGACTAACACAGTTTCTGTCTTGCACGCTTGGCCTGGGACTCCAAAGGAACCCAGTTTTCTCGTGTGTCACGGACCCCTGCACCTCGTCAGTGACACCCACAAACTGTCACATGCATGGGGGAGAAAAAAATGAGGCTTTGTGGAAGGCTCTGGCATTTTAACCCCCAAGGCCACTTGGACGTACGAGGCAGACAGCTGCCTCGGGCTGGCCTGGGCTGGATCTGAGCCCCACGCTCCCACAGGCAGAGCACAGCCAGCCCCTGGTCCTACTCACTGCGCCCCAGGTTGGTGGCCACATGCTGGAGCACCTCGATCTGCTTGATGGCCTCTCTGCGGGTGAAATGGACCACAAGCACCCAGTAGCCAGATGAGAGGTCTTGCAATCTGTGAGGATAGGGATAGCAGGGCTGGGCTTAGGCCGGGCTACCTAGGGCAACCAGGTGCTTCCGTTCCACCCCTTGCCCCAGGTGCAACCTGTCTGAGTGAGACCAGTCTTCTCTGGAAAGATGACAGAGAACAGAGGCAAAGGAGAACAGGGATGTCTCTCTGGAGGAGTCTCGGTCATCCCTTCCACCCCCACCCGCTGCCGCCCCATGCCTGGCTCTGCCAGCCCTCAGAGCGCCCACACTCACCCATAGAGCAGTGCGTGGTCCAGGTGCTCACACAGGCGCTGCAGGACCTTGTCATGGTTCCGGATAGCAGGGGTCTCGTCCTCACATGCTGCAAAGTAGCTCTGCAGCTGAAAGAAAGGATGGAGTGTGATGAAGAGAAGAGCTCCAGGCGCAGGATGTCCCGAGGTGGCCAGCAGAGTCGGCCTCCAACCTCCCTGCTGCCTTCTATCTTGCCCAGCCTTGTGATGCTGAGGGATGCCCAACCCGCACGAGTGTTGAGTGGCACTTAGCTTTGGGGCAGGGCCATAGGCTGTGGTTGTTGCCTGGGCACCAAACAGTGGTGTCTGTGTAAGTCACACATGCACAGGGACACACACACAGAGGTAGGCACGCACACACACAGAGGCACACACACACATACACACACACACACAGAGGCACACATGCACAGAGAGATACACACACACACACACACACACACACGGAGGCACATACACACATACACAGAAGCACACACATACATACAGAGAAGCGCACACACACAGACACAGAGGTACACACACACACATACACACAGTCTGTTGGTAATACCTGAAAGCATTTAAATAAGATTCTCAATCAGCTCTTAAAACATCATTTATTTAATGAGTAGGCCCTGCTTGGAGCTGCCCTTTGTACACACCAAGGTCTCATAGACTGGGTCACCTGCTCTGACGGCCTTCCTGCTGGAGGCAGACATGAGCATTGAATTTGCCTGAGGATCCTGGCCAGATCTAGGTGTGTGCCAGGTTCATGTCAAGCCCTATGCCAAGAAAGACACTGTTCCCAGGGCTGGAGAGAGGGGCACAGAGAGAGAGGAAGGGAGGGAGAATGAGAGGAAGAGACACAGAGAATGAGAGGCAAATAGATTGAGATCCCAGACGAGGTGCCCTGAAGTACCCTCAGCCCACCAGGCTGCAGGCGGGGGAGCTCAGCCGAGCTGGGTGAGCCAGCTTGGATTCTTGGACTGAGTTCTATGCAGCCAGAGAGCAACACTCTTCATTCCCGTTGTCTTTCCAGTGGCACAGATGGGAAATGCAGGAAGAGTACTGAGCCCCCGACACTGGGGTTGGTTTCTGGAAGCGGTGGTGATGGATCAGGCACACCAGGGCGCATGTGCTGCCGGAGGGAGCCCAACCATTCAACCCCACAACAAAAGTAGTCTCTCTTCTCTTCGACCCGGAGCAAGCCCAGCAGCCTGACTGACCGGGGACAGAATTCAGTCCTGAAGAGTCTGCCCAGCTCTCATGCAGGCAGAAGGACAGAGTGAGGAAGGCCTTTTAGAGGTCAGACAGGCAAATGGACTAACCAACTAACCCATGATGCTACACAGCTGCCTGCTGGCAATGGCAGAAGGTGGTTTTTTTTTAAATTCCCAATTAGCCACTAAAATTATTATTACTATTTATTTTATGCGTATGAGTACTTATCTATATGTATGTCTGTGCACCACATGCATGCCTGGTGCCCATGGTGGCCAGAAGAGGGCGTCAGATCCCCTGGAACTGGAGTTGAAGATGACTGAGAGCTCCCCCCCCCCCCCCCCCGTGTGGGTGCTGGGAATCTGATTGGTTCCTCTCCAAGAGCATCCAGGGCTCTTAACCCCTGAGTCATCGCTCCAGCCCCTGAAGGCCTTCTTGTAGACTTTAGTGTTACATCACACTGTCACACCGGTGCCAAACTGTGTTCTCTCGCCCTCCTTCCCTCGCCCTCTCTCCCCTCTCTCAGACAAGGTCTCACTCTATAGATCAGGCTAGCCTTAAACTCACGATCCTCCTGAAGCACCACACCTGTTCTGAATGCCTGTCTTGAAAAAAAAAATTCTTCTTATTGTTACTGTCATTATTTCTTTGTATAACAGCCCTGGCTGTCTTGGAACTTGCTTTGTAGACCAGGCTGGCCTCGAACTCACTGAGAGCACCTGCCTCTGCCTCCCAAGCGCTGGGACTAAAGGTGTGCGCCACCACACCAGCTTTTTTGGTTGATTTCTTGCAGTTCTTTGTTATCATGTATTATTGTCCCAATGGTTTGTTTTTTGTTTTGTTTTGTTTTTTTTCTCTCTCTCTATTGATAAAAATCTTTATTTTTACAGTCAAAATTTGTCAATTATTTCCTTTAAAGGTTCTTGTATCCCCCCCACTCTAATACGAATGTGTCTTTATATAGTTTTATTTCTAGGACTTTATTTTGCCTTGTGAATGTATGTGTCATGTTTGTGTGTGGTATGTGTACACACATACGTGTGTCCCTATGCACAGAGGCCAGAGAAAAGTGTATGTGTCCCCCTGAACCACTCTCTGCTCTATTCCTCAGAGGCAGGGTCTCTCCCTGAACTTTGAACTCCTGTTTTTCAGGATGTGCTGGCAGCCAGCAAGCCCCAGCAATCCTCCTGCCTCGGGTCCCTAGAGCCGTGGTGTTACGGGTGTGTGTGTGAGGTCACACCCAGCTTGTTAAGTGGGGGCTGGGATCTGGTTCTTATGGCTGCTCAGCTAAGCCACCCTCTGGCCTCTGCTTTATTTTATTTATTTAGTGGTGCTGAGAACTGAGTCCATGTTAGGCATGGCCGGCAAGCTGTGTCACGGGCTACTCCACTCCTCTGGCCCTGTCTTCTGTGTTTAGATCTCTGTGTAGAGCGTGAAGGTAAGGATCACCCGTTTTAGTTCTAGATGGGTGAGCCAGTTTCTCATGATCGCCGCTGGCGCAGCCTCTCTCCGCTGATCCGCAGGTCGACGTGCCCGTTCCGGGCTGCCCTGCATGGTCCGTCTGCTGTCTGCCCGTTTTAACTCTTTCCACTTTACTCCACACTCGGAAAAGGACAGAATAAGCCCACCAGCCCCCACCCAGCTATTCTCTTTCAAAATTGCTACTGCAGCCCCCTTCACATCTTATTTATCTATTGGGGGCGTGTGCGCACATGCCGTGGTGCACACGTGGAGGTCAGAGATCAACCTCTAGGAGTTGGTTCTTGCCTTCTGCCTTAAGCATTCCATCTGGGAATTGAACTCAGGTTCTCAGATTTGGTGGCAAGCACCTTTACCCCCTCAGCCACTTTGCTGACCCCAAGCCATTCCTCTTACAATCATCACGGTCCCGTTTCAATTATTTTTAGTGGGTCGGTGTTTTGCCTCTGCGTGTGTGTTGGTTATACAGACAGTTGTGAGCCGCCATGTGGGTGCTGGGAATCAATCCCAGGTCCCCTGGAAGAGCAGCCAGTGGTCTTAACTGCTGAGCCATCTCTCCAGACCTCCCCCACCCTCTGTCTTGGACTTATAATAGAATTCTGCTGAACCCAGAGACTGTTCACGCGAAGAGATGGTTCTCACGGTGTCTAGTCTTCCCATCCAGGAACACAGACTCTGCCCCATTTGCTCAGCTCTTCCTTTATACCCTTCAGGAATCTGACAGCGGTCTTCAGATATGTCTTGCACACATCAAGGTGAGTTGCAAATCTATACGAGGTATCATCACTCAGAGAACAATCTGCTACCATGAAACCATTTTTTTGTGGGGGAAAAAAAAAGCACACCATTACCAGGGAGACGGTGCAGCGGTCCAAGGCACTTGCTACCAAGCTGATGACCCGAGGAGCCTGCAAGGCGGATGGAGAGAAATGACCCTCCTAAGTTGTTCTCTGAGCTCTAGAGATGTGTCACAGCATGTGAGCACCCCCCCCACACACACACGCAAAATATATAAACATGTAAAAGCACGCCATGAAGGCGCAGAGGGCCGAGCCCAGCGCTCGCACAAAAGCACACCCTCGGAGAGTTACTCGACTCCCCTTTAACATGAGTTAAAGGGCTTTTCGGAGCCGGGCTGTCTGGTAGAGTACGTGCTAGCCTTATGCGGTTATTTGAAGTTAAGTCCAGGGGCTGGCGTGACAGAGCACTTACCCAGCATGCACATGGCCTGAGTTCAATCCCAGCACCACACACAATGCACAGTTCAAAGACAAAATGAAATTTAAACCGACTTGAGGGAAACAAAAAGCTCACTCGAGCGGCACCAGCCGTATTTCAAGTGCCCAGCAGCCGCCCGGGGCTAGCAGCTCTGTCCTGGGCGGTGCAGGTGCTTGGCACCGCCGTCACGGCAGGCTGCCCTACCGGATGCTGCTGGTTTAGGGGATCAGGTAACAAAAAACGTCCACGGGGCTCAGCATCACTGGTAAGCGTGGCACATGGACATTGGCTGAGACGACGGTCGACAACGAACCCGTAGTCTCAGTCACACCAATGGCCAGTGGCGTGGCATCTGGTAAATAAGCGCTTAGGTGCAGGGATGGTGGACTCTGCTCTCGGTAACTATTATTTTGTTTACAAGTGGCGGTTCCTACTCCTCAGGCTTTTCTTCTTTCTTTACATTTTAATTTGTGTGCATGTGTTCCAGTTTCATTTCAGTTGCTGTGATAAAAGACCCTGACAAAAAATCAAACTAGGGAAAAGGGTTTACTTCCACTCATAGTTCCAGGTCACAGTCCATCGTGGTCGGGGAGGCCAAGGTAGCGGGAACTTGACCCGGCACATCCGCCATCACAGGCAGAAAGAGATGAACTTGGGCCTGTTGATTTGTGCTTGGCCCCTCTTTACACTCACATAGCCCAGGCCCCCTGCCTAAGGAATGGTACCGCCCACAGTGAGCTGGGTCATCCCACACTAATTGGACAATCCCCCAGATGTGCCTACAGGCCAGCCCTGATCTAGAAAATCCCTCGTTGATCTTTCCAGGCCATTCTAGACTGTGTCACAGTGGTGGTTGAAATGAACCATCACAACATATGTGTGAGAAGGGCAGAGGTCAGCAGTGAGTCTCTTCCTCTGTTGCTTCTCCAGACTTAAAAAAACAAACAACTTTCTTGTTTTGAAAGAGAGTCTCGCTATGTAGCCCCGACTGGCCTGGAACTCACTATGTAGACCAGGCTGGCCTCAAACTCAGAGAGATCTGCCTGCCTCTGCCTCCAGAGCGCTGAAATTAAAGGCCAGCGCCACTGTGCCAGGCTATTGGCCTTATTCTGTAAGACAGACTCTCTGAACCTAGAGCTCGCCAATTGGTCAAGCTAGCTGCTGGTCAGTGGGCTCCAGAGACCTGCCTGACTCTGCCCCACAGGCTGGCGGCCACCTCCCACAGTCACAGGACTAGGAGAGCAAACAGTAGATGGGGCCTCCAGGGTGCTGGAACCATAGCCTGCAAGTGCTGCTAGCATCTCTTACGCCGAATGGCTCTGGTTGCGTTCAGTATGTGCCGATAGTGCTAATACCAGCTGTAAGCAGATCCGTCCATGTTGAGCACTTGTGAGCACTAGGAAGGCACCAAACACTTTAGAGTATGGGTCCTGGGATCAGACGTGGGTCGGAGGCTGACTCTGCCACTCACTGTGTGATAGGGGCAAATCGCTCGGCTGCGCCAAGCTTGGTTTCTTAAAGGTTTCTGGGAGGCTTTGGATAATAGTAACACCCTATTTATCACCTTATTTATCAAAGGGCAAGCAGGGTATGGAGTCGCTCGCCCTGAATCCCAGCACCCTGGAGGCAGAGGCAGGAGGAACTTGTGAGCTTGAGGCTACCTGGCTCTACAGAGTGAGTTCAGGGACAGCCTGAGCTACATGATGAGACCCTGTCTCAAAGGGGGAAAAACAAAATCAAAGGGCCTCATAAACTCTTTACGGGGCTGAGCGGCTCTGACGCCAGTGGCAGCCATGCACCTCAGAGACACCAGTTAGTCACCGCGGCCACGCCACAACTGAGGTCACAGCCTGTAATCGGCACGGCCAGATTGTAAACAAGTATTTTCATCATGCTTGGTTCAAGATCCCTGAGTGAATAATGTCCAGGTTCCTAGGTGCGACGGATGTACTCCCAGCACTCCAGAGGCTGAGGTAGGCTTAGCGCTTTGAGGCTAGCCCAAGCTATATAGCCAGACCTTACCTCCAAAACCAACACAGAGCAGACAGACAGAGGTTAGACTCTGTTTAAATTCTTTTCTAATATGTTTTAGGAGAACCCAAGAAAGAAAAACTCAACCAGAATCTAGAAGCTCAAAGTAGGGCTGGAGCTGGCTCAGTGGCCGAGGGCACTGACTGCTCTGGCGGAGGACCCGGGTTCAGCTCCCAGCACCCATTTAATGGCCTTTGTGAGCACCAGGCACACACGTGGCGCACATACGAACGTACAGGCAAAACGTTCACACATGCAAAATAAAAGTAAGTAAATCTTTAAAAGCCTGTACATTTGAGCCTGCCTCATGGTTGATGGTCAGAGAAGAGCTGGAGACCGTGGGCCCGTGACTCTCTCTCCTGTGTCCCCTCGGAGTCTCACAGAAAAGCGCCCCACTTCTGGGAAAGAACTCACCAGAAGGTGTCTTCTGGGAAAGGGCAAAACACTTCGGAGTCAAGAGGACACCCCACTCTGTGTTGTCTGTGCTGCCTCAGTGCCATTGACAGAGCTAAGCGGACACAACAGAGGCTTAATGGCCGGAAAGGCCCAAACATCCAATACCCAGCTCTGTGTAGGGAAAGGATGCTGGCCCACAGCCTAAGGTCTTGAGGGAGGTGGTGAGCAGGACACACTGTGACAGCTGGTCTGGGAGCAGTGTCTAAGGTCAGTTCAGCGGAGGCCAGGAGTGGCTGGCTCAAGTCTTGAGGAGTTACACAGTTCAATAAATATCACTGACTAGCTAGTATGTATGGACATGAAACCTCTCTCTCTCCATCTGGCAGTCTTGGAACTCGAACCCTTGAACAACCAGACCATACTGACTACATCCCTAGCCTCGGATGCCATTCTTCACGGAATCTACACAGTCCCGGCATTTGTCCCGCTTAGACTCTGATGCTATCGATAAGCTAAGGTGCAACTATACATTCAAAGCCTATCAGGAATGGTAAGGGTTATTTTAAAACAAGGAAGGGGGCAGTAGACTCAGCAAGGAGACAAGGAGGCGTTTTCATATGTGGAAGCCCTGCCAGACGTCAGCAGAGGGAGCCACCGTCACGGCAAGCACCATACTCACAGTGGAACCCTGAGCGTCTGAGCTCAGGTGTTTTTACTGATACGGGACTCCTTTCCTTAGTTGCAGATCATAAGCAATCAAACGTCTCCCACAGAAACCCAACACCTGCAGACAATACAAAATGCCAAGGCCTAGGCAGCTCACAAAACAATATTTTAAACACAACTGAAAATAAACTTCTATGGCAGAACGGAGTGGGCCTGTTATCGGTTCCGGGCCAGGGATGAGCCCTCCAGGGACAATCACTGAGGCTTCTAGGTGATGAGTGTTCTCAGAACAGGCGGGACGGTCTGGAGGCAGCAGTAACGGCGAGTGAGCTCAGGAGGAAGTGAGTGGTAGGTGATGCAGCCGCGGAGGGAGCCGAGGGACAGACAGGTCACGCGCAGGCCACGTGAGGGCTTCACACTTCATTTCCAGTTCGATGAGAAGCTGCTGAAGGCTTGGACGCCGGGAGACAGCACGATCTGCTGCGTGTCACAGGCTGCCGTGCCGCACGTCCAGACTGCGGACGCCAAGCTGGAGGTAGAGAGCCGGGTTGAGGGGGTCTTGATTGTGCAGGTGGGGACCATGGCACCAGGCCAGCTGTGGTAGTGGCAGAGGTGAGAAGGGGTCAGACTGAGGATCTGAAAGTGATGCCCGGGGGTTTATCAGTGGATGAGATGCCATCCTTGAGATGGCGTGTATGAGACGCCACGTATGAGAGAAAGCGATGGTAAGTCTAGGTGTTCTGGTCCCAGCCACTGAACGGTCCCATTTACAGCCCTGTCATGAGACATTAAAGTGGAGCTATCCAGGAGTTGGGGGTGGGGGTGGGGATGGGCTGGGATGCAGACGGCCACGTTGGATGCTGAGGTCAGGAAGGGGCATCTGAGAGCTGCTCAGGAGCTGCTACCCTTAGAGCACGGGGCTCCAGAGGGAGAACTTGAAGACTATAATGATGCCCAGGCCCTGTCCCAGACCAACACAGCAGAGTCCTCGCAGGTGGGTGGGACGCCATCTTTCTTTCAGCATCCCCAGGAAATCCCAGGTGTGGCCAGTGTGCTGGGGGAACGGCAGGTTCAAGATCCAAGGCACGAACACCACCGAGCAGTCTGATATGGCTGGGGCCAGGGCTGAGGGGGTGGTGACACTGGATGAGGTCAGGAGGGCGGCTGGGGGTCAGATCATGTAGGGTAGTCTATGCTCTAGAAGCCGCGTAAAAGAATTCCCAGGGAGAGAGCACCATGGGTCACAGGGGTCACGGTGGCCAGGAACCTAAAAGGACATGATTCAAAACGTCCTTAATGAAAGCCCCTAGGTGGAAGGGCAGAGATGCTCCATGGAACATGCTCTGAGTGTTAGAATGACTGCAGTAATTGGAACTGGAAACTCTGTGGATTCTTAATCTTTCTGTTTTGAGTCAAAGTCTCCTGTAGCCCAGGCTGGCCTTGAACTAGCTGTGTAGCCAAGGATGACCTTAAGGCTCTTATCCTCTTGCCTTCCACTCCCAGGTGCCGAGATTCCAGGCGTGCAGCCCCAGGCCAGGTTCATGCAGTGCCTCGCGTGTCCCGTGAGTGCGCTTTACCAGCCGAGCTACAGCCCAGCCCTGAGTGTCATGGTGCTATCGGTCACGTGGGAGGAGTTGTCCGTAAGCAACGCACACTGAACTAGCTGCGGATGACTAGAATATGTTCAGACAATAGGATAATAAGACGGTTGAGAGGAAAGAGAGGGAAGGAGGGAACGAAAGAGCAGGAGACCATGAATAACCAAAACCCCTTCGACCAGTTTTGCTAAAAGGATGGCGGGAAAACAGGTGCGACGAGAAAGACAAGCTCCAGCCCAGGAGTGGCAGGGTAGCCTCCGTGAGAGACACGGGTGGGCTGGTGTGAGCTGTAACTCCAGCTCCAGGGGATCCAACCTCCCTATCCTGGTTCTGCAGGCACCTGCACACACACACGGCACACAGTGCACATAAATAAAACACAAAAAACCAAGATCAGCTGGACAAGAGAGGGACTAAATATGATAATATTCTTTAAAGCAGCCATTTTTAAGGCTGCCTGTTCCCAGACCACACCCTGGACTGGCTGGGCTGACTCTTTGTCCTCCATTTTTGGGGGTGTGCTTGGGAGCCAGGCCCAGGAAGAGTTTGTCTGGCTCATCCTGGACTTCCTTAAAGCCAGGAGGGTGCACTCCTTGAGCGCCCTGAGGAGACTGGTCATCACATGACTGCCACACCCCCGTGACTTCGGGGAAACGTGGGTGGCATTCACCACCAAGCCAAGAAATGTCTGACGCAGAGCATTCAGATCAGGGCTGGCCCCATTCTCTGTCCTGAGAGCTGGTCTTGTCTCTCCTATAGACAAGTGGCTCAAAACAACACTGGATATCAGGACAGGTACCACGCAACCCTTCCGGATTGGGCCCTAATAGGTAACTTAAAGGTGCAAATATGGGGCAGGGGACCTCTTTTCTTTTGTCTTGGTTAGTCAGGACAGCAAGAGACCACGACACTGTCCAGACAGACAGACAGACAGATCCAGGATCCAGCTCTTACAACTGAGACTGTCCTGAGGGGAAGGTGGGCCATACTCCTGTCTTCCTGATGGACCCAGAGCTACACAATACATATATACAATGGCTGTTTTAAGCGCCTGGCTGCTAGGAGGCGATACAGCACATCCCAAGCCCCACCCCAACCCCACACCTGCCAGTCCCAGAGCAGACTGGTCCCTCTGCGAGGGCCACCCTTGTGCCTGCCACATCCCTGCTCCCGCGGAAACAGCCTGGCAACACGGAAGGTGTGTCTCTCGTCTGTTGCCTGGGGTGGAGGTTACCTGGTGACAGCAGCCTCCCTGTTGGCCTGCCTCACAGAGAGCACAAGCATTCAGATGGCCAACTGAAGGACGGGAAGGAAGGAAGGAAGGAAGGAAGGAAGGAAGGAAGGAAGGAAGGATGGACTGCCACCTCACCCAAGTCACCCCTTTTAAGTCCACGGTACCCACACTTAAATGAGCTCAAACGAACACTGGAGCAGACAGAGCAATCCTCCAGGCCACTCGGTCTCTATGTGAAGCCTCCCACCCTCTACCATTGCAGGGGCCCACGAGCAACCGTGTGTCTCCAGAGAAGGGAGACAGCGGTGTCTGCCTTGCGCTTTGGAATTCTATTCCAGGCCTGGCCACTGACTGGACAGACTGAGGGACTTTCTGTCCGTGTAGTTTCGAGTCGGGGTGTCTCACTGTGTAGCCCAGGCTGGCCTTAGATTTGCAATCGTCCTGCCTCAGCCTCTCCAGTGCTGGGACTATTGTGTGTGCCAGCATGCCAGGCCACCCTTCTGGTCTTCACGGACACTCGCTCTTTCTGAGGCGGCTCCTCGGAGGAATGGCGAAGCCTGAACAACACGACACCATTTATTATCTTGGGAGTCAGGACACCTTCAAATTCTGATTCCCAACCTTCTCAGGAAGAGGCCAGAAGAGGACGCGCCCAAGCAGCGATAGATGGACGAGAGCGGTGTGACTGTCCCTCCAGGAGGGCCTCCATAAGCCCCGCTCTTTTAAAACTTCTCGTCTTGAGACAAGTCTTACTAGGTGTGGCGGTTTGAGTAAGAATGGCCCTATAGGCTCCTATGTTGAATGCTCAAGTCACCAGGGAATGGAACGCCTTGATAGGATTAGAAGGACCAGGAGGTGTGGCCTTATTGGAGGGAATGTACCAAGTGGGTGGGCTTTAAGGTTTCAAAAGCCCACGCACGCCAGGCCCCTGTGTGCATGCGCTCACTCTCTCTCACACACACTCTCTCTCTCTCTCTCTCTCTCTCTCTCTGCTTATGGGTCAGGATACAGCTCTCAGCTACTTCTCCAGCATGGCGCCTGCCTGCTGCCACGCCCCCCACCAGGATGATAATGGACTGAGGTCAGAAACTGAAAGCAAGCCCCCAGTCAAAAGCTTTACTTTGTAAGAGTTGCTTTGGTTATCCTGTCTCTTCCCAGCCACAGAACAATGGCTAATACAATAGGTTACCCAGGCCGGCCTTGAACTTGAGATCCTCCTGCCTCAGCTTCCCAAAGAGCTGGCATTATGAACTTTTGCACCCAGGCCCGTTGCATCAGCAGTTTGCACCATCTTCAGGCACAGATGCCAGAGACTTGAAGAGAGAGGCTGGTACCCCAACACCTTGTCCGTCAGAAACAGGCATAGAGGTGTCTAGTAAATATACACAGAGAAGACAACCAAGTTGGAGTCTTCTGGTGAAGCTTCTTTTGGCAGATGTGAGAGGGTGTCTCAAGTACTCCAGGCTAGCTATGTCGCCGAGGATGGCCTTGAGCTTCTGATCCTCCTGCCTCAGCCTCTCAAGTGCTGAAGTCGGCGGTACCCATCGACACGTCTAGCCGTATGCAGTGCTGGAGACCACAACCCGAGCCTTGTGCATGCTAGGCCGAGCTGCCTCCCCAGTCTCACCAAGCTCCTTAAGAACAATAATGCCCGTATCACGTGATCCAAGGAGCAGAGCACCACTGCCAACAGCCTTTCTGGACAGAATCCCCAGCAGGGTCTAAGTCAGGACGGGATGCTGGCCAGGGATGAAGAACTCCCAACAGCTAAGTGTTTCTAAGACAACCATCTGCCCGTGAAGCAGTTTCCCACGGCCTCGGTAAGAACACCCGTGCAGGATGGCATGTGAGCAGAGAGAGAGACCAGAGAGTAGGGGCAGTGTGCGGCAGCTAGCAAACCCACAAACACACTGGCAAGTCAGAAAAACTACACTGGACCAGAACCCTCATTTTATGGCTGAGGGGGGCAAAGGCACCTCCCAGGTCACCTGGCCCCACATGCTCAGACCACAGAGGCGACTCTCCCTGCTTCCCTCCTGCCTGAGGTGAAGCACAGGTTTTAAGGGGCTCGGTAACCTGGACCACAGTGCCAGGAAAGTTCTAGTAGCTTCTTTCCTACACAGCACGAGGACGTCAGCATTAGCCCACAGGTTCTGGGTGGAGCTCCATCAACGCCTGTATAGCTCTGTCTTTTAGTCCTAGTTTTCAAGTCTCCACCCTAAGATCCCACTCCTCCTTAGCCTGAGTGGCCCATGGAGCTAGAGAGCGCAAAAAGAACCGTGAGACACCCTGCATGAGAAACAACGAGAGACCCTGAGATTCGGACATGGCTGGACCCTCACGGGAATGACATTTCCCGTCCTTGAGCTGGTGTCTACGTGCGCCTGGCAAATTAAGGCTTCTTGAACATACATTGTCGCCTCCCAAATCGCTGCTCACAGCCTGGACAGCGGCAGAAATCTCACGGCTGGCAGATCTGCGGAGAAGCACCCACAGGAAAAAGGAAAACAGGTTCTGGAGTTTTTGTGTGCCTTGTTTAGGCCGTAACGGTGGCTCAAGAGGACAGATCTCTTAGGGAATTTGACAGAATGTGGTTTTAAAAGCTAGGCTGGGGAAATGGCTCAGTTGGTAGAGAACCTGTCAAGCATGTAGGAGGCCCTGGGTTCACTTCCCTACGCCAAGTGCGCCAAGTGCGCCAAGTGCATCAGAGATGGTAGCACACGCCTGTGATCACAGTGGGGCAGGAGGTCAGAAGTTCAGTCATTCTACACAAAGCAGGGAGTTCGAGGCCAGCAGGGCTACAGTGGGACCCTAGCTCAGAGATAGAGAGAAAGAAAGAGAGAGAGAGGAAGAGAGAAAGGAAGGAAGAAAAGAAAGAAAGAGAAAGAGAGAGAACCCTGGGTTAGGGTCCCAGAACTCACATGGTGACATAAATATCTGTAACTCCAGTTCCAGGGGATCCTATGCCCTCTTCTGGCCTCTACGGTCACCAGGCACGTACACGGCGCACAGACATACATGTCAGCGGAACACCCGTACACATAAAATTATTATTTTTAAATTTTAAAAAAATTTTAAAGTTGTTAAAGGCCAGCAAGACGGCTCAGCAGGAAAAGGCACAGGTCACCGCACGCGATGACCTGAGTCTGGTCCCTCTGTCCCACATGGCAGGAGGAGAGCACTGACTACTCTCCAAGGTTGTCTCCGGCCTCCACAAGCATGTGGTGGCATGCTCGTCTCCCCACAAACAGTTATATACCCTTAAAATTTTTTACTCCTTTTTCGAAAAAAAATATTTCTATGTTATGTGTCTGAATTGTTTTACCTGCATCTCTGTATGTAGCTACCATCATGCCTAAAACCTGTAGAAGCCAGAGAGAGGGTGTTGGCTCCCCCAGAATGGGAGTTAAGAATGGTTGGGAGTCACTAAGCAGGTGCTGGGAACCATACCTGAGTCCTCTGTGAGAGCAGCCAGAGCTTAACAGCCGAGCTGTCTCTCTAGCCCTCGAGACATTTTGTTTTTTAAAGTAGTTAAATACTTCTCCTTCCAGAAAGGAGATTGCTTCAGAGTTCTCCTATATGTTGGGACTAAGCCTTGACCCCTTATGGAGGAACCAAGGATGCCTTTCAGAGTGGGGAGAAAAAAAGGTGCCAGAGCCCCTGGGCAAACGCCAGCGGCTCAGAAGGCGGGCACTTGCTGGAAGGACACACTGCACAAGGGTCTACTCCACTCTTCAAGGCTGGCACCGGCAGAGAGCCCGCCTGTGTGCGGTGCGCCATGCTGATGCGGGAGAGGGGTTCTCTCCTCTACACCGGGCTCCGCCAGCTGCACCGTTGTTGCCTCTGTGTTCCCTTTCGGTTCCCTTTTCCTCACAAGCACCTCCCACCCAAACAGTGTGCCGCTAAAGGAAAATGGCCACCAAGGTCACTGCCTAAAGACAGTGTTAGTCTGGGGGACCTGGCAGGGACCCCCGCAGCCACGCCGAGGCCTGAGCAATGCCGTGCGTGATCTGGTCAGATGCTTTACATGCAAGGAAACATGAGGAAGTCTGCCGGGGACAGGCTGGATTACAAACCATGCTCACTCAAGGGCAGGAGAGAGGGTGTGAGGGACGCATCTTATTTTTTATATGCGTGTGTGTGTGTGTGTGTGTGTGTGTGTGTGGTCCATGGAGATGTCAGGGGGACAAGCTCTAACGTCTGTTCCTCGGGAATACCGTCCACCTTGCGTTTTCTGAGGTAAGGTCTCTCGCTTGGCCTGGAATTCACTGGCCAGGCTAGGCTGGCTGCCCATCAAGCCCCGGGGATCCTGCGGTTCCCGCCTCGCCAGCCTCATGATCACAAGCGTGGTCCACCGTGGCGGGTGATGAGACGCAGGTCCTCGAGCACTCTACTGCCTGACCACTGTCCCCAC
Source organism: Cricetomys ansorgei (assembly GCA_026225945.1). Lineage (NCBI taxonomy): Eukaryota > Metazoa > Chordata > Mammalia > Rodentia > Nesomyidae > Cricetomys > Cricetomys ansorgei. Next base: position 2,766,679 of record JAMJFZ010002251.1, read on the forward strand.
TGCAGTCGGCTGCATGTCTGTCTCTAGACTGCAACCCCGGGCTCCCAGGATTTGCTCACCGCCGATCCCTAGTGGTAACAAGATCATTCAGCACACAGCAGCCACTCAACAAATACAGACCATCTATAGAGGAGCCAGCCCACTGCGCTGACACATGACAGTGGGGGGGCGGGGGCAAGAGGGGACAAACACGAGCAAAGTGCATTGACCCCACACGTGACTGTCACGATGGAACCCGTCACTACGTACATTAGAAGAGACATACAGCTGCCACTTTAAGGCAGACGTCATGGAAAAACAGTTCCAAGGTCGGCCCTGCTCCTTCTGAGCTGAATGGCTTTGGACAGGCCGTCTCCCGAAGCCTACCTTCCCTGTGTGAGGTCGGCAGCACGGGCTGTCCTGCCAGTGTGGAGGAAAGTGTGCAGATAGGAGCTGGCTCCAAGTGGATTAAATGTAAGGAGCCCAGTTGTGTAACCACCTCTTCCTCTCAGTGGGTTTGGCTGCTTCAAGCCTCAGCAGACTGTGAACAGACGCACGCACGCACGCACGCACGCACACAGGCACTCACGCACACGCAAAGCAAACAGAGCTAGCTTGAACGAGGCTGACAGCAAGCAGCACACAGGGCGATGACTCCTGAGGCAGAGACAAGTGCCATGGACTCCAGCGGACAGATGATCTGCCCGGGAGATCTCCCCAGAAAAGCCAGCCTCCTCCTGGCAACATCCACATTCCGCTCCTCTCTTAGCATCTTGACCGCTACGCCCTCACTCGGTGTGCTTCCAGACCTAAGGTCCCGACAGCTGACGGCAGGTTTCCAGTTTTTCCGTGACTTCCTTTTCACGCTGGACTCCAAACGGAAGTGTTTTTGAGGGAGATCACAGGATCTCCACTGAGCTACCCAGCTCTTGAGCATGAGCAGTGGCTGCTAATTGACCACGGGGAGTCAGCCCTGGTCCTCCATGGGGGTCGCTATCGCCAGCAGGTGACTATTTCTCTAAGCCCAGGAGCAGGTGAACTTCTGCCCAGCCTCCAACTGTCACAGGGAGCCTTTCGATATGAAGGCTCTAAGCTAGAGGCAAGCCCTGGCTGGGCAAGGCCTGGATGTGCTGTGATGGGGTGGGAAGGTCCTCAGCGTCACAAGGCTTCAAACAGAAACTGATGTCAGAGAAGCATTGCTTAAAAGAGAAACATACTGTAAGCCGAACGGGCAGGGCTCAGGGAAAGCAGGTGACGCTTGTCTCACATCTGATCCTGGGTCTCAGTGGGGTGACCCACAGGGTCAGAGCCTGTGGCGCACACTATGGGATTCCTGGCTGGGGGTCTTTGGGCCCTTTACAGCCTGTCCTGCAACCAATGAAAGAGAGATAACCATGGCAACACCACAGCCAGTAGAAAGAATAGGGAAGCACTTCGCTTCGTAAAATGTGTGCGTGGCTATTTTATTTAGATCATTGCCCTGGTGACTCCAGTCCTTGGGGGTTTTCAGAACATTTTCCCTGACAGGAAGGAGAACAAAACTATCGATCTGAAGCAAAGGGCCAGGACTTTCACTAATTTCCAAGGCACTGGCAGGGCTAGGCTATCTGAAGGAGTTGAAAAGGAGGAAAAGCTAGGCAAGGCGGGGCGCACATCTTTAAATCCAGCACTCAGGAGGCAGAGACAGGCAGATCTCTATGAGTTCGATGCCAGCCTGGTCTACATAGCGAGTACCAGGAGAGCCAGGGCCCCCGTAGAGAGACCTGTTTCAAAAACAAACCAAAGCAAAAGCAGAGGAAAGCCCACTCCCCGTTGCCTTTGAAGCAGCAATGAGCTGCTGGGCTGGGCAACAGCTTCGGCCTGGTTATTGGAGACCCTGGATCCAGACCTGGGAGGGGCCCTTTGGCTGATAGGGCTGTGTGCTGGAGACAGGCCCTCTCTGAGCCTAATTTAGCAGGCGGCAGTGCCTACTGCCACAAGCAGGTGGCGAAGCAGCCACTGTGCTTAGGAATTCATTTGTCCTGTTTAAGGAGGGCAGGGCAGTTGCTTTTCATTATGCACACTTTTGAGATATCTGTGGCTTTATTGTTATTAAAACTAATAATTATGATGAATGATAAGTTTTGTTTTCTTCTTAAGGCAGGGTCTGGCTATGTAGCCTAGGCTAGCCTTAACATCATGGCAATTCTCCTGCCTCAGTCTTCCACCTTCTGAGTATTTGTGTTTTTAATTTTTTTGCTTTTGATTGTTTCAAGACAGGGCTTCTGTTGCAACCCTGGCTGTCCTGGAACTCACTCGGTAGACCAGGCTGGCCTCGAACTCACAGAGATCCGCCTGCCTCTGCCTCCCGAGTGCTGGGATTAGAGGTGTACGCTATCACCGCCGCCCGGCAAGTATTTGTGTTTTTATTGTTTAGTTTTTTGGTTTTTTTTTTTCATTTTTTGAGGCAGGGTCTCATGCAGCCCAGGTTAGCCTAGAAGAACTGTCTATGTAGCTGAGGATGATCTTGAATTTTGAATATTCCTACTTCTACCTCCTGGGTGCTGGGATTACAGGTATGCACCCCCACATGGTGCTGGGGATCCAGTCCAGGACTTTGTGCATGCTACAGCAAGCAGTGTTCCCACTGGGCCATACTCCACACCCCCAGTCCATGTGTGTGTGCGTGTGCGTGCGTGTGTGTGCGTGTGCGTGCGTGTGCACATGCTATCGCAGGCCTGTAACGCCAGCGAGGCACTATTTATTACAGGAGGCTGGTCTCTTGGGCTACAGTAAGTTTGAGGACAGCTCAGGCTACAGAGTGACACCCTGCCTCTCTTCCTCACCCAAGAAGAGATTTGTTTTCTTGGAATACTTCTTACTTTTCTTCTCCTTGGGAGCGATCCTTGCTGAAGCTAACTGGCCCTGAGTCGTCATCATGTCCTGCCTAGGGCTGTGCAGCACCGGCTAGAATCTGAAATGGGTTCGGGGAAGATTTTTCTACATTATTTCTCATCTCTTACTGTAATGTCGCTTCCACGAGGATGGCGACCTGTTCCCCCATGACCTTTCCGTGACCTAGCACAATGAGGACCTAGGAAAGGTACCCAGAAAACTGAATGCGTGGATGGGATGTAGGGTGTCCATCTTCACCCTGCAACCCTGGTATAACGCAGAAAGACGCAGCCACAGTACACCCAGGCCTGGCCACACTCATTTCTCTGAAAGTGCTTCTCAGCCCGCCTTCACGGGGGCTTTTTTGGGTTATACCCACATGTCCTGTGGGTCAAAATTTAGCCTTCTACCTATTTTTGTAAAGGTTTACTGGAATACAGCCGACCCCATAAAAGTGTGGTTTCTCTGCAGCAAAAAAAGGAAAGAGTTGAGGAATTTCAGCAAAGGCTGTACAGCTTAAAAACACTCATCGCCCGATCTTCTAAGAAAAAGTTTACAGGAAGTAGGGCCTGGTGCCTCAGGTCTATAATTGTAGCTACTTTAGAGGCAGAGGCAAGAGGGCACAAGGTCGAGGGCAGCCTGGGAAACGAAGTTAGACCCAGAAAAATAAAAAAAGGGGAACTCAGGACATAGCTCAGTGGGTAAAGTGCCTGCCCAGCGTGCAAGAGGTCCTGGGTTCAATCCCCAGCCACACACACAGAAGCCAGGTGTGGTGGTACACGCCCTCAATTCCAGCACTTGGGAGGGAGGATCTGAAGCAATCAGAGGGATAACCTGGGCTATGTTAAAAAAAATAAGGTAGAACAATAAAATAAAAGTGCTGTGACTGTGGGCCGTGGTAGAGTGTTCCCAGAGCTGCACAAGGCCCTGAGTTCCAGTGCCAGCGCCACCACAGGGAGAAAAAGACAAGAAAACAGTGTAAATGCTGAGCACTGCAGGTGTATCGGCTCAAGGGACTGAATTTCCACCATAACATTATGAGCAGCCTCTCACTGGTGAGGTCGAAAGAGGTTCAGCTGTTTGCTGGATCATTAGGCCCAGTGATGAATCCAGAGCCAGGCCTGCGCCTATGCACCTCTCATGTGTGTGCCAGGCCTTTCCAACCACACCAAGGGGAACTTGATACTTTTGAGATGTCTCCTCTCCTTGTTATCTGTCCTTTGAAGACCATGGAGGGGGCTTCTTTGGGGGATGTTCCCTTTAGCCTGAATGCCTACTTCTGTCTCTCTCTCTCTCTCTGAATTGTATCAATTTATCAAAGCTTAGTTAAGGCCTCCCTCTTTCAATCAGTAGAGTCTTTTGGAGGGCCACGGCTACTTCTTAAAAGGTTTATTTTCATTATTTTTACTTATGTGTGTCTGTGTATCTGTGTGTGTGTGTGTGTGTGTGTGTGTGTGTGTGTTTGTGTATGCACACAGGGTGCAGGTACCCAAGAAGGCCAGAAGAGGGCGCTGGGTCACTGGGCGCTGGAGTACAGGCAGTAGCGAGGCACCCAAATGTAGGTGCTAGGATCTGAACGTATGGAAAAGCTGCCAGTGCTATTAGTTACTATCTCTCTAGCAACATTTTTTTTTTTAAATTCTATTTCGTCATGAGTGTTGTGGACTGAACCGGGTCATCCGGTTTGCATGCCAACTCAGGCTTGCAAGCTTTTCCCTGTTATTGCCACCTTGTCTGCCATGGGTGCTTCTTAGGGACTCGATGAGACTAATGTGCAGAAACCTCAGCGTCCATTGCTGGAGCTGAACTCCTTTCATTGTTGTTTTGAAATGGAGTAGCGCAGCCTTCAAACTAAGCAGCCCTGACTAACATCCTGCCTCCGAGTACGTCTTATTTGAAGCAGAAGTCTTTTTAATGTTTGTTTTCTAGTTCGTTTGTTTTTTCCAAGGCAGTGTCTCACTACACAGCCCCGGTGGTCCGGGAACTCACTGTGTGGGCCAGGTTGAAAGCCCTGGCCTCCCAGGTGCTGGGATTACAGGCGAGAGTCACTATGCGCAGACAGGGGCAGGGAGAAGCATAAAGGCCAGGCATAGTGGTGCGCGCCTTTGATGCCGGCAGGAAGGAGGCGGAGTTTGAGGCTGGCCTGGTCCACGCAGTGAGACTATTTTTAAAACAACAACAATAAATAAATAAACAAATAAATAAGAAAAAGACAAAAGGAAAAGAAAGGGCAAGAAAGACGACTTAGTGGGTAATGTGCTACCAAGACTGACAACTGATTCTGACCTCACTCTCCTGCCTGTGCATGTGGGTACCCTCCCCCCCACATAAATTATAATTAATTTTCACACACACATGCACACACACACTAAATAAATTATAATTAATTTTTTAAAAAGCAGGAAAGGAAATCTAGCTAATCTATTCAAAGTAGGTGAGACAGGAATTCAAATAGTAAAAACAAGTAAACAAATAAATCTATTTGGACAGACCACGAGGGTTTTCAGTGAATTTGAATTCTACCACCTAGCGTGGGACCATTTGCCGTGCTGTTGACTCCGACTCGTACTTTTTGTTTTTGAGCCAGGGTCTCACTGCGTGTAGCCCAGGCCGGCCTGGATCTGGGGATTCTGCTTTGGCGTCCTGAGAGCTGGCTGACAGGCTACACCACCACACCCAGCCTTCTGAGGCTGGCCTGTCTACTCGCCGTCCATGTGCATGCCCTTGACAGGTAGTCATTTCGACTAGGAATCGGGACAACCGCCAACGCTAGCAAGCTCCAGTGCAAAGTGTCTCAGCGTCGCCCTGTCCCACGGCTCACCATCCAAAGACACAACCCCAGGCACGTCGGTCCTCTATCAGAACTCTGCAACTAGCCTTCTGTAAACTGTCACCCGGAGGAGGACGACCTGGGGACTCCCCGGGACCCCAGCCATGTCGAGGGGCACAGCCTGGGGTGACCAGCAGGTGCTGGTCCTTGGCCTTTGCCCTGAGGAAGGATGCAGTGGATTCCTCAGGGATGCTCTGTGCCCGGTCCTCCTTTCGGAGGTGTCACAGGCCCCTCTCAGGAAGGCAAGGCCAGGTCGGGCACCGGGGAGCTCCGAGGACGCTGACCTCAACTTTGTTCTTTAAAAATAGCTCGGAGGCCGCGGCGCTCCCGGGAGCCGCCCGCTTCCCCTGCAGGGCCCGGGACGACGGTGGCCCGGGGTTCCAGTGACAGAGGCGACCCGGGGGATAGAGACGGGGACCGGATAGGGGCCTGGGCCGAAGGAGGCCGCTCACCTTCTTCACCGACAGCGAGATGTTCTCCAGGATTCGGTCCTTCACCTCCCGCGGCTCCATGGCGCTGCCGCTGCCGCCGCCGCCGCCGCCACCGCCCCGTCGCCGCTTCCCGCGCCGGGCGCCCGGGGCCGCCGCCAACCGCTGCCGCGGGCCGTGCGGGGACTCCGTCGTGCCGGCCGCGGGCCCCGGCGCCCGCCGCCCTCGCCTCGCTTCGCCCGGGCCTCGCTCTGCCTCTGCCGCCGCCACCGGCGCCTCCCGAGCGCGGAGCCGGGAAGGAGACACGGGCCGTGCGCGGTCGCAGGAACTGATGTCAGGCGGGGCGGCGCCAGCACCGGCCGGGAGGGACGGCGGAGACCGGCGGGCCCGCCTCCTCCGAGACCCGGGGAGACTTCAAGACTCACGCGCCCGGGGCCGCGGAGACCCGTGAGCTCATAGGTTCGGGGACTCGGGATCCGGGGCCGCGGAGACCCGTGAGCTCATAGATTCGGGGATCCGGGGCCACGGAGACCCGTGAGCTCATAGGTTCGGGGATCCGGGGCCACGGAGACCCGTGAGCTCATAGATTCGAGAATCCGGGGCCACGGAGACCCGTGAGCTCATAGGTTCGGGGATCCCGGGCCGTGGAGATCCGTGAGCTCCCTCAGCCCATCTTAAGAACTCATGACCCACATACCCTGCCCCAAGCTCATCAGCTCTCCACTTGGGTTCTGTCTCCTGCCTCGGTCAGGTCTCTATGTTTGGTCCCCAAATAAACATAACCTCACAGAGTGATAAGTCCATTCATTAATTCTTGGACACTGCAATTCTCACCTCTGGCTCCCTGGTTTTCAGTAATGTCTGCTCAGGCGAACTCATCCCTAAAGTCACCCAGGCAACACATAGGAAGCCCCGATTCTATAGCCTGCTATACTGGAGGACCCCCTCCCTTTCCCTGACCTCCAAAGAGAACTCAAAGATGATTATTTAAAGTTTAGTTCCTCTAGGGCTGGATGAGGAAACAAAATAAACTCTGGAAAAGGGAAGTGATTCTGGGGTCCCTGCATTCCTTACCACTTGGGACCAGTGGTGGCTGGAGTTCCCAATACTAAACATACTGAAAATAAGTGTTAGTCAGTGCACACCCTCTTCTGTAAAATACATATACAATTAATTAAAAAAAAAAAGCCAGGCTTAGGGATGTACATACCTTTAGTTCCAGCACTTGGAAGGCAGCTGCAGGCAGATCTCTGAGTTCAAGATCAACCTGGTCTAGAGCTTGAATTCCAGGACAGCCAGGGCTATGGAGTGAGACGCTGTCTTGAAAATAAATAAATAAATAGATAGATAGATAGATAGATAAATAATAAGACAAGCCAGGTGTGATAGCTCACACCTTTAATTCCATGCAGGCCTAGGCAGGTGGATCTCTATGAGTTTGAGGCCAACCTGGTCTACATAGTGAGGCCTTGTTTTAAACAAACAAACGAACAAATAAATAAATATAAATAAAACATAAAAGAAAGAAAACCAGGGCTTTGAGCATGCTAGGCATGCATTCTACTCACTGGGCTGTATGTCCAGCTCCCAACAGGTATTTGTATTCTTTGGCTGTGTGCTGGGAGTACCTACTTCCTGTTATGTGGAAGGTGGTAGCATTTCTGCCGAGCCATTTGCACCTGCACCTGTCAGGGATAATGAATAAGTAAGCAAATTTTTACAGCTTTTGGTATGTTCTCACTGTCTAGCAGCTTCCCAAAGTGTTCAGGGGGATAGGTGTGTCTAAGAGGAGAGAGACATGCTTAGTCTGACAAGACTTCTTGCCGAGAAGAAGAGATCTCACATGTGTTCACGTGTAGGCCATTGTTTAAACACAAGATCCATCCCATCAAAAACAGGGTGAAGCCTGGAGAGATGGCTCAACGCTGGTATACTTCCAGAGGACCTGGGTTCAATTCCCAGCAAGTACCCACAGGGTGGTTCACAACCATCTGTAACTCCAGTTCCAGAGGATTTGAACCTCTTCTTCTGGTCTCTAGGGCCACCAAGCATGAATGTGGTGTACAGAATTCCATTCAGGCAAAACATTCATACATATGAAAATAAAGATTAAAAAAGTAAATATAAGCCTGGTGGTGATGGTACACACCTTTAATCCCAGCACCCAGGAGCCATAGGCAGATGGATCTCTGTGAGTTCCAGGCCAGCCTGGTCTACAGAGTGAGTTCCAGGATAGCCAGAGTTACAACAGAGAAACCCTGTCTCAAAAAATAAAATAAAATAAAATAATAAAATAAAATAAAACAAAAATACAAAACAGTGACTCTGGGAAACACAGGAGTCCTATCACTGGGAGTGACGAGGGGAGGAAATTGAAAGTCAGCCATTTATTACACAACACTTCCCTATCATGTGGGAAGCTCATGAGACTCTGAGTCAAAAGGCACCAAAAATCAAAAGCCTCTGCTGATTCATGCCAGAGCCTCAGGCAAGCCATTTGCCCTGGTTTCCAAATCGGTGACACAGAAAAATGGATTTCAAAGCCAGGTTGTAGTGGCAAAAGCCTGTAATTCCAGCACTTGGGAAGCAGCGGCTGGGAGGTCTGGAGTTCAAGTTCACCTGCAGCTAAAGAGGGCTGGAGCGATGGCTCAGCAGTTAAGAGCACTGGCTGCTCTTCCAGAGAACTGAGTTCAATTCCCAGCACACACAACTATAGGTACCTCCAGCCCCAGGTGGTCTGATGGCCCTCTCCTGGCCTCCTTGGGTACTAGGCATGCAGGTGATAACACAGACACACACACATGCAGATAAAATACCTATATAAATAAATAAACAAATAATAAACAAATACTTTTTAAAGGGGAAGAGTAAGATTAATTCTTCCTTTTCTCCCCAACTCAAGACAAGTATGTTTGTGTTTAGAAGAATTATTGCCTTGGCCAGCAGGCTGAAGCTGATTGAGCCCCATTGGAGCAGGGACAACAGGACGGGCCTGCTCTTCATGTCTGCAGTACCCAAGGTCCCCTATCCTGCACTGTATCCTCCAGGAGTGGGCTGGGCCGGGCAAGCTGAAGCAAAGCAGCTTCATCTAGGGGATTTGACTTGATGGTGTTAAATGCCCAGTTCCTTCTGCAAGCCTTGTCTAGTCAGTAAAATGGGTGGGTAGAAACTGAGCTACTAACCCAGACTCCTAACTTCAGAGCCTTCAACAATTTCCTGCCATATCATGTGTGTGTGTGTGTGTGTGTGTGTGTGTGTGTGTGTGTGTGGTGTTTTTGTATACTTTTTCTTTTATAGATTTTATTTTCGCCTGCGCGTATGTCTGCGTACCGATTGAGATCACTGTGCTAGTGGATGCCAGAGAGGTCGAGGCCAGAAGAGGGAGTTGGATCCCCTAGAACTAGTGTAAAGGCAGTTGTGAGCTGCCTTGTGGGTACGAGGAATTGAACTTGGGTCCTTAAAGAGCAGCCATACTCTTAACTTTTGAGCCATCCCAGCCCCTCCCTCCCCTGGTTTTTATTTATTTATTTGTCTGTTTGTTCTTCTCTTTGTGTTGCTATTGCCTCAGACTCACAGAGATCCCTCTGGCTCTGCCAAGTGCTCAGATTCCAGACGCCTGGCACCACACCTGGCTTTTGAAGAGGTTTTTGTTTTGGATTTATTTATTTATTTATATTAAAAAAATATTTTACTTATTTTATGTACATTGGTGTTTTGCCTGTATGTACCTCTGTGTGAGGGTGTCAGATCCCTTAGATCAGGAGTTACAGACAGTTGTGAGCTGCCATGTGGGTGCTGGAAATTGAACCCAGGTCCTCTGGAAAAGCAGTCTGTGCTCTTAACTGTGAGCCATTTCTCCAGTACTTATTTATTTATTTGAAATTTATTTATTTATTTATTTGTAATTACACACTGTGTAATTACATTGTGTAATCCTAGCTAAGCTGGAACTCACTATATAAACCAGGCTAGCCTCGAACTCTGAACGATCTACCTGCCTCTGCCTTACCCTAAAGGTGTGCCAGCTTGAAGAGTTTCAAAATCAAGGAAGATATATAAATTTTTAAAAGCTGGCCACAGAAGTACAAGATCAGAAAGAGAACAGAGAACACGTGGGCAGCTGAGGCTCTTCGCACCTGATTTGGGCCTTTTCTTCTAGATAATACATACAGAGCTACTGTCAAAATATATACAACCCTTAACAGAGCAGTGTTTTCTACCAGTGTATTGCAGAAGTTTATTTTTAGTTATGCTTAAAATGGTTGTTTTGTGCACTGCTGGGTGAGGGGCTGCCTTGGATTTGTATTGTCTGCAGGAGTTGACTTTATGCGAGGGATGTTTGATTGCTCATGATCTGCACGTGCTAGCAGTAGAACACCTGAGGAGCTTAGGCATCGATAAAAACCCCTGAGATGAGACTGTTTCATTGTCAAGGATGGCACTGGCCATGATAGCAGTTCCCTCCGCTGAGGTCTGGCAGGGTTTACAACTATGAACATAGCTTCTTGTCATCTTGGGTGAGCCCGCAATAGGTGTACAACTACACCAGTGTTCTTAGTCTTGTAAGTTGGTGTGATGAAAACTACTTCCCATGGAAGCCTGCAGACTCACTAAGCTTGACAATGTCGTCTGTCTCTGCTGAATTCCAAGTCAGCAGTCTCCCGGGGCTAATCTCCTCACCTGCAAACCAAGCCCATGGATCTGGCTGGGTTTCAGACTGGCAGAGTTCTGTCTGTTGCTACCTCTGTCATCCCACTTATGGCACAACCCGTTAGGACCTTTGAGAAGAGGCAGTAAAACTGTTCGTGACTTTATTCATCTAAAACACACGAGCCAGGGGCTGCGCGTATAGCTCAGTTGTTTAGAGTGCTTGCCTATCCTGCCAGGGACCCTGGGTTTGATTCCCAGCCTGGGTTTGATTTCCAGCTCCTTATAAAACTGGGTGTGGTGGTATATGCCTGTAATTCCAGCACTTGGGGAGGTAGAGGCAGAAGGATATAGTTTAAAGTCATCTTTAACTACATAATAAGTTTGAGGCTCTCAAAACTCAAAACTAATGAATGCCACATTTGTAGCCAATGGGGTTATTCCGAAAAGGATGATGGTAGATGCTCCCTTCTCGGAGCCTATGAAAGATTATGAGCTCAGGTCATGCATAACAGCCTTTAATCCCAGCACTCGGGAGGCAGAGGCAGGAGGATCTCTATGAGTTCAAGGCCAGCCTCATCTACAGAGTGAGTTCCAGGACAGCCAGAGTTACAACAGAGAAACCCTGTCTTGAAAAAAAAAAGATAAAACAAATTGAAAGCAAGATAGAGGAGTGAGTTTAGACTGTATGAAAAGCGGTCAGTCCTAAGGGAAAGTATAGGAAGAGGAGGTTGCTACGGTTTTGGTAAAATAGCCACAGAATGCCAAGGGTGACCTTTGTATAAAGATCTGAAAGAAATGAGAGCAGGCCAGGGAGGTACGTTAAGTGCACTGGTGCTAAGGCGTGGGTTAGTCAGAAACATGGTAGCCAGCCAGCGTGGCTTAGAGCTGGGTCAAGGGAGGCAGTTGTGGGGTGCTGGCAGAGGAGTAAAGGGGCCTCAGAGTCAGTAAGGGGGTTCTGGCCGGCACTCGGAGGGAGGGGCCTACTGGAGGTGTGGAGGAGGCCCTGCAGGCTGTCCCACAGACCTGAGCCACTTCAGTGCTTTGAAGTGCAGCCAACAGGGTTGAGGGTTAGCTGGGTTAGGGTGTGAGAAGGGTCCAGGTGCCAGAGCAGGCCGCTGAAGAAGGTCCCTGCCGCTTCCCTTCCAGAGGGTGCTTCCAGCTCAAGGACTTCATCCGGGTGGAAGAGGGAAAGCATGAGCCTCTGGAACTTTCTAGGAGGGAAGGATTCACAGATAAGGATGGGTAGCGGGTTAATCCTATTGAGTACATGACTCTGAACAAAGGGGCAGTCTGGGGGCAGTTAAGCCCTCTTCTGAGAAACTCCTATCTTCTGACTGTGACACTTTTTTTCTTTCTGTTTTTAGAGTCCTGTGTAGCCCAGGTTGGTCTTGTAGCAGAGGATGACTTTCAAATTCTGATTTTCCAGCTTTCATCTCCCTAGTGCTGGGATTGCAGGCATGTACACCCCATGTGGTGTGGTGCTGGGGGCCGAATTCAGGGCCTCAAGCATGCTAGTAGGCATTCTACATATGTGTGTGTGTGTGTGTATACATACATTTCACTGTATTTCTACTTAATAAATGTCCCACCCTTTCTCACCTTTCCCTCTTTCCAGTTGTATATGTAGATTTCTGCCCTAGCCCCGACATGTCCCACCCCTACCCCTACCCCAAGTCTATCAAGTATTATTCTCTGCAGTGCTTGGTATTTAGTGCTAGGCAAATACTCTACCACCTCAGCACTACCTTAAAACAAAAACACAAGAAGGGGCTGGGAGGCGGCTCAGTTGGTAGAGTGCTTACCCAGCATGCAGGAGGCTCTAGGTTGGGTCCTTTGCACGTCTTAAGATGAGATGAACACACCTGTAATACTAGCACTAGTAAAGTGGAGGCAGGGGGATCAAAAGTCCAAGGTCATTCTCAGTTACGTCTCTCTCTTGGCCAGCCTAGGATATAGAAGAGCCTGCCTAAAATAAATAGATAAAAGCATGAATTTAGAAGCCTTAGGACAGGAGTGGAGTTGTCTTTTGAGACTCAACTGTAGGAAACTCAATTCCAGACAATTCTGAAGCCAGGAACAATGGTGTGCCCCTGTAGTTCCAGAACTCTGGAGGTAGAAGCAGGAGGATCAGGAGTTGAAGGCCCTCCTCAGCTACGCAGCCATTCTGAGGCCAGGCTATGAAAACATAAAACTCTATCTCAAAGAACAAAACACAGCAGGCCTAAATTGTGAGTCTCCATTTTTGAGTATAGAGTTGGGAGTCAACTCAAGTCTGCTATTCCGTGATCAGAAGCAAAAGAATTGATATTCTGTGACAGAAATGAATGTTGTTAGCCAATTCTCCCTCTCCCTGAGACTCTCAGTCTGATCTGGAACTCAGTGCAATTCTCCAGTCGTAATTTAAGCTGGGATTGCAGGCATGGAGAGTCCATAGCTACCAGGCTCTAGCTAACTATGTGTCCCTACTTTGTTGTGGCCAGGTGACTGTTTCTAGTCCCCTCTTCCCCCCAAGTTTGCCTTCCTTCCACTAGGAGCAAAGGACAGGGCAACTTAGCCAGTTGCTCCTTCCCTTTCCCTACATGGACCCACACTGAACTGGTATTGAAGTAAGGTTTGACTCCATTGCTAGGGTTGGCTTGCTATTAAGTGTTAGCCTGTGCTAACAGAATGTATTACCCAGGTGAGACTTGATATGATCCTGGTTTGGTGCTCAAGGAGGAAATTGACACGGAGGCTAGAAAAATGGGAGTCCTGTTATTCATCTGGAGACAGCTCAGTGGTTAAGAGCTGTAGTGGAACATTCGAACTTATTCTCAGAGATTGTAAAGCTAATGAATTTAAAACATTTCCTATAAGCTGCTGGATGAAAAGTCACCTTGGAACCAGCTTCCTGGGTGTGGATGGACTACATGGAATACAAAAAAAAAAAAAAAAATGCTAGTTTGAGGAACTAGTAATTGCCTAAGCAATTGATGCTTGGAATATCTTGCCCTCTGTTTATATTATTGTTAATGAAAAGGATTTCTGTGGTTCCTCCCAATTGACCAACAAGGATATGGGAACATCCATGTCTTTCAGTTTTGACTTCTGCCTAGTGGCAGCAGTCAACCGGCAGGGCTTGGGGAGGGAAGTGGATTACAGGATTCTGTTTTGTATTGGCTCCTTTTCTCAATAAATAACCTGGAGATTATTTGTTCAGGGTTCAGTCCAGGTGGCTAAGACCATGAGAGGCTGGACCCCTCTGCTTGGGGTCTCAGGTCTGATCTCAGAAACTGTCTTGTTATTGAACCCACAAGAGATTAATACTTGAATCACAACCATGCTTGACTCAGTTCTAGGGGATCAGATACCTTCCTGACGCCAGAGGGCACTAGGCATACCTGTGGCACACATACATACATGCAAGTAAAACACTCATACACATAAAATAATCTAAAATTCAAATTATAAGATGTAAAGCACAAGGGAAAAGTTTCTTGTGGCAAGTCAGATGGCTGACTACACTAACTTCATGTCCTCAAATTCAAGGCTAGAAGAGATGGTAAGTTATGCTGTTGTGTGACTTGAAGGTCACAAGCATTTCTAGAAAAGAACTGGTAGGAAAAATAGAAAAGAGGCATGATCCATGGCTCCATGAAGCGTCTTAAAACATTCAATTTCCTGCCAGCCTGGTCTACAGAGTGAGTTCCAGGACAGTTAGGGATACTGAGAAACCCTGTCTTTGGGAAAAAAAAAAATTTCCTATTGAGCTGTACTAGCAAATTCAACGGGCTGAAGCAGGATCAGGTTTGAGGCGTTTGAGGTATGTACTGAGATCCTAACTTAAAAAACAAATAAAAGCTTGTCAAGACAGCTGGCTCAGAGTGTGAAGGTACCTTTATCAAGCCAAACATGAGTTCCAACCAGATGCCAACATGGCGTGGGAAAGAACAGACTCGAAACTTCTCCTTCATCTCCACATGCATACCCTGGTATGCGCGCACTCCACACAGAATAAATGTAACGAAAAGAATAAAAGACATCCAACACACACACACACATACACACACAAACAAGTAAATTATACTTCATAGCCCCTCTTACAGTCTGGTGTGGTCATGTGATCAGCTAGTGACATGAGTTTAGAAATGACATCCCTTCTGGCCTGACTTGGAATGACTCTCATCAGTCTGCAAAGTCATCAGCTCCTGGAAAAGTCACTAGGCATCTCACATCCCTGACACAAGGACCATGGTCTTCTGGCAGCTATTAGTCTAAGCACCTTACAGCCATTGGCCCATCCAGTCTACAATCACCCTCACTGTACCCCATTTCATACTTTGTGTGTGTGTGTGTGTATGGCTGTGCACATGTATGTAGGACAGAGGTCCACACTGGATGTCTTCCTTGATCTCTCTCCATCTCATCTTTGGAGATATGCTATCACTGAACCCAGCACTCACCAACTGGTTAGTCTGGTAAGCCAGAGAGCTCTGGGATCAGCCTGTCCCCTGCCCTGACGCCCACTATGGCACCTGGCTTTTTTTCCATGTGGGTCCTGGGAATCTGAATCAGGTCTGCATGCTTGTGGGGCAGGCACTTTACCAATGGAGCCATTTCCCCCAGCCCTTAATAGTCCTCATTTTGCATAGGAAGAAAGTGAGCTATTAAATGGCAAAACTGGACTATATACTCAAGCAGGCTGGATCTAGAAGCTAGTTTTAACCACTGTACTCCACCGCCTGTGTTATCTGCTACTTTGCAACAACTACATACAAGATGCACATCTGATACCTGCAGGAGCAGATCTCCATGGCGGCTCATTCCTCCTGGGTTCAGGGACATAGGCCAGGGCTGCCACAGTATCCAGGCAGAAGTAATTTACAGGGCCAGTGGACCAGGGACAAGGACTGCAAAGATGTACCACCCCGATTTAAAAGAAACAGGTCAAACGAAAAGTCTTATGATAAAAACTTTATTGTCTTAAATATCAAAGGTTTTACACATCACGTTTTCTTCAGAAAGTTCCTATTAAAGAAGAAAAATAAAATAAAGTGTTTGGATTATTCAGGGCTGACTTACATTTCAAAATGTGACGAAAGAAAAAAAAAAAATCAAACTCAAAGGCATCTAGTGCGTTGAGCTGCAGACAGGTCCTAACCAGTTGCACAATGCAGCCGACTTTGGGATTCCTGAGTGCGGTTCCTGTAAGTTCTGAGTTTCTCCAACTTGAAGCATCTGGCAGTGACTGAACCACTGGCAAGCAGATTTTGCCAAACAGCCTCGCTCTCATAAGACACAGTAACGTCAAAGCTTAAAGAAAAGCCAGAAAACCTTGTGACACACAGGCAACTGCAAGAAGCAGATGTGGCTGGAAAACAAACCACCTTTGCTGCAGTTGAAGCCATCAGCCCAACTTGCCATGAAGAGGTCTGGATACAAACGCACAATTAGTTTCTCATGACAGAGCAGATTCGGTAACAATGGATCCCTCTGATGTCTCGCCATAACTAAAGGATGCCCAGGGCAGGGGAGAAGACTCAGGTGGAATGGTGTGAGCCCATGTCTTCTAGGCCTTAAATCAAGGAGCCTGTAAGCACAGACCTGGCCAGCTCCTGTAGAAACACAGGTCTATCGATAGGATACTGCAGTTCACAGACATTCATTCAGGTTTGCAGGTTGTGGGCAACCAAGCTCTTCTACGTACAATCACTGCCCATCACCTGAACTGGCCAAGGGAAAAACACCTCTTATCCAAATTAGCCAATCAAAACCTCAGGTTGCTTACACACAGCTTTTAAAGAAGCAATCTGCTCTTGCACTCCATGCTATCTCTTGCTCCTTGGTTCAAACTTTGCAGGTAAAGAAACTCCTATGTTCTTCAGCCATCTTCTTGGTAGATTTCCCTAGGTGGTGTCCTAAAATTCAGCAGCCCTCCCCAGTCACGCTTCACAAGCCCCTCCTCACCCGGGATCTAATTACTGATAACTTTGGGGCATATTTTCTAATAGTAAAGCTCAGAAATCACTAAGAGCCTACGTTCCTTCTATGCTTCTATGCTTCAATTTAAGAGCACCCAATTGGGTGCTCTTAAACTGGGGGCTGAAAAAAATGTCCTGCAGAGCAGAGTTCCGTGAAGCAGCCCTGCCAGCCCGTCCCAACCACAGCTCGCTGCTCTTTCTACTCTGGATTCCCATTTCTGCACGAAGCACTCAGCAGCCTTAAAATAGCACACCCTGCAGAGGCCTCCGCTAAGCTCCACCCTCCCAGACCATCAGCATCCACAGCCACCGGTCCTAGTGCTGCCTTCGAAGCCCCAAAGGAAGGGAAGGTTGGCTGTCAGGCCTCTCTCCGTTTCCCTGGACTTCGGTCCTGCCAGCCCCTTTCTGGTCAACACCATTGCACATTGGTTGCTCAACAT
This sequence comes from Cricetomys ansorgei, assembly GCA_026225945.1. NCBI lineage: Eukaryota > Metazoa > Chordata > Mammalia > Rodentia > Nesomyidae > Cricetomys > Cricetomys ansorgei. The sequence goes on from JAMJFZ010002251.1 coordinate 2,783,840, forward strand.
ATTTTCAGTTTTATCTACAAATTTTCTTTAAAATTCTTTTTTCTTTGCAGTGCTGGTGGTTATACCCAGGGCCTTGTACATGCTGGGCAAGTGTTCTACCACTGAACCATACCTGTGAAGCTCACTGTGTAGCCAAGAATGACCTTGAACTCTCGATCCTCTTGCTCTGCCTCTCTGCTGCGGGGATTACATGCATGTGACACCACACCTGGGTTATATGCAGTGTTGGGGGCTGAACTGAGGGCTCCCTGCAGCTAGAGAAGCACCACCATGGGGCCACATTCCCCTACATCCCCACTTGTTTGTACTTAGAGGATTTCTCCCTGTAGCCCTGACTGTCCTTGCACTTACAGATTAAAAGTGTATGCCACCAAATCTAGCCCTGAATTGTTTAAAAAACAAAAACATCCCCCAAACCTAAACATTTTAAAGTATCTCTAGGTTTACAGCATCTAATTCTATCTTGGGCTTGATTTTTACCCCCCTCAGTCAGTTCTAAACCACAATCAAATAATTTAAGTTTAAAAATAAAAGCATGCTACCCAGACATTATAGACCGTGCCTATAAACCATAACCCCAGCTACTTGAAGATCACTGGTTCAAGGCCAGCCTCAGCTACATGAAATCTCTTCTTAAAAACAAAAGCATTCCAGAAGTGAGGGTGGAGTAGCACACCAATAGGTAAAAACAGATCTTAGTTCAAACTTGCCTTGAGTCTCTCCTAGACTGAAGGCTTCGAAGACTAGGCTCCAGTCTGGTTCAGCTGCTGCTGAGCTCCCGGGATGCAGGGTGACTCAGTGTCTGAGGAGTCAACGGATGGGTCCTTGCTCACACTGCATAGCCTTGACAAGTGGAGCTAATGTCCTATGAAGAATGTAAGATTTGACCTCTCCCTATCATGGCACAAAACGTGCAACAGAAAACCTAAGAAACACCTACAAACCATTTTTGGTATACAGGATGCACAGACTACTACCTAGGGAGACTTGATGTCTGATGCCAGGTAAGAGTGAACCGAGAGGCAAGGAGCCAAGGACCACACCTGTGGTCGCCCTCTTTGGGACGGCTGCCCTCCAACATTTCCTGATACCCCTAAGATGTGATGCTTCTGTTTTCAAAAAAATTAAGGCACAAAAGAAAAGCAAGTACATCAAAGGCTCACCCCTAAGACCATACTGTCACTCTACACACATTCTCAGGGGTTTGGGTAACTCACAGGAGCTCAGTGCCAGCCCCCAAGGAACTGCTGAGTTGCCTTTCTGCTGTAAAGAGGAACTCACATTCTCAGGAGACACAGAATGATCTTATGCTAACTACTGAGATGAACCTTCCTCCTCCAGGAGGGAAACACATGGTTCTAGTCAGCCAGACTATACTAAATTACCAAGACTGGCTTTTAATTTTTTTGGTGTTAAGGACCAAACTCAGGACCTCACTTGCCATGCAGGAGCTCTGGCACTAAGCCACGCCCCCAAGCCCCATGGCCTTGCTGGTGACACACAGTCAGTTCAGCCACAGAGTACACGCTCACCGAGGGCAGCAACAGGGATGCACTGAGTGGACGGACCAGCAAGGTGGTTGCACCTCTAAAGGCCGAGGCAGGAGAATATCTTGAGTTTGAGGCCAGCCTGGGCTATGGCGAGATCCTATCAACCCCATCCACCCCCCCAAAAAAAACCCCAGAAACAAAACAAAAACCTGCCTTGACTCTCCTGCACAACTCTCTGCAAGGCAGTTTATTATATACATAGTAGGAATAAAAGCCACCAGACGTGCAGACGTCCGTAGACAAAAAAACTGCTTCTCAACCTATGTAGTTATTTGTTGATCTTATATATATAAGAGAGCTTATGTATTTACTTACAGACATGAGCTGAAAACTTGAAACAAATTCTTATGGCTTTGACTAGAGATAGAAAGCTTGGAGAGGGACAGACAGGCAGAGGCTACAGAAGCTGGTTATGAACCAGTGACACCAGGTCCCCTATACCATTCCTAGGCACCCTCTTGCCAGAGAAATGCTTTGGGTGGACACCTTGAGCTGTGGCTTCCTTTTCCTCCACCTAGAGGTGATCAAAGGGGGCAGGCTTTGAGGCAGACACTCTCACACATTGTTCACTATCTATTCAAGCTTCCTATGCCCAGTAACTGGTCGTAGCTTCACCTATCAACATCTGAAGCCCAAACTGCAGGATGAAGACTCTGGCTGTCAAGAGGCCTGGACGAGTACATATGGAAATGAGTACATCTGGGAATGGCCCCTCACAGAACAAAGGACCATCTCCAGTCAGTTACACTGTCTGCCTACCAAACCCCTCTCTAGACGCCAGCTCTGTCTGGCACAGGTTTTACAATGAAATCCTCTTTGGTGCATAAATGGAGACCAATGGAGTTAAGTGCTGACACTGACCCTCCCGACAAGATCTGGTAGGAGTCGCCCCTTGCTGGTTATGGCTGTAACCTGATCTGCTCAATACCAGAGGGGTTCACAATGATTTCATCTTATTCTTGGTAGTTAGCTACTAAAAGAAAACGAGGAAGAAGGTCCCCGACTGTGATGTTCCCTAATCTTTTCTGTTCTAGAATTGCTCGACTTAAGCTAATCAATTCCTAAATTTATCTTTACACAAATGTCTTGACAAAAGATTTTTTTTTTAAGATAAGGTCACACTGATGTACCCTGGCTGGCAACTTGCAGAGATCTGCCTGCTTCCAGATTAAAGGTGCACACCAGCACATCTGGACTTGTATTTTAGATCCTAAAAACCAAAAGCAACTATATGTTGAAAAGAAAACAACGACCCAAAGGAACAAAGTATTTCCAGAGTGAGATAAGCTCAAAGTATTCCTAAAAGGAGTATCTGTATAACTATTAGCCTATCAATTTGCTTCTAAAAATAAACATACACGTACGTACATTAAAAGTTATTGTAATGAAATCTTCTCCAGACTGGTATTCTACGCTCCATCTAGGGCTCCAACCTTCCACACCCTAAGCCAGTGGACAGACCAGGCTAATGCTAGTCTCTTCTGCTCTCACAGAAGGCCTTCTAGGGGAGCCTGTCAACAGTACCTTCTACATGCTCCACCCTGTGGCCCCAAAGGTTTGTAACCCTAAAATATCCCCCCCCAAGCCCACCCTCCGCTAAAGCAAATACCAGGCCCCACTGCCCTGCATCTTGATCTTGCTTCAATCACAGCCCTACATCAGGTGACGGAATCCTGGAGCAGTCTCCCATTTGTAACATACATCTTTGGTGTAGAACAGGCAAAGGGTGAGTTGTGCTGTCTGAAACAAAGCACTTCTCAAACACAGCTTGGCTAGCCTGATGTTCTGAGTGATGGAGAGCAGGAAACCACAAGGCCATCCAGCAACCATTTCCTAATTCCAGAAAGGATCGCGATACTTCGCGTGACTTGCCGTCATGTCACGGAAGTGAGTCTCAGCACATAAACAACACGGCAAAGGGAAACTGGACCAGAGAACAGAAATCCTTGTAAGTGCTCCTAAGTTTCCAAAACTCCTGAGATACGAACCCATCTATGCTCGATGACTTCAATGTTGATGGAAAGAACAAGCTTTGAGAGAGAGAGAAAGAGACTTCAGACACAATCAGTTAATGCTTAGTTCAGAAATCAACTTCAACGCTTCCATTTCCACAAACTGCAAACTCTCACCCGGAACCGGAAATTATCTTCAAAATCCTTAAGAAAAGCAGGATTCCAGGTTCTTGCCAGACACTTAAGACAAGTTCATGTTCCAGAAAAGGGTGCTCCCAACCCTGTCCGGAGGGATTATTGCACAGTGGGGCCTACAAGACAGAGACCTGCAGGTGAGAGCGTACACTGAGAAGGCCACGGTAACACACCTACACATTCCGCCCCACTCTGACCAAACATGGTGAACAAACGTGGGTCCTGCCTAGAAAACAAGCTCCTGAGGAAAGAAAGGGATGAGAACTGTACGAAGGCCACTGTAGTCAGAACTCCAGTTGATTTCATCATGAAGGACACTCACACTGACCAGTCCAAGCACCAGGAGGAATCAGGGAAGAAGGCCCTCCCACCTTCCTGTCTCGCTCAGCTCAGACCTCAGACTGAGCTTGGGAAGAACTTGCTAGCAGATGAGTTGGGAAAGGCAGTCGGCCCCTGGTGGCCAGCCCATGAGCTGAACTTGGACTCATCATCTGTCACTAGGGTTGGGGTGTCAGTGAGATGCCCCAAACCCTATCTCTCTAGTACACTCCAGTGTTTTACCTAAGCCATTATCTTTTACTCAGTCCTTGACATTTGCAAATGGAATTATGATCAAGTTTTTTCCCTTCCCTTTTAAAATACAAGTAGCACCATGTTTCACTCCAATGTGAATTCCCCACACCCCACCCACTGTCATAAAGGTATTTGGCAATCGACCCATGCAGCAGCCTACGATGCACAACAGCCCAAGATTCTAGCCCTCCCGCTCACCCTACTTAAATGGCAACCCTGAACACACAAATCAAAACATATAACTCCAGGAGTTACTGACTTCTCCAGCTTCCTGTTACAAGCCATGCCCTGCACATAGCACAGCCAGAGCCACAGGGACAGCTGACCAGTCCTGGCTGCACAGGTGGCAGGCTCCTCATGGCGCCTGCTCTTCAAAGCATTCACTCGTTCTAAAATGTATGCTATACACAAAACCATCCATTTTATTCCAGAATACATCATCTTAATGGGAATAAAAAGCTTCTGTATGCACATACTGCCAATACATTTTAAAAGGCCCAAATTTTAACAAGTAAAATAGACAAATTCATCAGACAAAAGATCATAAATTACTTTGGCCAAAAAAATTAAAACAAAAAAAAAAAAAAATCTGGCTCAACATTTTGCTTGCAGGTTTCTACATGTTGTGTATGTGTGTGTGTATGTGTGTGTGTGTGTTATTTGTGTGGAGAGAGATTTCTCAAAGGGAATGGAGTACGGCCTAGCCCATTTTCCCACAATTATGTAGGGACTACAATGTTCTTTGCTAGCAAAACAAGAAGTGCAAGGTCTGCATTCCCACCAACTCGATGCAAAGCCCCAAGGGCTTCCTGCAGAGTGAAGCCAGCACCGAGAATCCGGTCAACATCTGCAGCGGGAAAGATCAATGGTGGAAGAGCAGAGGGAGTAGAGGAGGGCTGGGTGGCAGGTGGGTCCAATCCATGGAAGGGTGGCACAGCTCCAGGGCAGACACTGCTGGTCTCTAGCCCGACTGTGCCTGGATTCTGTATGTGCTCAGAAGGCTGACTGTGGGGAACCTCCTCACCTGCTTCAAGTTTGGGTGCAATTTCTGCACCTGAGGTGCAGTGCGACTGATCAGATGGTCTAGCTGAGGTCATGGTGACACAACAGCTCTTCCTGACTGACTCCCTTGATCTGGGGACAGTTTCTCTGCCAGCTGACAAGCTGTCACCCATACCCCTGAAACTGGTGCATGCTTCATCATCTACCCCAGCACAAGGAGCCGTGCCTATGATTTCTGTCTGCTTTGATTCAGAGGTGGCCTGGTGACAGGAGACTTGTGGGTACTGGTCACTAGGGATCAAATGCTCACTTTGGGCCTTCCTTCCTGAAAGGTCCAAATTCCCTGTTTGGATCTCAGCTCCCATCTCTGATTGACAGGTAACATCTTCAGGTGCATTTTCTGAAGCTGGCTTACAGCTAATGACCAAAAGCTCATGCAGTTCTTTCAAGGCCACTGTGACAGAGGAACAAAATTCTTCTGCTGACTCCATAGAGGGCTGGCCATGGCCACTTAAAGGAGAAGAGGAACTGCCATCTTTGTTATCCATCACAGACATTTCAATGCTACCTTCTGGGGGCTGTGAATCCCCCGTGGAGATGGAATGCTCCACCCGTTCACACGAAGGGTTACACTGTGAAGCTTCCACCTCCATGGAGGGATTATCTGAAGTGAGGTGTGGCGTGCCAGGGCTCTTGATGCCGGCACTCTGCCTGCCTGTTGAACTGTGCACAACAACCAGAGATTGTTCAACTGTGTCTACTTCCATCACGGTTTCTGAGCACGAACAGCTACAGCTCCCTGAAGCTAGCAGACTCTTTGTACTTAGAAGATGAACATGTGTCTGTAGTTCATCTCTTTCCATCACAGCTTCCAAACCGACAATTTTTTCTTGGTCCTGTTGATTTTCTTCATGAAGGTCAAGGTCTTCTGTGTCACAAAGACATTCCTGGTCATGTGGAATGTTCTGGGGTCCACTACCCGGTTCTCTGTGCTGCTGAAGGCCATTCACTTGATTTGGGTTCTGATTTTTTGGATGGCAACTCTTTTCCTCCACAAATACCTGTGGCTCATGCATCCCAGTAGTTGCAAGTGATAAACTAGCATCCTGTCTTGTGTGAAGATAAACTCTGAGGCCCTGGGCTTTTCTTTCAGCAGATTCCTCTGGATTATCTGCAACAAATGCTTCTTCAGATGAATTATGCAAAGGCATAGCTGGACTCTGGTCTGCTGAGGAAGCAAAATCAAGAAGATCCTGTAGAGGAGGAACTGTTTTCTTAGAGTTTGTCTGGAATTCAGCTGAAGCCTTCTTGGCCTCCATAGCTATAGGTTCAATGCTATTGGGGTCAGTGGACTTGATGGCACAGACTGAAGCAGAGACAGAGTGAGCAAGACTCGTGGGGCTACCAACCTCAGGACTCTGCCCTGAAGAAGGGGCTGGATGGTTGAATCCATCTGAAGTCGGCAATGATGACATTCCCAGTGAGGTAGATTCTTTACTGCTTTTCTCTGTAATAAGAGGGAAAGAAAAAAGCTTATTTAGCAGACCTCCAAATTGAATTTCAAGAGAATGAAATTCTCAATAGAATAAAAATAGTTTTTAATTTAGGTCTCTCTTGTAAACATGAGGTTAAAAATAATACGAGACTCTTTCTCATTGTGGTAGATGAAGTAGCATCACTGAACCTGCAGAAGGAGTGTCCTTAATAAATATTATCAAAATTCCATATGTAAAGAGCTGTTGACGTGCACATCACAGTGGCTGGGTCAGTGCTCATGCGTGAAGTTGCATGGTTTCACTACATAGCCTGACTCCTGCCCCAGCTTCTGGAGTGCTGGACTGCAGGAGTGTCATCCAGCCAGGCAACTAAGTTTCTTATTTCTTGTGAATTTTTCATCTTTGCTGGATGATTCTCATGACAAGGCATGTTTTTTCTCTTTAAAAAACAGAACAAAAAAAAAAAAAAAACAAAAAACCAACAGGTTCTCACTCTGTAGCCCAGGCTGGCCAACTCACTACAGCAAGTCCAGTTCAGCCTTGAACTATTAGCAATCCTCGTGAGTGCTGTGATTAGTGTGGGCCACCACAACTGGCTCCAGTGCTCATGTTTCAAGTGTGAGCACAAGTTATACAGGAAAAGTCCAAAAACAGTTAGGTTGGGGACAGGGTGGGACAACCAAGGGAGATGGGGCTTACATGCCTGGAGATCTCTTAAAGCCAGAGAAGTAAACAATGGATTTTATTTCTAGCCATGCTTCTAAAAAAACTGCGGTAAAATTGAGCACCAAACTCAAAAGAACAAAACAAACCTAAAGATGAAGCAGATAGAATTTTATTAACTGATCAAACACTGTTTATTCATTTTTCAGGCAAGATTCCATGTAGCCCAGGCTGGCCTCTAACGTGATGAATGAGGATGGCTCTCCCAGTGCTGGAGTCACGGTGTGCATCGCTGTTCCCAGTTAGTGGTGCTAGGGACTAAACCTAGGTTTTACATCTCTAACCCAACAAGGCAGTTCTATTCAGCCTGGAACTTGTGGCACTCTCCTGCTTCAGTCTGAGTACTGGGATTACAACATGCATCAGAACACCCCCGGCTTCCAAGCACTGCAACTTTAATACAGCACAACAAAATTAACAAGTTTAAAGTACTGAATACAATGTGGTGGTGGTGGTGCAATACAGAGCAACAGTGTAGTAGTTTTCCACAGGCAACATTAACTTAGATTCACTCTAATTTAATAGCCCTTCAAACATGATACAAGGCTCAAACAGTAGCTCAGTGCAGGTGCCACAATGATGCCACTCAATAGGTCCAACTCCTTCTGGCACTATTAAAAACTGGCCTCTAAACGCGCATAATGCCTTTAATTAAAAGGCACAAGCTATCAGAGCTGGAAACAATAGGCTCCTGGGTTAAATTCAATTTGATGCTTTGTACTTGAACAGTTACATCAGGGAGTGCTGGATTTCCACCCCGAAATCATGCAAAGTGCAGCCGTGGTTCACACGGTCTGACACCAATCAGACGCTGTGAGCGGTAGGAAAGGCTGGGCTTGGAAGTTGCTGGCTTTTCCGTTTTTGGGTCGAGACAAAGTCTCATGAGGCCAGGCTGTTCTCTTTCTCTGTCTTTTATTTGAGACAGGGTCTCTTCATTCAGTATTGTTTGTCTGGAGCTTGCTATATAGACCAGGCTGGCTTTGAACTCAGAGATCCTCTAGCCTCTGCCTCCTAAGTGCTAGGATTAAAGGTGCATGCCAGACTCTAGTCTAGGCTGTTCCTGAACTGTGGATTCTGCTGCCACCATCGTTTTTCAACTACTGGGATCACAGGCGGGTGTCACCACACTTGGTCAATTACCAACTTCCTTTGTGAGACAGGAACCTGTGTAGATCAGGCTCATGGAGACCCACTTGCCTCTGCCTTCCCAGTGCTGGAATAAAAAGCAGGAGTCACCATACCCTACCATTACTGACTTAAGGAACTACCTCATCTCACAGTTTAGTGGCCAACAGGATAACCGTTTTGTCTCAGTTTAAACTACATCCACTAAATCTAGAAAGTTCTTAGTTTTAGAAGTTGAGTTTTGGACTAATGCCAACATAAAAAACATACTGTAATCCATGTCAGCACCATGGAGGGATATACACCACCCCAGGTTCAGTGTCAAGCACCTGCATACCCTAAAAACCAGGCAAGGTGAAGGTAAACTTTAGCAGACTTTGTACTTACTATTAGTGCAGCATTTATGTTGTCCTTTTGAAACTAAAGTAGCTAGTACCACAGGTGATTAGAAAAAGAGGCTAATGGACATTAACTATGGCTAATGTCCTTAAAAGAGAGAGAGAAAGAGAGAGAGAGAGAGAAGAGAGAAGAGAGAGAAAGAAAATGAAATACTATGAGTCTAATTACAACCAGCCTCCAAACCCTTATTAAAGGCCTACGTCAGATAGGCTCAGCCAATCTACTTAGACTGACAGGTCCCATGGACAACACAGAAGCGGGAGCAGGTGCCTCCCATGGCCAAGTCTCAGCTCTTACTGTTTGTGGAAAATGTAAGTTCTGTCAACTTTTTTTTTTTTTTTTTTAAATGATGGAGTTTTACTATAGAGTCCAGGTTGGTCTCAAATCTTGCATCCTCTGGCCTCAGCCTCATAAGAAAGGGGTGGCAGGAATGTATCACCATGCCCAGGCCTATTACTAACTATGATTCTAGATAAATCAATCATTTGGCTCACGTTTCCATTTCTGTTCCTTAGGATGAAAATTTTGCTCTTCTATAAACTTCACAGATACAAGGACTTTCAGCTTCTCAGGGAAAAATGACTTAAGAATTCAGTTATCTGCAACAAAATGCTGTGATGCCAATCGTCCTGATTCGGTTTTTTCAATGGTCAGAGGTGGTGAGTACAATGAGTACTTTTTTACTCAGACTTTTCCCCTGGACTGTTCCCATAACTGATAAAATTTTCAACAAGAATTTATGCCTACATGTATATATGCCAACAACATACATATAAATGTATATACAGGCTAGTTGTAACCAGATTGAACAGGGAGAAACAGAGACTGAAGTCCTGAATTTCCAAATGGTTCCAGACAGAGAGATTTTTCAAAGCACAGATGACAACTGGATGGAAGGCATAACGTGGCGTCTATAAATACCTGGTCTGGGGCCCACTCCAGCTGCAGCACACACACACTACATGCATCATGGCTTCTGACGCTCTGTTTGGATTAGGAAACAGACAAGCAAACGTGGGTTAACAGTGCAGAACCACACAGCATGCAGGGCCACAGTCTTCACTCCTCAACCCTAAGAGCAGGGTTAGGAGTCAAAGCTGGAGATGTTTCCATAGTTTGTGCATCCCAAGGATTTGCTGGTTGCTTCGATTCTCTCCAAAAACACCAGCAAGGTTCCTATGTCAACACATTTTTAACTGTACTTGGAAAAACATTATTCCACAGCTCTGCGCAGATGTAGGAGGCAAATGTGACACAGGCAAAGTTCAATCCATCAAAGGAGACCACTCTACAAAGGTTAGTGGACAAGTATGGTTGCTTTCCAAACTTTTCAATAGTCTTATGGCTTAGAGGCAGGTGTCACCACACCTACCTCAAGGTTCACTTTCTGAAGAAGACAAACAAGTCTGATTAAGTTCCATCTGCTGCCTTCTTCACAGTTAATCAGCATACAGACATGTTAGACAGTGCTTCTATTGATTTTAGACATATATAAAGGGTAAAGACACCTTGATAATTAGCCAAAGAAATAATTTTCTGAAAACATTTTCAGAATTGTAATTTATGATCCCAACTAGTTGGTTCTCTAAATAAATGAAGTCTAATGTTGCAGAATCATCACACTATTCATATTAAAACACTACAAAAATCAGCACAGGTCACATGTGTCAGTAGCAAAGGTTCCCCAGATAAAGTGGTTTCTGAATGTGTCACCTGCTTTAACCTCCTGAACTTTATTTAAGATGCCCACCTTCAGGAGGTTAGCTGTTTGATACTGAGTTACGGTTTCACTTATCATAGCACATGGCTGTGTGTGTGCAAGAAATCTGAATATCTGAAAATGTCAGCATCCTTTCTAAGCTGCCAAATCACCATCCACAGGCGAAGCAGGTGAATGGCTCACTCATGCTGACCTTCCAGGAAGATGAAAACTGTTGGTAATTCAAAACGCTCCCTCTTTTTAAAAAAATATCTCAGTTGCAACCAAAACTTCACTTCACACATACTGAAACGTGACCACAAGGTGACAGAGCAGACTGTGACCAAGGCCAAAGGAAGCTCCCATTCCAGAGGGTCAAGGCTCCACACCTGCAGGTTCTCCGGGAAAGCATAACAAAATCTTGTAGTCTGTTTTTCAAGTGTATTGTGTCCTTTGTCTTGAGGAGAAAGCTATCCTATGAGCTCCTAATTCTAACACACCCACCAAAAAGCAAAGTGTGAGACTGTCACACTGGTGAGTATCCCAAGACTTCAAATAACTCATTTAAAAGTTAACTCTTCTCAGTTTTAAGAAATGCACCCAGAGTCACTGTTCTGTATAACTGATGGGGATTTCAGCAAAGTTGTCTTGATCCATTTTCCTCAAAAGATTCTGTTCTGTCTCCGAATTTAGAAGGTGTTAAGGGAGCTTGGTCTCAAAGGCTCTGTGTGGCCTGCTGTCTGGGACCTCAGTGAACACGAATACTGCGTTTGCTAATGCTCGGTTACAGCCATCACTGGTTCTTCTCTTTGGTGGCAAACATTTTTACTGCTTAGGCACCATAATGCCTTCCTTCAAAATCAATAATCAAGCCGAGAAAGTGAAACACCTTTCCAGGGAAATACTGCCGATCTTGAAAGTATATGCTTACTGTAGGACTTTCTTTCTGGACAAAACAGACTGTTTTAGAAGCATCCAAACAAATAATGACCTAATCTTGAACACAGCACTGGATTCTTGTTCCTCTTGCTTTTGTTGTTTTCTGAGACAGGGTCTCGCTGTGTAGCTCCAGCTGGCCTGGACTCGCTATGTAGACCAGCCTGGCTTAAAATCACAGAGATCGCTTTGCCTTTCCTCCTGAGTGCTGGGATTAAGGTATGTGTCGCCATTCCAGGCTCCTCTCGTTTTCTGAGACAGAGTATGGCTGCATAGCCCAAACCAGCCTGGAACTCTACACTCAGCCTAAGCTGGGCGTGAGCTTTGTGATTTATGATTCGTCTGCCCTAGGCTCGGAGTGTTGCTATTAAAGGCATGTGTCACTAAACCCAGGCAAGTCTCTCTTGATCTGTCGAAATAGGAGTCATGTAAATGTTTTTATCATGATGGGCACGCTTAGGTCAGAGGTAACTTCAGAGTTGGCCCCCTCCTTCCATCTTTACACCAGTTCTGGTTTGTAGGCTTGTGTGGCAAGTGCCTTTACCTGCTGAGCTGTATCAACATATACCCATTGCCTACCTTCTCTCCCTCCTTTCTGAGACAGGGTCTCAAAGATTCCAAGCTAGCACTGCATTTGGATCATGCTGTCTTTACCCCGAGAACTGGAATTCTATTACCACACCCACTTTATGTGGTGCTGGGGACCGGACCTGGTGCTTCCTGTGTGTGTGCTAGGTAAGCACTGCTGTCAAGCTACATTTCCAGTCCTACAAGTTTCTCATCACAGTATTAAGAGATGGATGGAGGTAACAAGACAGCGAACACACCTGCTGCTCAACGATAAAGCTGACTATGAACTAGAATGGCCCTCACCCCACCAACAACACAGCACCATTCAGAAGGTTGATCCCAATACCTGCATCCTCTGCTGATTTCTGAATGGCTTCTGCTAATTCTCGGTCTGCAATCTCCTCTGGTCGTATGTCCTCTCGCCCAGTCCCATACGCCAAGCGGGCACACTCTGGTAGCTCCCCCTCAGGAAGGAAGGTGGTCTGCGAGCCTGTGGTGCCAATCACCAGGACATTTTTCTTCAAGTCGATAGAACACTTAGGAAAAAGAAACCAAAGAACAACAGAAGATGAAGTATCCTACAGAAAAACCAGTTATGAGTTCCACATTCCATCAATAAAGAACATTACCAGTAAAAGAGATGTTTAAAATAAAAACAAACACACCCTCACCACATACCTGAAAGAAACAATTTCTTCCTCTGGTTTTGGAGACACAGTCTTGCTACGTAATCCACAATGGCCTTGAACTCACTTTGCAGCCCAAGACAGCCTCCAACTCACCCTCCTCCTGTCTGCCTGTGTGTGCCACTACACGCCCCTAGATTTTTTTCATATTTTAGAGACAGGTTCCTAACTCCAGATCCTTGTCTCTGCTGCGGCGTTTGTAGTCTGGGCCCATGAGCTTCTGGGCAAATCTATCTCCATCTCCTATCCTGGAGTAGGAGAGGTAGGACTACAGACGTCACCACAAGCATCATGGGCTCCGGAGTCAAGCGTGGCTCACCAGGCTTGCGCAGACACTTCACAAGTGCTTTACCCACCAAGTCAGCTCCCTGCCCTCCTTTGTTGTTTCTTGAGATAAGGTCTATAGCCCAGACCATCCTTGACCTCTTGCTCCATCTGCCTCAGCCTCCTAAGTGGTAGGATCACAGCTACAGGCCACCACAGCGATTTTACTTATTTACACCATGCCTCCCTATTGTGTTTTTATCTCTACTTAAGATTTGACATTGGGGCTGGAGAGATGGCTCAGTGGTTAAGAGAACTAGCTGTTCTTTCAGAAAATCAGGGTTCAACTCCCAGTACCCATATGGCAACTTACAAGACTGTAACTCCAGCTCTAATGGATCTGACACCCTCACACAGACATGCACGCAGGCAAAACACTAACAGCACATGAAATAAATGTCATTTGGACCGTTTTTATTCCCATCCCAGGTATAGTGGATGATAATGATTTAGATTTGGACTGTTCCTTGCTGGTGGTTGTGATTTGATTATGTGCGGCTTGTCCTCATGATTGTATGTCCCTCGGGCTTCTGGGAACTTTGCTTAGAATATAACCCACAGAGAGGGGAGAGGGGAGTTGGCAGTTGGTAGGTTGGTTTGGTGGATGCTAGTTTAACTCTCTATCAGCTCTCTCTCTATGCTAAAGACAGCCAAAAAGGGGTGTGAATATTTCTTCCTTTCTCTTTCTCTCTTTCAAGGCTGCTACAAGGGCAGTGACGATTTCTTTCTATCCTTCCTTTCTCTTTCCTGAGCTAAAGGGTAAAAAAACACACTAGCTACCTGCTACATACAGTGGCATGAAAGGGCTGACTTTATATAAAAACCTGCAGTGGGATTCAGGCTGTACTCAGTGGTACAAACAAATTATGAGCTACTGTGGCATTTCATTACCCAGCAGACACTGATTAATGTTCTTTAATGAGCATGATAGATGAGAAATAAAAGTATCATCACAAATTACTGTATCGTCAGATAATGCTCCCTGTATGAACAAAGTATTTTCATTCTCCAGTCTTTTAATCTCAAGGTTCCTTCTAACTACTATTTAATCAACATCTAAAAAAAAATTTACTAAACATCTTCAGAAAGACAAACAACAAGAAACCCAATTTCTAATCAGGATCTTAAAATTACACCATTTAGTTAAACTGCTGGTGCTGGAGAGACGTCTTAGTGGCTGAGCATTTGTACTCAGTTCTATAAAGGGGTGTCTCCATCAAATCCCTGGATCAGGTAACCCCAGGAAAACGTGGAGAGAATGTAAGAGTCAAGGGATGGATATCACCAAGAAAACAAAGCCCTCTAAAGCAACAGGATCAAAGCCCACATGAACTGAAGCAGCATGCACAGGGCCTTTACATGTCTACACCAGGCCTTTGCATATATACGATGGCTTCTAGTTTAGTGTTTTTATGGGAGTCCTATGTCTTGTGCCTTCTCTTGGGCTCTTTTCCTTCTGTTGGTTTTGTCCAATTCTGACAAATTCTGTGGTAGTTTTTGTTTCATTTCTATGGTGTAGTATAATTAGTATAGAATAGTATAGCATAATCCCAAGAAGCCTGTTTGTTTTCTAATGAGAGATAGAAAGGTGTATCTGGATGGGAGGGGAGCTGGGGGAGGAACTGCGAAGAGTAGAAGGAGAGAAAACTGTAATCAAAATATACTGTGTGAGGAAAAAAATCTATTATCAATAAAAGGAAAAAAAAGCACTTGTTCTTGCAGAAGATCTTCTACTTCCAGTGCCCACGTGGTGGCTCATAACCATCTGAACTTTAGTTCCAAGGGATCCAATGCTCTCTTCTTACCTTCACCTGCACTAGGCATTAGGATGCATATGGTGCACAGACGTTCACGTGAACAGAACACACATAAAAGAGTAAGTCTAAACTTTTTAAGATTAACTGCTAATTATAATGTCAAAACAGACAGGATTTAATTTATCCCGAGAGGTTTTACAAGGTGAGATTTGCATTGAGACAAGGTCTCACTATGTAGCTCTGGTGGGCCTCACAGATACCTGGTCACCTCCCTTTTCCAAGTGCTCATATTAAAAGCACATCCAACTGACAAAGTCTGTTTATAATGACAATCATTACAACTCTGTGCAACAACAGAATCTACCAAGTCATTTCTGTTGTGTAAGTTTATTTTTAGTTATGATTGAAATGGTTTATACACTGCTGGGTGAGGGGCTGCCTAGGCCTTCGAGTTTTGTATTGTCTGCAGGTGTTGGACATCTGTAGGAGATGTTTGATTGCTTACGATCTGCACCTGAGGAATTTTGAACCAATAAAAAACATCCTCAGGTTTCCACTGTCCAGTACAGCACTTGCTGTGACAGTGGTTCCCTCTGCTGAGGTCTGGCAGAGTTTGCAGATATGAATATGCCTCCTTGTCCTGTTTGCTGAGCTACCACAGTAGGTGTACAATTACAAACGTCCTATCAACGCAGGGTAGGACATCACGCCAGCTAATCCAACATGGAGACAAGAAAGAAGATAAAGAAAACTCTAGACCTCACACAGTCCAGTAAAGTACGCTCAGGGCAGTTCCTAGAGAACAGAGATTATATATAGGCAAAAAAGTAACATGTAGAAGTCCAATAAAGGAAGAGGAGAGTGAGGAAGGAAATAAGCCTCTGTGAAGAGAAAATTGTGAAAATTAAGTGAGAAAGAGGGCTCAAAAGTAAAAGCCACAGAAGAGAGGCTTTTAGAGAAAGACATTTTCATGGTAAAAACAAGTAATTCAGCTAGGAGCAGGGAAAAAGCAAGGTTCTAACTGCTTTTTCCGATCATGGAGCTGATGCTTCCTCCTGCTGTTGGCAGTAGCCAGGGCATGGGAAACATAAACCAGAGTGTACTGTGCTATAAACTGAGTTTGTTGAAGGCTTTTTGTGTGTGTATGTGTGAAGCCCAAGTGGGTCTTTTGTTTGAAGTTTATGAAGAAGGGTGTGTCTGCCCATAGCAGTAGTGACAAAGAACTCCAAACTGCCAGAATGCTTCAACCAGTTTCTTCCCACTCGACCAGGATCCCCTGCTGTTGTTGTTGTGGAAGCTTGGCTTAGAGCCAAAAAGCCACTTAGTTAAATTGAACATCCACAGCCCGCCCCCCTGCAAACCTGACTACCAGCAGTCCAGGCACTAGTGATGGTGATGAGAACTCAACCCATGAGGGAATCCTTCCTGCAGACAAGGACTAGTTGTTTTTCTTGTAAACCATACTTTATCTTAAAATCTGGAAGTGTTTCCTCAGGGGCCAGCACACAGTAGCTATCTTCTAGAACTGGCGGAGATTGTGCTGGTAGCCGAACTAGGTACTGTAAGAGTCACCCAGGTGGTATTAGTTTTGAAGGCATGAAGGGGTCACTGGAGAGCAGCTGAGGCACTGTGAGAGGCCAGGAGAGGCCACTGGAAAAGGGCAGCCTCAGTAGCAGTTGAAGGCCCAAAATGAAGGGGTCAGGCAGATAAATTGAGGCTTGGCATCATGAAGAAAGTTCAGGAGAGGCCACTGGTAAAGGTACAGCCATAGTAGCCGTTGAAGGTCCAGTTTGAAGAGGTCCTATAAAAAAGTTGAGGCTTGCCACCATGAAGAGAGCCCAAGAGAGGTCATTGGCAAAGGTGTATCCTCAACGGCAGTTGAAGGCCCAGACTGAAAGGGCCATGTAAAGTTGAGGCTTGGCACCATGAAAAGAGCCCAGGAGTTGCTATTGGTAAAAGCGTAGTCCAGTTGCAGCAGAAGACCCCAGCAGTTCTGAAGATGACAGTACCATGGGAATACCACCAAGAACAGCAGCAGCAGTGTAGAGACAGCTGAACCTGAAGGACAAGCTGTGTGTATTGCTGAGGGCAGAGCTGTAGAGAAGTGACCCAAGCCCTTTGGAGGAGCCCAGAAGATCATTGAATGAATTCCAGATAACTGGACATTGATGATGTTTTTCTGCTGTCCAAAGACATTGTGAAAAGCTTGATAAATGTTTGGTTTCACTTGGTCATGTGCATTAGAAGCCTCATAATTGTTCCTCTGTAAATGGTTTTGCTGGTGGTGTTAAACTGTGTTGTAAAGGTAAAATAATTTTTTATATACAGAAAAAGGGAACTGTTGTGTAAGTTTATTTTTAGTTATATAAAAAATATTGTTTTGCGCACTGTTGGATGAGGGGCTGCCCTAGGTCTTGGCATTTGTATTGTCTGCAGATGTTGGATTTATGTGGGGGAAGTTGATTGCTTTTGATCTGCACCTGAGGAGTTCTGAATGAATAAAAACACCAAGTTCAGACCCGAATGCAGACACTTGGGGGTTCCACTGTCACGTACGGGCCTTGCCATGACCGCGGTTCCCCCTGCTGAAGTCTGGCAGGGCTTCCACGGAGGAGAACACACCTCCTTCTTTGGTGAGCTGCCACAGCAGTGTACCGCTACACATCTCCGTGTGTGAAAAAAACATGCTTCCTGGATTGTCAATACATGCAACTAACAGAATTGATGTGAATATAGAGACACAGCAAACGCAGATGGCTCAGGCATGAGGGCACAGGTCTATAATCCAGGAGCAAGAGACAGCCTGGTTTACAAAGTGAGCTCCTGTCAGGTCTATAAAACAAAGCCTTCACTCGACAACAACAAAGCACAAACCAAAAGCATAGGCTGGGAGTGCTGGGCGCTGTCTTAATTCTTGATAAAGTGCTTGCTGTGCAGGCATATGGACCTAAGTTTGGATTCCCAACACCCATGTAAAAAGCCTGGTGCAACAGTGGGCATCCACAACTTTAGCACAGGGGAAATGGACACAGGAGGATACCTGGAGCTGCTACCCAGTCAGTCTAGCCAAATTGGAGAGTTCTGGGTTCAGTGAGAGACTTATTTAAAACAAATGATATGGAGACAGACCAGAAAGACATCTGTTGTCAACCCCGAGCCTTCATGTACACAAACAGATACTACAAAAGCTCCTCGATTACCTGATGCCGTTTAAGCATGTCCAGTCCCAGAAGCATGTCCATAGGCTGTTCTTCGAGTATAGAAAAGGAACATGCCAGGAAATCGCCTTCGATCTGAACCTGAGCTAAAGCACAGGAAGAGAAGATATTACTGATGTTGGCTTCCAAGCCCAGGACAACCTGTGGAGAGGAACCCACCGTTCTGTGCCTGGGCTTCCTGGACTCAGTCAAGCCAGGAAGGCGCAATCATAGGCTGAAGGCAAATGAAGTGGATAGGGCATAGCTACTGTACCTGGCTTATCATGGACTGCCACCAGGACCCATGCTCAGCAGGTGAAGAAAGCAAGCATTAAAAGGATTTAAGAGGGGGGACGGGGGGACGACAATAAAGTTGGCTCTCTGGTATTAACTACCAACTTTCTATATACTTATAAAAGGTCTACTGGGTATTTGTGAATATATGTGTATATATGGGTTGTATGTATACATGGAACCACTTAGACACATTTTGCACAAAAGTTTCCTAAAAAGGAAAAGTGTTAGAACCAGCATATTTTATATCTTTTAAAGTAAACCTTCATGCAAGAAAAGGCTTTATGTTGCCTATAAGAATCAAGTTTCTACTTATCAAACCAGAGACACAAGTAAGGTCAGGCTTTGCTTGCAATCTCCTACTTCTCAGGTTTAAAATTATTTCACTAAGGGCTGGAGGGATGCTCAGTGATTAAAAGCCCTGGCTACTCTTGCAGAGGACCCAGGTTCACTTCTTATCACCCACAGGGCGGCTCAAAATCTCCTGTATTTCCAATACTAAAGGTCCTGTTGCCCCTTCTGGCTTCCACAGACACCAGGCATGCACGTGGTGCAGAGACTTATATGCAGGCAAATACCCATAAACATAAGAATAAATTTTTTTTAAAATTACTTTGCTACTATTAAGTAGCAAGCCAAACTGTGTGAAATATGTGTCCAATGTGAATAATAATAAACAACCATGCATTTAGTTCCCAGATAAAGAAACAGAAAACTGAAGTGTGAGACTGGAGGGATGGCTCACTGCTTAAGAGTGCTTGCTGTTCAAAAAAAAAAAAAAAAAAGCCTGAGTTCAGTTCTCAGGA
Organism: Cricetomys ansorgei; assembly: GCA_026225945.1. Classification (NCBI taxonomy): domain Eukaryota; kingdom Metazoa; phylum Chordata; class Mammalia; order Rodentia; family Nesomyidae; genus Cricetomys; species Cricetomys ansorgei. The sequence continues at coordinate 2,803,124 of JAMJFZ010002251.1, forward strand.
CCTTGCTGGGCAGTTCATAACTAACTCCAGTTAGCCCCTGAGGGCACCTGCACACAACCAGCATACCCTTACAAAGACATACAAACAAACATACGTAACAAAAATAAATCTTTAAAAAAAGAAAAAGGGGCTGGAGAGATGGCTCAGTAGTTAAGAACACTGGCTGCTCTTCCTGAGGACCTGGGTTCAATTCCCAACATTCGCATGGCAGCTTACAACTATCTGTAACTCCAGTTCCAGGAGATCTGACACCCTCATACAGACAACATATGTAGGCAAAACATGAATCAACATAAAATAAAAATAAAAATTTTAAAGTATCATTCGTTTTTTTCATGTGTTGGACTGTAAGTACACACCACCACATGTGCTCAAGGCAACCCCCCCAACATGGTTTCCCTGTGTAGCTTGGCTGTCCTGGAACTCACTCTGTAGTCCCGGCTGGCCACTAACTCACATTGATCCGCCTGCCTCTGCCTTCCAAGTGCTGGGATTAAAGGCATGCACCACACCACACGCAAGGCAAATTTCTTAATCTTCCTGGGCATGGTGGAGCTCACCTTTAGTAATCCAGAGGAAGAGGCGGGCAGAACTCTGTGAGTTCAAAGCCAGACTGATTTACATAACTTCCAGGGCTAGCCAGAGCTACATAGAGAGACAGACCCCATCTCAAAAAAAAGAAAAGAAAGAAAAAAAAAAAGTCAGATCTTAATCTTTTCCCTTTTTTCTTCATCATCTCCTTCTTTAGGTTTGAGTCAGGTTATCATGTATTCCAGGCTGGCTTTGAATTGACTGTCCAGCATGTACATGGCCACGTCAATCAGAGGTACTTATAAAAGAACTTTAAAGCTCACCACCCTACAAACCCCCGACAAAAAAAAAAAAAAAGCAGTGCCCCCTTGCCTTCACTCACCTAAATGCACCCTTCCAATAATCTTCTGTGTGCCTACTCCTTTGGCAATGCCAGCCCACCGGCGGTCCACCAGTCTCATTATGTTACATCTTTCTGCACAAGCCTGGCTCATAATAGTCATTTGGGCACCTGGAGGGAGAGAGAAGTATCAGACTATGAAAATACATTTCACATTTGTGGCGAGACGTCTGTCTGTAACATCATCCTGTCTAGTTGCTCTTTTATTTACTTTTTTAAACTCCTGATGTTCCTCCTGCCTCCACTCCCATGTCCTGGGATTACAGATGTGCACCAATACCCTCTGCTTAATTTAATTTTGACTTCCATACCAGAATCTAACAGCACAAAAACCTGAGAGGAAAAGTATGCTGCTAATGCAGTAAGTGAATGACACTTAAAAACTTTACCAACAGAAAGCAAGCTTACCTGGAGGTGATCTGCTAAAGGTCAAATGTTGCCACTGTGCCCGCAGACAGCAATGCTAAGTTAAGCAGCACTTAGACTTAGAACATTTTTTTTTTTTTTTGAGTCAGGAATCACTCCTTGCAGAGTTCAAAATTAATCTTGAACATGTCATCCTCCTGACTCACCCTCCTGGGATTACAGGTGTGTACTTCAATTCAAGACACAGATTCAAGTGTTTTTATTTAAAGTGTTGGGACACCACACCTCACAAGTTAAAAAATATTATAGCCTCCAGTTAGGAGTACAGCTCAGTGGTAGAGCACTTACCTACATGGACAAGGGCCTAGGTTTGAACCCCAAAAGACTTTAGAAAAAAAGCCGGCGTGGTAGCACGTACCTTTAATCCCAGCATTCGAGAGGCAATGGCAGGAAGATCTCTAAGTTTGAGGCCAGCCCTGTTTACATAGCTAGCTTTAGACCTTCCACGGCTACACAGTGAGACCCTGCCTCAAACCCCCAACACATAGGGCTTCCTGCCATGGGAGCTGAGGGCATGTAGGGCAGTTTCTTTTTGGCACAAGGTCTCGTAGCTCAGACCCAAAACCCACCACAGAGCCAAGGACCCCACTGCTCCCACCTCCCCAGGTGCTAGGATTGTAGACACGCTCCATTATGCGCTTAGTAAGCTCTGTGCAGTGCTGGCTATCAAACTCGGGGCTTTGCTATGCTAGACAAGCATGCTACCAACTAGGCCACATCCCAGCTTTAGCTAAAGAGTATTTTCTCTCTCAGGGGTATATGGGCTCGGCTGCAGTATGCTGATACTTCTGTAATCTTTGTTTAGTCCTAGCGTCTCCCTTGAACACTGGCTCCACACATCTGTGTAATGGACATCTCTACCTCCTACCAAACCTTACTTCAGATTTCTCTCTCTCTCTCAATGAAATGACCTCACCATCTTACAACTATGGCACAGTTCAATGCTAACTCCAAGGTCTCTGCAATGTCTGCTACTTCTGACCTTCCTTCTTACCACAGCTGTCGGTCTGGGTTGCACCTGCCTCTCCTCCTGAGTGGATTCCGTTCTGCCTCTGAACCTGTGCCATGCTTATGTAACTTAAAGCAAGTATGACCCTTAGAGTTAGGAATTCTTCCAGCTGATTTTGCCTGCAGTCACCCCAAACCACTACCTCCTTCAAGTTATTTCTTTACCCATTCAATAACCCTCAGAGGTTCCTATGTCCAAAGACTGTGTCAAGCCATTATAGAAGACCTGACCCCAGCATCTGGCCCACTGCGCCCTGTTCATCTTCAACCTGGCATTCCCCCGTCTCTTTTTTTCAGACAGAGTCCCACAGAGCCCAGGCTAGCTTCAAACTCACTATAGAACTATGTGGCCTTGAATTTCTGATCCTCCTGCCTCTACTTCCCAAGTGCTGGGGTAAGGTCTGTGCCATTGTGCTCAATTTACAGAGTATTAGATTACACCCAGGACCTCTCTATCAACACCCCCAGCTCCATTCTTACAGTCTTGTTACACCTAGACAGCATTTCTAGGGGAGAAGAATGTGTCTCCTCTTCACTCTGGCCTCCTATAAAGAATCCCTTCCTTGCTCTCTTCGCCTGTAAATCCCAGCTCCAGACTTGCCAGCCAACCTGTTGTCTCAAAATGCCTACACATCATGGGCATTAAGTACCATACTTTGGGGCACTGGCAGATCTTCGGGACAAGGAAGGAGAAAGCAGTGACTAAGGAAGGTATCAAGCAGTGGTGGTAGTGTTTGCTCAACAGGCAAGGCCTGGGCTCCATCCTGACCACAATAAAAACCAAGCAAAAGCTGAAACTCCTATGAGGAAACTAAGATCCAAAAGGCCCAGGAATTGTCTAGGAAATGAGGAGGGCAATTCTGTTCTCTGTGTCTCCGAAGAGCTACTTAATGTGTGGAAAGCGGACTTAGCTCCAGAGCCCCGGGTCTTCTGCCTATGGAGGCAAGCCCAATAGTCACTTCAAGAAATGTGCCCACGTACTGCAGTCAGGGGAGAGTGGTCTCTACATATACCGCACCCGCCCAACATGCATCTGCCTCTGCTCAGTGACTAAGGAGTCCTCCATTCACCAACTCTACACCTTGGACAGAGACTTGACTTCTCTAGGCCTTCATGTCCTGTAAACAGGAAGACACCATGGCTCATAGGGATGGTCTAAGGGTGAAATATGATGCACTAAGAGGTACTAAGCGTCAAGCATGGTACCTGGTGTAGATCGTGTTAAGTATGCATTGGGGAGTCATGCATTTGTCTGTGTCTCACAAATACCTCCTGAAGCTCCCTACAGGAGGCTTTACCATTTGTCACTCAGACCAAGGCACTGTACATGGCACTAGATAGTATCTTTCTTAAAGACTTAATTTTTATTTACATGTATGGGTACAGATATGCTACATGCATTCAGGTACCTTCAGAGGCCAGAAGAGGACACTGGACCCCCGGAGCTACTGTTACAGGTGGTTATGAGATGTCTAACATGGGTATTGGGAACCTAATTTTGATTTTCTAGCAGAACAGCAAGTGCTCTTAACCTCTGAGCTATCATCCATCAATCTAGCCCCCTCAGTAGGCATCCTTTAAACAGACTCATTAGCACATTTACTTCTGGGAATGTCAAAGTCTCAAGATGCACACTAAATATCTGCTCAAGAGTTTGTGCCCTTCACCTTATAGTGCCTACTGCTCCCAACTCCTTACGAAAGCACCTAAGAAACTCGAATACTAACCATAGAGCTGATGAAGCAGGCAAGCACAGGAAAGCTTACCTTGGGACCTCTACTTCATTTTACATACGTCCTTGTAATAAGACACTCAGCAGCCTGGGTTCTTCTCAGAAAGTATTGTGTACCCACACCCCTTTCAAAACAATGTACTTAGCAACTTCAGAACCACCTTGAGTTCATCTCTGAACAACGGTCTAAGTTTCTCCCTCCCTGGTAACTACCAAATGTAGACAGCTCTAGTCAAGTATAGCCCCAATGTATTTGGGATTGAACAATAGAAGGGCCAATCTGGCCTGAAGCATTTGGGGTGCATACATAAGGGAACCAGTGCCCTCTAGTAACCTTTTAGGGAGAATTCTCTATTTACCCTCTTATGCCTATATATAACTGGGCATGCATATAATTAAAATCTGACACAAAATGGAAAGGGATATCTGCAATAAGAAAAATGAATACATGACTTAATTTATCAATCAAATTAGAGAACCACTCAAACTGCCCTATTAGTAGCCAACTCTTCCTTCTCCTGAGCCCACAAAAAGCAACTCCCTACAATAACTGGGACCCTGAATACTGTTACACATTTGACCCACTGTTCTCAAGCTCATAATCACATGTATATACGTGTAGGGGTGGGGTGCAAAGCCAATACAGGCACCCATGGAGGCCAGAAGAGGCTGTCATATCTCCTGGAGCTGGAGCTGGAGTTACAGGTGGTTGGGAGCCATGTGATGCGGGTACTGGGGCTGGGAACTGAACCTGTATCCTCTGCAAGAGTAGTACCCACTCTTAACCGATGAGCCAGCTCCCAGTTTCAGTGTTCTCGTGTCACTCCCCAGCCAGTCAATCTTGACCGTATCTTCCTCCATAGCCTGGAGTACATAACGCTATTTGCGTTTCTCAGTTTTTTGGTTAAGACTAAGAATCAGGAAACCTCCACCCAGGCCCTGACCCCAGAAACAAGACAGAGAGTCTGCAGATACAAAATCAGGTAAGAAGCAACAGGAAAAGAAATCAGTTACCAACACAAAGACTGAGAGGTAGAATTAACTTCCACAGGACCAGTGTCTAACAGACACCAGGATCTCCCCTCTCCCCGTCATCACCTGAGTCAACGAAGGCTTTCACGGGATGCCCGTTCACTCTGCAGTTGATGTAGAGCATGGCGACCTGGCCGAAACTCTCCGGGGCCTCCTCCATAGCTATGGTCATGTTCTCCTCGATGTTCTGCTGCCTGTGACAAGCCAGAGCAGCACACTGAAAGCTCCATTCCGGGAAAGAACACCACAAACACATTTGAAATGGTTTTTGCCCTAACTGGAGCAGCTGAGTCATAGAATGGAAATTGGTTCTGTGTTCCCCAACAGGTGACTCAGCAGGAGGTGATGAGAGACAGAGCTGGCAGAAGACCTAAGACGGGCATAAAAATTATCCTCATGTAAAACAATTATGCTCCCTTTAGAAGCTCAGAATTGGAAAAATAAACTCCTAGAAAGCAAGGTCACAGACTTCTGTATCTTATCAAACATTAAAATTTCATGACTACTTCTTGAGACAGGTTCTCACTATATAACCCAGGGTGGACTTGAACTTGTGGCCCTCTTTACTCAGCCTCTCCAGTGTTGGGATTATAATGTATGCCACCATACCCTGCAAGAATGATCCTACATTTTTTGGTTTTTGTAGTTTTGTTTTATTGAAACAGGGTTTTTCTGCGTAGCCCTGGCTGTGCTGGAACTTGCTCTGTAGACTAGGCCAGACTCAAACTCATGCGAATCACCTGCCTTTGCCTTTTACAGAGGCAGAAATGTGCCACTGTGTTGACAGAGTGCTCCTACTTTAACTGAGGATGTCCTGAGCATCTGAAGATCTCCCCAGTGCATTCTGCAAACAGAATCACATGTATTTCACTTTCTTGCTATGCAGGCTGCTTTATCTCCATAACTGGCTTTTCTAGCCTGTGAAATAAAAAAATAATTCCTTCCAGTCACAGGATGATGAGCAGCCCAAAGAACTCAGCTTATGGTACTAAGGTAAGAGCAGAACTTCAAAAAATGCATTTCCGGGATGTAGCTTAATTAGTGGGGTCCCTGCCTAGCATGCATGAAGGTGTGTCCCCCCAAATCATATAAATCAGGTGTGGTGACGCACAGCTGTGACCCCAGCATCTGAGAAGTGAAAGCAGGAGAGTCAGAACATCAGGGTCACCCTTGGCTAACTTTAAGGCCAGTCTGAGATACATGAGAATCTGTCTCAGAACAACAACAAAACACAAGTCATTGGCTAGATAGATTACCTTTAGACTGGGAGTATGGAACTCAGCCTACAATTTTGGATAACTACACTGTGAGCAAAGGCTGCTGAGCCACATTCCCATACCTATACACGTTATGGGAATATGAGACACTATCTATGTATCATGTAATGGTTAACCTGGATTTTCAGCATAAACTGGATTTAAAATCACCATAGAAGCTGGAAGGTGGCGGTATATGTCTTTAATCTCAGTACTTGGAAGGCAGAGGCAAGTGGATCTGTGTGTGTGGATCTGTGTGAGTTAGAGGCTAGTCTGGTCTATAGTTAGTTCCAGGACAGCCAGTGTTACAACAAGGAAACCCTATCTCAAAAGAAAAAAAAAAAAAAAAATCAAATCACCACAGAAATACTAGTCCGTATGTATCAATGAGGGTGCTTCTGAGGAGGGAAGAACAACCCTGAATGTGGGCGCCATTTCATAGGCTGGGGTCCAAGACTGACTAAAAAGACATGTTCCTGCGACCATGCCTTTCTCACCACCATGGACTATAGCCTTAGACAGAATAAAGAATAAATAAACTCTCCTTGTCTTAAGTTGCTTGTAACAGCCAGGAGATAAGTAATGAATATGCTACCCCACTGTCTTCTATTGCTTTACATGGAGAGGAGCTGAGCAGGAGAAACAGATCAAATGGCCTGCAAAGCCTAAAATATTTACTACTTAGCCTTTACAGAGTCTGCTGACCCATGCTCTAAATGAAATTGCTTGTGCTTTCTGTAATGCTCCACTTCACTGAATTGATGGTTACCATCAGATCTGTAATACTACTTCAGTGTACACATGCCCATATACAATGGTGTCACGTGCCAAGCAAAAATTAAAGACATATTTGATATAATTAAACACTTTACCCAATGGTACATTATTTAATTTAGAAATTACATATACCTAATTATGTGCCCTGATCTTGCTCTAACCCAAATTAAGTTTCAGGAGGGGGAAAAAGAAAGAAAAAGTGGGGCCAGGGAGATAGCTCAGCTGGTAATGTGTTTGCCACTCAAATGTGAGGGGACCTGGCAGCATATAATTGCAATCTCAGAGGTGAGGAGATTGAGACAAGAGGATTCCTGGAGTTCAATTGCCAGCCAACAATCCTACCCAAAATATGAGCTACAGATTCAGCAAGAAAAGTTGTCTCAAAAAATAAGAGGGACTACAACCGAGAAAAAGCTCAATAAAAAAAACAAAACAAAGCAACCAGAGCCAGTTACAACAGAGAAACCCTGTCTTGAAAAACCAAAACACATACACACTAAAATTAAAATAAATATTTACCGTGCATCATGGCACACACAGAGGCAGGTGAATCTCTGAATTCAAGGCTAACCAGGGCTACATAACAAGACCCTATCTCAAAACAATAATAAACCCAATAAACAAACCAACCAATCAAAATCAAAACCAAAACTAAACAAACACAAAGAGCTTCAGGGAAGCCCCAGATACATAGCAATGTCAGGGCAGCTTCGGCTGTCCAAGGCTGTCCCGCTCGCCTCATATTACCCAGTGTCCTTTGCCTCACCCCTGTGAGAAACAACCTGTTTGAATACAATATACCCCACTTCCAGAGTTTCTCTATGACACCTTCCCACTCTTGTTTCCCAGAATGAATGCAACTATGCTTGAAATCAATGTCAGACTCCCTTACAGCTGCAACGTATCCTGTGAGAACAAATGGTTTATTTCTCTGGACAGACTCAGCTAGTTAAGCTATGTCTCAGAGACATTCACTAATATCTGATTAAAGAAGGGCAGCAGAGGCCTGCAGTCCCAGCCAGTCTGGAGGCCAAGACAGGAAGTTTCCAAACCCAGCTTGATAACTTAGTGAGATCCTGCTCAAAATAAAAAGTAAAAGCAACGCTGAGGATGTGACTCGGTGGCAGAACACTTGCCTACCTGGGGGAGCCCACCAATATTTGATGCAATTACTGAGCACACTTAACCAACAGAACATGAGTAAATAGCTTAGGACTTTCAATTAATTCTGGAATATTATTTATATTTACTTCTTCAAGTACAGACAGAAGGGCAGAATACAGTCTGGTAATGAAGGACTAGTCTAGCAGGTGTGAGTTCACGAGGTCCTCAGTATAGGAAAAAGGGTGAGGACAGGGTAAGAAAGCAAGCAAATTAGCTAACTACAGATAAAGCTCCCCCGACCCTACTCAGTGTAATAGAGTATCATTAGATTTACAGGAGGATTTTCTACAATTACCAACAAAAATTGGTGTTGGGGAGCAGATGGACATCTTGCTCAGACAGCATCTTGCCTGTGACTACTGATGTGGCCAGCACTGCTACTGACATCACTGTACTTCATGGGCTCCACTCGAAAATCCTGACTCATCACACTGGAGAGAAGGCTCAAGCATCTGCAGTTTTAAAGATTACCGCATGCTTTTAATACAGCCCCAGCAGAGAAACACTGTACTACAGAGACTTAAGAGGTGGAATGTGTCAGCAGAGAGCTATCCACCTGCTGAGGCCAGCAAACAGAAGACAGACGCCGGACTCCAAGACTCCACTTATGCGGACCTCTCTAATCTTCAAGCTGATTTAACCAGGATTGAAATCAGCAGAAAAGGCCAGCCTACTGATCTAAGCAGACAGGGTTTCTCTCCCATCTGTCCATCTGTCCTAGGGTCATCTACCTAGCTTTAATGCTGTTTAACGCTGATGCTGTTTTGACTGCCTATCAGGAAGTCATCAAGTATTTTTGCATTACTGATTCAAAATGTGAGGACACCGAGGGAGAGTTACCTAAAAAGACTGAGGTTCTTATCTCAACCTGGAGACCGGAAGCTGCTTCCAATCAGCCATGTAGCTGATGCCTGACAACCTGGAGGCTATGAGCCTGCTCCTTAGGTGGATGGATCTTACCTTATATCTTCTTCTATCTTTGCCTGAGCCTCGAGATCAAAGGGGTCAGCAGAGAACAGCCGGATTCTCTCCTGCTCTCTGCGGGCTCGGTCCTGCTGCTGCTCCACCAGGACCCTGGAGAATCTCTCTACAAAGTAAGGGACATTTTCAGCTGTACTCTTCTGTTTTTTAATCTTAATTTTAAAAATGTTTATATTTTAAATATATACGAGAACAGAACTTTCACAGCCACAATCTTGCTCCCCTTGGGTTAAAAGCCAGCAGACAAGAACATATCTCCATTACTTAACACTCCGACCTCTAACCTCAGCTCCAGCTCCCTGATGACTGGTGTGTGCCTCAATATTGGACATACGTAGTGTTTCCCTTCCCTTATTATACATTTATTGTGTGCATGCCACAGCCCACAGTGGTAGTCGGAAGACAGCTGATCTGTGGGAGTCAGCTCCCTCCTTCTCCTCCATGTGGGTTCCAAGGACTGAACTTGGCCTCAAATCTGCTCACTCATCCCCACCAGATCAGCCACCTCACCAACTCTTATTTCCCCTTTTATTATTATTAGGAGTTTGCCCATTATATTGTTTCTATTCAGTCAACAGCTTCCCTATGTGCCCAAGTACGGCAGAGAGATGCCTGCTCTCCTCCCCTCCCCAACTGTATTCATCATCCCATCACCAGGAACAAAACAGAGCACTGTATAATCCCCCTTTTTATCTTCTGTGTTTATTCCTCTATACTACAGTCTGCCTTAAGCCAGATAAACTAAGTATAAGTCACAGTCTAAGCCAAGCAGTGGTGACACACACCTTTAATCCCAGCACTTGGGAGGCAGAGGCACGCGGATCTCTGTGAGTTGAGGCCAGCCTGGTCTACAGAGTGAGTTCTAAGACAGCCAGAGTTACAACAGAGAAACTCTGTCTTGAAAAACCAAAAATAAATAAATAGATAGATGGATAGATAAATTGCAGTCTATCGCATTTCCTGGTCTCTATGGAAAACAGGCAGGAGAGGCAATAGAAAGAGCACTGTTTGATACTACAGGATTAATTAGAATAAAAATCAACATGTAAATTTGTCTGTACTAGTCGCTGACAATTAAATATGCTAACCCAACTAATAAGGAGCAGGGTGTGATGATACATACCTTTAAATCTAGCACTTAGGAGGCAGAGGCAGGAATGTCTCTGTGGATCTGAGGCCTGGGGGGGGGGGGCGCTATATAAAGAAATGAAGGAAACCAAGGCAATGTCCTGTGAACTACTAATACTCTCAACATGGATGTACCTAAAAATTGAGTGAAAGAAACCTTGACACAAAAGTGTGTACTCTTATCATTCCAAAAACATAAAGTTTGAAAATAGGCAAAACCAGCCAATGATTATCAGAACAGTGCTAGCCTAATAATGAGGAAATTGACTAGAAAGAAAACAGGATGGAACTTTCTGGCTAAGAATGCTTCAGTGGGTAATATGCTCAACTTGCAAGCACAAGTACCTAAGCTTGAAACAAACCCAGAACCCGCATAAAACTGCCAGAAATGATGGTGTACACTTGTAGTCCAGTGCTTTGGACACAGAGACCTTCAAGGCTCCCTTGGGCCTGATGACCAGCCAGCGAGAGCTTGCCTCACAGGATGTGGGTGACACTGAGGATGACACCTGAGGTTGCCCCGTAATCTATACATGCAACCTCACTTTATCTAAATTAATCCCTGGCTCCCTGGGATCAGGAGAGAACCAGACTTTGAGAGTTGTTTTGTGTGCTATGCAGCCTACCACACAAGATGAAAACCTGAGTTCAGACCCCCAGAACCCACATAAAAGCTGGAGCAGGTGCACACATCTGTATGCCAGTGCTCCTATGGTGGGAGAATCCCCAGTTGCTCTGACCAGCCAGCCTGGTATACACAGTGCAATGACAAACAGCAGAAACCCTGCTCGGAAAACCTAGATGGAAGATGAGGAAGACTGACATCCAAGATTGTCATCTGACCTCTGTGTGTAAGGTATGGACACGTGCAGACACACACTCAAAATTAAAAAATTTTAAAAAGAAGCTGGGCATAGTGGCACATGCCTCCAATCACAGCACATGGGAGGCAGAGGCCCTGGTGGTCAGAGACTCCGTTCCCCCCCAGGATCAAGATGATTTCAATTAAATACAAACATTATTCCCAATTAATCTGGTCTTTGAGTTTACATTATTTTAACTCTCATCAACAAGTGGCCTGTTCAAAAGTAAGAGCAGACAGACAATGGACTCAAACAGTTGCCCGGGCCTTTCACATCTGCTCTGGCTCAACCACCTCCCCTCAGGTTAGCCTGACTCGTCTACACATGGGTAAGCTTACCTAGATCTCCACTGAGCAGAGCTTCTGCCAGGGGGGGGTTCCGCTCCTTCAGCAAGGATAGCTCATGTGGATTGGCCAGCAGCATGTCTCGAAGCAGGGCTGGGTTGTCCAAGCCTTGAGGAGATGATGCTATTTCCCCAGGAGATGAGTGCTGAGCCTGTGCTCTGGGCAGCTGGCGCTGCTGCGGATTTGACGTGCCAGGCACAGCTATGCTACTGAAGTCAATCCGGGGTAAGTCTGTTGAGAAGATCAATCACATTTACCCAAATGATGCATGCTAGAAAAACAAGTGCTGAAGGAAACAGAACACTCACTCATAGAGAACAGCAGCAATGGCAACTGTAGACACTATGTCTTTCCCCTTGCTCTTCCTCCAAGAATGTGCTCCAAGAGTAAATTAATAGGAAAGAATGAGAGGAGGGGTACAATGAAGAGACGGTGCAGAGGTGAACTAGCTCTAGCAGAGGATGCAGGTTCAGTTCCAGCATGCACATGGTGGCTCACAGTGACCTTAACTCCAGTGCTAGGGGTATCCTACATCCTTTTCTGACCTCTGTGATCATCAGGAACATGCATGGCACACATACATATATGCAGACAAAACATTCACACACATAAATTTTTTTTACTCTTAAGAAAAAATAAAAAAAGAGGGCTGGAGAGATGGTTCAGTGTTTAAGAGAACTGGATGCTCTTCCAGAGGTCCCGAGTTCAATTCCTAGCAACCACATGGTGGTTCACAACCATCTATAATGGGGTTTGAAACCCTCTTGTGGCATGCAGGTGTACAAGCAGATAGAACACTCATAAATAAATCTCAAAATAAAGAAATAAAGAGAGAAAGAGATCAAGAGAAAGAAAGAAAAAAGGAAGGAAGGAAGGAAGGAAAAAAGGAAGGAAGGAAGGAAGGAAGGAAGGAAGGAAGGAAGGAAGAATTCAGCAGCAAGCAATGATAACAACTCCAAAGTTGGAATCTATAAAATGTCCCAGAATAAAACCTTTAAATAAAGGTTTTATTTGAAAATTTTAGCTGGATATGGTGGAGCATGTCTTTAATTCCAGTACTTGGGGATGGGGAGTAGGTGTAAAACAGGTAGATCTCCGTGAGTTCCTGGTCTACATAATGAATTCCAGGCTAGTCAAGGCTATATAGCTGTCTCCAAAAAAGGAAGAAGGGGGAAAAAAGAAGAAAAGAATGTAAATTACGCTTATTTAATTGGGGTGGGCGGGTGTGAAGTCGGAGGACAGCTAGTGAGAGTCAGCAGTTCTTTCTTCCATCCATGTGAGCACCTAGACTTTGACTCAGGCTAGGCAGCACGCACATTCACCACCAAGCTGTCTCTCTGGCCCCTTATTTATGTCTTTAGAAAAATAAACCCAAGGGCTGAGACGTGGTTCAGTTGGCAGAACAGTTGCCCAGCATGCCAAAGACTTGGGTTCACTCCCCAGCACCACATAAACTATGTATGGTAATGTACATCTGTAATCTTGGTTCTCAGGAAGTGGAGGCAGGAGTTAGAAGTTCAAGGTAATCCGCTACACAGTAAGTTTTTGGCCACCTTGGGGATCCGTGAGACTCTGTCTCAAACAAACAAACAAAAATTAGTAATACTAATTCTAGATATTCTTCCTCTTCTTCCTCCTCTTTTTTTTTCCAGACAGGGTTTCTCTGTTATAGCTCTGGCTGTCCTGGAACTCAGAGAAAGCCACCTGCCCCTGCCTCCCAAGTGCTGGGATTAAAGTCATGTGCCACCATGGGCCAGCTTAGATATGATTCTTCTAAAAAAAAAAAAAAAAAAATTATTGAGCTAGGCATGGCATGGTAGTGCTAATTTTTAATCCAGCACTAAAGAAGCAGAGGCAGTCAGATCTCTGTGAGTTTGAGGCCAGCCTGGTCTAAATAGAATTCTAGGACAGCCAGGGCTACATAGGAAAACCCTGTCTCAAAAAATAAAAATTAATTAAAAAACTGTATTTAGTGTGCCTATACGGACGTGTGTGATATATGTGGGGCACGGGTCCCAGTCACACCTGCTGTCTTTGTCACTGTCCTCTTGCTGTGAAGAGACACCATGGCTAAGATGACTCTCACAAAAAAAGACATTTAACTGGATAGAGGCTTATCAATAGTGTCAGAGGTTTAGTCATATCACATGGCTGCATGATGGCATGCAGGCAGGTGTTAGAGCAATAGCTGAGAGCTACATCTTGATCCACTGGGAGGAGGGGGAACCACACAGGACAATACTCATGACAACTGATGCTCTAGGCTTGGTATGGCTTTTAAAACCTCAAAGCCCACCTAAGTTTACACTTCCTTCCAAAGGTCACACCATCTAATCCTTTTCATTCTTTCAAATAGTGCCACTCCCAGACTAAGCATTCAAATATATGAACCTATGGAGCCGTTCTTATTCAAACCACCACATCCAGTCAGTTCTCTCCTGCACCTTAATGTAGATTCTGGAGTTACCAGGCTTGTGCAGAAAGCATCTTTACTCTCTGAGCCATCATACTGGTCCTACACATGGTTCTTAAGAGATATCCTAGGGCTAGAGAGGTGGCTCAGCAATTAAGAGTACTTGCTCTTGCAAAGAAGCTGGGTTCTATTCCCAGCACCAACATGGTACTCACAACTGTGCCTAATTCCAGTTCCAGGGGATCTGACGCCCTCCTCTGAACACCACTGGTACCAGGCACATATGTGGTGCATATACATATTCTAGACCCCTAGAACTGGAGTCACAGATAGTTGTGAGTCGCCATCTGGGTGCTAGGAATTGAACCCAGGTCCTCCAGAGGAACAGCCAGTGTTCTTAACCACTGAACCATCTCATCTCATCTCTCCAGCCCCTGATATGTTCTGTTGAAAAGTCCTGACACCTGGGGTAAAGATACTGCATGTATCAAGTGAACAGCATGAATACTTTGTTTCAAGTTCTGCAGGACGAAGCACTGGAAGAAGTCTAGGATGCCTTCATACCTCTTTGAATCTACAGTTTCATCTGTGCATCCCAGACACACACAGTCCTGGGATGTGGGCACAACTGTTTTATAAGACTGAAGAACAGAAGACCAGGAATTTGTCACCCCAGGTTTTAGACTACTCTAGAATTTCAGTCGTCACACAGGAGCCCACACAACGCATGATTCTACTGCTATGAAATGCCAGAACAGGTAAACATAAAGACAGAAAGAAAGCTCACGCGGTTTAAGAGAAAACAGTAAATGGCTATTAATGGGTATACATGATGAACGGACTAAATAGAGCTGACAACTATACAACTGCAAATACATCAACAGGCTGGATTTTATCCTTTAAATGGGTGAATCATATGGTATATGGATTTCTATCTCAATACATCTGTTAAGTAAAAGAAAGAAAGACACTAGGCAGCTGGAGAGATGGCTTAGTGGTTAAGGACATTGGCTGTTCTTCAGAGGACCCAGGTTCAATTCCCATCACTCACAACTGTCTGTAACTCCAATTCCAGGAGATTCAACACAATCACACAGACATACATGCAGGCAAAACACCAATGCACATAAAATAAAAAGAAATAAAACATTAAAAAGTCAGACAGTAGGTATGATGCCGTATTCCTGTAACCCAAATACAACAGAGGCTGAGATAAGAGGACTTAAAGTTTAAGACACGCCTGTCTCAAAAACAAACAAACAAACAAACCTAAAACTAAAATAAACTAGAGCAGCCAGAAAGACACAATGGCCCTGAAAAGAATCAACATTATGTTCAACCCTAAAACTTATATAATGACAGCCTTGTCCTGAGTCTGGGATTACCCTGAAGCCTTTTGTCTCAACTACAAAAAGGGAATGCTTAAACTCATGCATAATGGTTCAGTCTTATATATATAGGTTCAACTAGTCACTGTCTTAAAACAGAGGCCAGTTGGGAACCAGAGTGAATGTGTTGAGAAGGGGCATATAGAAAGATCATTTAAGCAATAGAAAGGTGAGAGAATAGAATGGCCAGCCCCTGGTGGAGCTGCTATCTCTAGCATCCACAAATGCACATGGGTGGGGCCATTTCTGCAGGCAGAGAAACTTATCTCCACCTGACATTCCTCTGGGCCAGTCCATTCACTTCAGAATTCTGAAAAACTTGTTTACTGTATAAACCAGATCTCTACACAGACCCTCCTCTAACAGCAACTCACTGGCTAAGTTGTCCATACAGAAATAGCAAAAAAAAAAAAAAAGCCAAATTATAAACTAAAACAGAACAGATACAGTGACTCTCTGGTACCAACCACCTCACAAAGTACCTGAGGGAGGACTTGGCTTTCACTGGCTAGCAAACCTGAACTGTTAGTCTTCCTGAAGCAGAAGCCCAAGGGACAGATTAAAATCCAGAACCGATCCAGTGACGGCCTGAAGATAGTCTCGTGGTCTGAAGGGAAGCACTGTGCTCCAAGCTGCAGTCTGTCATCACCTAACATGCCTGTCAACCTAAACCAGAAACCTTAAAAGCAGGAGGCCTAGAGGCCAAACACTATTTGAAGAACTTCACCAAAACATAGCAGGCAGCAGGGAGAAAAGGAAAAAAAAAAAACACATTTCATCACGTAGTTCCACATCAGGGCTTGGAAACTCTGAGTCATAAGCCCCTTTGAGTAGCTGAAGGAAGCTTGGGTCCTCTCAGCATTAAGCACATATGTGCCCCCTCCCACACAGTCCTGCATATTTCAGAAACACAGAAACCTCTTAAACCTACATGCAGACTCCAGACTATGAACACTGAGGCTGGCTGGTGTGTGGGTGCATGCCTGTAATTTCAGCCCTTGGCAAGATGTGGCCTGAAGCCAGCGTGGGTCATACAGAAAGTTCAAAGGTCATACCGGCTTATGAAACCCTGTCTTTTTGTTTTGTGTTTCTCTGTGTAGCCTTGGCTGTCCTGGAACTATAGAATTATAGACCAGGCAGGCTTCAAACTCAGAGATCTGTCTGCCTCTGCTGGGATTAAAAGCATGCACCACCACCACCTGGCAAAACCCTATCTTTAAGCTGGGCAGTAGTGGTACATACCTTTAATCCCAGCATTTGGGAGGCGGGGGTAGGCAAATCTCTGTGAGTTCAAGGCCAGCCTGATCTACAGACTGAGTTCTAGGACAGCCAGAGTTACAAAAGAGAAATCCTGTCTCGGAAAAAACCAACCAAGCAAAAAAAACTCCAGTTCCAGAAAATCTGACATCCTCTTCTGACCTCTACAAGAAGAACTGCACACACATAACACACATACACAGAGGCAAAATATCCATACATATAAAAGTTAATCATTAAAAAAAAAATGTTAAGAAGGGAAGGAAATTCCCCATTCTGGATGGTGCACACAATACTAGTAGCAGTGTCAGGGAGGGACCAAAACCATGTGCTCCAACTGCTTAAAGCTGCCAAGTTTAGAATAACAGAAAAAGCGCCATTTCAACCACTGCTTTTATTTACTAGCTGTATAACTCTGATGACATCATTTAAACCTGTGCTTCACCTCTTGATGAGATAAAGGATTACTTCTCCACAGCCAAGTAAGGAGATCAGTAAAATGAAGGTAGACACACAGTAGTCAATCAGTCGGGAAGCACAGGCTTACCCAGCTTCCAAGTCCTTCCCAGGGACGAACACTACTGTGAACCATCACTGAGAGCAGCAAAGGCGCTAACCTTGACTGGCCCACCTTGGTGGGGGACTGATTTAGAAGTCCAGTGACCTGCCCAAAGTTGCACAGCAGGCAGTCAGGCCAGACAGCCTTAGTTTGATCCTGAAACACAGACCCTCTGTGCTCTGCTCACTGACACTTGTGTTAGAAGGTGGTGAGTGCTGGTCTTACTTGAGAACTGCACTGGAGGGCGAGGGTCTGCATTCTCCTTCTGTCGTAAAATCACAACGTCCCCATCTTTTAAGCCGTAAGAAGCCAGCGATCTGTGGTTGTCGGTGAGAGGTCTTTCTGCGTAGACAATCTGCAACGGAAGATCCAGTGGTATAAAGGTCGAGAAGCAACATGGCACCACCACTTTTCCTCTTCATCATTTCCCTGCTCAAGACCCTCCCAAGGGTTCCTGTCACACCTAAAAGGAAATCCAAAGCCCTGCCTGTCTCCTACCAGGCCCAAAGGATTTGGCTGATGGCTGCCCCGACCTTACCCTACTGCTGTCCCCCAGGGAGATACACTTCCTCCAGGTTGCTGGCGTCTTTCTCCTGTCACTTTGTTTAGGTCTCTCATCAAGTATAACCTCTTCAGTGCTCTTCCCTAAAACCGCATTTAAAGTGTGCCCTATGCATAGGCTGTGGTGTGGCTCAGTGACAGCATTTCTCCCACACTGAACAAGGCCCCTGAGTTCCATTCCTAACAACACAGTGTAAACTATACTTTCCTCGCCTAATATGCTACATGTTGATCTGCTCTTAGTCTTTCTGCTGAACTAAAAGGTAGGCTGTGTGGAACAATGATTTTGTTCAGCTGCCATCAGATGCTTAGGACAAGCCTGTTATATAACAAATGCCCAGAAGTCTGCTCCAAGTAAGGGATGGGTGGGTTCCTATAGTAGGGAATCTTAGCTTTCATTCTGAGCAACCATGGAAACAGGAATGATGTATTCTGGGGATGTCCACTAAAAGGCGAATAACGTACACTTTTAGCTAGGCATGGTGGCACATGCCTGCAATCCCAACACTGTGAGGCCAAGGCAGAAAAACCGTCTTGAGTACCAGGCTACCCAGGGCTACCGTGAGATATCATCTCAAAAAAATCACAAAACCAAAACTCAGTATACATGTAACAACAATTATAAATTATAAAACAGGTCATGAATTGGGGGTGAGGGAAAGGATGAAAACATAGTACTCAAAAAAAAAAAAGTTTAAAAAACAAAACATCTGAAAAAGTGTTAATAAAGAAATTCAGGGTAAAAGACAATTGTGTTTTTCAACTGGAAAACAACAAACTTGACTATGGTGACTGACTGGAACTCACTAAGCACCTTAAGTGAGCTTGCACCGCACCCTAAGCAGGGTTTTACCATCCCAAAGTTTTACTGCTTTCGTGTTTATGAGAGAAAAATAGAAAAAAAAACCATGTTGGACTAAGTCGTGTTAAGAGAAATACTTTCTATGGCATCAAACACAAAAGCAGAGGGCAGTGTGAGGGAGAGCGAACACACAGGCGCACGCTGAGACTTTGCGACCTAGGGATGCGAAGCCAGGCCCCATGTCATCAGACTCCACAGAACGAACTGCGGCTTGGCACAGCTTGCTCCTTAAGCATTCACTCTACACTGGGCCACAAACTAACTGAGCAACCAGAGCTGGGTACTGACTCAGCCAGGACCTCTGGGAGGGGCCTGTCACTAGGTGGGCCAGGAGTCAAATTTCGTCAAGCAGGCCACCAGGACTGATCACAACAGATGTCCCCTCCAGTTCTTTTTCCTCGCTGGGGGCTAGGGAGGGGCGGCGCTAAACCTAGGGCCTTGTACCTGCTAAGCAACTTGTCCACCACTGAGCTATGGACCAGCCTTCCTTTGCCTGTCCACATGCTTTCTTGGCAAAGCTGGTCACAGAACAGAAAAACAGCTTTTACAGCAGCCATTCTGAACGTTTGCTGTCATTCTGCTCCCAAATTAGTGCTGATATGGGCAAAAGACTAACCCTCCAAAACTGAATCCTTCTGAAGACAAGAAAACAGAATTTTCTCAATTTTACAGGTTTTATACACAACTAAAACTGACTACAACCATCACTGCCATTTTGTCGTGACACTTATCTAAGTGTAGACCTCACACTTCAAGGAGATAGGAAACAACCGGTTCTTTTTTCTTTTTGATAATACAATGGAGAGTCATACTACATATAATTGGGGGAAGGGGGAGACAACCATAAACCAGAGCCGCAGACTGAGGTGCGTTGGATGGCATCAGCACCATTAAGCCACCATGATGAAGTTATCTATAGCCCACGGCCTACTCTAGCTTCTCAGGTTCAGAGAGCCAGCTGTCAGTGTACTTAAGACACATGACTAGTTACCCAAGGCAGACACACCGCATTTTTACAAGAAAATGTATTCATTTATAAAGAACCAAACCCAGGAAGGCAACAATTTAGGGCATGAGACTGTGGTCAGTGGGAGAGCATCTGCCTGGAATGGAAGGGCCCACTCAGCACAAGACCACTGAATCCTCCTCTTCCGGTGCAACATACCATGGAAATCCACGTTTAAAAAGAGAGTGAAATTCTCCTGGGCCAACATGCCAGGTTCCCATTTTCTCACTTAACCCTCACGCTGACTCACTGAGTGTCATAATCACTTTAACAGGGATCATTTGTCCGATGTTATGGATCAGAAGACACAGAGGCCACACAGCTATGGAGAGAACTGCAACTGGAGTTCTATGTGCTTGACATTAAAAATGATACTCTTTCCCAGCACCCCAAGACAGTCTCAGAAACTGGCTTCTAAGCCATCCTTCACCACTAAAGATCTCTATCTCCACTGGCAGTGCCGGCCTGCTATGTGAAGGCCCCGGGTTCAATTCTGAGTATGGGGGTATGGGACAGACAGACAGATGGACACACACATATGACTGTCCTTATTCTAAACACCAAGTAGTACTGGGGCTGAGAGGATGTAGCTCAATGGTACAGCACTTCAAAGGGCAGGACAAAGCAGAAAGAGGGCCAAAAAACAAACAAAAGAAGCTGCAATGTCTTCTTAGTTGGTCCATTTTGCAGAGTGGAGCTTTGCCAGGGAGGAGCCCCTCTTCATTTTATTTAGATTTGTTTTGTGTATATGAACATTTTACCTGTGCGCTTTATGTAGACATATCACTTGCATGCCTGGTGCCTATGGAGACCAGAAGAGTGTCAGAGTCTCTAAAACTGGAATGTTTGTGAACCACCGTGTGGGTTGTGGGAACTGAACCCAGGCCTCTGCGAGAGTGGCCAGTGTGTTCTTTGTGGAGCCATCTCTCCAGCCCGTTTCTTACTTTTGAAAGGATGGCAACACCTGTATCCCAGCACTTGGGGGGGGGGGGGCGGGCAGAGGCAGGCAGATCTCTGTATTTCTGAGTTCCAGGAGAGTCCAGTCTACAGAGAGTTCCAGGACAGCTTGGGGGAGGGGGACGCATGATTAACAACAAACTGGTAAGCTTGATAGTCACTGACATCAGACATGTATACAAGTTGTAGGATATTGCTCTCTGACCCAATTTCCTCAAAGTGGGTGATTAGTTACTTGGACATTGATCTCTGTTTGGCCCTGACTTCAGAGGACTTGGATCATGGTCAGGAGGGCGCAGCAAAGGGCTGTTTACATCATGGCAGGCCACAAAGCAGGAAAGAGAACACAGGAAGACAGTCCCAAGGACATGCTCCTAGTGACCTTCCTTCAACCTGGCCCCATCTCTTTTCCCCACCTACCAATAATTCCATCATAATATGAATTCATCAAAGAATTGGTTGATCCATGGGTTAGGTCAGAGCCCCATGATGCAACTGTCTCTGAAAATGTCATCATAGACACATCTGGAGAGGTGCTTCACTAATCCCCTAGGAAGCCTAATTTGGTTGGGCTGATAACAAAATTAGCTATCATACTGGGTAGAGAACCAAAACCAGCAGGTAACCAGGACATGGAGACATATACTGTAATCCCAGCCCTTAGGGGGATAAGGAAGAAGAGTTGGGGTTAAGGCCAGCCTGGGCTATTAAAACTCTAGCTCAAAAAAGTTCAAGATAGGCAATTATTTGGCATCTTAAGTCCTTAAGTAAATTATCCTATATAGCCTAGATATAATAGTACAAGCCTATAATCCCAGTACTTGGGAAGCAGAGGCAGAGGTTAAGTGGTCCAGGGCCAGCCTGGGCTAGATGAGATCTAACAAACAAACAAAACTGTATCATCTTCTAACTTAACGTCAATATGACTAGATCAATGACTTAAGTCTGCCAGCTCTCTACCACATTTCTTATCCACCTCAAAAGCTAATACGAAACACCGGAGCCCTGCTAGTCAGAGCACACACTGGAACTCTCCATTTTCAGGTGTAAATCTGCAGAACTGACACAGTAGCTAGTACTCACACCAGAGGAGCACTCTAGAGACAAGATCCCAGCCTTAATCAACACCTAGCAACAGACTCATTAAAACGACTCCAAAACCTTTCCATATGGCATCAAATGTTTCCTGGTCTCTGAAAGAGCCTTCAGTTAACGGGGTGGTGGTGGTAGTGGTGTAACTTATTTTTCCTTTTGACAGTGCTGAGGATCAAATGTGCAGAAGGCAAGCACTCTACTAGAGCAATCCCCATCCAGTGGACCTAATTTTTTTTTTAATAAGGTCTCCATAAATCCCTATGTAGACCAGGCTAGCCTAGAACTCAGAGAACCACATCTGTTTACCTTCCAACTGCTGGGATTAAGGTGTGTGTGAGCCACCATGCTCAGTACCCCAATAAAAGCTTTTATCTTTTGAGACAGGGTCTCATTACCTAGCCTTGGCTGGCCTTGAACTTTGAGTCTCAAAGAACAACAAACAAAACACTAACCAAACAACAATCACAACCAAACTAACATCCAAACTGCAGTTATCTCTGGGTTATGAGGAGTAAGTGATTGTTCAATGTTTTCTGTTACTACCTTTCTATAATGACTATGCACGCAGCATTTAACAAGGGGGGAAAAACAAGAAAATTACTTAAGGAAATAAACACACCAAAACTAGCTACAACTGAAACTTTCAGTTTCCATGGTTTAAAATAACATTCTTGTAAACCACACTAGGCAAAGTGGCATTTCCAGGGTCACAGATTCTGCCATTAGCTGCCACTTAAACACTCCATTGAGGGTTCTTCCATTCTGTACAGGCTTTGACTCCATACCACTCATAGAAGTAAATTATGTTTCAAAAATATCGAGACATTAATTTAACGTAAAGCTAAGTTCTGATAATTGCTTGAAGTCAGCCCAGCCAAGCCTGCATCAAAGCATCACCCTGAGCCTGCCTGGCTGCCAAGCCCACACTCGCACTGAGACAGAACATGTCCTGCTTTAATCACAGTACAAGTGGAGATGGTTTCTATTCTAAATTTATTGTCATCGCATCAGAACTACTATAACCAGCCTACAGCTGTTAAAAAAATTAACACCTTTTCCAAGTGTCTTGTGCACAAACGATACAGATAAAAGATGGAATTCCGAAGCAGCACTTCCTGTGTGGGACAGGTACTCAAGACAATTCTTCAAGGATACAGGAAGAAAACAGCATGAGAATTTTTATTTCTATTTATTTTTTTTTAGATTTAGACTTATTTATGTGTATTTCGCCTTTGTGTGTGCACATATGTATACCCTATGTGTGCCTGGTGCCCACAGAGGCCAGAAGAGGGCGTCAGATCTGGTGGAACTGAACTGGAGTTATATATAGAGTTGTGAACCAACATGAGGATGCTGGGAATCAAGCTCAAGTCCTCTGGAAGAGCAACAAGTACTCTTAACTGCTGTCTTTTCGGCCCCATCTCCCTTCATTTTAGTTTATCCTTCCTTTTGGTTTGGTTTGTTTTTTTTTCAGACAGGGTGTGTGTGTGTGTAGCCTTGGCTGTCCTGGAACTCCCTTTGTAGACCAAGCTGGCCTTGAACTCAAAGATTCCCCTGCCTCTTCTTTCTGGGATTAAATGTGTGTGCCACCACCACCCAATTTAGTTTACCCTTCTTGAATTCGATTGTTTAAAAAGTACATTATTGCTTAATGTGTATATGTAATTATGTAACTCATGTAGTGTATATGCCACATATATAATACCTGTTAGCTACAACTGCTATGTACCATACAATAGAGTATGCAAACACATGTACAGTACATAAAACAGCCATTTATTTATAAGGTACTCGGAGTGTGATCTGAAACACTTATGGGGATACAGCAGTTGTAACATGAGGATAGTAAATTTAGAACAGAAACCATCTCCACCTGCACATGTGATTAAAGTGGGACATACTCCATCTCAGTGCAAGTGGGACTCAGAAGCCAAGCAGGGCTCTGTAAGATGCATAAATGTTTGGACACCAGTGGCATGTATAAGAAAGTCTAGCCCCACCCCCAATAAATGGGGTCAGAAACAGGAGGTGAAGGAATGGGTGTGGAAAAAACTAAAGCCAAATGAAGTAAACAGACGGAAGGAAAGAAATTTGAGAGGAAGGGTCAAGTCAGAAAAACTGGTTGGGGAATTCAAGACATGATTGGTAGTTTAAAAAAAAAAAAAAGATACTGTTTACTCTTTGATCCAATGAAAGGAAGTGACTCAAGTGTCTGGGGTGGATCCTGTTCCTGCCTGAGGGGCTAGCCAGTGAACTAGACAAAAGACCCCCAGAATGCTTAAAAAAACTGTCTCTTAAAATAGATACTATGTTGTCAGGTTACACAGAGCCAACAGCACTAACTAGAAAAACAGGGTGCTGCTTAACAGCTATTTAATACAGGCTTACCACTAGCTGGGAGTCAAGGTTTCAGTATATTAATCTGGGTTGGGGAGAAGAAAACAATCAAATGTTGATGCCAGAGGAGGAAGAATTCGGAGCTAGCCCGATTGTTCAAGTAGTGCCCCTAAAACCCCCATCAGGCAGAAGACAGCGCCCTCCTGGACCATACAATTATCTTTCAATCTGATACTCCCTTTAATTTACTTTTTTTTAAAAACAGACATCCGAGTGCCATGGGCTGTGGAAGGGGCATAAAATCCAGTGGTAGAGTGCTTGCCCGCCCTCCCTCTCCCCTCCCTCCATCTCCCCCCCCCACACATGCTGTAGGAGAGAAAACAATGTCAACCTCTGTTCACTCTCAAGTCCTACTAACAAACTCAAATGCAATTATAACTCGGGTAATCAACAGGCACGCACGCGCGCGCGCGCGCACACACACACACAAATTTGAAAAACAAAACAAAAAACTTCAAAAACTGAAAGGTTAAGTAGTGTAAAATTGTAAGTCTGGCAGTACAGTAGCCTAAGGCAGGAGGATTGCTAGTTGAGACCAACATTGGCCTTAGAGTTAAGACTCTGTCTCAAAAACAACAAAAACCAGCTGATTGTGATGGCTGAGGCCTTTAATCCAAACACTTGGGCAGCAGAGTCAGGAAGGACTCTGTGAAGTTAGATGGGAGCCAATCTGATTTATACGGTGAAATCCTGCCTCAAAAAATAACCAATCCTCTAAAAAGCTGATCTTCCCCCCCCCCACACACACACCCAGTCCTAGTTTGCCACTGCTGCTGAGTATAAGGTTGACCAATAGGAACCGGGTCCTAGGTTTTTGTAGGTTAATTTTACTATGAAAACTGGGGGAACTATTTCTTTCTTCTCCAGCTTTAGCCAGACTGCATATCTGACACCTCGATCCCTAAAATAGAGCCTTCCAGAAAAAGTATGCCAAGGTTCTGAAGTTCATATTGTGTAAAGGAATCCTACTTCTGAACAAAATATTGACACATGTTTACCATAAGTCAGGGCAGAACAGTAGTTAGGCAATAGTTGTTAGAACTATTTCATAACTGCAAAAGGAAAACAAGATTTACATTCTGGGACCTTGGGAGTCGTCTATAATTTCATAATGGTTAGACTACACCCAGCAAGGACCATTTTGGAAAGAATCTTAAGTGTTTTAGTGTAAAGGTAACCACCTATTCTGTTTGATGAGGACTACTCAGGGCTCCAAAGCATTTTGTGATTAAATATATTTTCTGGTTAAAACATGAAAAGGACTGGACTTCTTGCCACAGAGGACTTCAGCGAGTAGGCCATTTTCAAGTTAATATCCTTCGAAAGCACTGAGCTTTGAACTGAACCCCCTGACTGAGACCAGAAAGGAAGAGGGTTTTGGCCTTAGAGAAGCAAACAGGCTGAGTTGACCTAACCATTACTTAAAAATATATCTATAATAATAAATTAACCAGAGACGCATGCCGGAGGGGGGAAAGCATTTCCGTAGACGTCAGAGAGTCTCAAACTTTTCCCCTCGCTTTCGACCGCAAATCTGCATGCTCCCAGGTAAACTGCGCATACTGAAGCAGGAATCCGGTCCAAATAAGCATAACCCAGACCAGCGTCTACCTCCCGGTGACCCAAACTGGTATTTCTGGTTGGGAGAAGCAGGAGGTACGCGTGGAGGACCCAGGGCTCCGGAGGGCCGGGAGGTGGAGAGGGCTGCCCACCCGCGCACGTGCCCCTCGCGCTGCAGGGGGTGCATCTACCGGGCGGCTGCAGGGCTCGGCCCCCGCCGCCCCCCAACTCCCCGGCCGCAGCGGCCCGAGGCCCCCCGCTCGCTGCCCCGGCGTACCTGGCTCTCGGCGGCGGGGATGCCGGACTCGAGCTCGCACAGCGCGCGGAAGTTGTGCAGCTCGAAGTCGGCGTCGACCTGGAGGGAAAAGGTCACCTCGGAGAGGTCCCTCCGCACACAGTACACGGTGAGCAGCATGGCCCGGGCCCGACCCGGCTCGGCTCGGCCCGGCCTGGGCGCTGGGCGGAGGGCAGGCGGCGGCGGGGGGCCTGGCGGCGGGATCTGCGGGAGGGCGGCGGGCGCGGGCTGCTCGCTCGCTCGCTCCTTCCCTCCCTCACACGCGCGCAGTGACTCACTCGCTCCCGCCCTCAGCAGCCAGCGCGGCCGCCGCCACCCGCCTGCGAGGCCGTCTGCCTGCCGGCCTGCCTCCCACCGCTGCCGTCAAGCGCGCCGGCCGCCCGGCGCCCCGCCCCGCCGCAACGCGGCTGCCGTAAAGCGCGCTTGGCTGCGGCCGCCTTTCACGACGAGCGGAGCGGGGCGGGGCGGGGCGGGGGGAGGGGTGGAAAGGACGTCTGTGGGAACTGTGGGGGAAAAACGCCGGGGTGGTGAAAACTCACTGGGTGGTTGACTTAAGTGAGCTCCGGAGTACTCCAGAATCCCAGTTATTCATCCGACAGGCACCTACTGTGCGCTTGGATGAAGGACCCAAGTCCTCACCCTTAACTCTCTGCTGGGGGGGGGAGGGGTGGCTTCCCTAAGCAGATCTAAGACAGATTTTTCGAAATGGAAATTGGCATTCGTTAATATTAACTCCTTTTCGTCTTGGTAATTAATGTAGGACGAAAACCCAAATCCTTACTTGGTTTGATCCCTAGAACTAACTTTGCTATGCCGGGGGAGCAGCCAGCCTGCAGAGCCCCCAGCGCAGCGCCTCTGGGCTGGCAGCCACACTGCCCAGTCCCCTCTGACCAGTCCCTCTGCCTTAGCCACCTCACTCTCAGACTGCGTCCGTTTCCTAGCCTTGGCAACTCCAGCATCCAACACAGGGCCTTTACTGGGACTGGTGGTGCAAGCCTGTAACCCCAACTACCAGGGAGGGAGAACAGAAAACTTGGGCAAGTTGAAGGTCTGTCTGGACTACGTGAGTTCCAGGTCGGTCTGAACAACTTATTTTGAAAAGAATGTTGATAAATAGGTCATTGGTACCTTGCCTAGCCTACACAGTCCTCTAAATTCTATCCCCAGCCCTACAAAAGAAAGTACTTGGTAAATGCTTGCTATTTTAGTGGCCTGTTTAAGGCCACCCAGTTTATCAGGGATTGGAGAGACCAAGGCATAAGAATGGTAAAAATCAAAAAAAATTTTGGGGCTCCCTAGGGTGGTCCACATTTGTAATCCCAGCACTCAGGAGGAGGATCACTGCAAATACAAGGGTTCCCACTCCTGGACTCCCGATGCAACAATTCTTTTGGCCTTTCCCCAAAGATTGTAGTGTGGCTGGAGCCTCCACACCATGGGTCATTTTCTTGTCTGGGGTTGGAGCTTGCCTAGAAGTCTGTCCACAGATTTTTGGCTTGTATCTTACTGGGCAGTCAAGCAGCTGTGAAAGGGCCTAGGAAAGCAGGTATGTAGGTATGTGCACCACGTGCCTGCCTGATACCCCTGGAAGCCAGAAGGAGGTGTCTGATCCCCTAAAACTGGAGTTGAGGATGGTTTTGAGCCATTATGTGGGTGCTGGGAACTGAACCCCGGGTCCTCTGCAAGGACAAACGTTGTCACCTGTGTGATGTTTGTTTGTCTTTATTTTTCCTACTAATGTTCATTTTCTAGATTCTGGAAGAACTTACTCCAAACATTGCCCCAGCAGTCACCCCCGTCCTTTATGTCCTTCCTCCCACTAAGAAGCAGCATGCGAGGCCGGAGAGATGGCTCAGTAGTTAGGAGCCTTTGTTGCAAGCTGGATGGTGGTAGCACACGCCTTTAATCCCAGCACTTGGGAGGCAGAGGCAGGTGGATCTCCATTAGTTCCAGGACAGCCATGGCTACACCAGAGAAACCCTGTCTTGAAAAACCAAAAAAAAAAAAAAAAAAAAAAAAGAAGAAGAAAAAAAAAAGAAGATCCTGACTCTTTCTAGCACCCATGTTGGGTGGCTTGCAACAGGCAGGGGATCCAGTGCCCTCTTCTTGTGTCCTCAAGTACTTCACGACTTGGTGTACACATACATGAAGGCACATACATAAAATAAGACTTCAAAGGGGAAAAAGTAGAAGTGACATATGAGCTGGGCATGGTGGAGCAAGCCTGTAATCCCGACACTTCAGAGGCCAAATTGAGAGGCCTGGCCGTTTTAGGCACCTGACCACATACTGACACTGTGTCTCAAGACAGGGTGGGAGCTGGGGGTGTAACTCAGCTGGTAGAGCTGCATGAAGCTCTGGCTTCAACCGCCTGCGTTCCATACAATTAAGCATGAACACACAGGCTTGTGATCCCAGCACTCTGGAGAGAGAGAGCAGGGGGATCAAAAGATCAAGGCCATTCTCAACTAAAAAGAGAGTTTGAGACCAGTTTGGCTCAGAAAAAAGAAAAAGAAAAAAAAGTCCTTACGTTTGAATTGTGGTGCACACTGTGTAGGTGACACTGTATGGCTTCTGAGCGTACGCCCGAATGGCAATTCAGATTTAACCTGATTCCCTCAGACAATTTGCTCTTGGGATCCAGTGAGGAAGCCGAATTATCTCTCGAAGTGAGACCGCCATCTAGAAAGCAAGTAGCTATTCCAGGTAACAGCTCAGTGGAGGACAAAGCCGCTCACTAGGAAAACATAGCAAGCGTTTTTAAGTTTGGAAACTTCCAGATGAACTCAGCCCTACCCACGGAGTGATCGACAACCTTTGAGACTTTCCAGCTGAGGCTCCAGCCATCTCGGAGCCATCTCCTGTGTACGCTGTACTCTCTCTGAATTTCCGGCTCGCAGAATCTGTGAACATAATAAAATGCAATCGTGGATTAAAATCAGAAGGAGGTACCAGTCACTGTGGGGGCTATGGTGGCAAGTGCAGACGAGGGCAGGGGAATTTATAAACCAAGAGTCCTCACACATTAAAGGCTCATATTCAGTGGTGGGCTGGGCATATTGACTGGAACAGGAGAGTGCTGACATCATCTGTGGACATCCACTGCCAGACTCCCAGGTGAATGGGCTGCTGGGAGATGATGGGTATGGTAGAAAGTGGGACCTGATTGGAGGAAATGGGTTCGTGATGCCACGCCTTTGAAGGGATAGCCTGTTCCGGGGTTGATCCCACTCCTTTTTCCGTGTCTCCTCCCAGCCCCCTCTGTCCCTTGCTTCTTCCCAGATTTCTTTCAAGAGAGAAACAGCTTTCTCTGTCACATGCCACTGCCTCTATGGTGTTCTGCTTTACCACATCCCCATGCTAATGGAAACGAGTACATCCATGATCAAAACCCTTTTAACTATGAGCCAAAGTAAACCGTTCCTCTGTCAAGTTGACATCTCCTGAAGATTGGTCACAGCAACAAAAAGTTGACTTTTTAAAGCCTGCTGTGGCGGCACGTGCCATTAGTCCCAGCCCTTGGGAGGCAGAGGCAGGCGAATCTCTGTGAGTTCCAGGCCAGCCTGGGCTACATTAGTGAGTTCCAGGACAGCCAGAGCTACATAGTGAGAGCCTGTCTTATCATTATTTACTTTAATGAGTATTTTGCCTGCATGTATGTATAAACATCATGTTTGGACCTGGTACCCTCAGAGGTCAGATGAGAAAGTCAAAAACTCCTGGAACTGGAATTATGGATGGTTGTGAGCCATCATGTGGGTGCTGGGAATTGAACCCAGGTCCTCTGTAAGAAAAGTACTCTTTTTTTCTTTGTTTTGAGACAGGGTCTCTCTATAGAGCCCTGGATGTACTGGAAGACCAAGTATTCTTAACTGCTAAGTCATCTCTCTAGACCCCCAAACAAAAACAAATCTTAAAAAAAAGTCAGTCACCAAAGAGATATGTAGTATGATTCTAAGTATATGAAATATCCCAAGAACAAAAATGAATGGAGACAGAAAATACATTCGTGGTTGCTGTGGGCTGATGGGCAGAGACAGTACTTGGGTAGTGACTGCTGAGGGGTACAGCGTTTCTCTTGGGGATGGTGAAAACATTCTAAGATTAATTGGGTGAAGACCATGTAACTATTGAGCTGAGCGTGGTGCAGTGGTGCACACCTGTGATCCCAGCTCTCAACAGGAGAATGGCAAACTCAAGGCCAGCCTGTGTCTCCATAGTAAAACCCTAGCTCAGCCAGGCGTAGTGGTGCATACCTTTAATCCCAGAACTCCAGAGGCATAAGCAAATATATCTCTGGTCATTTGAGGCCAGCCTGGTCTCTACCAAACAAGTTCCAGGACAGCCAGGGCTATATAACAAAGAGATTCTGTCTCAAGAACCACCATCACAAAAAAGAGAAACGAGAGAACCTTAATGAACTGTGTGGCTAGTGTTTGACGTATGTGATACTTTAGTGAAGCCATGAAATGTACTTTTAAAGTTCCAACTGGCCACTAATTGGAGAATGGGGTAGATCTACCTAGCTCCCTTGTCTGTCCAGCAGACAAGGTTCACTGTTCTAATGGCCTTGAACCTGGTCTTGCCTCCTAAGAGCCAAATCCAGGAGCACAAAGTTCCCCCAGCTCCTTCCAGTCAACCCAGTTTCTCTCCTGCCTCGCCCATCTGGATGGACTCTAGTCAACTGCCACTGGGGATCCGATTCAGAGTGTGAACTTTTGTGTACTCGTCCTACAAGGCAGACTTTGCACGTCTGTCACCTGTCACCACACAAACGACTGGAGACATTTCAATCCTGATCCTAACTTAGTCTAGAGTGAGGTGACGGTTCAGAAGAGGGAGTCTCAGAACCTGGAGTCCTGCTCCAGAATAACATGGCTTACCAAAAGTGGGTCCCATTAATTGATCGCTGCTGTCAAGCACCTTTCAAATGATCACTAACATTTACCAAATGTTCACTCTGTGCCTAGAAGTCTTCTGAGCTCTTTGTGTTGAGTCACTGTCCTCAGGGAAATCCCATGAGGTAGTAAGTCCATTTACAGATGAAGAAGTGGAGGGAGAGGGAGGGGTTAGCCTAGATACAGAAACACTGGAGAGCAGCTGGGGAGTCAAAGCAGGCAATCTGACTGGAGCCTGCAGTCTTGTCTATTTATTTTTTTGAGACAGAACATTTGTAGTCCAGGCTCACCTGGGATTCTCAGGCCTCCTGCCTGAGCTTCCTGAGTCCTGGTATTCGAGGTATGAGCATGATGCCTGACTGGGCCTACAGTCTGTTTCAGGAGCTTTTGGACCAGGCCCTGCAAGCCTACATTCTCAACCACTGTGTTAAGACGCTTCCAACAGGATTCTATTCTTCAGATTGTTCCCAGAAAGCCTCGTTCTTATTTCATGGATAATTTACTTCCCCAAATGCTCACGGCTAGTGATTGGGAGACTTTTCAAATTGGAAGGAACCAAGAACCTAAACCCTTGCGCTGGAGAGATGACTCAGCGGTTAGGACCATATACTGCTCTTGCTGAGGACCAAGTTCAAGTCTCAGTATCACAACAGCCTGGAACTCCAGCTCTGGGGAATCGGAAACTCAATTCTGGACTATGTGGGTACCTCCACCCACATTCCTATATGCAAATGTATGTAATTAACACCAAAAAATAATAATTCAAACTTCTATTTCTGCCCTTAACTGGAGCACTGATCTGCCCACTGTTGTCACAGAGTTGTGCCCCGAACCCCTAGTTACTCCGAGGTCACTGCCAACAAGGTTCCCATCTCCTCCTCAGTTCTTGCCTAATTCTCCTTTCCTTGGAACAGCCAACCAGTTAAAGGCATCTACTCTGATTTTGTTTTCTTCTTTGTTTTGTTTGTCTTTTCGAGACAGGGTTTTTCTGTTGTGACTCTGGCTGTCCTGGAACTCACTCTGTAGACCAGGCTGGCCTTGAACTCAGAGATCGGCCTGCCTCTACCTTCCAAATGCTGGGATTAAAGGCGTGCGCCACCACTGCCCGACTACATGCTTATTTTAAAATGCCTAGATTATAAATACTTTTTTCTTTTGAGGCAGAGTCTCACTCTGTAGCACTGGCTGGCCCAGAACACTCTATCTAGACCAGACCAGCTTCAAACTCATAGAGATCAGCTTACCTTTTCCTCCCAAGTGCTGGGATTAAAGTCCCATGCCACCATGCCCAGCCTTGTAAATACTGTTATTAAACTTATTAACTCTTTCTTTAGGGAATTATATATCTCCCTGAAGCTGCATGGTCAAGGAGCATGTCACACCTCAGCATTTCCTGGCTAGGCTTCTCAAAGCAGACCCTCATTCCTCTTTATTTCCAGCTTGTCACATGAGTAGATAGAGCTTTATTTTAGTTTACTTTGTTCTTGTTGGTTTTTGTTGCAGTTTTTGAGACAGGGTCTCACTGTGTAACTCTGGTTGTCCTCAAACTCACTCTGTAGACCAGGCTGACCCGCCTTGGCCTCCCTAGTGTTTTTACACAAAAACTTCCTATTGCTTTGGCCAGGATCATGTGCACTTGTATAAGGCTCCAGTGGCTCCCCTGCCAAACACCCAGTCCCACCACACTGAGTGACCTCCTCTCCAGTGACCTCCAATCCAGTACCCTGGATTGTCCAAACACTTCGGATAAATATAAACTTTGCTCACCTCTGATATCAGGTGCCATCATTTGCCTGAGTCATATGCTTGGGGCTAGAGATCGATATTTTGAATGCAAGAATCAGCCCTGGGCAAAACTACAAAGTGGGTCAAAGTTGGTATGTGGCAATGTCCACCTCATTGCTCCTTCCTCTGCTCCGGGACTCATCACTTCCTGCTCCTTGTTCTCCTATACTTTTAAGGTCCTTTTCCAGACCCTGCTGGATGTGGTTTTTAATCCCAGGACTTGGGAGGAAAAGGCAGGCCGATCTCTATGAGTCTGAAGCTGGTCGGGTCTACACAGAGAGTTTCAGGCCAAGCCAGGGCCACAAAGAGACCCTGCCTCAAAACCAAACAAAAAAACAACCTGCTCTTTGGAAAGGATCCAAACTAACTCTATTGTTGACATCTGAGCAAAGATTTGTTTGTTTGTTTTTTAAATGTGCATTGGTATTTTGCCTGCACGTGTAAGGCTGCCAGATCCCCTGGAACTGGAGTTACAGACAGCTGTGAGCTGCCATGTGGGTGCTGGGAATTGAATCCAGGTCCTCTGGAAGAACAGCCAGTGCTCTTAACCACTGAGCCATTTCTAGTCCCTGTTCATCTATCCTTGACATCCACTTCAAGGTCCCCACCTTGGTAAAATAAAATAAAATAAATACATAAATGAAATTCTATTTTTCTTTCTCTTCAAGAAACATTTCATTGTGAGTTGTGATATGGCTCATGTCTGTAGTGCCAGCACTCAAGAGACAGAGGCAGGAGGATCACAATTTGAAACCAACCTGGTTTGAAGCTTCAGAGTTAAGTTGGAGAACAGCCAGAGCTGCAGTTAAACAGTATCTCAGAAAACAAAGAGAAGAGGAGGAGCCAGCGACACCTGCGTCCTTGGAAAACTGATTGTAAGCATGAAAGAACTGCAAAGCTAAGGCCATAAAAAACCCAGGTGTGATGATAGGTCAAGCCTGTAATTCCAGCACTCTGGAGGCAGAGGCAAGTTGGTTATGAGTTCATGGCCAGCCTGGGCTCCAAAATGAGTTCCAAGACATCCTGACCTATAGAGGGAGACCCTGTCTTCTAAAGCCAAAACTCAAAACTGTTAAAAACAGAGTATATAGGCACAACTTTAAAGACACAAAGTGATTACAAAGTCTCCAAAGTGGGCACTACCACTATTTTGGGTACAATCAAAGGCTTTTAGTTACTTGGGATAATTTCGGTGCTTTAACAAAAGAAAACTAAGTTTCTTTGTTACTGTTTCGTATGTTTGTTTGAGACAGGGTCTCACGTGGGCTCAGCTGGCTTCAAACTCAGCATGAAGCTCGGCAGGGCCTTGAAACTGTCCTTTGTCTCCTCCATCTCCCACTTGCTGGGATTACAGGCACGTGTTGACCCACCTCAGGACATGTGGTTCGAGGAATCGAACTCACAGCTTTTGTGCACGCTAGACAAGCACTCCACCGATGGAGCTGCAACCGCAGATGGTTTTTGAGACAGTCTTGCTATGTAGGCTTGACTGGCCTGCTACTGTGTAACCTGGTTGACTCCGAACTCCTGGTACACTTCCTGCCTCAGCCTACTGAGTTCTGGGATCACAGGCGTGCCCCCTCCCACTGCTGGCGAGAACCTGTTGAGAATAGAACTTTTTTTTTTTTTCGTCCTCAGTTATTTATTGCACGCCTGCATGAGTGTATGTCTCCACTTGCTGGAGGGAACTGTACCAGGAAAGAATGTTATCACTCTGGTGTTGTGGCCCAAACCTGTAATCCCAGGACTGGAGAGCTGGGAGGCAGGAGACTCAAGAGTTTGGTCCAGGCTAACCTGGGCTATGTGATCGGCCCATACCAATCATCTCAAATCCCTTTCGTAACAGGCACTATGCTATGTATGTTGGTTTGCAGGATATCGGACAGCCCAGACTGCCAGGTGGGCACAGTTACAAACCAGCCACTCTTATAATTTTTCAAGTATGCAGCGTAACTACACATAGCGCAGGCTGCAGTGGCAGAAGGGTCTGGAGTTCGAAGGCAGCATGGGATACATCCAAACGCCCTATCTCAAATAAATATCTAAAAAAATGATTCAAGCCGGTTGATGGCAGCGGACGCCTTTAATCCCAGCACTCGGGAGGCAGAGGCAGGCGGATCTCTGTGAGTTCTAGGCTAGTCTGGGCAACAAAGAGAATTCCAGGACAGCCAGAGTTACAACAGAGAAACCCTGTCTCCAAAAACAAAAACAAAAACAGAAACAAAAAAAGGATTCAGAAGGAAACTTTATGAAGAGCAGCAACTACCCCGACAGGCTGCTACTCTTCCAGGTAGAAGCAGCTCCACGTCCTTAAAGGTCACCCTTTGCAGCGAAATTCCTTTGGCGACAACCCGGTTGCTAAGGGCTTTCTCTTTCAAATCTGTCATGTTTAGTCCTGAGGAAACACTTCTCCACGCGGACTCACGGAAAGCCTTCGACCCACACGTGGCCTCCCTCTGATCACATCTGCTCAGAAAGCGCCGGTCCACCGCGGGGTGGCCCTTTGCCCCACTGCGCCTGCGTGACAGCACCAGCCTGCAGTGCACGCGTGCAACAGACGTCTACTCAAGTGACTGCCTCCGGCCAATGCCTAGAGTCCGCAAGTGTACAACTGAGGTTGCTAGGTGACCGCGGCGGAGGGCGGGAGTCGATGCTGCGGAGGTAACGGTCCAGCGTCTTCCTCTCGGGGCGCCCCTTCTCCACCCTGCTTCTCCCCGCAAGCCCCGAACCCACATGTCCCGCCCTCTGCGGTGTGGAAAGCTCTGGATCCTGAGGGATGCAACCGGGGTGTGGCTGGGCTGTGCCCACGTAGGGACTTTCTCCCCTGCTTCCGAGGAAGGGTCAGATCCCACGTGGTGCAGGGATGTGGTGCAGGGATGTGGTGGAGTCCTGGGCGTAGCTTCCTGAAGCTTCCTTGCGGCTTTGGTCAAGGCTGATTGCCCAGGCCGAGAGGAAATGAGCAGTAGGAACTCTGTGCTGCCCCTTGTCCGGATCGGGTTTTGTTATGAATGGTTGTTGACAGAAGGATAACTAATTCGAGAATAATATTTTGATTTGAAAAGAGTACAGGTGCTGAGAGGTGTAGCTCAGTGATAGAACGCTTACCTAGAATTCTCCACTTCCCTAGGTTGGGTTTGCAGCAACAGCAAAAGAGTTCCAGAAGGAAAAAAAAAAAAAAAAAACAAAAAAAACCTCATACTTAAAAAGGTACCAAAAAAAAAAAAACCATATATATATATATATATATTTTTTTTTTTTTGTACCTTTTGAGGCACGTTGCTGGGACCTCAGGCATGCTCCAACACGCCAAGTACAGCAAATGGAATCGGGGCTTCAACTCTTGGACTCAATCGCTCTTCCTCAAGGGGTGAGCAGTTAGCTCCATTACTAGCCTGCTTGCCTAGCATGCAGAAAGGCCCTGGATTCGATCCCTGGCACACCATAAACTGGACCTGTAGTTTACCACTCTGGGGGCAGCGGTAGACGTTCAGGCCACCCTCAGCTACATAGCCAGCTTGAGGCTGCCCTTGTTTTATGTGATCCTGTCTCAAGAAAACAAGTGGGTTGTGATGGTGCACCCCCTTAATCCGAGTCCCTCAGAAGCAGAGGCAGGCAGTTTTCTGGTGAGTTGGAGGCCAGCTAGAGTGAGTTCTAGGACAGTCAAGAGCTACATCGAGAGAGACCCTGTTTCAAGAAAACAAAAAAAGCACCAGTAACAAATAAAACCTCAAACTAATGGGGGCTGGAGAGATGGCCGGTGGAGATGGGGAGATTTCTTAACGGTTCCCAGCACCTACATCAGGTGACCCTCTGGCCTTCAAGGGCACCTTCATGCACACGGTACAGGTAAACTCACGCAGGTACACATTCATATAAATGCAAAATTTAAAAATATAATAATAAAGCCATTGTTCAACTTCAGCCTCCCAAGTAGCTGGAACTACTGGTTTTTCTTCTAGATAAGGTGCTTAATACGAAAAGAAAATCCTTTATAGATCTCTGGTGTCTTCCGTGTGTCTGTGTGCAGCCCTCTCCCCTCTGGCATTTTGTCCTTTGAACTCCCTGGCCTCTCAGCTGTCTGCTCATCTAAGGAATTTCAT
The DNA here is from genome assembly GCA_026225945.1 of Cricetomys ansorgei. Lineage (NCBI taxonomy): Eukaryota > Metazoa > Chordata > Mammalia > Rodentia > Nesomyidae > Cricetomys > Cricetomys ansorgei. The sequence goes on from JAMJFZ010002251.1 coordinate 2,839,899, forward strand.
TGAGCTATGTCTCAGTTTTCCCCATCTGCATTCTAGCCTGGAAACTGTGAAGACACTGATCTGGGGCAATAAAAAGTGTCACCTTATTTGTCCTTTTCCCAAATGTCACTGACCTTGGCAGCCTGAGTCCACTGTCTTGACCATATTTGGTTCTAGGCAAAAGAAAAAAAGCAAATCAACTCTCTCTCTCCCTTCCTGTCCCTCCCTCTCCCTCTCCCTCTCCCTCTCTCTCTCTCTCTCTCTCTCTCTCTCTCACACACACACACACACACACACACACACGGTCTCACAGTGTAACTCTGGCCTAGAACTCACAGAGAATCCCCAGTCTCTGCCTTCCCAGTGCTGAGATTAGAGGCATGCACCACCACACCCAATCCAAATCTCTTTCTCCATCTAGATTTCTGGAAGCAGAAGTCCAAAAATTACACCAATTTAAGACCATTTTTACCACTCCATATGACCCACTATTAGAACTCTTTGGGGCTGGAGAGATGGCTCAATAAAAACACTGGGTGCTCTTACAGAGGACCCAAGTTCAGTTCTCAGCACCCACATGGTGGATCACAATTGTAACTCCAGTTCCAGGAGATTTAACTCCCTCTTCTGGCCTTTTCTGGTACCAGGCATAAAAATTAGTTCATAGACAAACTTGTAGGCAAAATATTCAGACACATAAATAACAAATAAATGTTTAAACCGCTTTTAAGTTAGACTATATATTTTTGAGCTTCCAGCCAGTCTCCTCAGGGAGACAGCTATTACCTTCTTATTCCCAACAGACTTAGCCAACACCTGGCACTTGGCTGACGCTTGGCAAAAGCTGGGCTGGATGGGTAAACTATTTTGAGCGGACGGACAGCTGTTGAGCAGTTTGTGGTGTTTTCATCCTACGTTTGTTGACAGGCAACTTCTTGCCTGCCAACAGCTAATGTAAGCCAGGCGAATGGCTTGTAACTCATGACTGTAATCATCTATGAAAATGCACCCTTTAAAGGATAGGGGTAAAGTTCAGAGCTAGAGCACAAAGCCCTGAGTTTGACCCCCATCGGCACAGAACACACAGAACAGCTTTATCTCAGCCCAATTGAGGGAGCACCTGTGACTCTGGAGTCTGTTCTGGGAGGATCATTTGAGCCCAAAGAAATCCAGATAAATGTGTTCAGAATGAAGAGATTCCATGTCAGAGATTATAATGCCAGATCTTAGATACATCCACCTGTTTGGGTATCAGGATAAATCAGATGACTCAGTTCTTTTCGGGTGGTTTGGGAAGTATCCACTCACAGCTTTAGGGACTTCCCAGAAGTTGCTCAGAAACATGATCTGTTACCTCTGGTAAGAAGCTTTTGTTTTATGCTACTGGAGATAGAAAGTAGGGTGTCAGTTTGCTTGCCAAATGCTCTCGCATTGAGCTACGTCCCTGGCTCGCTCTACCAATGTTTGAAAGGAGCGTATACTGTCATAACAGTAACATAAACCATGCCATGTGACTGAATGATAGGAGAGCTCTGTCCACAGCTCAAAGTCCACACTTCTTTTCTCTGTTAGATGACCATGCAGACCATTTTGTATCCCCTCTTGTTGGGGAAATGTATTTCCAGTTATGCTCACATAACTTAAAACAGTTGTTTTGTACATTGTTGGGGGATGGGATGCCTAAGCATTGGCAGTTTGCTTTTATCTTCAGGTGTTAGCTTGATGTCAATCTGTGATCCAGATGTTTGCTTCCTCATGACCTGCACATGGCTCTCTGACAGAGCTATTGTGGTTCAGATAGCTTGCACACTGAGTTCTCCATGTTAAGAGCAAAGTTGCTGTGGAGGGATTCTTGTAGTCCCTCTTCCAGTTTCAGGCAACAAAGGGAGAACATTCCCCTTGGGCCTTGAGCTCCCTCACCATAAAAGGTGATATAACTTGGCTGCTAAAGTGTTGTGGGATAAGACTAAGCTATAAGTTCCCCTCATTATGTAATAGATCTTTGGATGAGGGGGTGGAATTTTTGTATCAATAAAAGAACCTGAGATCAGACATGGAGGTTCCACTGTCCAGGATGGCGCTTGCCATGGCATGCAGTTCCTTCTGCTGAGGTCTAGGAGGTTTGTATCTATGAAAATGTCTCCTTGCCTTCCTTGAGGACCTTCCCAGCAGTTATTGGCTACGCCCTCTCGTTCTGACTCCAACAAAGTTTAACTACAGTGGTCTTTCCTCATCCCCATCGCTGGTCAGGTCTTTCCTGTATGGAAATTCATGCTCCCTCTCTTTCTCATGCCCTAGGAAGCTCATTTTAGACTAGACAGGGAAGAGGAGGATAATTACGGTGTCTGGATAAAATGGTTGGTTGGACTGGCTGGGTGTACTTGGTGTACGCCTTTAGTCCTAGCACTTGGGAAGTGGAGGCGGGTGGGTCTTTGTGAGTCTGAGTCAATGCTGGTTCCTGATCTACAAAGAGAATTCCAGGCCAGCTGGGACTACACAGTAAGACAGTTTCTCAACAACAACAACACCCTACCACAACCAACAAAACCAAATCAAGGCCACTCTAATCTCTCCCTTCTCCTCTGTCACCTCCACACCTCTCCTCTCCCTCCTCTCCATCTGTCTCCCTCTCCCTCCTCTCCCTCTGTCTGTCTCCCTCTTCCTTCTCTCCTTCCTCTCCTTCCTCTCCCTCTTCTCCCTCCTCTCCTCTCCCTCTGGCAGTTCCTGAAAGTCCTGATTGTCCCACTGGAGCCTGGAGCTGTCCTCACAGTGTAAAAGTCGAGTTGTAACAAAGGACACTACAAACCTGGTGTAGCAAGAACTCCCCACCCTGTGTCCAATCAATCACCTTGTCTGCCTAGTTCCTCCTCCTCCACCGTCCTGCTGTGATATCACCCAACCTTCTTCAGCAAGAATCCTGTTATGTCCATTTAAGCCTGTGTCCTACTTAGCTTTTACTGCCAACTTGATACAGCCTAGACTCACCTGAGCAGGAAGTCCCAGCTGAGAAATCCCTCGGCTCGGATTGGCCCGTGGGCATGTCCGTGGGGAGTTATCTTCATAGATAACCAATGAGGGAAAGCCCACAGCCGACTGTGGGTGGCACCATCTAGGCAGGTGGTCCTGGGCTGTGTAGGAAAGGCAGTGGAGCTTGTGGCTGAGGGCTGTCCTTCATGGTTCCTGCTGCACTTCCTTGGCTGTGAGTCCGCTGGTCACGGGTAGTGTGTGTGGAATAGCATTCCGGCTTGCTTCCAAGTTCTGCGTGAGTTCCTGCCTTGGCTTCCCTCAGTGATGGGCTGTGACCTGAAAGCTGACATTAAGCTCTCTTCCCCTAAGTTGCTTTTGGTCAGAGTGTTTTATCCCAGACACAGCATGAAACTAGAACAGCAGTGACAGTTCCTCTTGGTAATTCCCCATCCACCCCACCTCCATCCCTCCCATCCTTGGGTATAAGCTCCTACTTGTTGTGCTGGACTGACTTGAGCCAACCTTTCCTGCTGCTGGACACACTGTCACAGTGGTCCCTAGCCCCATCACAGCTGTCTTTTCATGCCTTCTCAAATATGGCTTGAATGTCTGTTTTTCCTCTAACAATAAATGTATTTGTGATGCTCTGGTTTGACGTGCTTTGTCCTTGAAAGGTTTATGTCTCTGTGTGGCTTTCTGAGAGATGCAGGTATAATGGGAGATGATTAAGTCATTTATTGAGGTATCATCTATGAAGAGATTAGACTGCTTCTCAGGGGATGTGTAGTAGTTCGCTGCTGCCGGGATGGCTCAGGAAGGAAGACATGGAGGCATCTGCAGAGACTCAAGCCCTGCCAGACCTCAGCAGAAGGAACCACTGACCAGGGCCAAACTGGACAATAGAACCCTGGGTGTCTGGGCTCAGGTGTTTTTATTCATTCAGAACTCCTTAGGTGCTCTACTGATAGCACCTGCAGATCATAAGCAATCACACATCCCCCCACAGAAATCCAACACCTGCAGACAATACAAAAGGCCAAGGCCTATGCATCCCCTTTTCCAACAGTGCACAAAAACAATTATTTTAGACACAATTAAAAATAAACTTCCACAACAGGGTTGCCAATAAGATGTTAGAAAAAGAGCATGGCTGTCCCTCCTCATCCTTCGACTTCCTGGCTTCACATTTGACCATTCGACATGCCGCCTGCCATTGGGTGCCTTCCTCATGAAGCCTTCTAAGGCCTAACATGATAGGGATTCCAAATTTGGACCTTCAGACACCATCCTGTTCTTACTCTTCCTGTCTTCCTCCTCCAGTGCCCTCTCAGGAGTTTCATGTATCCCAGGCTGCCCCCAAACTCACTCTGTAGCCCAGGATAACCTTTCACTTTGAATCTTCCCACTGCTAATTTTCAAGTGCTGTTGTTATAGGCACAAGTCACCACACTTGTGCTGTGCTGGGAATCAAATCCAGGACTTCAAGTGTGCTAAGGCCAGTAGTGTTCTGCTAACCAATCTATATTTCAAGGCTAGTAAACCTCTTTATAAGTAACCAGCTTCAGTTATTTTGTTATAGCACCAGAAAAAAAGACTAATGCACCAAGCATGATTTTAAAAATGTTATTGGGGCTGGAGAGACAGCTCAACAGTTAAGAACACTTCCAGAGGACCCAGGTTCCATTCCCAGCACCCACATAACATTCACAACCACCTGTAACTCCAGTTCCAGGGGATCTAACTCGGGTCTCCATGGGCACCAGGCACACAAGTGGTGAACAGACATACATGCAGGCAAAACATCCACACATAAAACAGGACTAAAAAAGTCATAGCCAGGCATAGTGGCACATGCCCAGCACTTGGGAGGCAGAGGCGGATCTCTGTGAGTTCCAAGCCAGCCTGGGCTACTTCCGGGACGACTAGAGTTACAACAGAGAAACCCTGTCTTAAAAAGGAAAGAAAGAAAGGAAAAAGAAAAAAAGAAAAAAAAATGGATTAGCATGGCATGGGACTACTTGCCTGTAATTAATTGTAGCCTTGAGGAAAGTGATGCAGGAGGATCGGGAGTTAGAGACCAGCCTGCTCACCCCAGAAAAAACCAAAGCAAAGCACAACAAAAGTGTTGAAGTCACAGAGACGTTGGTGAAAAGAGCCTTGTATCCTGAGCTGCTGCAGTGTCTTACTGGGCTCGTCACGGGGTCAGGTCTAAGGTTCTGCAAGCAGAGACAAGTTCAAAGTGCTGACTCCCACAGAACCCTTGCCCGGCCGAACGGGTCGGAGAGGTCTGCACCGGCGTCCGAAGGACGCGGGTGTTTCCTCACACTGGCTCTCGCCGCCGGTGTTTGCTTTTCTACAGCAGTCATCACCCCGAGAGCCTTTCCGCGCAGCTGCAGAACAGAGGTTCAATCATTCCCTCACTCAGCAAACATTTCTTACAGGTTTCGTACAAGGTCCGGAGCAGCCCTTGGACACGGCGTGAAGTCTGTATTGGAGCCGGGAGTTTGCTGGGACAGCGCCCTCCCCACCTTCCTGTCCTTGCGCACAAAGAAAACTATACAGAGCGCCGGGTGTAGTTCATCCGAAGAGTGCTGGGTTCCAGCCCCAACACTGGGGGTGGGTGGGGGTGGGGAATGGTTCAGTTTGTTTTATTCAATGTTCCATTCAAGTAAACTTGGGGATGGTGGTGGAAGAAAGTCATAGATTGGAAGAAAAAGTTAATTCATGTCTCTGTTCTGGAGCTCTAATTTGAACATGTCCTCCAGGCATGTGCTGATCAGGTCACTGCCTCGTGTTACTGAGGCATTTACCCCACAGTTAGCTTGAAATCTACTCAAAATGGCTCTCCAGCTGGACATAGACAGACAGAGGGAATATGGACTATGACCGGCTGCCTGGGCTGCTCTGGACTGAGTTCCCAGCCAGTATGGGTGCAACACTCCCTCAGCTGCTTTTTGACTTCTTCTCCAGCTGCTCATCCTCTGTCTTATTGAACCCACTATTCCAGGGAGCCCTGGGCTGTTTTTTTTAAAAGGGTTATTTTTATATATTATTCATTTATTTTAAATGTTGACAAGAAGCACCTTGAGGTACGCTTCTTTTTTTTTTAAGACTTTTACAATTATTTTATGCATATGTAGGTTTTGCCTGCATGTATGCATGCGCTCTTTGTACATTTTTGGTGCTGGTGGAGGCCAGAAGAGGGCATCAGATACCCGGAGCTAAGGTTACAGATGGTTGCGAGCCACCACGTAGGTGCTAGGAACTGAACCTGGGTCTTCTGAAAGAGCAGCAAGTGCTTCTAACCACGGAGTCATCTCTCTAGCCCCTTTATTTTTATTTTATAATATTTATTTTTATTCTATAATTCATTTTTTATATTTATATAATTAATTTATAATTTATTTTCTAGTATTTATTATTATTTTATTATTATGTATGTGTGCGGGTGCCTGAGGAGGCAGTCGAGGGCCTTGGATGCTCTGGAGCCAGAGTTACAGGTGGTTCTGGGCCACTGACTTGGGGCTGGGAAGGGAACTCAGGTCCTCTGCAAGAGCAGTGAGCGCTACTCTTAACAGTTGAGCCAGGGCTCTGTGAGCCATTGCTCTGTCCCAGATGGGCCACAGTCTACTCCTCCCTTTCGCCTGGCCTCTGAGGTGACCATCAGGGTGCTCCCTGCTGAGCTAGCCTCCTAGCAGGCATGTCAGGGCAGCCGCAGAGGCTTCTGGGTGGGGACCTGCCACGTTCGGAAGGAAATCATCCGGATGAAGAGGTTGTCTTGAGGGAAGCAGGGAGGTGGAGAAACACCAGAACCTCACTCAGAGGGCCTTTGGAGCATGAGGAGGGGTGTTCCCCAGTCACAGGCCCAGAGTGCCTGCGGCACAGTGGGCATCCATTAATATTCATGAGCGGAACGAAAAGAAAACCCGTCAGTGACAAAATGATGTTCAAGGACGAGTGGTGGGAAAGAACTCGAGTTGGAATCTGTGTGTCCAGGTGGACAGATTATTGCATTCGTTCTGGGAAAGAGCCAGTACTGAACTGACCTCAGACAACTCTGCCCAGTCCTCCGGAGTGAGCATCCTGCGGCGCTGTGGGTGCGGGGTGTGGCCTTTGCATAGAGGTCCTGCAACAAGGCAGTTGCTAGAGATAAAAACGAAGCCACTAAGTGTCTCACCGATCTCCCCACGATGCTCCTGTCCGGGATCAGAGGACAACTCTCAGGAGTCCGTTCTCTTCTGGGCAGCAGGGATTGAACTCAGTTTGTTCGGCTTGCTAGCTGCTCGCTGGTGCTTTTACCAATGGAGCCATCTTGCTGGCTGATGTTTTTGGTGTTTCCTTCCCTTAGAATTAAGGAGAACAACACACTAGAGCCGGCTTGCTGAGGCTGTGTGCTTCTTGATAGCTCAACACTAAATTCTTTGTAAGGCATTTAAACTTTTTTTTTTAAACAGGATCTCATTATGTAGCTCTAGCTAGCTCTGTTCTCCCCATGTAAACCAGGCTGACTTCAAACTCACGGAGACCTTCCTGCCTCTGCCTACCGAGTGCCTGAGTTAAAGGCTAATGCCATCACATCCAACTGTAATGCATTTTTATTTCATATTATTCTCCTCACTCAGAATGCAACTGAAGGTCTAGAGAAATATGATGCAAAGTTTCTACTCTCACATGTCCTTTAAAAAAAAAAATTCTGCTAAGCCCCTGGTGGCAAACTTCTTTATTCTGAGCTGAGACAGGTGGATCTCTATGACTTTGAGGCCAGCCTAGTCTACATAGTGAGTTCCAGGCCAGGGCAGTCAGACCTGCATAGAGCAGCAGTTCTCAACCTGTGGGTAGCAACTCCTTTGGGGGTTTGAATGGTTCTTTCACAGGGGTCGCCTAAAAACATCTGTGTATCAGGTATTTCATTACGATTCGTAACAGTAGCAAACTTACAGTTATGAAGTAGCAACAAAACTAATTTTATGGTTGGAGGGGGGGTGGTCACCACAGCATCAGAAACTGTATTAGAGGGGTTGCAACGTTAGGAAGGTTGAGAACCACTGGCAGAGAAACCCCGCCTCAAAAAGAAAAAAAAAAACCCGAACCCCAAAATTTTTATATTTTCTTCTCATCGTTTATTTGTGTTATGTTCTTGTGTCTTTGTGCATGTGTGTGTGGCTGCCTTGGGATGCCAGAAGAAGCCAAAGAATTCTGAGTTTTAGGCAGCCGTGAGCCTCCTAGTGCTGTGGGTGGCAAGAACCAGACCTTGGTCTTCTGGAAGAGCAGCAAGGGCTCTTTCTTTCTGAGTCATCTTTGCAGAGCCCGAGACATTTCTTAACATAATATTTGTTATCTAGTATAGGGTCATTCCAGGTTTGGGAGCTAGAGGCAGGAGAATCAGGAGTTCAAAATCATCATCAGCTACATGACAACCTGGAGGCCAGCCTGTGCTGCGGGAGAACTCGGTCTTAAAAACTACAACAGCAAAACAATGTTACTTTTGTTCAGCATGCTATCTCAGCATTAAAGACCAACAAGTCCAGGCCACCCTGGGCTACAGAATGAGACCATTTGTTAACAAAACAACAGCAAACAAAGCAAAACAAAATTACTCTGAATAAGAGAGACAGCCAAAGGCCAGGTGTTGGGGGGCTCCTTGCACTGACAAGACTGGATTAGGGCTGGTGGGCTTAAATGGGGAGCCCTGGCCTGGCTCATTGACCAATGCATCCAGGGGCTGAAGTCCTGAGCCAGGCAGGTGGAGAAACGCTTGAGCCCTGGGGCCCTCCCCGCCTCTTTGATCCCAGGGCGCCTCTGCCCTTTGAGCCTTGCTACTGGGGGCTGGCAGACTGGCGGGATTCGGCTCCTCAATAGGCAGCATGCTGCGGCTGCTGAAGTCTAGCTGTACCGGGGCCCCGGTGTTCGGGGCGTCCACATGGCGTTCCTCTGCGGGGCTCCTCTGTCCTGGGCGCCCCGGGACCCGCCAGGCTTCAGATGCCTCAGATGTCCCGCGTCACCAGTCCCCCAGCTCCGAGTCGCTGGTCCAGTCGGCGGGCGTCTGCACCATGATGCACCTGCCCCTGCAGACCAACCCCGAAGGGCTGGACGCTGCTTTCGTCGGTGTGCCTCTGGACACTGGGACTTCCAACCGGCCTGGTGCAAGGTAAAGATAGAAGCACCTGGGCTGGCTGGGGACACGTGGCTGGGCCCCCGGAGCCAAGAGGTGCAGATACACTCTCTCTGGCTTGCATCAGGAATGAGGGAGGGCGGCTCCCAAAGGCTCCTGGGGTTGGAGAAACTGATTTCCCTCCTCCCTTAACAAACAGCGCCAAGGGCTTAGCACAGGATTGGATAAGCAGTCCTGAGATCTCTGGGTCATCAGTGGTCCAGAAAGGCTTCTGTGTACTCCTGTAACATCAGGAAGCCCAGGCAGCTCAGAAAGGCCAGTGTAGGCTGCATTAGCAAGCAAGGAAAGTTTCTAAAACAGAGCCTGGCTGGGATGGTAGGGTGCACAGTTTAGCCCCATCCCAGGGGTCACTGGTTTGAGAACAGAAGTTGGTTGTCTCTTCTCCAAACCTCTAGCTATCAAAGAGACACAAAATCCATTTTCTTAATCAGTGAGCATCAGCTTCGTTGTCTCATTACAGCTGCCCGTTTGGGTCTGAATTTCAGAAGCTGTCATTTATAAAATGCCAAAGAGCAAGCCCAGGACATTTTGCAAAGATGACCTCATTTAATTCTTACAATCACACTGTGAAATAAATAACAGCATTATGATTTTAAAGATCAGGAAACACAAACTCAGATTAAGGAATTATCTAATATCATCTAATAAACTGGTGGTGGGTGGGATCTTGAACCTAGGGATGGAGGGGTGTAGCTTATTGACAAAACTCTCATTCAGCTTGTGAGGCCCTGGGTTTGACCTCCAGCAATGAAAAGACAAACAGGCCAAGAGCAAAGTGGTTGTGTCACATGCTGGTACTTTCCATTTTTTAAGATATCTATTTTTTATTTTTTATGTGCATATGTTTTGTCTGCATGTATGTGTGCACACCACATCTTGGCCTGGCGCCAAGTAGCCAGGAGACAGTGTCAGCTCCCTTAAGAACTGGAGTTAAGGACAGTTGTGAGCTGCCATGTGGGTGCTGGGAACCAAACCCAGATCTTCTGCAAGAGCAGCCAGTGCTCTTAACAGACGAGTCATCTCTCTAGTCCCTTTCACAAATGTTTAATTCATACGTGTGCTCATGTACATGCACGTGGGTACAGACTGGAGGACAGCCCACTGGCAGTTTTATGTAGGTTCTGGGGATCATACCTATATCCTTCCATTTACAAGGCAAATGCTTTACTGACTGAGCTGACCTTGTACTTAAAAGTAAGTAAGTAAGTAAATAAATAAGACTCAGATACTGTGTCACAGTAGTGAAAAACTAAACAACTGAACATAATCAGTGAAATCTGGAGTCGGCACAGAATACACTGGACAGCAGATTGTCAGCACAAAGGAGATTTATTTGCCCGGAGGGACAAAGGACAAGGGACAGGGGATGAGGAATTGTCTCTGGGTTGGGTAGAGACAGCCATGGTCCATGGGCAAATTGTGGGTTTCAAAGGGAAGGGAAGAAGGGGAGGTACAGTCAGAGAGGGTTGGGGTGTCTGTCTCCGATTGGCTGGGAGGGGAACAAAGGAAACTGGCTACCCCTTCCTGACCCATTGCCATCTTGGAGTGCTGTGGGGGACAGAATCGGGACCAACCATCAGAAATACTGTTAGCCTGTCAGGGCCGGCCCGGCAAGTCGGAAAGTACCTGAATGGGGAGTGGGACTGAAGGGCCTTATGAGGAGAGGGGAAAAAAGAGACACGAAGGGAAGGGAATAGACCAGACACACACAGTATCATTGAGCTCAGATGGAATGGAGCTAACGTTTAATTTTTCTCCCAGTTTTTATACCCCTTCCCTCAAGGGGCTACGTGCAGTTACAGGAGTTACAAAGACAATGATCACAAAGAATGCAGCATATCAGTCACAGGAGAAAAACATCTCTTTCTTTAGTTAATCCTAAACTTTGAGACTTCCCTTTTCTCTGATGGAACAGGATGTTTATCCTGGGAGAGAACCTGTCTCAGGGAAGCTAATTGTTTACCCAGGGAAGTAGCTTCTCTAGGTGGAGTTAGATGCCCATCTAGGAAAATAGTCTCACATGATAAGGCTGAATGTTCAGCTGGAGAAAGGACACTCCTTTAGATAACCTTGACTTCCCCGAAACCAGCCTCTCTCGGGCAGTTATAATATTTTGTGACTCAGTTATGCTCAAAAGATATCCCAATAAAGAAAGTAGGCAATTTTAGCCAGAGGCTCACAGCAGGGTCTAGGCCCAGAGTCTGAAGGGCTCACCACACTAGCCTGCTGTGGTTGTGCTTGCTGGTAATTCCAGCACTCAGGAGGCCAAGGTAGGGGGACTGAGAGTTTGAGGCAACCTTGGGCTACACAGTGAGTTTTGGGTCAGCTTGGGCAACATAGTAAGACCCTGTCAGACAAACAATGGAAAAAATTAAAACTTAAGTAAAAACAAAACAAACAAACAAACAACCCCAAATATACATAGATGAATGGTTCTTAGTGGAGTTTGTTTTATACCCAGTAGCGATATCTGGTAACATCGAGACACATACTTTTACTTGGTTCAGGTTGGAGGAAGAGGTGTTCTGAGGGCCAGCGGGTACGCACTGAAAAGGCATAGAGTTGCCTGTCTCAGATGTTAAGAGTTAAGCCAGGTGTGGTGGCCTGTGCCTTTAACCCAGCACTCGGGAGGCAGAGGAAGGAGAATGGAAGACCAGCCTGGTCTACCAAGCAAGTTCCAGGTCAGGACTGTTATTCAGAGAAACCCTGTCTCAAAAAAACCAATACATAAATAAGTGGAGAAACCCTGTCTCAAAACATAAATAAATAAATAAACGAATGAATGAATGAATGAATGAATGAATTCTAACCGAATGTAAAGAGCTGAGGCAGAGGAGCACCATTTAGGTGCTTTCAGAGTTCTGAAGCAGCTGACACGCAGATGATGGCTCTCCTCCAGATTTGGACCCCGTCGGATCCGGGAGGAATCCCTGGTGCTGGGGGCTGTCAATCCCAGCACCGGAGCCCTCCCCTTCCAGTCCCTCAGGGTGGCAGACCTAGGCGACGTGAACGTCAATCTTTACAACCTCCAGGACAGCTGCCGGCTTATTGGAGAGGCCTATCAGAATATCGTGGCAGCTGGCTGCATTCCTCTGACCTTGGGTAATGGCTGCAGGCAAGGGCAAGTGTGGCTTTTTCATGGAGGGGGTGGAGGGGGGGAGGAGGGAGGAGGGGAATAAGGGGAAGGTAGTTATTCAATATAGGCCCGAGAGCAGATGGACACAGCATGAAGGAGAACATTCAAATTCACTTATATTCATCTCAGGGGAGAGGATATTAAATGTTTTGGGAAATCTGGCATGGAGGCTACCTAGTAAGATCCTGTCTTAGGAAGGAAAAAAATAAAAAAGGACTGGTTAACTAGGGCAAGGCCAGTAAGGTGTTTGCCTTGGGGCAGAAAAAAAAAAAATCGATGATCAGTAAACCTGGATAAGTAACCCTTTCCCCGCTTTTGCTTCAAGCCCGGTTTGACCGGGAGAGTCAGTGTTACTGGTTGTGTTGAAGTTCGTCCGAGAATTTCTTTTTGCATCGATTTTGATTTAAAAAAAAAAAACAAAAAACACTATCTTAAAATAGTATTAGTCTTAGTTAACTAAGTTGTATTTTTTTGGTTTTTGCTTCTTTCGGATTTTCTACCCTAGCATGTATGTCACCCTCCCCCCCCCCCCCCCCTCCTCCCCCTCCCCCCTCCCCCCCACCCTCCTCCCCGCCCTCCTCCCACTTGGAGAAGGCTGTCAACGCCAGGCTCAGTTGCAGCTTCCCCAGCTCCACAGACAAAAATGTTTCTAGTGACTTCGTGAGACTTGCAAGAGGACGTTTGTTTCTTCTTACATTTATTAATGTAGTGTATGTCCATGCACGCACACGTGTCACAGTACGGTCAGAATCCACCTTTTGGGAGTCTTGTTTTCTCCTGCCACCATGTGGGTCCTGGGGATCCAACACAGGTCCTGGGGCATGGCAGCAAGTGCCTTTACCTGCTGAGCCATCTTGCCTGCCCTCCAGAGGCTATATCTGAACTGGTCAGGATTTACATCAGTCTCCAGGGCAGTGGTCCCTTCCGAGGGGCAGCAGTAAGAATGATGGCTTCAGGTTGCCAGTTTTTGACCTCTCAACCCGGCTCTCATGAGCTGCCTAACGTTTGTGGCTGTGTGCGGGTTTTCTCTCTGCAGGCGGAGATCACACAGTCACGTACCCCATACTGCAAGCCGTGGCTAAGAAGTAAGTCCTAAGCTTTCAACATCCAGGGGCTAAGGTCCAGTGGCTCCTAGGTGACATCGGGTGACCACTGTGAGCTCAGGTGATGGAGGGGTGATTGGAAAATCCCCAGAGTTGTTTCTGTGGCTTGAAACTAAGGCTGGACTCCAGGTGTCTCTGTCAGTTATCAGCTTGGCCTAGATCTGCTGTGGGACGCCAAAAATGAATCCCGAGTGAGGTGTGCAACCCGGCTACCTTCTGTTTTGCTTTGTGAGCCAAATAACAAATTCTGACAGGAGGAGGCCCTGTTGTCCCCCCATAGACTCCCTCCCTGCCTGGACAACAAAAACTAGATTTCTCAGTCCGTCCAAGTGTACACATAGTGATCAGCTTTGGCTGACTTAGTTGGAGGAAGACGGAGGGTGGAGTGGTAGGTGGGGCTTCAGAATTTGTTTTGGGGAAGGAGCGTGGGCAGCATCCCCACTGGGGGAGGAAGGTGCCCGGGCAGCATCCGACAGGGGTGAGTGGGGCCAGGCATGTCTAGAGCTGTGCCAGCCTCCCGCTAGTGTGGACTGTCCAGCACTTGGGGTGTCCAGCAGGGCATATGGAGAGGAGAGGGTCAGAACGTCCTGTTGGCGCCTCTGCTGGAGAAAAGGTGGCTCAGACTGGTTCAGCCTTTAGTGAAGAGTTCCATCCATCCTGTGCCACCGTCCTTCTGTTTGAAATTCCGGGTGGCAGGCCAGTCGTATCTGCTTCTGCCTGGTTACCCCAAGGTGCCAAGAGAGCTGAACACAGACGCAAGGCAGGCAGCTGATGTCAGGACCTTTGACCTCTGAGCTGCTGTTCTGTCATCAGGCATGGCCCCGTGGGTCTAGTGCATGTGGGTGCCCGCACCAACACAACTGACAAGACTCTGGGGGAGAAGATCCATCACCGGACACCTTTCCGCCGAAGCGTGGACGAGGGTCTGCTGGACTGTAAGCGGGTGGTGCAGATCGGAATCCGGGGTTCTTCCAGGATCTTGGATCCTTACAGATATAGTCGGAGCCAGGTAAAGGACCGGATGGCCCTGTCTCTACCCTAGAGTATCTTCTCCATCGTCAAAGGGGCTTTACTGAAGTTCAGAAAGCAGGGCTGGGGCTGGGTGCGGCAGCAGCACAGCCCTGTAATCCCAATCTTCAGGGATCAAGAATCCAACATCATCCTCAGCTTTATATTGAGTTCCCGGAAAGCCTGGGTTACATGAGACCTTGTCTGAGGACAGGACAAAACCAAAAATGGGCTGGCACTATGGCTCATCGAATAAAGGAGTTTGCCACTGAGTCTGATGATCCGAGTTCAATCCCTGGGACCCCACATGGCAGAAGGAGAGAAACGACTCTGGAAGCTTGTCCTCTGACTTCATAGCATGTATACATGTACATGACTATTCTGCTCTCTCTCTCATACAAAAGAGAGAGAGAGAGAGAGAAGGCACGGGGAGATGAAACACTGAGTTTGAACCCAAAGAGTCACGTGACAAGAGCAGTGAGATTTTGTTGTTGCTGTTTGCTTTTGTTTTAATACAGGGTCTTACTCTGTAGTCCAGGCCATCCCGCAACTCTTGGTGATCCTCCTGCCTCAGCCTCTAGAGATGCTGGAACTAGAGGTGTGAGCCACTGTGCCTGACTCAGAGAAACACTAGTGAGGTAGAAGTGGCCTGTTGCTGCTGGCTTGGGAGACACGGGGGTGTGGACCTAGGTCCAAGCCAGATGTCCTTTCTTAGTCTTTACCGTAATACCCACAGGCTGAGGCTCTGACCTGAACATGGTACAAGGCTTCCACACCCCAGTCCCTTTCTTTCTTTTTTCTTTATTTTTTTGAGTCAGGGTCTCATGTTGTAGCACCGGCTCTCCTGAAACTTGCATTATATAGACCAGGCTGGCCTCAAACTCAGAGATCTACCTGCCTCTGCCTCTGAGTGCTGGGATTCATGGTGTGTGTCAGTCAGTACATCTGGTCCTTAATTTTACTTTACTTTTTTTTTTTTTTGAGACAAGGTTTCTCTGTGGTAACTCTGGCTGTCCTGGAACTCAGTTTGTAGACCAGGCTGGCCTTGAACTCACAGAGATCCTGAGTATAATTTTACTTTATATTACAGTTTTTTTTTTTTATTGTGTTTACGGGTGCCACAATATGAATGTGGGGTTGAACTCGGGTCGTTAGGCTTGGCAGTTAAGTACCTTTACCTTAACTGAGCTGGCTCAACTGCCCGGTCCCTTGGTTTTATTGTGTATCAAAGCAGCATCTAGCTGAAATGACCAAGTTTCTCACTGTTTGATTTTAGCTGAGCTCCCTTCTGATCCCAACAGTCAGGTCAGCTTTGAACTTGCTTCCTCTTCATCAGTCGAGTGGGGACCATGGTTCCCCTCGTTGACTTTGAGGTCAGATGTGACATTCATGTGAGAAGCTAAGCACGGGATCAGCTGTTATCTCCAGCTCCTTGGCTCTCCCCTGCTCAGGGCTTCCGTGTGATCCTGGCTGAAGACTGTTGGATGAAATCACTGGTTCCCCTGATGGCAGAGATCAGGCAACAGATGGGCGGCAAGCCTCTTTACATCAGCTTTGGCATAGATGCCTTGGATCCTGCCTATGCCCCGGGAACAGGGACACCGGAAATTGCAGGGCTCACCCCTAGTCAGGTAAGTGGGCTTCCCCAGTGGATACCTGGGGGGTGAGTATTCTTTTTATATATGTGTCCCCCTCATGTGTATGTGTGTGTGTGTGTGTGTGTGTGTGTATGAGAGAGAGAGAGAGAGAGAGTGTGAGTGAGTGCACACCTGTGTGTATAGGTCCCCACAGAGGCCAGAAAGAGCAGCAGATCCCCTGGAGCTGGATTTAGGGATTCACAGTGGTTGTAAGCCACCTAATGTAGGTGCTGGGAACCAAACTTGGGATCTCTGCAAAAGCAATAGCACTCTTAACCACTGGGCCATCTCCCCAGTCCTGGAGGGCATATTCTTAACATTCTCTTTTTGGACTGGGTTTCACTCTGTAGTTCAGGCTTGTCTTGAATTAAATATAACCCAGGCTGGCCTCTAACTTGCCTTCTGAGCGCTGGGACTGTGGGCTTGCACTACCAGGGTGGGATTTTAAAGACTGTGCCCAACTTGTGCCCTGAGGGTCCGATGCCCCATTTGACTAAGGATAGCTGTGGATACCGCCCAACACAAAATTGTAACTTTACTTAAAACATTAAGAGAGTAAAAAAAAAGTAACCGGACTGTGTGGTTTATGAGCGTGAAATTTATAGACCGTAACGTCGTTTCACAGTGTCGTAAGGTCGGGCAGGTCTGAATATGTTTTGGGAACTCAGTGGAGAGGCACTTCTTTGAGCAAGGGCTGCTTGACTTTGGCTTTCTAATTTGTTTGGAAGCTAAGGATTAATCCCAGGCCTCACACACGCCAAGTGGGTGCTCTACCCCTGAGCTATGGCATCATTCAGAGTGCTCTGAAGATCTTTTATTATTCTTTCTGCCTCTAGTTCATCTATAGTTAATCATTTTGTAATATCCCCTCTGAAGAACATTGAACTGGAGAGATGACTCAGCGGTTAAGAGCACTGACTGTTCTTCCAGAGGACTTGGGTTCAATTCCCAGCACCCACGTGGCGGCTCACTGTAACTCCAGTTCCAGGGAATCTGACACCCTCACACAGACATGCATGCAGGCAAAACACCGATGCACATAAACAAACAAAACAAACAAAACAAAAAACACTGAACTTTAGCTGGGTCGTGGTAGCACATGCCTTTAATCCCAGCACCTGGGAGGTGGATCTCTGAGTTTGAAGCCAGTTTCAAAACACCAAAAAAAAAAAAAAAAAAAAAAAGAGAAGACACCGAACTTTGAAGCTAGGGGTGTAGCTTAATGGCAGCACACATGCTCAGCATTCCTAGCTCCAAAGCAAAACACACACCAAGATGCTTATGGTTAAATTTGTAAGCACACACGCCGAGACTGACGTCAGGTGGCTGGAGCATTTTGGAGTCAAACCCGATGAGCTTCGCCGAGACCCACGAGGGAGAGGGCAGGGCCTTTCCACTGTCCATTACCCTGCCCTGGGAGCCCAGGGTATGAGTCGCCTGAGGTGTAAGTGAATTGCATCTTCTAAGAAAGGCGGAGGTTCAGAACTGCGTCCCACACAGCCGCTCCCTACCCTACCAGAGGCAGGATGGCGCGGTCCTGAGCCCTCTGCTTTGCCCGTGCAGCATGGAAACCTCTTTGCACCTGTTGCTAACCCCCTCTTGGCCCACAGCCATCTGCTCGTCTGTCTTGTCATTGTGTCTTAGCCTGTGTCTCTGCACAGAATGCTCTTAAGAGTCGTCTATCTCTTCAGCCGGTCTCTTGAACTTTGTGCGCTTTGGGGAGCCCCCCGCCCCCGCCCCCGGCTGTTTCCCGTAGGTTGTTTGTCTGGAGGCTCTTGACACGTGACGTTGCTTGGCTTGCCTGACGCCGCCAGTCACACCATGAAGCCCCGGGGAGAGGGCCTGTGTGCTGTGAGCTGTGTACCCGGGAGGCCCACCAGTGTGGCTGTAGCCAGCGCATTTCTAGGCCAAGGGTGGGTATCTGTGCCTCTGTCGCTTGCTTTTCACTGGAAATGAGCGTCACTTTTACCTGGGACAGGCTCTGGAGATCGTCCGGGGCTGTCAAGGCCTGAACGTGGTGGGCTGTGATCTTGTGGAGGTTTCCCCGCCGTATGATCTCTCCGGTGAGTAAGGAGGGAGAATGATCCACCAGTAGCTGCTAGTTTAAATTAGATACATCTAGCAAGTTAGGTCTCCATGTTCACCTCGGGGAGGGTCCCTGTCCAGAATGCCCAGCAGCGAAGAGAGAAGCCTGTTACCACAGACTGACCCCAGCTAATGAATGGGAACAAAACCCCTGGGAGGTGCCAGGTGAAAAGTGACAAGAAAAAGCCAACAGCCCGCTGTTTAGTGACAGGGTGGCTCTGCCGTATCCCTTTGATAGTTTGTTGAAAAGTGAATTTGTAAAGCATGTCTTACGTGAGGTAGGGAGTTGCTAAGGCTGACACCCGGGCAAAGCAGATGGCATCCCAGCAATCCCAGTGGAGGAAGAAAAAAAGCTTCCGGTTAGGCCTACTGGCCTGTGGTGAGCTATAAACAGCACCCACCATCGGTATAGACGGTTCTTCAGAACTCTCAGACTGTCTCCAGATGATGCCTGGTGGGGGCTGTAGGCATGTTCACAGGCAGATGGCACCCAGAGTTCGGAAGCAGGGCTCTGGGAAGGCCAGAAGGCTGGAGTCTTGGAGAGCAGCCTTCAGGGATGCCCGCGCTGTCTTCATAACATTTTGTTCTCCTCAGGCAATACGGCCCTCCTAGCTGCTAACCTGCTCTTTGAGATGCTGTGTGCTCTCCCCAGAGCGACAACTGTCTGAGTCTGTGTTCCTCGAGACAAAACAGACTATCCGACAAAACCTCAAGGACTGGTGAGCACACGGAACAAGGATTAAAGACCGCTTCCCGTGAGTGTCACCACTGGCTCCCAGGACAACTCAGAACGCTGACCCAACCAGCTCACATTTCTTTCCTTTTTAACATTAAAACGTTAATTTTATGTGTGTGACTGAGTGTATGTATGTGTACCACACTTGTGCTAGAGCCTGTGGAGCTCAGAAGAGGGTGTAGGATCCCTGGAACTGGACTTGTAGACAGCTGTGAGCCACCAGTGGGTGCTAGACTAAACCCTCTAAGTCCTCTGTAAGAATAGTAAGTGCTCTTAACGGATGGGGTCTTTCTACCCCCAGTTCACATTTCTAAGGAGAGATGTTCAACATCTCAGAAATGCAGTAGCCCCAGGTCTGGTGGTGTACCCTGGAGGACGCCTGTGGTCCCAATATTTGGGAGGCTGAGGCAGGAAGATTCCTACAAATTTGAGGCTAACTAAGGCTATAGAGCAAGACTGCAAAACTGTCTAAGAAAAACAAACCTGTCCCCCACGCCGGCTATACCGCTTTGATTTGCTCCCTTTGACAGAGGAAGGTGGAGCACTGGGAAGGAGATGAAGGGAATGGGAAGGGCCATGAAGTGAAGCTGCACAAGCCTTCCGTCTCCAGTATCCTTCAAAGTGCAGCTCCTCAGAGGTCAGGGCGGCACCTGCTCTTAGGCTATGGTAGATGCGAGGAGGGAGCCAACAGCACACAGAGCCTAGTAAAGAAATTCACAGTGAAGCCTGGGAGTTGGGTGTGGTGGATCCCACCTGCCATCCCAGCACTCAGGAAGCTGAGGCAGGAGAATCCATGTGAGTGTGAGGCTAACCTGGTCTATAACCTGGGCACATCACTGCCCTTCACCTCAAACAAAGCTAGGGGGTATAGACTAAGTCAGATGACGTCAGCTGGACACGAGAACCTTCTAACCCTCTCTGGAAATCGGTTTTGCAGTATCTGCATTTGAGGCTGACACCCCCTCAATGGCAGCCACCTCCCAAGCTTGCTACAACTGAAAGCTCATATTGAGTGACATGCAATTCTGACAATGTGTCTATGATGAAATCATCTGGCAATCCCAGAGGTGCCCCAGAGCCATCACACATTAAAATAGTTTATTTGTTTCCAGTCCATAATATTCTTAAAACAAAATAACATTAGCTTTAGTGCTTGTTCACAATACAACAACAAAAAAACAAAAACCCAAACAAAAACAAACAAAACTGAAAAGTCAAAACATAAGAGACACAATTTGCCAAATAAATTATTTGTTCTTAATAGTATCAAAAGTGCAAATTATTCACCTCCCTCTCTGATCTGTTTCCCAGGTACAGCCGTCCTTCCTAACACACAGGCAGACTCAGCTCGGCCATGCTGCCTTTGTTTTCAAGGGTGATGCCAGATATGTAGACAAGAACTATATACTTCATCCACATCCTCTACTTCCTCAACTATTTACTTGTTTATTTTGTGGTGCTGGGATCAAAGCACACAGGGCCTCATATGTATTACGGAAGTATTCTAACCAGTGCACAGCACCCCAAGCTGGTATCACTTGTTTATTTTTTGAGACAAGGTCTGATAGCCCAACTGTTCGTGCTAAGGCTGACCCTGAACTCCTGATCCTCCTGCCTCTGCTTCCTGAGTGCTGGGATTATAGGCACACACCACATCTTGCTCTTTGCAACAACATTTAAGGGATTCTATCTAATCCTCCCTAACCCCCCATCACTGGGGACCAAACCAAGTAGCTCACAGATGCTAGGCAAATGCTTTACCACTGAACCACAGCCCCGGTATGGAATTCTACTTTGGAAAGGAAACAGAGAGGCTGAGTGCTTGCTTCCAATCCCTAGCCCAGGCAAAGCAAATGACGATGGCTGCAAACAAATTAGCAATATGTAAAAGGCTGTGAAGGAGGAGACTAACCCATTTGAAAACCACAAGCAAATTCTTTTGGATGGTGGCAGGTGACAAGGAGAGCAGTCTGCTTCTGCAACGTTTCCCGGCAGCCTATCGACTCTGGGTTAGACAAACTGCAGCCAGTACCTGAGGAGCAGGGAGAGGGTATTCCACAAAAACTAAGTAGGCTACTTGCACCCCATCTACTGAACATGATTCATCGGCTGTCTTGAGCAGACACCCACCACCTCAAACAGCAGTATCTGAACCAAAACTGGGTCCTGTGAGATTACATTCATTAGGATGAGAAACCTTGGCATTTGGCTGAGCATGAATATAGCTCTTATTTGACACAAAAATAAACAATTCATGGAAACATCATTCAGGGGAAAAGGCTTGTATCTGTCAAAGGTAGACTTGTGGGTGCAGCCTGTAGTCCCAGCACTTGGGAGGTTGAGGCAGGAGGACCTTGAGTTAAGAGGCCAGCCTGGGCTACATCGTAAGACTGTCTCAAGGCAAGCAACCAACCCAAAGCTCCGTGGCGCTCTTGGTGCCTGCCTCCCTGCTATGCAGCAGATCCCAAGGCCTCTGTACTCAAACCTGTTAGGAACAGTGTCAATCCTCCGCCACCTCAGATGGAAGGTATAGATTTGAAAAAAAGAACAAGTATTTGGGGAGTTTTTGGTTTTCAGAAATTATAAGTCGAGGAATTTTATCAGTTCCAGAAATGTAAAGACAAAAACCGATCAACAAGTTAAAACATACTC
The DNA here is from genome assembly GCA_026225945.1 of Cricetomys ansorgei. Taxonomy (NCBI): domain Eukaryota; kingdom Metazoa; phylum Chordata; class Mammalia; order Rodentia; family Nesomyidae; genus Cricetomys; species Cricetomys ansorgei. The sequence continues at coordinate 2,861,374 of JAMJFZ010002251.1, forward strand.
ACAAAAGGAGCCCAGCCATAAAAATACAGAAGGAAAAAATCCATGTGTGTGTGATATTGGGGACAGAACTCAGGTTCTGCACGTCAGGCCAGTGTCCTGCCCCTGGCTCACCCTCAGCCTCCAAAACTTTGAGGGATGGGCACTGAGGAGCCAAATGGTGGTTCACCTTTCCTAGCTGGGCCAGGAGCAGGAGCAGCAGCATTGAGAGTCATCGTGTGAGAGGGTCAGATGGAAGAATGGAGCCTGGCAGTGGTTTCTTTATTTTTTAATAAAGCTAAAGACTATGAAAAACTACAGAGGTTCCTGGGCTCGGATTAATTTATCACTTACCACAGGAGCTCAGTGTCTGAAGTAGTCAGGATCCGAGGTGCTTGGTTCAAAGCAGTTATGACTGGAGAATACTAACTGAGTGTCCTGTCCCTGATCTGTGCCCTTCATGTCACAAAAGGGCACTTCTTGACAGTAGAACACGCCACACGTGACAGTTGTCCAAACTTCCCTCGAGTGGGCGAGGATCTGGCCCTGAGCCCGAGGTGTGTGGAGCCACGTGGGCTGGAGCTGATGGGCCTGATCTCACAGCAGGGAAGCAGCGAGAAGGGAAGCAGGGAACAGGAAGCCAAGATGCCAAATGCAGGCCAGGAGGAGGAAGCTAGCTGCCTGCTGAACAGGAGTCTGGAACAAGTCACAGGAGACGACTTGAAGATTCAGCACTTTGGGGACAATGTTCAAAATGCAATTGTCAGAGAGGTCAGGTTCCTTGGTACGAAGACAGGCCTGGCATTTACTAGAGAATGAGTGGAGCAGGAGGTGCTCCTGCTCCTGGCTCCTGGCTGGCAGGAATTACTGCCGTCATTTAAAATCTACTGGCTCTATAGCAGCTTATCTATGTCAGAGAACAAGATCACAGGTTATGGCTCCTAGTATCCAAACTCTAAGATCCGCAGAGGCACAGAGGCATCTGAAGACAGGTCAGCGGCACAGTCATTACAGTGCTTCTGGCTAGGCAGACTCTGCCCTGGCTGTAGATGCTTATTACATGGAGGGTATTGAGGGAACAGGGGGCTCACAAAGGATCACAGGGCTGTGCAACTCCGATCAGTGCTCAACCCTCCCTTCTCTTGGTGGGGAAAACCAAATGTAAGTGTTGCACCCTTGCCCCCTGGTCACCCTTTCCTTTCCAAACTATGGCTGGCTGTTATGGGGGGGTGCCCCAAAATATACTTCTCAACGCCTGCTCCCAGAAGCACGGTCACATATAAAATTGCTTGGAACTAGGTCTCTTTCAAAGACATAGGACCTAGAAGCTGTGGTGGGCTGTCCCGTGCTCAGAGCATGCGCCTTGGCAGAAGCATGGCAGGGGCCAGGCCAGGAGCCTGCTGCAGGGAAGGGGGGGAGGAGTGAGCGACCCACCCTGAGTGACAGGCTGGTGAGAATCCTGAGGGTCGTCCAGGCACGGGTTTCTCCCACGTAAGGATAGGGTGGTGTGAGCATGTTACAGGGGCAGCAAAGAAGGGGATGAGCAGTCCTTTTTAAATAGTACGGCATTCATACGGGGGATGAGAAAACCCAAAGGAAAGATCCTCATCTAGGGATCGAACCCGCAGTGTTTCACTCCTAGGTGATGAAGGAAAGATCTTTTAGCCATTGCTCTAGAAGAGAAATCTAAAAACTAGACTCTCCTGAAGATTCCTGTTCCTGGGGCACGTTAGAAACACGAAGAGTCCACGTCTCAGTCTAGCTCAGGCCACGACGGGATGTAGAACCTCTGCAAGGACCCCTCCAGCAGGCGCTCCATCCACAGGGACAGCTTGCTCAGCTTGCCCTTGAGTGGCTTAGGCCCAAAGCCTAAGGGAGGCTTCCCTCGGGTCTCAGGGTCACAGGAGCCCACGGCCTCCTCGTCCACTGTCTTTAGGGGCTTGAAAAGGCAGAAATACTTCTTGTGGCCGTTCAGGGCCAGCACGTAGCCAGTGTAGTCCCGCTCCATGAAGTGCTTGTCATACTGGTTTGGGATGGGGGCTGCGTCCTGAGCGAACTCCAGCAAGTACTCCAGCCATTCCCGGTGTTTGTCCAGACTCAGGAAGGAGAAGTGGAGGCTGCTGCTCCTGTAGGGAGATAGATGAGGGTTCAGGATGGTCTGGGAGTTCAGCTGCAGGCCACAGGGGAATATTGGCTCCCTGAACAGGGCTGAATGCCAGGAAAGGCTTGTGCTGGCTCAGGCCTGAACTTAGAAAAGGATTTTGAGCTGGGTGGTAGTGGTGCATTTGAGGCAGGCGGATCTCTGTGAATTTGAGGACAGCCTGGCCTACAGAGTGAGTTCCAGGACAGCCAGAGTTAAACAGAGAGCCCTGTCTCAAAAAACAAACAAACAAACAAACAAACAAACAAAGGATTTCTGTGGTGCTGGTGGGACCAGATGGCTGCTCACAGTCTTCTGTTCAGAACCATAAGGACATGAGTCAAGGAGAGTGGTGTGTCTATAATTCTAGCACTTGAAAGGTAGAGGCAGGAGGATTGTTTCGAGTTTTAGAACATTCAGGGCTACATAGGAAGTACCAGATCAAGCCAGGTATGGTGGTGCTGGCCTTAAATCATAGCATTCAGGAGTCAGAGGCAGGAGGATCTCTGTGAGTGTGAGGCCAGCGTGGTTTACATAGAAAATTCCAGGACAGCCTTGGCTATGCAGAGAGATGCTGTCTCAAAAAAACCAAACCAACCAACAAACCAAACAAAAAAATAAATAAATACCAAACAAACAAAAGTCAAGAGAAGGTCTCAATGATGGTGGATGTCTGGGCTGGGAGGGACAGTCCTGCTCATCTAGTGGGAAGTGTGTGACCGTCTCAGAGTCTCTTTTATCCTAAGTGGAGGACTTTTTCCTCTTCTTTCTGTAGACACACCCACACCCATGTGCATGAGCATCCCTGCCCATTGACTGACTCTCTCTCTCTCTCACGAGCATACCTGCCCATTGATTGACACACTCTCTCTCTCTCATACTTCACACCTGCTTACCCGGTGAATGTGTAGACCTCCAAAGCAAATTTCTGCAGGAGGCTCGTCTTGGTGGAATTGGACAGGATGAGGACCACATTCATGTGGCCTGGCCTCAGGCGTACCAAGTTGCTGGTGTACGTCACATCTGTGAGTTCGGTTACCTCCACAAAGCCTTTTTTAGGAATCTTGCTGTGGAGAAACATGGAGGAGTTTAGACATTATCAGGACAGGGAGCGTGGAAGCCAGTTTGGAAGCCAGGCGTGGTAGTGCGTGCCTGCAATCCTAACAGCTGGGAAGAGAGGCAGGTGGATGAGAAACTTAAGGCAAGCCTCGGCTATGTGGTGAGTCTGAGGACAGCCAGGGCTATGAGAACAAACATGCAAACTCCCCACTTAGTCGCCAACGAAACAAAAACAAAACCAGTGGAGAAAAATGCCTCCTGGCTAGATTGGATCTGCTACTCAACACCAACTCTGAGCGCTGGCTAGCAGGGTGGCCACACTCCACGGTGTCCACGGCCTACAGAAGTCCTTCTCACAATGGTGCAAAGCTGTAGGTCAGAGCAAAGGAGGCCATGAGTGCTTAGTCTGTTGTTAGCTCAGACCCATCCTTGGCTGGGGATATCAGCAGTTCTGAGCCATGGGGACAGGCTACCCCAGCTTCTGGCTCATTACCATTCCCTCACGCTCTCTCCTTTCTCTCTGCTCTCAGTACTGAAGCTGGAACTGCAAATCTGAAATCACACACACTCAGTTTGTCAGGCTTGTACCTACACATGTAGACAGTTTTAGTGAACCCCAGTTGGCAGTGTCTTTTTTCCTTATTAAAGATGCCTGGGAAGGGGCTGGAGAGATGGCTCAGTGGTTAAGAGAATGCACTGCTCTTCCAGAGGCCCTGATACCTGGGTCCAAAGGTTCACAAGAGCCTGAACTCCTGTTCTGGGGGAATCTGATATTTCTGACCTTTGAAGGTACAAACTGACCTACCTACCTCTACACACACACACACAATAATTTAAAAAGTCTCAGAATGCTTGGGAGTAGAAGTGCTTTGGATTTTTGGATTCCCCCCATTTTATAATATGTGCAAACATGCAACTGAGATATGGAGGGGGCTATCAAAACATGACATTTATGTCTGTTCATACACCTCAGCCTGAAGGTGGCGTCATATATACTTCGGGTGCATGTGCACTGTGACTGGGACTCACCAATGAGGCACAGACTTATTCTTTTTTTTCTGAGATGAGGTTTCAATATGTAGCCCTGGCTGGCCTGGAACTCACTATATAAAACTCACAGGGATCTGCCTATCTCTGCCTCCCAAGTGCTGGGACTAAAAGTGTGCGCCACGATGACTGGCTGGTACAGAACACTTTGTGTGGCCTTATGTTACTGTCAAAAAGTTTCACAGTTCGAGTTATTTTAGAGTTGGACGCCAGGATGTTGCTCAGTGAGAACACTTGTCTAGCATGAGTGACAGCCTGGGTTTGATCCCCAGCACTGGAACCCCTTCCCCAAACCAACAGCCAGATCCTAGAGCTCAGTGAAGCGGAGCCTCTGCACACTATCCATCCCACAATGCTCTATGAGGCAGCTGTCTGGGAAGAACCTGCTGTTTTCTTTGGTGAAGCTTGGCTCAGCCTTCCCAGCCTTCTCAGGGACTTCTTCTTTATCTGGAGGGTGTGACTCTCGCTCCTCATTCGAATCGCTAAAGAATGAAAACAGAATTTGTTGTTGTTTTTAAAGGGCTATACATGGCCATGGTGGCTCCCACTGGGAGGCCCTAGACTTACCTGAAAGCCTGGACGATGACAGTGCCAAAGAGGATGAAGAGGGCTGAGAAGACGAGGGACAGCAGGGGCATCATCTCCCGCCTGAAACCAAAGGCAGCTCTTTTAGCTCCACATCTGTTGGGTTGGGTTTGGTCTCTCTATCTCAGAGGAAAAAGTCTCAAACCCAAAGCCTTTTACACCAAGAAACACTATCACAAGCAGGCTGTTTCTGGAGTGGGGGAGGAGGAGATCTCTTCCTCAGTGTCTAATCACAGAGACTGTATTCTGGAAGGCAGCTCTAGGCTGTCTAGTGCATTCTGCAGGAGATGAAGGATTTCATCTGTGCACATGGAAGGTGTCGTGTCGGTGGCTACAGATCTGAGAAGTGATTTCAGTTTAACTGGTTCTTCTGTGGCCAGAATGATCAGATGTGGCCCAGATGGAACCGGGAATGTCAGTCAGCTTCAGCTGTCAACTTGACACAAACTAGAGTCACCTGGACAGAGGGACCCTCAGCAGGAGAACTGCCTCTGTCAGACTGGCCTGTGGGCACGTCTGTGGGGCATTTTCTTGATTACTAATTGACATGGGAGGGCCCAGTACACTGTGGGCGGAGCCACCTATAGGCAGCAGGTCTGGGTAGTATAAGAAGCAGGCTCTGTGGCCTCTGCTTCAGTTCCTGCCTGGCTTGTAAGCCGGAGTAAACCTTTTCCTCCCCAGGCTTGTTCTGGTCATGGATATACATATCTGTGCATGTACACACTGGACTCCATGTCAGGCCCTGTGTTGAATGGCAGATATGCCATGAAGAAGGGACCAGTACCAGCTCTGCCAACTGGGAGGCCAGCTGGGGTGTCCCTTCTCTCCCAGCTGGAAGTGCCAGTCAGCAAATATCAAAACACAAAGCGGAGAAACAGGAAGTCAGCTATCAGGACCGTGAGCAGTCTCCCACTTCCGGCAGCAAGCGCACACGGAAAGCCCAGAGATTTTTCCCCAGAGATTCGAGGCTGGCTCTGATAGCCTATAGCAGGTGCACACTGACATTCCAAATGATGGAGGATGGCTTTGACAGAGAAAAGGAAAACCCACAGGGTCCTACCAGTTACTGTGAAGCAGGCTCTCCCAGCAGTCCGAGAGGGAGTCAGAAATAGAGTAGAGCCACCGGAGGAAAAATACCTATCAGAGAGGAAATGGGCAGTGGTTGGGACTGCACCCAGAGGGAGGCCCCCACACCCCCAACAGAGCGCTTCTGCGGACCCCTGCTGTGCTCGCCACCTCCACTGCCCTGACCCTCCCACTGGCCCACCCTTCCCGATCCTGCTGCTCACAGGGGCGAGTTCATCAGTCAGGTCAGGAAGCACAGCTTCGGAGGACAGAAATGCTGGATCTTTCCGTAGCTGGTCAAGATAACCCAAAAGGATGAACTTATCGCTTTCACTGCCAGTCCAGGGGTCTGCCAGGGTTTTAAATACCACCCTCCCTGCTGTGTTTCGCCTTTCCAAGATGGACACCTGGGAGAAAGAGAGAAAAACCATTAGAGTCTCAAAAGCAGCAGGGTATAATGACACCAGTGATTCCAGCCCTCGGGAGGCTGAGGCAGGAGGATCAAGAGTGTGGACTCAGCCTGGACTTCCTGTACGTTGTTAGGGAAGATGGATGAAGGGCCTCAGGAGTCATCACTTAAAACACAAATGTGGACGCAGTTACAGGATCTGTAAGACTGTGAGGTCTTTCTGACAGAAGGGATCATTACTATTTGAGCTCACTGTAGCTGTGAGAACCCTGAACTTGCCTCCACTTCACCAGCACCCCTGTTTACACTGTAGTGGGGAAGGGAACCCCAGGGTCTGTGCATGTCAGACAAGCTTTCTGCCAACTGAACCCCATCCTTGGCCTAGGAATTAGAATTGTTTGAGATGAGGTCTTATTCTGTTGCCTTAAACTCCTACACTCAAGAGATCCTCATACCTTGGCCTCCCCAGAACAATAATTTAATTAATTTTTGCTTGTTTAAAAAAATCTAGTCATGGAATGGGAGAGGTGGCCTTCCTCAGGGAAGACCATACCAATTGGTTGTCCAGTGCCCAACTGTCAGCTCTGAAAACATAATATACAGGTAGTATTACACAAACTGAACAGGTTATATTTAGGAATATATATGTATACACATATGCATGCAATAAAAATCAATTTTTAAAAAGGCCATGAATTTGTAGTAGAGTGAGGAGCATTTGAAAAGGAGAGAGGAAAGGGAAGAGACACATGTAATTAAATTAGACTCGAAAAAAGTTAAAAATGAACTCATTATTTTTGTGTGTGTGCATGTGTGTGCCTGCATGAGTTTATGTGTGCCACGTGCATGCCCACTGGGGGACATAAAATGGCCAAGTAAAGATGGAGGTCTGAATAAGATTCTAACCAGGTCTCAGAAGTTTCCAGATGTCTGGACTCTGTACTGAGCACTCCCAAGACAGGAGGAATGGGGATGAAGGTTGGGGCCCGTGGCTCACCCCTGACTTCCCTTGGAATGCCTCGCTGTCGGGTAGCAAGGTGCTGGCAAAGTCCTGCTGCCGGCTGCTGTAGACGTGCACGAACCGCACTGTGTCTTGAGTGTTTGCCAGAGCAAAGGACAGGAAGGCTTCAAAGGGCTTGCTTATCTTGCTAGCCTCGGCAGTCAGTAAAACCACACAGTACCTGCACAAGAACAGGAGAGAAGGGGCTGGAACGAATCCCACCCAAGTCAGGGCAGGACTGGTGGCGGCTGTGGAGGGAAACAGGAGACACTCTGCATGCTGAAAACCCACTGTCTCTGAGAAAGCTGTTAGAAGCCATCTGCCTGGATCTCCTCTCCCAAAAAGGAGTGGTTGGATCTATCTTGGGGCAGAGGTCACTGAACCTCATTCTGAGGGGCTGCTGCATCCCTGCAAGGTTCTACTGGAAGCCCAGTGTCCACGCATTCACTCTCCCAAACATTTGCTGAGCACTCGGACAACATTCCGACCCTCGTTCCAGCGGAGACAGAGATCAGATACACAGACCCGTAAGTGAGTAATCACAAAAGCTGTGAGGAAAAGAAAAGGAATGGACAGAGAGGCTGGTGTGGGGCGGAAGTCATACTCATGCAGACCAGGGAAGTGCCACCTGGTTGAGCAGGGACTTGAATGAAGTACTGTAGGAGAGGAAAAGAGGGCGGGACAACTTGATCTGACCTGGGTTTGGAGAGAACTGACAGGGGAATAAGTGGATGGACGGGAGCAGAGACCCACGGGACATGGTAGTAACCTGCTCAAGAGTGGCAGTGGTGAAATAGTGAGATTCTAGATAGATCTTAAAATGTGTCTGGCTGTGTGTGATCTCAGAGATCAAACCCAGATGGTCGGCTTGACAGCAAGTGCCTTTATTTGCTGAGCCACTTTGCTCGTCCTCCAGATCTGCTAGATATGGTGGCCCATGTCCATAATTTCAGCATGTGGTCCGAAGGTGCCCTGGACTAAGGCACCCCACCACCACCACCACAGAGGTTTAACTGTCCCGCAGGAAGACACCACTGCTCCCTCCCCCGAGTTCTTACTTTCTCTGTCGGTGAGACCGCTTTACAGGGCAGAGTTCATGGAACAGTCTCTGGCTGGTGAGTCGGGCCGCCAGCAGGTACTTGTTCTGGGTGATGAAGTCCTCGATGACCTGCTTCTTCAGCCCTCGAGCCTGGAGAAATGATAAGCTCTCAGTTTTCACAATGCACATGGGCTTTACTCACAAGATTGTGAAGACTGTGGCTGACCCTGGCTAAAGCAACATCACCAGGCCAGGTGTGTGGAGATGCCTGGGGAAGGTGCCAATGCAGCCAGGTCATGTTTGGGGAAACCAAGAGTTTTCTACTACATGATTCTGTATACCATTTCACACCAACAGCTTGAAAAAGTCAATCATTTTGAATTTCACACAAATATATTTCCATGTAGGATTTGTATCAAACTAAACAATTTAAAATAAACACCAGGGCTAGGGAGGTAGCTCAGCGGTAGAAGGCTGGCCTCACATGCACACAGCCCTGGATTCTATTGCTAGAACCTCAAAAAGACAGAATAACACAAAATACCCAAACAATGGTAGCTTTTGTTTTTTGAGACGGGTCTGACTATGTAAGGCAGCTGTCTGAAACTTGTTCTGTAGACCAGGCTGACCTCAAACTCACAAAGATCTACCTGTCTCTGCCTCCCGAGTGCTGGGATTAAAGCATGTGCCACTGTACCCAGCCCCTGGCCCCCTTTTGAGACAGGGCCTCATGTAACCCACACTGGAACCCAACTTGTTCTGTTGCTGAGGATGACCTTGGACTTCTGATCCTGCAGCGCAGGGACTTCGTAGTGCAGGGACGTCAGGCATGCGCCAACACACTCAGTCTATGCGGTGCTAGGTGTGAACGCAGGACTCCACACACTCTAGAGAGCCCCCAAATTATACACTGACTGCTTTGCCGTTGCTTTCATGCATTTCAGAAGACAGACACCACACAGGAGAGGCGCAATTGCCACAAGCCTCAGATGATTATTATGTACTTAGCAAATTCTAAAGACAGAGCAGAGCAGACAAATGGCTGACGACAACCTTAGCACCTGCAAAGCTGCTGGATGACACAAGGTCCGTGTCTGAGAACCAGCTATATCCCTTACATCAGCGGAGAGGAAGTATAACAGAAGATGCTGCTTCACAAGTAGGAGGGTGAGCTGACCGGTGATCCTGGGCTAGCGAGATGGCTCACCGGGCAAGGGCACTTGCCATCAAGTCTGGCAATCTGAGTTTGATTCTCCAAACCCGCAGGGTAGAAGGAGAGTTGACTTCCACAAGCTATCCTCTGACTTCCACACAAACACACGAATGTGCACAGTGTACACAGATAAAGGTAAAAATTATAATCTCTAAAAACCAATCACTAATGACACACTCACAGCCTTCCAACCTCTATCTCCTGCCTACATGACTCTGTTTTATGAGACTGAGTTTCTCTGTGTAACCTTGGCTGTCCTGGAACTCAGAGATCCACCCGCCTCTGCCTCCCCAGTGCTGGGATTAAAGGCCTGTGCCACCACTGCCTGGCAAGCAGTGTATTTTTTAACTGCTAAGCTAACTCTCCAGTCCCCAAACAAAGCATTTATAAAACTTATTGTAGCCTCACTTAAGAATCAAGGATCAGTGGGCATGGTGATGTACACCTTTAATTCCAGCACTCAGAAGACAGAGGCAGGCAGATGTTTGTGAGTTCAAGGTCGGCCTAGTCTATACAGGGGTGAGACCTTGTCTGAAAAAAAAAAGGAATACCCCTTCTCTCAAGTCAACAATTCTCCTGCCTCAGCCTTCAGAGTACTGGAATTCCAGGAATGTGCCATCCATCTGAGATACATTTTTTTTTTTAAGCAAAACATTACCATGTCTGATTAAAAAAAAAACCCCAAATACCAGACAAAATTTCGTGCATCAGTAGGAAGAAATGGCACATGAGTTTCTCTTCTTCTCTGCTGTTTTGTCCCATTTGTCTTTCTCTCTCTGATTTATCATGAGCGTGCATTAGCACACTCAGAGGTCACATGTGGGTGTCAGGGGAAGAACTCAGTCGGTCAGGTAGGCAGCAAACACCTTTATCCACTGAGCTCTCTTGATCCTCCCCTCCCTTTCCTTCCTCTTTCTTTGAGACCAAGTCTCACGGTAGCTCAGGCTAGCCTCAGACTCTTATGTAGTTGATAATGACCTTGAACTCCTAATCCTTCCAGTGCCGGGAGTATAAAGCTTGCTTGGTTCAATTCTGGTTCTTATTTATGTGAAGGCCGAGGTTAAAATGAAGGAGGTGATTCTTACATACCTGGATCACATCAGCAGGCTTGTTTATGTGCTCTTTGAAGATCACATGGTGGGGGCATAGACATTGATGTTGAATTGCTGGTCATCTCTCCGCACCTCTCACACCCAGGTTTGAAGATCAGCAGCCTTTGAAGATCAGCATGGTGGGGGCATAGACATTGATGTTGAATTGCCTGGTCATCTCTTCCGCACCTCTCACACCCAGGTACACATATCCGAATGACACATAATCTTTGTATGCAAAAGCCGTCAACTGTGAGGGCGTAAGAGTGTAAGACATGAGATCAATAGCTTGGCATCCAGCTTACAAAGCAAGGAGGACCTGTTCGTTTCAGTGGCTGGGATGAATATGTGTGTCCTTATGTATGTCTGTCCATGTTCAATCCGGCATTAAATTACCCACAGGCTGAGACGAGAAACAGTTCAGACTTTTCAGATTCTGGAATATTAGGGTTAGGGTTAGCATATCCGTAATGAAGTATTTGTGGGGACAGCACCAAATTTCAACATAAAATCTGCATGTTTCACATACACCTTATACACACAGTGTGAAGGAGACTGTGTACATTTTAGTGTGCCTATGTCTTGACTGTGACCTGTCACATGAGGGTGGAATTTCCTGCTCGTGGCATCGCATCAATGTTGAAGTGTTTTCTGATTTGGGATTTTTAAATTAGATGCTCAATATGTAATTATTCAAAAGACAAGCAGGCTGCGGGCTACAGTGCAGAGCTGGCTCCCCACCAGGAAAAAGGGAAGCTGCCCAGCGGATGAGTACCTTGTACAGCAGCGGCACCGCCGGCGTCTGGCCAAACAGGAGGGCGTGGGGCTTATTTTCTTGCTGCCAGCCAGAGAGGAATCGTACATAATTTTTATTTGTAACCTGAAATTGGAAATTGAAGGTTAGTTGCAATATTTAATTTGTAAAAAAGATTAATTTTTAAAACATTTTGTGTATGAGTGCATTGCCTGTGCATACCCGTGTGCACCACGCACGTCTGTACTCACAGAGCTCGTAAGAGGGCATCAGATTCCCTGTCTGGAGGCACAGATGGTGGTAAGCTGCCATGTGGGTGCTGGGAACTGAACCCAGATTCTCTGAAAGAGCAGCCAGTGCTCTTAACTGCTAAGGCATCTGTCTGGCCCCAATTTTTTTCTCTCTCTGTTTCAGAGTTTCTCTGTTGTTACTCTGGCTGTCCTGGAACTCACTCTGTAGACCAGGCTGGCTTTAAACTCACAGAGATCCGCCTGCTTCTGCCTCCGAGTGCTGGGATTAAAGGTATTAAGGTGTTGGCCACCACTGCCTGGCTAATCCTTAACAACTGTATTATACTGCTATCAGGAGATAAATAAGTATGTATAAAGAGGTTGTTTATAAAAATAAAAAATGCAAACAATCTTTTTAACTTTTTTGAGACAAGGTCTATTTAGTACTGGCTGTCCTGGAACTATGTTGTAGAAGTTTATTTTTGAAATGGTTATATCTGAAATGGTTGTTTTGTTCATTATTGGGGGAAGGGCTGCCTGGGCCTTGGCATTTTGCATTGTCTGCAGGTGTTGGTTGGTTGATTGCTCATGATCTGCACATGCTATCAATAGAACACCTGAGGAGCTTCCTTGTCAATAAAAACTCCTGAGATCAGACGACCCGGGTTCCACTGTCCAGGATGGTGCTTGCCATTATAGTGGTTCCTTCTGCTGAGGTCTGGCAGGGTTTGCACCTATGAAAATGCCTCCTTGTCTGTATTGCTGAGCGACATCATAAATGTACTGCTACAGAACTTGCTATGTAGACCAGGCTGTCCTCAAACACATCTGCCTCTGCCACTAATCTTTTTGTCTTAATTTGACAAAACCATTAGAAAACTGGAGACACAGATGTCATTTGTTTATAAACTCTTACAGATTAAAATTATAATTCTGCATCAAAGAATTACTGACCATATCACAAAGAGACTTCTGGAGTTGGTTTTTGTTCATTTGTTTTTGGTAGGAGTAGAGGGGATTGAACCTACAGCCTCAGGCATGCTGGCTAAGTGCTATCACTGAGCTATATCCCCACTCTTGTTTGAGTTTCATTATAGCAGTGATTCTCTAAGCCTGTGGGTCTTGACCCCTTTGGGAGTCAAACCCTCTCACGGGGGTTGGCTAAGACCATCTGTATTTACATTACAATTAGTAACAGTAGCAAAATTACAGTTATGAAGTAGCAATGAAAACACTTTTATGTTTGGGGGGTCACCACCACATGAGGAACTGCATTAAAGGGATTAAAGCATCAGAAGGTTGGGAACTGCTGCATTATAGGGTGCACTTGGTTCTTCTGGCTGCTGGGGACTGAACCCAGGGCATTACCAAGCACAGATTCTACCATCAGTCCTCAGGGTTCACTTCTGCAGAAGATGTGCAGCACCTGTCCTTACAAAGGGCTTGAGCAGGGCTGGAGCGCTGCTGGTGGTAAGGGTGCTCACTGCTCTCGTAGAGGACCCAAGCCTCAAACAACAACAAATGACATTCATTTACTTGGTGTGGGTGTGTGGGTGCCTGAGCTGTGTGTGCACGTGTGGGTCAGAGGACGGCTTGCAGGAGTTGGTTCTCTCCTCCCCCATGCAGATCCTGGGGATGCATACTCAGGCTGTCAGGCTTGGCAGCAAGCACCTTAACCTTCTGAGCCCACTCTCCTGCCCTCACTAAGCTTCTACTTCTTGTTTTGTTTTTAAGACAAGTTCTCTCTATGTCGTCCTGGCTGTCCTGGAACTCTGTATGTAGACCAGGCTAGCCTCACACCCACACAGATCTGCATGCCTCTGCCTCCCAAGTGCTGGAATTTAAGGCACAAGACACCACGACTGGCTCCTCACTAAGCTTTTAAAGTTTCAGAAATATTTTGTTTAATTAATCTGGTGATCCTTAAAATGTAAGAACCAAATGTAATTCACTTTTTTCCTCAATGTAATCTGATTTGAGTATTTTTACAGGACAAAGCTTATGAATAAAGGCATGAGCCATAAGTCCTACTATGTGATCTAACTTTGCTGTTGTTTAGGAAACAGGACTGTGGCTTCAGATCAGGTTCCTGTGACGGACTAAAACCTGTGAGCTGGTTATTAACAGCAGTGAACTCTCTCCAGCTCTGCATTCCTGTCCGGCCTTCAGCCTCCCCAGGCTGTATCGGAATGCTTTGGTGTAGTGAAATGGCTTGTCTCTGCTGCTCAGAGGGAGGATCGGGAGGTTCCGGCCAGCAGCCTCGTTCTCGGGGGCACTCACCTTCTCCACCAGGTTCCCTGGAAGAAGACTCTCCACGAACTGCCGTAAGTTCTCATGCACCACTGCATTGTGGAAGAAGGAGATCTTCCCATTGATGACCCCGAGGATGGACGGGGTGCTGTGCGCTCCCAGGTGATGAGCCAGGCGTCTTTCGTACCCGGCATGGACAACCCCAATCCCCACGCCTGAAAAGCATGGAAGAGCTCCGTGAAGTCTGAGACTGGTAGGAAGGGATGCCGACGAGTCTTTTACAGTGGGAAATGCACAACTGGGTTGGAACAAACATTTTTCTAATAGCTTGCTTAGCATTTTTCACTGTTAGAATTCTAGATTGGTCAGTTTTTCTATAGAACAATCTGTTATATTTACAAAGAACTGTAAACCTGAACACCTTTTAATCCTGTTATTCCCAATTTTGAGAGCAGGTCATGAGGAAATTCTTTAAAAGAAAAAAAAAAAAAAAAAAAGAGAGAGAGCGAGCCAGAGAGATGGCTCAGAGGATAAAGAGCATGCTGCCAAGACTGCGGTCCAGCCCTGGCACCTGCACGATATAAGGAGAGCACCGACTCTGGCGGGGTGCTCTCTGACCTTTGTACACTTTCATGTGTAGACACACACACACACGCGCACACACAGGATATAAGGAGAGCACCGACTCTGGCGGGTCGCCCTCTGACCTTTGTACACTTTGATGTACACACACAATGAGTAAATGCAAAAGAGAGAACAATCTGTACACCATGTTTCTATCCATACATGAACATCTATGAACAGGTAAGGGGCCAATGACTTAGTCAACAGAGTTCCAACCAGCAGCATCACCCATGACTTATCAACAGGAGAAAGCCACATCATCCAACCCTCGGGAACACACCTCCCCGCGATACACATTACTTCACTGAGATATTGAAAAATACAGATTTGGTGCCCATGCAATGGCTCGGTGGGTAAATGTGCTTGCTCGGTAAGACTGATCCCCAGAAACCATGGAAAGATGGAAGAAGACAACTCCACAGAGTTATCCTCTCACCTCCACAGGCTGCTGCTGCATGTGTATCCCCTCCAATCACCTCCCCTCAATTGAATAAAATTAAAAGCTATAAACTCTGCCGGGTGGTGGTAGCACATGCCTTTAATCCCAGCACTCAGGAGGCATTGGCAGGCGGATCACTGTGAGTGATAATTTAAAAGAATTCTAAAAATACAAATTATTTTTCTTTCTTTTACTTTCTCCTCCTCGCCTTCCTTTTTTTTTTGAGATAGGGTCTCACTGTGCAGCTTTGGCCGGCCTGAAACTTTATTTGTAGACCAGGTTTGCCTTAAATGGATAGAGACCTACCTGCCTCTGCCCCTGTATTCTGGGACTAAAGTTGTGTACCACCAGCATGGCTACAAATTCTTTTCAAAGTGAAAGAAGGGGCCAGGAGGTAGCTCAGTGGGTAAAAAAGCTAGCCACACAAGCAACTCGAGTTCCGATCTGAAGAGCCCAGGAACAAGGCTGGATGTAGTAGCACACATCTACAACCTCACTGTTCCTATGGTGACGTGGGCGGCAGAGAGTCACCCAGGAGTCTGTGGGCCACCATCTGGATATACAGCATGACGGAACCAAGAGAGAACCCTGCCTTAAAAAAAGGGGTGAAACAGTAACTGATTTCCAAAATTTGTTCTCCGACCTCCACACACATGCTTTGGCATTTCACATAAATATATACACAAACACATCTACAAAGCAAAAAAAAAAAAAAAAACCTTTAAAAAAAGTGAACAGAATTACGTCAACACCATTCAAGAGCTCATGTGCCGCTGGACAGTGGTAGAATCCTTTAAATCCCAGCACTCAGAGGGTAGAGGCAGGTGGATCTCTGTGAGTTTGAGGCCAGCCTGGTCTACAGTGTGCGTTTCAGGAACTATGTTTCCAGAGACACCCTGTCTCAAAAAAAAAAAAAAGTAGGTGTGGTGTCCTGTTCATTCCTTCTGTGTGTGCACGAGGACAGCTGAGAGAAAGTGGGGTCACCTGACATTTCTCTCTTCTTTACCCGATTCTTGTTTCGCTAATACCTGTGTCTTTTCTTGCTCTTTCATTTACCCGGTATATCTGGAGAGCCAGCTACTCTACCAAGTGCACGATTAACAGTCACTAAGGAGACATTTTTTTGGTGTGTCTGGTAGATGTGTCAAGCACCTGAAACTGAACTCCTGGTTTCCTCACACAGCAGCTCCCTACTACCTGCCATTCCAAATATGGCAGTTCCACTCTTCCCATTACACAGCCCAAGTGACAGACAGCCATCCTTCTCTCGTCCCTCACACCCACAACCAATCTGCCAGCGAGCCTCCTGGTTCTCTCTTCAGAAGATGCCAGCACAGCAGCTTTTCACCAAGATCCTCCTCTCCCGCCCTGTCCTGCCTCACTGTGTAGCCAAGGATGACCCTGGACACCGGATCCTCTGGCCTCTGGCTCCCCCGATGCCTGGATCACAGGTGTGCAGCACCACACACAGCTACAGTGGCCTCCTAAGTGGTCCTTCCTGCTGCAGTCTGTTCTTAACATAATGACCAGACTGTTCCTTCTAAATGAATCACTACTCCTCTGTCCAAATCCTGCAAAGAAGTGCTCACTCCACTTGGAATGAAACCCACAGTCTACAAAAAGAACAACAGAGTCTTGGTGATGCGGTCTCCGGTTCTGCCTTCTCTTATCCGCCTCCTCATACTCAGCTTGCTCCAGCCCCAGCATTCTTGGTCGTCTTGTACCATACAAGGATGCTACGGCTTTGGGGCCTTGGCCCTGGCACACTGGTGCCTCTGTGGCTAATGCCTGCACTGACTTCAGGTCCTTCTTGGGAGGCTTACATCGGCCCATATTAAAGCTGTGCCTCCCAAACGCAGCACTCCCCCAAACCCATTCACTTTCTGTCTTTGCAGAGCTTACAGTTCCCACAGTGGTCCTGGTAGATGGCACCCAGGGCCCTGAGCATACTAAACATGCTAACACTGAGCTGTACGCCCAAGGCCACTTCCCGTCCTCTAGCACAGCATGCACATGCTATCTTCTGCACATTATGCATAACCTTCCTCCAGAATGCAGGCTCCAAGGAAGATGGGGGGTCCTCGAGTCATCCCCAGGTGTACCACCAGCATCACAACAGAGCCAGGCACACAGGACGTGTTGATGAAAGGGCCATCAGTCTATTTAATCAATTCTTTCTTACACAATGAAGCTGTGCGGGAGAAAGGAAGAAGCTAACTGCTTTCCTAGTGTCACACTTGGCATTTAACACTGTGTGCGTGCGTGAGTGTGTGTGTGCACCAACACTTATACATGTGGATACTAGAGGCTGCTGTCGGTGTCTTCCTCTATAACTTTCTACCCCATTATTTATTGTTAATATTGTTGTCGGTGTGGTGTGGGGTGCGGTGTGTGTGTGTGTGTGTGTGTGTGTGTGTGTGTATACACATGTGCACCTGCATGAGCATCCCATGGTACGATGTGGAGATAGAAGGACAGCTTTTGGCGGGTGTGGTGATGCACACCTTTATCCCGGCACTGAGGGAGAGGCAGGCAAATATCTGAGTTTGAGGCCAGTCTGATCTACATAGCAAGTTTCAGGACAGCCAGGGCTACATAGAGAGAGCCTGTCTTATAAAAACAAACAACCACCACCACAACAGAGAGAGGGGACATCAGTGCCTGGGTTCCAAATCCCCACTTCTAACCACCAGTGTGTGGCCTCTCAGACCAAGCCCTCCAATACTGCTGTCACTCAAGTGGTCCCAGGGTTCATGACCCTCCTTTACCCGACCCCTACAGGTTCCTTCTGGAGCGATGGTGCCCTGGGATGTTTTGGCTATGGTAGCAGGCCGCCACACACCACGTTAATTTCTCATCTTAAAGTTCTGGAAATAAGGAGTCCGGTTTATCCCATAGGGCAGAGTCATGGTGCCAGCAGGGCTGGCTTTCCTTTGCAAGCTACAGGGAGAGTCCACTCTTCCAGCTCCTGATGATTGACTGCTGCACCATCTCTCGTCTCCTGGTCCCTCCCCCTTGTTCATCTTTCTGACCCCTGCTGCCAAGCTTGATGTCAGAGTTCCGTATCAAGAACCCGCATGGTGGAAGGAGAGAACTGAAAGTAATCCTCTGCCCTCCACATGTATTGTATGCGTGCTCACATGCATGCACACGTGCGAAATAAAAACGTAAACTATGAAATGCAATGCAGCCCTGTCCTGAAGTGCTCAGGGGGTAGCATCAGCACTGCTCCCGAGCCAGTTTCCCTACACCCAACACAGAAGACATTACATTTCATGACCAAGAAGCTATCACCTCTGCCCTCCTCATGCGTTCATTACACCCCGAGAGCCAGCACCTTCCCGCTGCCTCTGCCTCACACTGCACTGGACTTACTTCCAGCTTCTTCCAGGAGCAACTGTATCCAGGCTCAGGAACACATCCTGGGAACTCTGAGCACCCCGAGTGCTTTTCTGCATAGCACCTTGAATGTTTGTTTTAGGACAAATGACGCAACAATTTCCAGAAGTCTTCTCTTTCAGAAAACTCTGGCCCTTAGGGTTGAGTTTGCTTCTTTGAAAGATTACCCAGCAAGGTTTGAGAGATGGCTCAGCGGTTAGGAGTACTAGTTTCTCTTCCAGAGGACCTGGGTTCAATTTCTGGCACCCACATGGTGGCTCACAACTGTCTGTAACTCCTGCTCCAGGGGGTCTGACACTCTCATACAGATATACATGCAGACAAAATTCTAATATACATAAAAATAAAGTAACTAGTTACAAAAAAAATTACCTGGGTCTCTCTATAGGTAGTTATAGAACACACATACACACTCTGTAACATCAACATTGAGGAAATTCTAAAACAAATAATCTCTCTGAATCACTAAATTTCCCTGGCCCCAAGTGCTGAATAAAGATGAAGGAGAGGGGCTGGATGTGGTGATCTTTAACCCCAGCTTAAGAGGTAGAGACAGGCGGATCTCTGCTTCTGGAGAACGGCCTTGATTGATTTTGCCGCCACCCAAATGCTACCTAAAACCTGTTTTTCAAGTCACACAGGCTGTGGTACGTAAGTGTAGATGTATGTGTTGATTTTATTAATTATTCTTGTGGGTTCAATAGCAAAAGGCAGTTTATTCTTTGCTAATTCAATTCCCGGGCTAGAGGGTTTCAGCCTCCATACCATCTAATTTTAAGCCTAGACCTAGAAGACCTTAACCTCTGTACAATCTAATCTTCAAGATGCAAGCCCACCTCTAGAAGGCTTCAGTCTCCATACAGTTTAATCTGCAAACCTAGAATGTTTCAATCATTATAGACTTGGGAAAATAAAGCACACTGATTTTTTCCCTTTCCCAACACCCCATTACATTTAAGAATGATGGGCTGGAGAGACGGCTCTGCAGTTAAGAGCACTGGCTGCTCTTGCAGAGGACCTGGGTTCAGTTCCCAGCACCCACATGGCAGCTCACAACCACCCCTAACTCCAGCTCCAAGGGCTCCAATGCCCTGTTCTGGCCTCCATGTGCACCTGCGTGCATACAGTGCACATACATCCATGTGGGTGGAGACTCACACATAAAGCACATATGTCTTTAAAAAAAAAAAAGCATGACTGTATTACCTCCTGCATTACTGTGTCCCAGTGAGGAAATGACTCACCCAGTCCTTCTAACTCCTGGACCACTTCTTTCCAGACAGGCTCAATATGGATACAGCTAAAACACCAATCCGATGTGATCTTAATGAGGTAGGGTTTCTTGAAGCTATCAGGAACCACTTCATTCACGTAGTGTGAAAAGTGCAATAAGTACTTCTCATCGATAGAGTCCCGCCGCTCCGAATTGAAAGGGAAGTGGAAAAATGACTCATCGAAGTAAAAGTTCTCGTGGAAGTGGCGGAAGCGATACTCGCGCTGCTGCTTCTGGTAGCCCTGGTTCTCGCCAGCGTCACCGTAGTGGTCGTAGTTCGTTCTCTTCTCCTCATTGGACAGAATCTATAAGCAGAAGAGAAAGAGTCTAAAGGATCCAGTATTTTTCCTTTCTCACTGCTTTTCTTTCAGGACTGAGGGCTGAAGCCAGGCCCTTTGCATCCTTGGCAAATCCCTTACCACTGAGCCACACCCCAGCCCCAACTGGCTTTTCTTAAGCAGCCTGAAAAACAGGAGCACGTGTCTAAGAAATGCATAGCAGGGATGCTGGGTTCAATCACCAGCAAGGGTGGAGGTTGGGAAGCGAGGAGGGGAAGGAGAGACTGACTATGACCTGACCATTCCTAGAATCCACATGGCAGGACAGAACCAATTCATGCAAATTTCCTCTGATCTCCACATGTGTGCTGTGGCCCGCATAGCCCACAACACACACACATACACAAAATAAATAAGTTAATCTCAGACCTCCACACGGACACATTAAAACCCCCAAGCTTCATTTGTTGAGATCTTCAGCCATGTTGACATGAAAGTTGTCAGTAAGCACTTTAGTAAACAAGTGACAGAGAGGACCTGCCATAACGATGTCACCAGGACCCACCACAGAACATCACTCTGGCTACATCTTTGGTGGCAGAATCATGCGGACCAAGGGACGGTGTGCTTGAGCACCAAACTAACCAAAGAGTAGAGTCCAGTTCTTTATGTGTGAGTTGAGTTCAGTTTTTGCATTTATGTTTATTTAATGTCTGGCAGGACACAGGTGTGGAGATCAGAGGACAACCTGTAGAAGTCAGCTGTCTCCTTCCACCACATGGGTCCTGGGGAATTGAACTCAGGTCTTTGGGCTTGGCAGCAGGTGCCCTTAGCCACTGAGCCATCTCACCACTGACTTTGTTTTACTGAAACCTAACCTGGAAACTAAAAGTTGATAAGCATTTCAGGGTGATGAGTCAGCCACTGTACAGTCTAAGCACCGTCTCCTGAAGCATATTACCCTAACAAACCTGGCAGCCAGGGTCTCACAGCTTTTTGTATATCCTAGGCCATGCTACTTAAACTGACATATTGGGGACTCAGAAACCAGGTGTTTTAAAGTTATTTGTAACCTTGTGTGACCAGGCAAACTTGGTGTGTGATTCTTTAACCCAAGTCTCTGCAATAATAACAGACATCTGTTCTGGGTAATTGCACAAGTCTAATTAAAGCTTTTAAGTGGGCCAGGTTTTCCAGGAGCTGAAATGTTCAAGTGCTTGCTTCAACATGTTGGAGGGGGCAAAGATACTTTCTCTAACATGAGAAAACTGGGTCAGCGTGTGGGGAATGAATCCTGCTGAGGGGATGCTGTAGTACTGACCACCTTGGGCCTGTTTCCCTTTCATTTTGCTCTGTGTATGTGTTTGCATTTCTGTTTGCATGAGCTCCTGCTTGTGAAGCCCAAGGCTGAAGTCAGGAGTTTTGCTCAGTCGCTCTCCACCATATTCATTGAGGCAGAGTCTCTCAGCTGAACCCAGAGCTCTCAGATAAGGCTGGTCTGCCTGGCCAGCTTGCTCTGGGGATCCTTTCTCAGCCTTCCCAGTGCTGAAACTGTAAGTGTACTGCCAAGCCCATCAGACATTTGTGTGGGTTCTGCAGACCCGAACTTTGGACCTGCTCCTTGTGTGGCTGAGACGTTATCTCCCAGGTTCCTTCACCCCATCTTCTCGGAGCTAAGTGAGTCCCTGCAGCATCTGACCCAGTACCTCGTAAGCCTTGCTGATCTGGATGAACTTGTCCTCTGCTCCGGGGTCCTTGTTTTTGTCAGGATGCCTGAAACACAGATGGCAGCCAGTGAGCCGAGAGCTGTTATGCACGATCATTGTATAACCTTATACCCACAGCTCACAGCAGCAGAAGCAAAGGGAAGGTTGTTTGGCTAGGACCATTTCCCAAAATAAATGGTAGAAACAATCAGTTGCTTCGTATAGCTGTAAAAAAATGGAACTTAACACAGGCAATTTCCTCTCAAAATGCTCCAGCTAGGCACATTTTCAAAGCACCAGAGAGCACTGCAGCATGCTACTGAGGGGCCGTGACACACCTGCACCCTCATCCCTATCCCAACATGACTCAAGCGGGCTCCAGGCTACATCAGCTAGTCACGACGGCCCTGGACAGGAGTCTTCCTTCCCTGGGTCAGGTTGGTCCTGTGGGTTTTTCGTTTGTTTGTTTTCCTGAACACAGGCAGTGGGTGCAGGCGAGGCTGCAGCCGTATGGGGATGGTCACATTTTGCATGCCTGCTGCTCACTTTCAGACCAGAACCTCAGTTTTTGCTACCGCCCAGCTGATCCCACTCTGCCTTTGACTGGCTACTTTTCCCTACAAAGGGGTAATGATTTTGAGGCTCTGTGTTTAAGGCGTGAGAAGTCTATCCATGCATGGATAGTCCACGCAAGGTTATTTCAGCTAATCACAGAACTAGTGGCACTTGCTGTTTCCACTTGAAGCCATGTTATTCTGCATCTTTTCATGTTTATAGTAAGGCTATCTTTGGGAACTGAAACTGATTTTTGAGACAGGGTCTCAGGTAGCCAAGGCTGGCTTTAAACTCCTGAGCCTCCAGTTTCTACCTCAAAGTGTGGGACTGCAGGTGTGCACCACCTCACTCTGGAAGCTTTGGGAATCTGGGGGTCCTAGAGATCAGGGACTAGCCACATTTGCTTCCTTGCTGCACCCTAAGACTGAAATCAGAGTTTCGCAAAGATCTTCAACAGTCATGATAGAGATACTATGTGACTGTTTGAGACAGAATGTAGCTGAGGCTGGCCTTAAACTCTTTATCCTTCTGCCTTGGCACCGTGAGAGCTGGGATCACATGCCTGTTCTACCTCGCCCGGCCACATTTACTCTTTGCTCTTGTTTTGAGGCAGGGTCCCTCTATGTAGCCCTGGTTGTCTGGGAACTCTCCCTGTGGACCAAGCTGGCTTCAAGCTCAGAGATTCACCTGCTTCTGCCCCTCGAGTGCTGGGATTAAAGGTGTGCCCCACCACGCCTGGCTCCATTTGTTCTTTACATGGTCACTTCTGCTAATCATATGAGAATTTCTTCTAACATACATTCTGGGAAGAAAAACATTTCACAGGGAAGCAGGAAAGACTGATAACACATCACGTGATTGGAATAAAAAAAAATCTACAATTCAATAAACTTATTCAAGCAGGAATGTCTGAGTGGGTTACACCCCACAGTTTACTCTCTAAAAAGAAGAAACTTCAAATGACTTGGATTTAGATACCACTCCGCTCATCTATTTATTTTTATTTGCTTATTTATTTAATTTGAATTTACTTTCATTGGTGTAAGGGTGTCGGTTCCCCTGGAACTGGAGTTACAGACAGCTGTGAGTTGTCGTGTGGGTGCCGGGAACTGAACCCTGGTCCTCTGGAAGAGCAGCCAGTGCTCTTAACTGCTGAGCCATCCCTCCAGCCCCACCACCCCATCCTTAACTGCTGAATCTTGTCATAAATATCAGTGAGGTTAAAAAGTAAATGTCAGGTAGGCACAACGAAAACGGGATGGTGGCTCTGGTTGACCAAAATAAAGGGCTTTTAATATTGAGACCCAGGTTAAAGGAGGAGCGGATAAAACTGTGCAAGACTGCTCTGATGATTAACACAAGGGGCTTTAGAGGACTAGATGTGTGGGGGTGGGTGGGGTGGCGGATTTGCAGGAGACTGAAGCGGAGTGGCAGCTGGGTAGGAGATGGGTTAGCTGAGAACCTCAGGAGGCACCAGACAGTTTGAGCTGATAAGGAGTGCTTTCCTGAGGTGAGGGACCTCTCAAAGGTGCAAATACTTGAAGAACAGAAGTTCAGCCCTGGAAGAATAGCATCCGATGCTTTGTTGAGGGAATGAGACAGATTCATGAGCTGCCGAATGCCCAGCAAAGTTTCCATTTCAAAATGAAGAAAATACTGTGCATGGGCTCAACCGACTGACAGCGTGACCTCTGAGAAATAAAAATGAAGTCAGAAAGAAGTAATTCCAGCTAGGAATGAGTCGGACTGGTGCACCTTGGCTGAGCAAACCACATCACTCCAATCTGCTACAGGGATGGCAGGTAAAGTACCCATGATACTTAATTCTTGGGCGATAAATACTGTTTTCCCAACAGAAAAACAAAACAAAATAGAAAACAGTCATTCGCATGGTTTCACCAAGCAAGTGACAGCTTTGTGAGGACTAAGAGAGCACTGGGCAAAATGCGGTCCAACTGCTGGCCATTCCCCACTGGAAGTCAAGTGGGGCCACAATGCCATTCTCAGTGTTTCTGTAAACCACTGAGAGGGACACAAACTAAGGAAAGGGAGAAGACACTGGCAGGGCCCAAAGAGCAGTAAAGTAAGATTTCAGTGACCAAAGCCAACACTGTTCATTTGTACAGTTATAGATTACTCCAAGAGAAACTCCAATAGGAAGTGAAGGGTACAACTCGTTTTGCTAAGAGCAGAACACCTTTTTAAGCCGAGACAGAAGGTCACAGCTGTACGCTGCAGTAGGTCCTACACCATTAAGCTACCGTTCTGCCCGGCCAAGGCTATACGCCTGTTGTTCAAGAACTAACCTCAGACTTCTTGTTTTGCTTTAAGCACAGAGAAGCAGGGCCTTGAAATATTACTGGAAGCCTATTTGGCAGAGAACTGCTGGAAGGAGGCCATGCATTATTCGACACTGGCTTTTCAGCATCCAATTCTGGATTCCTCATGATGTGAATATAGCCCCAGACACTTATTCATAACATCATAAATGACCTCTTGCCTTTACCACTGGTTTAAAATCAAGCTAAATCTGCTCAGTGGGAAAGAATGGTGCCAGCCAGAGCCGTACAAGGTTACAGATTTCTTTGCTTAGGGAAGCTTTGTGGCTGCCCAACTTGACGCTCCTTCCCGCCAAAGCACTAACCAGTTCAACCTTACTCATGCGCAGATGGGCCAGTGAGTGCAGAGCCAAGTACCAGTATGACCTCGCTGATGGTGCAGACTGTGGGCCTGAGAGGCAATGCAGGCTTTCCGACTCTGAGCTGTGACCTTCCCATCTGTAAATCGGGTTCAAGCATCTCTTGCACAGGCTAATCAAAAGGGTGCAATGAGACACATGGAACCTGGAGGTGAGCATATAGTAGGTGCTCAATAATGGTACTCTTGTTATTCTCTGAGCAGCTACTTAACATTTGTGCCTCTTTGGCTTGGCTGAAGCTGTCCTAGGAGAAGTTTGCCCAAAATTATCTCAACACTGATTACTGTCCTGCTAACTACAATCCTAATAACAACAAATAGAAATCTGATCGTTCTCATGCATACATCTAGCATTTGATAGGCAGGGGGATCTCTGTGAGTTCATGCCCAGTTTGGACTACATAGTAAATCCTAGGTCAGACAGGGCTACATAGTAAACTCCAGCCTCCCCACCCCCCCAAAAAAAGCTCTAGTAGTTCTCTTAAGATTTTTAATTTTGTTTTTTTTTCCCAAGACAGGGTTTCTCTGTTGTAACCCTGGCTGTCCTGGAACTCACTCTGTAGACCAGGGTGGTCTCAAACTCAGAGAGATCTGACTTCCTCTGCCTCCCAAGTGCTGGGATTAAAGGCATGCTCTACCACTGCCCAGCAAGGTATTTTTAAAAAAGTAATATGCTTGGGTTCTTGAATCTCCTTTTAAAATTGGAGGCCAGAAGCACTTATTCTAAACTTCTTTAAAGCTTAGAGATTTAGAGAACAGAACCGTACAGTGCTACCTATAGTGCTTATGCCCATAAAGGATTGCTTTATGGGGTCTGGAGAGAGGCCTCGTGGTTAAAAGCAATCGCTGCTCTTACAGAGGACCTGCGTTCAGCTCCAGAACTCATGTCAGGCAACTCACAACTGCCTGAGACTTCATCTCCAGGGTGATATATACATATGATTAGAAATGAAATCTTTTAAAAAACATAATTATGTTATAGATAATACATCACAAGAAAGGCAGCTCATCACTGTTGATTCTTTTGCTTATTTATTTGCTCTAGTGAGCCTGGAACCTGCCATGTAGCCAGGTTAACCTCACCTTATTGCTATACATTAAGTATCTAATAGACAATAGTATCTAAGTACCCTAAGACAATAGTATACTCTAAGACATAGTATTCCTAAAGGG
Source organism: Cricetomys ansorgei (assembly GCA_026225945.1). NCBI lineage: Eukaryota > Metazoa > Chordata > Mammalia > Rodentia > Nesomyidae > Cricetomys > Cricetomys ansorgei. The sequence goes on from JAMJFZ010002251.1 coordinate 2,887,376, forward strand.
CTGTGTGTGTCAAAGCAAACACAGACTTCAGATCACTAAAAATGATGGAACGGTCATTAGCTGGACATCGATACTCCAGACAGCTCGACATATGCAGGGAACACAGAAACAGACAGACAGACAGACGCGCCACCATAGTTTAGGCTCCAGCCACCTGCTGACTGCTTAGCATATATTAAACTCCCATGCTTGGTTTCACCTACCATTCCCGAGCGAGCTTCTTATACGCCTTTTTAATGTCAGCCTGACTGGCTGTGCGGCTGACCCCTAGGACTCTGTATGGGTCAAAATCCAACGCAGACAGACTTTGGAGGATCAGAACCAGAACTATCAAGAACTGCCAGGAAACGCTCAACCTTTTCACTGCCATCTCTCTTCCTTTCCAGAGCTGAAATGATTAAGAGGTAGTTTTAAGTTCCAGAGGTCGAAACCTGGACAGTCTTGTTTTTTTAGGTGAGTGAATAAAGATATATAGATGAGAATTAAACAGAAGATATTTTAAAAAGGGAATGTGTCAATTCAGTCAACCCTACCCTAATAAAAAAAAAAAGAACTATTTTTGACTATCACACATGAGAACTATTATAGATGAAAAAGGTAAGCCATAAGAATAGATTAGAAAAGCCTTTTTTTTTTTTTTTTTTTTTCCCTGAGACAGAGTTTCTCTGTTGTGACTCTGGCTATCTTGGAACTCACTCTGTAGACCAGGCTGGCCTCAAACTCACAGAGATCTGCGTGTCTCTGCCTCCCAAGTGCTGGGATTAAAGGTGTGCGCCACCAGTGCCTGGCTAGAAAAGCTTTTTTAAATGACTGAAAATGAATGATTTGAAATAAGCAGCAACCGTGAGAATAGATTCAGGATAACCAAGAGACCACATCTCAAATGCACAATTTCATCTATCCTGACAATAAACTTGAAATAACTGGCTTCGGAGTAGCTCACTGAGTATGTATTAAGTAAACTCACAAATATTCATCATCTCATTTATCACGTACTGAATTACAGTCTGGGATCACTGTGACATTTCTGGGCACTAAATAAATATGAAAGTAAAACACTTTAAAATAACTGTGCAGTAATATTCAGTAACCCTGCTATTTTTTTTCCATCACGTTCAAACAAACAAAAAAATGAGAAGCTGTTCTTTAATCCAGTTAGCAATTCGGTTATTGACCATGGGAACTTCAGATATGAACAAGAGGTTAGGAAAAAAAAAATCTTCTTTCCATGTAAAGAGAGCTAACAGCAAAGACTTTAAGAACAGGTATGGCTTTAAAATGTTTTAACTCCAACTGCTGAAGAGTTGAGCTCAATGTGAGTTTTGGAATAATCCTGGCTGGGCCGATGGGGAGAGACTGTGGTACTGGAGGCACATACAGGGAGAGACTGTGGTACTGGAGGCACATACAGGGCTATGATCTTTTATACCAAACACTGTTACATGGACCGCATTTATCTTGACCTCACAGTGTTAAGGTTCAGTGGCTGACACCTGACTAAGGAGGGTGGATTTGGACAAGTGCAAGACATCAAGAGCTGCCTGGAAGTCTTCACAGGCAGTTGGCCACTTTTTAGAAGTGCACACAAGTTAAGTAAAATCCACAAGCAAGCCAGTCTCTCTCCCTTAAGACAATTCGTTCTGAGCTACTGGCTAAGCTCACTCCGGCTTTGGGATCAGATGTGGGGGGTGTCCGTCCACCACCACTCTAGGATCTAACCTCTGACAGGGTGGAACTGAACGCTAGCATCTACTCGGGTCTGCATGGCGGGGGTAGGGAAGAGCTAAGTGGGCAAGGGGTTTACTAAGCAGACTCCACAAGCAGGTGAATGGAGAGTCAGTCCCGCCGGCCGGTGAGGAGGGAAGTTCTGCGGCTGACATTCTCCAGCTCCGGGGGGGCCGGCCTCAGCGGAGGGGACCCGCTGGCCAACAGGTAGACCTCGCCGGCCCTAAGCGCGGGCGACCGCGGCTCCCGGGGTGCTCCACAGGGCCAAGCCCCGCCTCGGGCGCCCGCCGGGTCGCGACCTTCCGGGAGGCGGACCCCTCCCCCGCCGCCCCGGTTCCTGTCGGCTCCCGGGTCCCCCCGGGCCCAGAGCGGGCTGAGGACGCGGAGGAGCTGACGAGAGATTCCCGAGCCTGCTGGGCCCCGCCGCGCCCGCGCGTCACGCCGGGAAGGAGTTACCGGGAAAGGGCACCGGCCCAACTGGCCGCAGCGTCGGTGATCCAGTGACTCCGCCGGGGCCGGCGCTTCCAGTCCACACCAGAGCACCAGGGGAGGGTAAAGAGGCGGGGCCCAGGCCCGGGGCGATCACGTGACACTTAAAGCCGCCGTACTCGGAACGCGTGCACAGACCGGTTCTAGGCCGCACACTCGGCCAACCTATTTTGGCCCCTGCCTCCCACCGTACGCGCGTGGATCCGGCGCGGTTGCTATAGGAACGAAGCGCGTTCTTCGGCTGGGTCCAAAGGCTTGATCTTGACCAGCGAGGCTAGAACGTGCCTTCTAGCGAGGCGAAGTCGCTAGGCATCACGGGATGCCAGGAAGACCTCCGGGAACCTGGAAGGGGTTTTCACTGGTTGCCAGAAGATGGCCCATGTCTAGCAACGGTTGCTAGGACGGGGACGCAGTCTCGGGTCCCAGTTCACTTTAACCCTATTCATAGACTCCTAGAGCGTCAGAGTTTGAGCCGACCTTAGGGATTCTTTCTAGTCCAACCTCTCCATATACTGAGGCACAGAGAGGGCCAAAGACTCGCCCAAAGCCCAGAATCCAAGACTCCAAGTTCTGTTTATCAACTCAAGAATGTTCTAGACTGGGACTTAAGCGAGTACTGGAAAGGGGTGTGGTGAATAAGGTTGACTTTTTTTTTTTTTTTTTTTTTGCGCCGATGACCAAGGTCCCTGAAGGATGTTATTTTCCATTCCATGCCTCGTGTTGAATTCTTATGTAATCGTTTGCTTTTATTCCTTATCTAGCACACTGTTTTTGTTGTTGTTTTTGAGACAGCGGCTCACTGTGTAGCCTTGGATGGCCTCAAGCTCACAGAGAGCCGCTTGCCTCTGTCTTCCAGGGTGCTGGGATTAAAGGTGTGCACTACCATCCCGGCTGTATCTTTTATTTTTCTTTTAAAGATTTAAAACATTTTTTAAAATTTTATGTGCATTGGTGTTTTGCCCTGCATGTATGTCTGTGCAAGAGTGTCAAGTCTCCTGGAACTTAAGTTACAGACCGTTGTTAGCTGCCATGTGGGTGCTGGGAATTGAACCGAATCTTCTGGAAGAGCAGTCAGTGCTCTTTAACCACTGAGCCATCTCTCCAGCCCTCTTTTTTTTTTAAATTCCCATTTCGTTTGTTGCCTGGCTCTTTCAGGATTGTAAGCTCCTGTAGGTATGGTCTCTTGCCTGTCTTGTTCAGCACTGTATCACTGCCTGCACAAACCTTGGCATGTACAAGCTGCCAATGAATATTTAAATATTTGCAAAATAAATGAAAAAAAAAATCTAAAGCTCGCTCCATTACTCTCCCAACCCCATCCACGTAGGGAATGAAGCGAGGACCTCATGCATGCTAGGCGAAGTGCTCTATCGTTCAGCTCTACGGGTGCCTAAGGTATTGCTGCCCGAGTAGCCAATATGCAGTTGGTTGTTTTTTGACTGAGCTCCTACACTAGTCCCAACAGACTAATACGGAGGCACTCGTGTTAGTTTTTAACCAAGCTGAAACTAGGTTATTTAACCGTCTGAGAAATCAGGTGAGAGGTATAAACTGCCAAATACCCAAACCAGCCAGTTTTTACTAACAGGTAAATCTCTTTTGCCTTGAGGCAATTAGTCCCCTTTGCGTTTCTTGTTTCTGCTCTTCCCAGATTTCCTGTCTGTAAATTCACCTCAGCTGCTCACCCGAAGGTACATCCTACCTCATGAGGTATTACCTGATGCTAAAATCGGGAAGCAAGTGTAGTCTTGTCTTTTGACGTATTCCAGGGTGAAAACGTGGTTAAAAGTCTATTCAGGTTCGGGTTTGAATCTTGGATGCCTGTGTGTGTGTGTGTGTGTGTGTGTGTGTGAGAGAGAGAGAGAGAGAGAGAGAGAGAGAGAGAGAGAGATCTCTTACGATCTCTGAGGCGTGTCCACATCTGTCAAAGTATTTCCCTGTCAGGAATGTGACAAATAGGGATAAATAACATAAGACGTGTTAAGTGACTAGCACAAAGCTCAATTACTTTTGAGTTGTGGAAATGAGTGGGACAAACCAGAGAGAACAGGGGTCTGGATTCCTGGCAGTTTCTCTGTGGGAGGTGCTAGGGAAGGAAGGAGAGGAGAGGGAGATGGAAGTCTGTGAGGCTCAGTCGATGAGGCACGATACTGGCGAGAACGGACCGGGACCGGGAAGGGGGATTTGAGGTTTTATTAGCCCCGCAGCGGACGGGGCTTTAGAAGAAGGCCACAGCCAGCAAGGGGCTTGAATGGTGTGGGACAGACCTCCGGGCGTGGCCTTCCCTCTTGCCAGTAGTGTGACCCTCTGAGTGTCTGTAAAAGTAGGGTCACTGCGGAATTTCGTAGAGCGATGGCCACGCGCGGGGAAAATAGGGGCCCAAACCGCTAAGCCGAACCTGCAAAACGGCGCTGGGTAGCAAGGTGTTTGGAACCTCAGGGGCGTCCTGGGGGCGTGGCAGGGACGAGGGGGCGGGACGGAAAGTCACATGAGATAGATAACGGGAGGGGAGCACGATGGGGAATCCTAGGAGCTGCGGTAGAGGACAGGGCAGTGTTAGGACTGGCCTCGGGGCGTGAAGGGACGCGGCAGGGTCCGTGCGTTGGTCTAGGAGGCGAGGAGGAATGGCGAAGTCGGGGCCCTCCTTAGGGGCGGAGCAGTATCACGTGGGGCGGGTCTTAGGGGTGCGGCCAAGCGCCGGGGCGGGGCTTGAGTGCAGGGCCAGGGGGCGTGGCGAACTAGCGCCATTTTAGGGCGTGGCATGTGCGCGCGGGTAGGGCGTGGCGTGGTGGGAGTTCCGGGGGTGGGGCGAAGTAGCTGGGAAGGCGGAGCCTAGTAGGCTCAAGGGGCCGGTCTTGGTGCGGGGGCGGAGCCGAGCGGATAAGGTGACGGCGGGCTGGCCGAGCCTCCCGGTAGCGGGATCTTTTGCGAAGGCGATGTGGGGGCGGGGCGTGGGTGCCGGGGCGGGGCGTGGGTGCCGGGGCGGGACCCGAGGGCCGGAAGCGGACGGAATCCGGGGTCCCGAAGTCGGCCCGACATGGACGAGGCTGACCGGCAGCTCCTGCGGCGGTACCGTGTGCGCCTGGTGGGTGAGCTGCAGGTCGCGGAGCTCTGGGACGCTCTGCTGAGTCGGGAGCTCTTCACGCGCGACATGATCGAGGATATTCAGGTGCGCCCCGCCCCCCTCGTGTCCCCGGCTTTTCCCGCGGCGCAGGTAGGGGCTGGGAGGCAGGGGAAAGAATCGCTGAAGCCACCACCGAGCTCCCGCCCTCCTTTCCCCGCCTTGCACCGGTCGCCGCGCACACCCTTGGACCTCCAGAAGAACCACAGGCCGAGTGTTTGCCAAAGTGGCTCTATGACCCCCTCCCCTCCCCCGCCCCCGTTAGTACTTGTGTTTCCTTCGAAAAAGGAGGCGTGTATTTTCCTTCTCTTGTTTAAAGGTCCTAGGCACCCATCTTAGCCTTGCACTGGTTTATTGAACCAGTCACCCTCCTTGAGCCTCAGTTTCCTGGGCTGTGAAATGGAACAGTGGTCATCCTGTCCTAAGCCAGTGAGATAACGGATGTATATGAAGCACTTCTGTGCGGGACACAGCACCATAACCCAGAACCCTGTTCTAGCCAGGCCTTTATGTATCAAGTGCATGCTTTATAAAGGATTTTGGAAAAGAATGTAAGTAACACAAGAAGAATAAAATCAAACGTGATCAAAAAAAAAAAAAAACAATAACAAACACTCTCACCTCAGGTCTGAAAAGTGAATATTTCTTCCTAAGAGGCTGTGAGCGCCAGGCCCTTGGGGATGACCTAGAAGGCTATCTGCAGCATCTGTATTATCATCCATGAACCTTGCCCAGTCCAGAGGAACAAGAAAAATAGAAGAAAGTGGCCCCGAGTCATGTGATTAACTACCAATTAATAACAAAAGCAGTCTTGGCAACACCTTCTGAGGGGTCCATACTAATCAAGGGAAGTGGTTTACAGGGAAAGTCCTAGCCTTCAAGGCACATTAAGAGGGATCATAAGCTGAACTGCCCAATTAGGCACCGGCAGCTTCTGCCTTGTTTCCTTTTCCAGTTAACTGTGGTTAGAGCAGTATCCGGCCCTGGTGTTAGCAGTGGCAGACTGAAAGAAAAGGCTGGTTCCAGGGGTGGTGGCACACTCCTGGAATCACAGTGCTCAGGGGGTAGAGGCAAAGGGTCAGGTGTTCAAGGCCATCTCTGGCTACATCTGGAGTTTGAGGCAAGCCTAGCGATATGAAATCCGGTCTTCAGAAACCAAAACCAAGGTCTGGAGAGATGCTTTGGTGGTTAAGATTGTTAGCTATTCTTGCAGAGGGCTCGGGTTCCGTTTCCAGCACCCATATGGTGGCTCACAACCTGTGCAGTCTGGAACTCTAGATCCATGGGGTCTGACGCCCTCTTCTGGCCTCCTCAGTTACCCACACACAATTGGCACATACACACACCCAGATACACACAGATACACATACATAAAAGTAAATATTTTAAAGCAAAGCCGAAGCAAGAGGCCAGGGAGATAGCTCACTTGGTAGAATGTGTGTGTAGCATGCACGAAGCCCCGAGTCCAGTCTCCATCACTGTATTAATTAAGCCTGGTGACAGGAGAGTCACAAGTTCACGGTCATCCTCAGCTATGTGGGAAGTGGAGGCCAGTCTTGGCTACTTGAGAACCTTTCCCTCCCCCAGACAAAAATAACCCTCCCCCAAACAACACAAAAACAACCTCTTTCCTCCAAAAAAGAGAGACTGGAAATCTTGATTTCTATATTCAATTCCCTTAAATGTTAGCAACAAATTTAGAAAACTTTTGAGTACCTTGTGGAGACCGCTGGCTACCATTTTCTACTTTTAGTAAGACTAATTAGCACCTAGCACAATGCTGGACGCACACAGTAGGTGTTTTTGAAGTACTGCATAGATAGACAAGCAGAGGCTGCAGAAGGACATGCATTCAATCCACTGCTGGATTAGTTCTGCCCACCTGCCCCCCGCTTATGCTAGATGAGAAGCGGGAGGTAGGGTGGGAGCTGCATGAACGTCCCTGGATTATGAGTGTCTGGTGTTTCTCTCCAAACAGCGGGCAGGCTCTGGGTCTCGGCGGGATCAGGCCAGGCAGCTGATCACAGATCTTGAGACCCGAGGGAGGCAGGCCCTCCCTCTCTTCATCTCCTGCTTAGAGGACACAGGCCAGAACGCCCTGGCTTCATTTTTGCGAACCAGTCGGCAAGCAGCCAAGCAGGATCCAGAGGCTGTTAAACCCCTGGACCACCTGGTGCCTGTGGTCCTGGGACCAATGGTACCCAAAGCAAAGGATCAGAGAGTAGTGACACTGGAACCATTGCAGCCTGCCCTGGGGAACCTCACCCCAGTGGTTCTGGGGCCGGAAGAGCTCTGGCCTGCTCAGCTCAAGCCAGAGGTTCTCAGACCAGAAACACACAGGCCCGTGGACATTGGTTCTGGCGGAACCCACGACGTTTGTGAGTATCGAGAGAATGGTTAGTGGGTGGGTGCAAAGCATTTATTGGAATGTGTGACTCTGGGTACAACTTGGTGGGCGGAGATTCAGAATTTAATTCTAGTATTTGTCTTAATGAATGCTCATAAGAGATGAGTAGAATATTCCAGTTAGTCTACAGGAGATGTAATTTTGGCAGCCCATTGGAAAAGCAAGAGTCTGTTTCGGGTGTTCCCTGTTTCTCTGAGTGTTTCTGGAAGGGGCTGTTGCTCAAGGTTTGCCTTTAGGTTCTGGTGGGGTGATTCAAATTACCCACGCCTGACATGCAGTGTGGGGAAGCTGTTAGGTCTCTGCCCGGCACACATATGTATTACACGTATACCTCCAGCAACCCTGCAAGACAGGTACCGTGAGATTCAGCCGTCAGCAAGGAAACAGAGGCCCAGGAAGGTGGAATAATTAGCCTAAGATGACAAGACAGCAGTATGCAGTGAGATGTATGCATCTCTGCTGGAAGGTTTTTACATGTGTGCAGTGAGATGCGCGCACCCCTGCTGGAGGTTTTCGCCCATGCGGGTCGCCACCACCCACACTGTCACATACCAGGACATTCTCAAACCCCGCCCCCCCTTTCTGCTGTGGGGTTTCATATGAATGGAATCGTGTGGTCTGTATTTCAGTGGCTGGCTTGTTTGTTTATAGCATAGCCTTGTGCTGTCTGGGTTACCCAGGGCATTGTGTGCATCCCAGCTGGCTCCTCTTCAGGGTGTCCCTCTGAGTAGCCAAGTCACAGTATGATGCTCTAGACTATGACTTTAGTCTTTTCAAGAGTGTAAGTATGTGTTCAACCCTGCTTCTCTCTGCTATGGGAACTGTCTCCACAGCTCCTTGACTTTTCCCACTGAACCCCGACACCCACCTTTCTTCTTTCCTCTGTCTTTCCAGGTGCTCCAGAGAAGATCAGGGGACACACAGATATGGTGAGTCCACATGTGATTAGGGTTTGCTTCCTCCCCAAGCCTTTCCCTGTATCAGATTTAGGAGCTGAAGGAACCCTGCCTGGCTGGGAAGTGGGGTTACAGTCACCATTCTCCATAACTCCTGACCCCATCCTGCCCATCTGCCTCTGAAATCAGAGCTCAGACCTAAAGAGGGGCTGCATTCCCTGGGGTGCAGGACAAGTCCCTCAGGTCGTCCTTCCCGTGTGCTGCTGTAGTTCTCCATGCTGGGAACATGACCCTGCAGAGCCCTGTCCTGGGGAGCGGAAAGTCAGGCAAAGGCACAGTCAAATAGAGTGACCAGCCCCATGGACTCGAACAGGCCATGGAAGAGGAAGTTCAAGGGGCCTGAGCCTGGCCTAAAGCTTATCTCAGGAGATCAGAGAGTGGTCCCTGGCCCAAGACTGCTGTGACAGGACCTACCATATGCCCCTCAGTTGAGCCCCTGGGCCAGTGCCACCAAGTTGCATGGCATTTAAATCCCTTTGAGGTGAATGTGTCTGGGTTGGTTGTTTTTGGTTTGTGTGTTTCTTGTTTGTTTGTTTCGGTATTTTTATTTTTATTTTATTAATTCGGAATTACTATTTTATGTGTATGAGTGTTCTGCCTAAATGTATGTCTGTTCACCATGTGGGTGCAGTACCCACAGAAGCCAGAAGAGGACGTCACATCTCCTGGAACTGGAGATGCAGACAGCTGTGAGCCACCATGTGACACTGGGAACTGAACCCAAGGCCTCTACAAGAGCAGCCAGTGCTCTTCACTGCTGAGCCATCTCTCCAGCCCCCTATTTTTATATTTTTGAGACAAGGGTTTATTATTTAGCCCAAGATGTCCCAGAACTCAATATAAAGCCCCAAATTCACGTTGAACTTGTGGCAGTCTTCCTCCTCAACTTTATTGGGGTTGCATATGTTTATTTGTGTTTGGTTTTTGTTGTTGTTGTTTTTGGTTTTGTGTGTTGTGTTTTCTTGTGTTTCTTTGAGACAGGTTTCTCTGTGTAGACCAGGCTGGCCTTGAACTCATCGAGATTCACCTGCCTCTGCCTCCAAGTACAGGAATTAAAGGTGTGTGCCATCACCGCACCTGGCTGGGATTACATATGGGAGCCTGCTATCTGGGTTGTGATTTTCCATCCCTGAACACTAAGATGGCATTAAGCTCTCTGGTGTGCGGGCACACACTTGGTGGCTCCTGTGGGTTTTTCTCACTGGAATATTGGGTGGGGATCCCACTGCTCCCTCCGTGGAAAATCAGACCTCACGTCCTGTGCTGGTTCTCCAGACTGGACCACGTAACTGAGATCCGGGGTCATGGCCTCTCCTGAGGAGTGCACAGAGCCCCACCCCACCCTCCCAGCCCCGACATCGGAAACCTGTCTGTTACACAGGCATATATCCTGGATTCGGACCCCTGTGGCCACTGTCTCATCATCAACAATGTGAACTTCTGCCCTTCCTCGGGGCTCAACACACGCACTGGCTCCAACGTGGACTGTGAGAAGCTTCAGCACCGCTTCCGCTGGCTACATTTCATGGTGGAGGTGAAGAATGACCTGACTGCCAAGGTACAGTCGCTGTCCCACTAGGGATGCTCCCCAGTCAACCCTCTATGTCCATAGGACTGTGGGAGTGACCTGGGACATGTGTTCAAGCATCAGACATAGAGAAAGAGGGTCTGAGGACTGGCTTTCTCAGTGCCTACCACTTGACATCTTATGCCTCGGTTTCCCTGTTTAGAAGCAAGGGAAATCGTTTCCGTAGAGTTATCATGGGGATTAAATGGCCAGTGACCAAGTGTAGCACGTTTTCCTCCAAATGGAGCCAATATGCTGACTGTGACGTGTAGCAGTACACCTTAGTGTGGCTCAGCAAGAAAGACAGGAGGCATTTTCATAGGTGCAAACCCTGCCAGACCTCAGCAGAGGGAACCAATATCACGGCCAACACCATTGACAGTGGAACCCCAAGTGTTTGATCTCTGGGGTCTTTATTAACACACAAGCTCCTCAGATGTTCTACTGATAGCACATGCAGATCATGAGAAATCAAACATCCCCCACATAAAGCCAACACCTGCAGATAATACAAAATGCCAAGGCAGCCCTTCACCCCAAAATGCACAAAACAACCATTTCAAACATAACTAAGAATAAACTTCTACATTTCCCCCTTTTCTATATAAGGCAATCAAAAAACATTGCTTTGACTCTACAATACAGTATAACACTACGTAAGTAAAACTATTTACAAGAGGAACAATCACAAGACTTGCTAACGCACAGGACCAAATGAAACCAAACATGTATCAAGCTTTTCACAATGTCTTTGGACAGCAGAAAAATATTATTAGTGTCCAATTATCTGGAATAGACTCACAGTCTTGTGGCTCTGGCTCTGCCCTCTGCAACACACATAGCTTGTCTTCTAGGCTCCAGCTGGCTCCAATCCACTGCTGCTGCTGTTCTTGGTGGTCATCTCATGGCACTGACATCCCCAAAACACTGGGGTCTTCTGCTGCAACTGGGCTGTACCCTCACTAATAGCCTCTCCTGGCCTCTCTTTATGGTGCCAAGCCTCAATTGCTCTCCATGACCACTTCTTGCCTTTAAAGCCAGCGTCACCTGGGTGACTCTTAATAGTACCAAGTCCGGCTACCAGCATGAGAGATACAACCTGGACCAGTTCTGGAAGACAACTTCTGTGTGCTGACCCTGAGGAAACACTTTCCAGATATTAGAAAGCTGGTTTGTAGGGGAAAAAAAACTGGTCAGTTCATGTCTGAGTTCAAAGTTCAGTAGAATGTTCAAATACTTCTTCATAATGCAGCAACCGTTAGTTCTGATTCTTTAGCAAGTGAAGATCTCAGCATCATTGCAGGGGAACCTTGTCTGCAGGAAGGGTTCCCTTGTGGGGTGGAACTCTCATCACCAGAGCAGATGTGTCTTGTCAGGACCGCCTCACCAGTATCTGGACCACTTGTAGTCAGGGTCGCACAAAAACAAAAACAAAAAAACCACAAAAAAGTGTTCAGTTTAAATTAGAGGCTTCTTGGCTCCAAGCTGCAGCTTTCACAGCAAGTGGTCTTGGGCTGGTGGGAAGAATCTCCGGCAGAAATATCCGGGCAGTTTGGCGCTCTTTTCCACCACTTCTATGGGAGACACACAACCTTCATCATAGAACTCAAATACAAGACTCTGAGCTTCACACACACACAACATAGCTACCAGAAAACTCAGTTTGTAGAATAGTATGCTCTGGCTCATGGCTGTTGCCAGCAGCGGGAAGGTAGCATGGCCAGCCGCTGGAGCATGCTGCATTGGCCGTGCCATTTCCCTGTGCTGGGGTCAGCTCTATGACTGAAAAGCAGTTGGAACCACGCTTTCAAGTTTCTTGGCCAAAGTTCTCGTACTTTACCAGAAGGACTCCTTGCCTTCCATTACTTTCATCTCTGTTCTGTGGCTCTCACCTCGGAGCTTTCTTTCACATTTACAGCTCTCTTTTATAGAGCTTTCCTTTTATTCTGGTTCTCCCTTTTATGGAGGCCGCTCTTTCTTATTAGTTTTCACTGCCTTTTCTCTTCATAGGGGCATATTTCCTTTCTCACTCTCCTCTTCCTCCAGGAGATTTCATTAATACCTTAATCTCTGTCCTCTGGGAACTGCCCTGAGCGTACTTTACCGAACTCTGAGCTCTGGAGTTTCTTTCTCGTTTTTCCTTGTCTCCACATTGGAATGTATCTGGTGTGATTTCGGGCTCCCCGTTGCAGGCACCACTTGTAGAGGATGACACTGTGTAGCTCACCAAAAAAGATAAGGAGGCACTATTCATAGGTGCAAGCCCTGCAAGACCTCAGCAGAGGGAACCACTATCATGGCAAGCACCTTACTGGGCACTGGAACCCTGAGCATCTGATCTCAGGTGTTTATTTATTAACACTCAAGCTCCTCAGGTGTTCTACTGATAGCACGTGCAGCTCATGAGAAATCAAACATGCCCCACATAAATCCAACACCTGAAGACAATACAAAACGCCAAGACCTAGGCAGCCCCTCACCCAACAATGCACAAAACAACCATTTCAAATATAACTAAAAATAAACTTCTCAACGAGCGTCCATCACAACTTCAGCATCGGGAGCAGGGTGCTGTGCCACGGCCTTCGGCGGGATCCCGCAGGTCAGATCACTGGTGCCCCTGCCTTACCTGCAACCTTCCCTTGTAGAAAATGGTCGAGGCTTTGGTGGAGATGGCGCAGCGGGACCACCGTGCCCTGGACTGCTTTGTGGTGATCATCCTTTCTCATGGCTGCCAGGTAGGCGGCCTCTCTCCTCCTGATCCCTGCCAGGCTCTGCAATAGCCTGTCCCTTCTGTGTCCATTGCACCCTTTGCTCTGGAGAGAAGGTAGTGAGGTCCTGTCTCCCTCCTGCTGTGTCTTCAGGGCCCTCTGGTCCTTCAAGGCGTTGCCTTCATAGGTGGGAGGTGGATAGAGAAGCCCTGCCCAGGATGGCAGGAAGGGGAAGGAAGAAGTAAGACCTGTCCACAAAGCTCTCTTTCCTGGTTCCGAAGCCAAATGCAGTAGTCCTGGTTCTCCACTTCTGCTGTGCTCCATGGGGTGATGGCCCTTTGTACTCTTGGGTGGGACACAGGACATTGGGATCCATCTGGTGCTTAGCCACTATTGTACCAGTCCGTTGCGACTGAGTCCCTGTCCAGGTCTCGGATCCTTCATCTTTTTAAGTTGATGGGTTGGAGGCCAGTGAGATGGCTCAGCAGTTAATGGTGATTGCTGCCAAGCCTGGCAACCCAGAACCCACATGGTGAAAGGAGAGAGCCGACTCCTGCAAGTGCATGTGGGGGACCCATAAGCACGTATACAATGGCAACAACAAGATACATGCTGTGCTGGGTTTAGCTGCTTCGGAGGGCCAGGAGGACCAGAAAGCTGACTTTGGAGGTCTAGGTGAGGCCTGGGAATCAGCATTTTGTAAAGGTCTATGGCTGATGCTGACACTGGTGGTGTGGGAACACATGCTCTAGACACAGCTGGCCTGCACTCTCAGGCCCCTTGGAATAGCTGCTGCCCAAGCCTGCTCTATCTCAGCCTGGCGTCCCCGCCTAGGGCCTTCTGAATATGGACCTCCCAAATATGGACCTCCCCACACGAAGCCATGTGACAGGCCTCTGGATTTCCACTCAGGGTCTTGTTTTTGTAATCAAGCCACCTTGCCCTCTAGGCCATCCACCGCCAGTTCCCCGGTGCTGTGTACGGCACAGACGGATGCTCCGTGCCCGTCGAGAAAATCGTGAACACCTTCAATGGGACCCACTGCCCCAGCCTGGGAGGGAAGCCGAAGTTGTTCTTCATCCAGGCCTGCGGTGGTGGTAAGTGGCCTCCCGCACAGCTGGCCGGGAAGGAACCACTGCCTGCTCCCTTCCCCGCCTAACCACTCGCGTGTCCATGGTGCTCTCCACACACAGTCCCAGGTGTCCGCCTCAGGCCTAGAACCAACTGAGAGTTCGGTGCAATGATGTCACAGGCTCATGTGACCCTGATGACTTCAGACCCAGAGTTCCCGTCAAAACAAACAAAGCAGGGCAGGGGGCGATAGCACCATCTGTAAATGCTTGCCGTGAAGGCATGGTGCTCTTGAGTCTGAACCCGGCACCTACGGAAAAAGCCAGGCACAGTGGTGCCTGCTGTAAACCCAGTGCTAGGGAGGTGGAGACAGTAGGGTCTCTTGGGCTTGCTGGCCAACCAATCCAGTGGTTCACCGAGAGACTTGTCTCTAAAAACAGGGCGAGAAGTGGTTGAGGAAGACACCGAATATCAACCTCTGATCCCCACATGCATATGCACACATGCACATGTGTGCACACACGTTTGCGTGCGCACACACATTTTTAGTAGCAAGTAGGATTTTGGTTCCACACATAGAATGGTGTCAGTCTTCAGACTTCTTAGCAGGGTCACCAAGGCCTTTGATGACCTGGACCCCACCAGCGTGTCTCCCCACGCTCTCCTCAGCTGTCCCATGGTGAACCAGGCTCTGGCTTGCTCCTGGTAAATTGTTTGTTTTTTATTTTTGGAGACATGGTTTCATCATGTAACGCTGGCTGTCCTGGGACTCACTATATAGACCAGACTGGCCTGGAACTCGTGGACATCCACCTGCCTCTAGTGCTGGGATTAAAGCCCTGCATCACCACACCTGGCCATCTGTCTGTCTGTCTGTCTATCTATCTATCTATTTAAGTCTGATATGAGTGTTTTGCCTGTAAGCATGTCTGTGTACTATGTGTGCTCAGGAGCCTGTGGAGGCCAGAAAAGGGCTCTCGATCCCTGGAACCGCAGTTAGGGGTGGCTGTGAGCCACCACGTGGGTGCTGGGTCCCCTGCAAGAGCAGCCAGTGCTTTCACCTGCCGAGCCGTCCCTCCAGCCCCAACTCTTCCTGACCTTCTGTTTAAAATGTACTGCCACTGCCTCCAGGAAGTCTTCCTTAGATGCTCCCTTCCTTGACAAGGTTAATCCCAGCACTTAGGAGGTAGAGGCAGGAAAGTCTCTATGGGTTCCAGGCCAGGCTGGTCTACATAGTCCCAGGACAGGACAGCCAGCGCTACATAGAGAGATAAAAAAAAAAAAAAGCTTTTGGGTTAGCCTGGGCTATATGAGATCCTGTCTAACCTCATAAATTGTTCTCCCATGTGGAATTCCAGTCCCTTCTTTGTCTAACTTTGTCCCCACCAGGAAGTATGACCTGCTGTTAAATGCTGTTGCCACCTGGTGGTACCTTGTCACCTAAATACAGAAACATAGTGACTTCCCGGCTCCCTGCCTGCCCGGCTGGGTGTCCAGTTCACACACATGCAAATGCCGGCCCAGGATTTTGATGACTCTACTTGCTGCTGTTTTCTGATTCACCGCTCCGATTTAAAAGGCAACAATTCACCTACCCTTTGTTGGGAGGTGGCACAGGGCCAGCAACTGGTGCGGTCTTATCAGTGGGACGCAGTTTGGTACCGAATGACTCTCTTGGCCAGAGCCCAGCTGTGGCTCAGTCAGGGGTGACCCCTCTTCAGAATTCTATAGATTATGGGAGAAGGGAGGAAGAAGCCACAGTCTGGCCACAGCAGCTGAGGGCTCACAAGCTGAGGGAACACTGCCTCCTGCTCTGCGTGTTAGTCTTACAGGGATGGGAGGTGGGGGAGGGGGTAGCGCCAGCCCTGCCGTGTATGCAGTGTGTACCCTGCAGGTCTTCACATCCGGTTTGCAGACTGACACATGAATAGGGCTGGAGCTGGTGTCCCTGCCCGACTCTCCGTTTTCCCATGTCCACTTCTCAGCAGTGGCCATTCGGATGGTGACCACCTTCCAGGCCACACTACCCAGGGGTCTCTATAGAGGGCCTCGGGCTCATCTGAATTATTTCCTTAGGAAATTGCGGGTTTAGGAGGCATACACACGGACACAGATGTTGTGAGCTGTGACTTGAGTTTCTTTATTTGGGTGTGTTTGAAGCACAGTTTGCATATTAAAGCAAAGGCTTTAATATGATGTAAGTATAAATCTATTTGGTATACACACGCGTGCACACACACATAAACTTAGTGTGTTTGTTCACACTTGTGCATGTTCAAAGGTCAACTGGAGTCATTTCTTTCCTTCCACCACATAGGTCCCAGACTTGGCAGCAAGTGCCTGTACTACTAAGCCCATCTTGTCAGCCCCCTATTTGGAATGGTTTGGATTCCCTCTTCGGGGTACCATAGTTAGGGTAGTTCAGAAAATTCAAGTGGTTGGGTCTGTTAGCATAGACCTTTAATCTTAGCTATTTAGGAAACCATGTCAAGGTGGTCAAAGTTCAAGGCCAGGGCCTGGAAAGATGGATCAGTGGTTAAGAGTGTCTACTATTGCAGAGGACCCAGTTCGGTTCCCAGGACCCACACTGGGCAGTTTCCTGTAACTGCAGCTCCAGGGGATCCGGCACCCCCTTCTGGCCAAAGTGGGCAACTGCATTCATATGCATATACCCCACATCCACACACAATTAAAAATGAATACCGTTCCGGGTGTGGTGGCTCACACTTTTGTTCCCAGCACTTGGGAGGGAGAGGCAGGTAGATCTCTTGTGAGTCCGGGGCCAGCCTGGTCTACATGGCAATTCCCTTGCCAGCCAGGGCCACGAGGTGAGATCCTGTCTCAAGATAACCCAGGTGTGCTCCACCATATCCCGCTTCAGCTTCTTTCCAATGTTGGCAGGGCTCGCAAGCGAAGCCTGCAGGTCCAGGCCGTTCCCTTTTCAGGAGAACAGGAGAAGCACCGTGTGCTGTAGTGACCTTAGTGACACTGGGTGTCTGTCTGTGCTTCCCGCAGAACAGAAAGACCATGGCTTTGAGGTGGCCTCCACTTCCTCTCAAGGCAGGGCCTTCGACAGCGACTCCGAGACAGACGCTGTCCCGTTCCAGGAAGGCCCGAGGACCCTCGACCAGCCAGATGCCGTGTCAAGTTTGCCTACCCCCAGTGACATCCTTGTATCATACTCCACATTCCCAGGTGAGCTCACCGTGTGCCCGCCCCTGGCAGCGTCCTGAGTCATTTCTACCGGGTACCACCTGTGGGGTCCACTCCTAAGCCCCTTCTGGGGGATGATGGGGGGAGTAGGCAAGGCTTCAGACTGGCATGCAGAATAAGAACAGTAATTTTAGTTGGGGGGGTGTGTTGTCCTGGAGAACGAACAAGGGGGGAGACTGGCACTCCCCTCGTCCTCATCAAAGTGCCCAGCACGAGGTGGTAAGGGGGTGGGAACCCTGGCTTCTCAGAACCTTGACTTCTATGGTGAGAAAACAGGAGCCACAGCCAGTCAAGTGGTGCTGAGCCATGAATAGTAGCACTGGGGTGGAGCGGTCCTTGCCACCCGTCAGTGAGCCACAGTCTGGACCTGGCTGCAGCCCGCAGCCAAGGGGAGCGCCATTCTGCTCAGCAGCGCTACAGTCCGGCCTTCCTCCTCCCGCAGGTTTTGTCTCCTGGAGAGACAAGAAGAGGGGCTCCTGGTACATCGAGACCTTGGACGGCGTTCTGGAGCAGTGGGCTTGTTCCGAAGACCTGCAGTCCCTCCTCCTCAGGGTAAGCAGGGACCCCGAGAGGAGGGCCGTGGGTCCCTAGCCAGATGCAAAGGCTGATGGAGCCCTGACTGAGAATCAGGGAGTGCTTTGCTTCTCAAATGAGGACTGTGACCGTGGCGATGCCATTTGTCCCGTTTGCAAAGTGCCATCTTCCCCTGCCTCTGTAGAGGCAGGCAGACACCCGGTTCCCAGATGATGGTGGTCTTAAGTGCTAGGTAGGGTGGCTTGGTGGCGAGAGCATGGTACCCTGAAGCCTGGCCATGTGCCCCATCCTGAACTCCATGACAGTCCCCCACATGCTCTCTTTTTTAGGGAAGGTCAAAGTAGCCCGGGCTGGTCTAGAACTTGCTATGTAGTGGGCAATGACCTTCAACTTTTGATCCTCCTCCATTTCCTGAATGCTGGGATTACGGGTGTAGACCACCACACCCAATTGATGCAGGTTTGGGGTGTCATACATGCTAGACAAGTAATTAGACAACTGAGCTCCATCCCCGGCCCCATGTCATTGACCCTTGACCGTCAAGCATTGTGATTCTATCCAGTGTGTCCCCTTCCTGGGGACCTCCGTGCGACTGGACGGGGAAGGGGCATGTCAGAGCCCTGCTCCACTCTGCTCCACAACAGCCACCCCAACTCAGGGCACTTGTGTAAATGGTATTTAAAATAACAGTTTTCCTTTTAAAAAAGAGGTGTGGGTGTGGCTGTTTTCTGCTGTTTGAGTCTGGGCTCTCAAAGGCTGCTGTTAACTTTTCTCAGTGGCAACTTGACTCCGCCCCTCTGTTTCAGGCTGAAAGATTTCTAACTTGTAACATTTTTAAATCTCAGTCAGCTCAAAGGGTTAAGGAAAAGAACAGAAAAGAGAGAGAGAGACAAACCTTTATAGCCCTTTTCTGGCTGACTTAATCTGTCTCAGCCTAGGGAACTGAACTAACTCTAACCCCCTCGGATTCAGCGTCTCCCTGCACTGCAATTACTTAGAAAGATCTAAATTGTAACTTCTAGTTAGTCCACTTCGTCTGAGTCTTATTTCTGCCTGCTTCCCTATCAGCCTTCCTTATCAGCAGCTTTCCTGCTCTCTCTTTCCCTGTCCTGCAGCAGCTGTCATTCTCTCTCTTACATACCTCCCTCCAAGCTGTTCCCAGGAGTCCAATCAGCATGTAACCACAAGGGGGAGGAGCTTTTCTTTGGCAAGGCTTACTCTACAGGCTTGCTCCCCAGGAGGACCCTGCTGGTTTCCCCTGCTCTGCATGGTTGCACACCCTGGGGCTACAGGATTCACTTCTGGTCCTGATCTAGGCTCTGGCTAAGCAGCACTCAGGAGATGAGACTGGAGAGCAGCCACCTCCCACCGTTCCAGTGGTCCAGGTTCCAAAGCCTGGGGCAAGTGACTCAGAGGCCACTGGTGCCCTACAGGGCAGGGGACAGCCAGAGCCACGCAGCACACATGGTCTCTGTGCCCCTCTCCATTGCCCCCAACCTTTTGAGTCTGATTGGAGTTGTGAATTCTGTATTAGAAAACTTAAATGTTCCATTCTTTCACAGTAGCTGAGGTGTTTGTTCTGTAACCCACCTCAGGAAGTTGTAGGTGGGGTCCCCTTCCCGTGGTCCCTTCAGTGGCCCTCCCCTTTCAGGGCTTCTTCTCAGCCCCTGCCTCAGTCAGGGACACGGAACTCATGGATTCCCCCTGTGGTTCTGTTTTGCAGGTTGCCAATGCTGTTTCAGAGAAAG
Organism: Cricetomys ansorgei; assembly: GCA_026225945.1. NCBI lineage: Eukaryota > Metazoa > Chordata > Mammalia > Rodentia > Nesomyidae > Cricetomys > Cricetomys ansorgei. Next base: position 2,906,918 of record JAMJFZ010002251.1, read on the forward strand.
GGATTTATAAGCAGATTCCTGGCTGTTTTAACTTCCTCCGGAAAAAACTGTTTTTTAAAACTTAATGAGGCCGGGCTCAGTGCCTCCTTGTTCTCCCCAACCAGACATCTGTGGCCTGGAGGTGGCTGTCCCCAGCAGTCAGGCTCCCAGCAGCTCCCAGGCTGGGGAGAGATGCCGAGCTGTGGAAGGAGAGGGAGGGTGCTGCGGGTGCCGCCCAGCCTCTTCATCTGTTCAGGGCCTGTGGCCTGTGACCCCCAGGTCCTCTCTCGAACGAGGCTTCTCTGCCACTGCGCTGACATGTGGGTCACATAATCCCAGTCATCTCTGGTCCCTACCTGCCCAGTGCGAGGAGCGCACCTCCTGAGTTCTGCCAACCAGAGATGTCTTCAGACATCGTCACACGTGCCCTGTGGAGGGACATAGCAGCCCCACCGGAGAACCATCGTCCACAGGGGTCCGTGGCTGCAGACACTCCCGAGTCTCTCCTTCGAGACCCGCAGTCCAGCTGGCCCCGTGTGAAAGCCTGGATCTGTGAGTCTCAGCCACGTTTCCAGAAGGGTCGGTTCTTCCTTTAGCACATTAACTTATTCTTAAAAAATAAATCGGAGGCAAAAGGACTTTCTTTTGCCCGTGTGGTCCCCACCCCTACCTCTGCTCGATGTCCTTCCCCACAAAGGAGTCTTTTGCTTTTTTTTTGAGCATTTCTCCATGTCTTCTAAGATTCCCCCCCTGAGCCCAGGAGGTGACTGTGGTGGGAGGCAGGAGACCCACAGATCAGGTCTGAAGGATCACGGTTACCCTACTGAAGACACCTGGCCGGAGCTCGGCTGTTCTGAGTCCCAACCTCTGTCTGTCTCCCAGTGTCTTCTTGCCAAGCGACTCCTTTCCCCCACGGCAGTGACTGCCCAGCGGTGACATGCTGGACTTCGCTGGAGACGATGCTGTCCCTGGGGTCTTTAAAGCTGTCCTGACTTCTACTTATTTTTCTTTTTTCTGTTTTCAGAAGCCTTTGCTTTGTGACTACCCACTTGAGCTTGGACGGCAGGCACCAAGCCTTGTTTTCTTATTTCTGAGCTGCGTTCCGACTTTGTAGCCCAGGCTGGCTTCCGGTCCCTTTCCTGCTCCCTCCTCAGTCCCGGGATGACAGTGCACCACCCACCAGCTCCTCCACAGGCCCTGAGGTTAGGTAGGGTGTCCTGTTAATAAGACAGACTCAAACCAGGATGTGATTCATATAGTCACTTTATTACTGCTGTCCTTCCGTGACATTCCCAAGGAGACAGTCCCAGAGACGTCTTTGGTTAGTTGTTTGCAATCACCTGTGGGACACACAGGAGGGGAGGAGGTTAACCCAATGGCTGAGCATCGAGTTCAGTGACTCTCAGGGAGAAGGAAGCTTAGTCACAGCTCTCCCTGACCTGGGAGACTCTTCCTGTAAAGAGGGGTCCTAGCCTGGAGTCCTGCTTGGGCTTTGAGCCAGAAGGCCACAAATCTCTAACAGTTACACGCCAAAGGTACAGATGTGCATGGCATTTGATGTCATTTGTTTCTTTGTTTTTTCTGAGACAGGGTCTCACGACATAGCCCTGGCTGTCCTGGAACTCACTCTGTAGACCAGGCTGGCCTTGAACTCACAGAGTTCTGCCTGCCTCTGCCTCTGCAGTGCTGGGATTAAAGGCCACCACTGAGAAGGGCTGATTCATTTCTTAAAATGAACATTTGAGGCACTAACATGGTGGTTGGGGGTGCTGTCACTTGACCAATTAGGAGGGTCAGATACTTCTTGGGGGTGGTTTTTAGTGCCAGGATGGAAGCCAGGGTTGTAAGTGCTCTCCTACTGAGCTACACAACAGCCCCTGGGCTTTTTAAATTTTATTTATTTCCTGAGATGGCGGTTTCTCATCTCCGAGGCTGGTCTCAAAGCTGCCGTGTAGCCAAAGATGACTGAATTCCTGAGCCTCCTACCCTCTCCCTGGGCCGGGATCCTCCGAGCATTTTAACATACGGCCTGCTGGTTTCCATAGCACAGGCATTCAGACCGGAGTACAAGGATCTGTGTCCGGGGTCGCGCACTGCAGTGAGCGACTCGGGCATAGAAAACAGAAAATTACAAACGAAAAACCTCCCTCACGATGCTTGTGCCGTGGACACCTCACCGCTGTTCAGATCGACAGGTGACAGCCGAGTGCGTTAATCAAGTAAAATGTGACTCCGGCCTTAGGTTAGAAGACAGTATGCACAGTTAGCTGTGGGGCTGTCTCTGCTGTTCGTGTTGAGACGGACTTACTATGTAGCCCAGGTTGGCCTTTAATTTATATTTTGCCTCAGCCCACGTGTTTTGATCACAGGAGGCGCACCACCACGCTTGACAACATTTGGCTGGATTTTTTCGAGACAAGGTCTCTTGTAGCCCAGGCTGGCCATAAAAACGATCCTCCTGCCTCTGCCTTCCGGGTACTGGGCGTTACACGCCTGCACTACCACCATGTCAGGCAATACAGGTTGTTTTCTTTTTTTTGGATTTTGTCTCCTATGCACACGAAGCCCAGAAGAGCACAGCCCAGTGACGACCTCTGTAGAGCGGGAGCAGAGGCGTAAAGCCAGGAGATCTCCACTCTTTACTTGACAGGCTCCTATATTCTCTTCATAAACAGTATTTTAAATAAAGAAATGTACTCCCTTCTGAACAGAACAATACAGCTGCGGTTGCTGAAGCCCCCATGTTGCCATTTTTCAGGGGGCATTCGTTGAAAGGACGACTTCCGGATCCCCTTGACTGCGCCCTTCCTCGGCAGCTCGCTGGCCTCGGCTCAGTACCTACAGCTGTCTAGGCAGGCGTTCCTGGGCACCTCGGGTTGCAGCTGCTTGAGACCCAAGGCTGCAGGCACACACACTGTGGCCTCGGGCTGGGACCCTGGGAGGCTCCCATTGCTCCTGTGGCTGCTGGGCCAGCCTTCCCCAGGGACAGCTGGCTACTCAGCTCTCCATCCCTGTAGCTCCCCCCCACCCCCACCCCTATCCCCAGCATTCTGCCGAACTGGCTGCTCTCCCAAGAATGCAAGGGCTCTGCCCAGGTGCCCAGCAAGGTTTGCTTTCCCTTTTGGTCTCCCTGACTCCCGCCCCCAGCCATCTGCCCTGCTGTGTCTGCCTGTGTCTGCCTGTGTCTGTCTGTGGCTGGGAACAGCAGGTGCTGGGACAAGTCATGCTTTGGGTCCCGAAGGTGCTGCCAGGCTGGGCTGCATAGTGACTAATGCAGCAGCTGGGACCACAAAAGAGGATCCCAGGATTTGGCTGAGACAAAGCCCACAGCATCTTCCAGTCCAATCATGGAGACCCCTTTGAAATGCCCTAAGCTGGCTTTAGATTTCCCTCTGCCAAAGTTTAGTCTGGGCTCTCTCTCCAGTTCACAATCCTGCAAACCAAAATGGAAAAACAAGCCCTTCTAAAGCCTAACCCTCCTCTTGGTTTTACCTTTCTCTGTAACTTATTTAAAAAAGCACTTATTAGTGCATGTGTGCACACGTGTGTGTGTGTGTGTGTGTGTGTGTGTGTATACACCACAGCACAAGTGTGAAAGTTGGAGGGAGTCTGTTCTCTCCTACTATGTGGGTCCCGGGGATTGATCTCAGGTCATCAATCAGACTTGGTGCCAAGTGCCTTTATCCCACTGATCCATTTCTGAGCTCTAACAAACTTTCTTGGAAGCTCTGGGGCTGAGTCTAGTTGTGGTCCCTGCGGGCAGACAAATGAATGAGAAGCTGGCAAGTGTGAGCAGCAAACTTGGAAGCAGTCTGGGGCTGGCTTTGACAGCACCCTGTCCCTCCGGCACATGCTCACAGCTGCCAGTTGGTACTTGGTGCCCTAACAGTCTAATTCAATTTAAGGTTCCCTGCAAATTGAATCGGAGACCAGGAGACAATGGCAGCTTCCCTTCTTTGTGGGCTCTGCCACAAATGCCACCATCCCTGCTGTCCCTGGCTGTCCTGGCTGAGGAGTCTGGCTCAGTTCATGTCCCATTTTACAGAAAAGCAAACCAAGGGGGTAGCCACACAGGCGTGGATTAAAGTGCACCCTGTGGGCAGAGTCCCCTCCCCTCTCCAGACCCCATGTCAGCAGTACCAGTTTCCTGCTGCTTTCCCTGACTCCTGTCTGTATCCTCAGCTGCTCTGGAGGGCCAGCGTGTCCCAAGGTTCCTCCTGTCTCTGCCTCCCCAGCACTGGGATTACAACCTGGGATTGTAATCTGGGGATTGAACTCGGGTCCTTGTACTTGCAAGGAATGCACTGTACTGCCTAACGTTCCCTGTGATTCATTTAAGAATAATATAGTAAAAAGAAATTGAGTTTCCAGGAGAGGACTCCTCTCTGGGACACACAGTGACAGGAATACGCTCAGCCCATTTTCCTGGGAGTGATCCAACATAGAACTGAACAGTCCTTTGCCCTGGGGCAGATGGGGAAAGGTGGTCATCTTACAGGGTGTGGGGGATCTAAGTGCTGATAGCTAAGGCTGTAGGGGCCTCAAGCCATTGCCTGTGGGTTTTGCAGGTAAATATGATTCCTGACAGCAAGGGAGGGTGGGAGCTGGGCCTCTATACCCGTAGGAAGAAATGAGGTACATTTGCTGATCCTGGGAACCCCTGGGAACCCCTGCAGGCCTCATGGCAGACTGTGGACTCAGGCTGGCGGCTCTTACCTTGTTGATCCAGCTGATGTAGTCAGAGACTCTGGTGAAGACAGACGGCTTTCGGGGGTAGTTGCAGCCCAGAGAAGAACCGAAGCTCACGATGCCGTGCACCTGCCACTGGCCGTTAGATGCCTGGCAATTCAGCGGTCCGCCGGAGTCTCCCTGAGGAACCCAGATGGGCATGAAGGGAGGATGAGGCTGCCCAATGGGACCTGGTTCTTACTATACTCCTGTTGTTCTCTGAGGTCACTGTTCTCTGAGGCTAGCCTTATGGTCGCAGGAGGTGGCACCTTACATACAGGAGCTGGCTTTTTACAATTTTTGGATCCATGGCTTCACAATGTGGCCCCCCTGCTCGAGCCTCGTAAATGCTGGCATTACAGGTGTGGAATATCACGCTGGCTCTGCTTCCATTCCCCTCCCCCCCCAGGACAGGGTCTTTCCATGTAGCTGAGGTTGAGCTAAAACTCACAACAATCCCCCTGCCTCAGCCTCTCCAGTGCCGGGATGATAGTTATGTGCCCCATGTTGTGACTATGCACTTTCTATGTATCTCTTCACCCCATGATGCCAGCCTATGATGCCAGCAGGAACCTCTGGGGTTCACTGGAGAAGGCAACTGAGTATTCAGAGGCTGGGATTTGCCCAAGGGAGACCACGGAGTGTGTGTGTGTGTGTGGGGGGGCGGTATGTCTGTGCAGTCAAGGCACTGACTGTATCTGAAGGTATGGGGTCCCCTTTCCCCCTCAGCAGAACCTGCCTATAGCAAATCCTTCAGTTTGTGGCATTGCTTTGAGAAGTCTTCTGTAGCAGCTACTCCAAGAGCCACTGAGGGGCATTGCAGTGGGAAGACAGTAATGAGAGATCCGGCTGAGATCCAAGGAAAGACTAAAGACTTCCTAGCAAAGGCTACAGGGTGACGGAGCTCAAAACACCTTTTCTGGGGAACTATGATTCTGAAATGTTTTGGAACAGTATCCAAGGCTCCTTCCTGCCCACGAAAGAGGAAGAAGATGGATCCTAGGACACCCCCCACTCTCACCTGCCTCCACCCCCACCACATCCCCCCCCCAATGTTTTGCTGTAGACTGGGGCACCTGGTTGTGGATACTCACATTGCAGCTGGAGGTCACACCATCACCGCCGGCGCACACCATGCTGGTCTTCACGGAGCTGCCCCACCAGCTAGCTTTGGAGCAGGTGGCATAGTCCACGACCAGCAGGCGGCCCTGTTGAAGGACATCAGGACTGGCCCCGCCGGCTGCATGAGACCAGAGAGAAGGCATGAGGGGGCAGAGAGACTCCCAAGTAAGAAGGAACCCATGGGACTGTCGGTTAAGGGCTTGAAGTGAAAACATCGGAAGCTGGGTTCAGATCCCAGTGCTCACGGGAAGAGCCGAGTGTGGCTGTAGGGGTGGGGGCATAGACGGGAGGATCCCTGGAGCTTGCTAACCATTTATGCAATATGTGGGGGATCAGGGGTGGGGAGAAGTATCGCTGCTGAATTTTCTGTCCACCTCTTCCTTTCTGGGTCCATGTCACTTTCCCCCTCCCACAGGGTTGCAGTGGAGGCAGCCATGTTAGTCCATACTATGTCTTCAATTAATTGATGGTGTTTGGATATCGGTTCAGGGGTGAACACCCGACTCATGCTAAAGTCAACGATATCCTTCCTCTGGATTTTGGCGAGGTCTTAAGAGATGCAAGCTGTTTTCTTTTACAGATAAGGATGAGACAGAAAAGACACTCTGAAGGAGAACTTCTGATTCCTTACAAGCTTCAAACTCCTTGTTCTGGAATGTTCCAGACACCTAGCTGCCCTTTGGTTGGGATTCCTATTTTTGCTGGCTCGATCCACAGGTTTCTGTTACTTCACTATGACAGGAAGCCATCTAGAACCTTCTGGCTGAGGGGAAAAATATTCCGTGGTGAATGTAGTTTTCCTCAGGGCCCCAGGGACCCTGTCAACATCACTGCCACAGATGGCCAGGATAAAGTTCATTTTCATTGTGTGTCTGTGTGTGTGTGTGTGTGTGTGTGTACGCACACATGTACATGCATGTTAAGGTCAGAGGTCAACCTCTAGTGCCATCCCTCAGGTGCCATCCACCTTGACTTCTGAGTCAGGCTCTATCACTAGCTTAGGGCTCACCCGACTGGGCTAGGCTGGATGGCTCTGGAACCCCAGGGAGCTGCCTGCTTCTCCTTCCCCAGAGCTGGGATTATTAAGTACGTACGACCACACCTGGCTTCTTTACATGGCTTCTGAGAGCTGAACTCTGGTCCCTGTGTTTGCAAGGCAAGCGCTTTACCAGCTGAGCTACGCCCCGATTCTCATCACCATTCGTCAATGGCAGTTTACCAGGCTCGCCAAACACAGTCCCCTCAGCAATATTTACTCCCGTTCCACAGATGGATCGTGGTAGCCATGGGATTTAAGGCACTTGCCCAGGACTGCTCTAATTAGCACACAACTGGCACTTGGTTAACACTTGCCAGGGTCCAAAACACTTCACACACGGTCTTCCATCCTCACACGGGCTTTCCGCTTTATAAACGAGGGGACGGGCTTTAAGTGATTTTCCGAAGGGCCCATCATGAGCGATGTGTATATCCGAGGAGCCTGAGGTACCTCCTCACCTCTCCCCATTGGCCTTCTTCCGTGGTAGATGGACCTCAGTCCTCTCTACCAGGAAAATGCCTACCACTGGAAACTGCACTGTGTCCAGGGGTGCTCATTACTGAACCAATCACCAGTGACCAGATCACTAACCAATCAAATGCTAGGACACAGTATCATCAGACCTGGCCCAGCTCTAGATGGTGGGAAGAGGCTCTGATGAGGGCTCTGGGGACTTCATGGACATCTCTGCCCTATTTTATAGACAAGGAAGCCACCAGAGAGGCTCAGTAATGTGCCCGAACCACACAGCCAATAGCAGGAGAGCTGAGATTTGAACCAGGTATACTTACCAGTCCTTGGTAGCTTGCCCCTCTGGGCAGCCAAACACCCTAGGGACAGAGGGGACACCACCTCCCTTCCCTGCCAGGCCCTGGGTTTCTGTGCTTGCTCTTACTTACTCTGCAGCCGGCCCCAGCCGGTGACGTAGCAAGGGTAGTTGTTGGGAAGAACTGTGCCGGCAGCGGGGAGGCAAGCTGTCTGTATCTTGCTGGTCAGGGTCACTGGGCTGGCCAGTTTGAGCAGGGCAATGTCATACCTGGGTCAGGGAAAAGGCAGAACACCAAAGGTGTTGGCTACTCCTCGCTGCCCCGTTTCCAACCAACCTTCATTGCTTTGCTATGAAGGCTCCGCAGGCTGAGCCCGCTGGCAGGGTAGCAGGTTCCCCCAACAGTCTTTGCTTTTCCCTCCTCTAGTAACTCCACCATTCCCACAGAGGCTCAGGCAGCTTTGGGGGTGGCTCCACCTCCAAAAGGGGAGAGCCCCTTCCCTTCCCCAGGGAAGGGGCAGAAGAGGAGTGGGTCGATCCCCACCCCCACCCCTACCCTCGGTCTGTACCGCTGCCAATCCCACCCCTAAGGGCACCAGACAGGACAGGACATACCCACTGGCGACACTATTTTTGTTCCATTTCTCATGTACCACTGACTTGGTGACCGCAACAGCCTGTGAACCGGCTTCCTGGGTGGAGAGGCTGTGTCGGCCCAGCACCACACGGTAGGTCTTGGTGTTGCTGTGAAGGGTAGAGTTATAGGTCAGTGACTTCTTTTTCTTTTTTTCCTCCATCCTCTGCAAACAAGAACACCCCAATCTAGAGTGCTCTCAAGGAAACAGTTCCAAGAACCATCACTGGTATTCCCCAGAAGGTGGGTACTGGGTTTTCCCTCGCTCCTGGCACAAGGCACTGAGAGCACCCGGTGTGTGGACAGGGGAACTCAACAGTACTGAATCACAGATAGACTTGCGCCTGTGTCCCAGCCAACCGAGCGGCGACTCTCTAGGCTCCTTTACAGCCTGTGGATCAGGTCACCTGGGGACCCATGCTCTAGGGCTGAGTGGCACCCGAGGATTTGGAGAACAGCTAGGTGAGCAGGGGAAGGTGGTCAGTTACCTGATGCAATGCGCAGCTGTCAGAACCCAGTTATTGGCCACCAGGGAGCCTCCGCAGGTGTGGAACCATCCCCCTTGAGTACTGTACTGCAGGGAGACCTGGGGAGAGGGGAGCACAGCTGCGTGGGTGGGAGGAACTGGTTTCTCAGTTCTTAAATAGACTGACAGCTGGACTGAGGCAGGCAAAGTGGGCGGGCTACTTACCTCAGGTCCCAACTTAAGGGGATACCCTCAGACCTCAACCATTGAGATAAAAGCATTTCCCTTTTCCCCGTTAGGGTCTGCTGGCACAAAGTCGAGGATGACCTAGAATCCCTGGTCCTCCTGACTTTGCTGGGGCTACAGATGTGTGCCACCAAACCCAGTTAAGATAAAAACAAAGATGGCTCAGCAGTTAAGAGCATTGACTGCCCTACCAGAGGTCCTGAGTTCAATTCTCAGACACCACAAGGTGGCTCACAACCATCTATAATGTGTCTGATGCCCTCTTCTGGCATGCAGGTGTACATGCAGATAGAGCACTTACACACATACATAAATAAATCTTGTTTAAAAAAAGCATTTGAATGGTTTATAGAAAAAATTAACACAAAAGCTGGCTGTGGTGGTACATTCCTGTAATTGAAGCCTTTGGCTAGAGGAAGCAGGAGATCAAGGACAGCCTTGACTACCTGGCAAGTTCCAGGACAGCCTAGGTGAACGTTATCCTAGCACTCAGGAGGTGAAGGCAGGAGTTCAGGGTCATCTGTGATTATATAAAAAATTTGAGACCAGCTTGGAATATATGACTCATCTGAAAAAAACATTTCAAAGGCAACTGATTTTTGAGTCCCCCTCCATGCTGTGGGGAGCTATTTCTTTACTTCTCAATAAACTTGCCTGGTTACCCTTCAAAATTAAAACCAATGGTTCAGTCCTGGCTTTACTGCTCGTGTCCAGAATCTTACGTGGGGCTGCGGATCAAACCCAGGGCTTCCTGAAAACACCAACTGAACAACAGTCCCAGCCCCTGGATCAGATTTAAATCTTGACTTTTCCCCAGCACAGTCGGGTGACTTTGGCTGTTATGAACCACTCAGAGTCCCAATTCCTTGATCAGGAAAAGAGGGAACACTTGGATAGGGCTCTCTGCATCTCTGATAATTCCAATAGAACAACATTCTAAACTTTAAATTCTGTGGCCCTTGCCATGTGACACGCATCTTTCTGAGCTGGTCACATTGAGTCATTCCCTGTCACTCCTGTGACCCCCACAGGGTACCATTTGTTATTTATTATTGCAGATAGAGCACTCATATAAATAAAATAAATGAATCTTTAAAAAAGTAGAATATATAAAACATACTTGGTGTTGGGTCTGGTGTCTGAGTCTGGGTCTTACAATCCTACATAGTGTAACAGGGTTCTAAACCTAAGCAGGCCCCCAGACATTAGCACAACCGACTCCATGATGGAAGTGCCATTCAGGCTGTGAAAGTCAGCACAGACACAGCACCATCAGCCAAAACTAAAAGAGACGCCTCATCCCTGAAAGCCCATAGTTCTGGGAAAGTCTCTAAATGTCCTAACCTTGCTTTTTTAGCTCCTATAGTTCTGCTTCTGGCTAATTGTTCTTGTCACCTGAAGTATTTCAATCCAGGACGTGGTTTCTGTGCCTAAAAGCTCACCCTGAGAAAGGCTCGGGGCTACACCTGGAGTCCAGACACCTAGTGTAGACACCAGCCAGCTAATAAAGACTTTCTCTTGGCTTAAACCCATGTCTGAGCAGTCTTCTCCGGTGATCACCCCACAACAATAGCAAGATCCTGTCTCGAAACTATCAACAGCAACAGAAATTATTTCTACATCCAAACTGTTCAACTACTAAGTGCGAATTATGCCAGCCAAGAGAGATTTATAAAGAACATCAATTGTAAAGGTCACACATGTCCTATGAGAGATTTAGCAATTTGTGCCTGTGCCCAGATAAGTATTTCAGTTCTGATGTGGCTACGATTGTATCAGTGTAAGGAAAGTTATTTAATAACATCGGTAACAGTGTAATTAAGAATGAATGTGCATAAACATCCCTGATTGGCCCCCTTCAAACAAAGAGCATTTGCATAGGAGAGGTGACTGACTTACAGGGTAACCGTATGTGCAAGCGAGCATCTAACTTTAGATCAACAGGCAGTGCAAATGTGTGTCTCAGTGTAATGGGTCCGGAGCCGCTGGTTTTTGAGATCTTCTGGAAAAGTTATCTTTCCCTCAGCTCCCAACTTGGCCAATCCTGCAGTAATGTATTGTATTGGGAAATTTCCCATGCTGCCCACCAGTCCTTATAATAGACCCACCAGTGTGGTTGACTCACCTGCCAGGGCCAGCTGTTGGGTGAGGCCTCAACACCCCCAACTACCCTGCTCGTACCGGGCTGGGACTCATAAGTGGGGTACCCGCAGCTGAGAGCTGTGAAAAGAGAGTATAGTTTCGGTTGGGAATGGTATTTGTGGACCTCCCCAAATCCCACCAGGAAACCCTTGCTTTGGAAGGATCTAAAAGGTCAGCGAGTCCTGCCCTGCACTCCACTACCTAGCCGGCATTTGAGTTTGCTAGGTAACTGAGGCTGACCTTGAATTTGGGATGCTGTCTCAGCCCCCCAAGGGCTGGTATTACCTCAGTGCCTCATCGAGTCCTGCACCGAGCTTCCTATAAGCCAGGGACTAAAACCGTGGGAGAGGGGACAGCTATCCAAGGAAAGGACAAGAGCATCCCGTTCCCAGCTTCGCCAGACAGGGGTTACCTCCAGCCACCAACGCAGATAGCAACAGTGTCCTGATCATGGTGAGTCAGTCCGTGGATGTCTGTAGGTCTGACCCTGGCTACGCTTCACTTTTATGAGTGGGTTTATCAGCCAGAGAAACGGAAGGAGTGTACAAGGTGGAGATTTTCCCAAAGCTCAGTGGAAGAAATGGCTGGACTTCAAATATTTGTTTCCATTTCTTTCCACCTGTCATCATGGAAGTATACTGAGAAACAAAGCACAGATCGCTACTGAGGCTTGGCTTCTGCTGGGTGTGCCAGCACACACCTGGAATCCCAGCACTGGGGAGGCGGAGGCAGGGTGGTCAGGAGAGGGTGCTTGAGGCCACCCTGGGCTACACAAGACTGTTTCACCAACCCCTCCCCAAATAACAACAAAATACAACAGAAATGTAGATTCTGTTTGCGTTCAAGAGACTGTGCTGTATGTTAGGGGAGGAGAATAACCCTGTTTGCTCTTGGAGTTGCATTTTCAGAAGGAAACCTTAGGGCAGCATGCAGAGAGCACACTGCATTCCCGGCCAGAGGCTCTCTGCTGGGCGCCATCAGTCACCAGGGGCACTTGATGATGTCTGCGGATGTTTCTGGTTGTCGTGGCTTGGGTTCAGAAGCTACTGGCACGAAAATTCAGAACAGAGAGGCTGCTGGGCATCCTGTAGGGCACAGGACCACAAAGGAATTGTCATACACTAGTCACCAAGTGTCCTGAGACTGAGAACGCCTTAGACCAGGCTGAGGCTGGCTTTGCGGGCTTGGGTGAGAAACTGTAAGAGCAAAAGTTAGTATTTAAAATTTAGCTACTGTGCCTAAGATATCTTTAAAAGAAAAACAGATAACCTGTTGGAATGCTAGGTGGGGCTGTTCAGGTGAGATAGTCTTGATGTAACTGCTTGAATTATTGGGGTGACTAGAGCCGAGGTTGACCCTACTGCACCGGATGTGCTTGGTCGTTGTTGGTGGGAGATAACCCAGACAGGAAGTACATTAGGATAGATGCATGCCATCATGGCCTTCCGTGTTCCACCTTTTAAGCACTCAGGCCATGTGACTGGGGCCTTTCTGTGGGAGTTCTGGAGGTGGCAGGTTCACTCCATGAGTCCCTCAGAAAGGCTGTGGTCAGAGTCCATCTTCCTGGCCAGTATTTAATTAAAGCTTGCTTGCTACAAATTTGGCTCAATTGTGGTGGTCTTATTCTCAAACGGATTTTCAATTTACAAAACATATACCCAGTTTGCTACCCAGTGTCCTGGGGAGATTTTCAAAACACAGAGGACATGCTTGCTTATGGGGAAGGGCCAGACGGACCCAGGTGAACGAATCCAGCGCCGAGCCAAGGACAATGTGTCAGATGGGGGCCTTCGTTGGGATGGATTGGAGATGTGTTTATTAATTAATTACTTCGCATGTGTGGTGTGTGTGCCCCGCCCATGCATGCATGTGCAGAGGCCAGAGCAGGACCTTGCTCTCCATTTAATACTTCTTTGGTATGTTTGAGACAGGGTCTCACTATGTAGCCCTGGATGGCCTGAAACTCGCTGTTATAAACCAGGCTGGTCTTGAACTCACAGAGATCCATCTGCCTCTGCTTCCTGAGTGCCAGGATTAAAGGCATATGCCATCAAGCCAAGACCCATATTTATTTATTTTGGATTTTTGAGCCAGGGTTCTCTGTGTAGCCCTGGCTGTTCTAGAACTTGCTCTGTAGACCGGGCTGGCCTCAAACTCAGAGATGCTCCTGCCTCTGCCTCCCGAGTGCTGGGATTAAAGGTGTGTACTACCACCACCTGGCAACCCTTATATTTTTTAAACAGAGTCTCTCACTGAACACGAAGTTCTCCAATTATGTGAGGCTGGGTGTCCAGCAAACTCCTAACATCTGCCTGTTTCTGCCCTCCAGTGCTGGGGTTACAGGTATGTGTGGCCATGACCAGCTTTTCAGGGGATGCTGGGGATTTGAACTCGGCTCCTTTGCTTGCTTGAACAGCAGGGACTCTAACGCACTGAGCCATCCATCACCGCAGCCCCTACTTTATCTTCATTATTTTGTTGGGGTAGAGGTTTGATACAGAATCTCACTCCGTAGCCAAGGCTGGCCTCTAACTCATAGCAATCCTTCTGCCTCCACCTCCTGTGTGCGGGGATAACAGGAAGATGTGTGCCACCAGGGCTGACCCTCAGATGTGTCTTCTTATCCGCTCCTAAGACAACATGGTTTGGATTTTCTCCATCTTCTGAATGGGGTTAGGTCTGTTTTAGGGGCAAGGGGGGCAAGACTGTTCTAGGAAGGGCTCAGGCAGAGACAGGCAGGGTACCTTTAGACGCCTGCGTGTTTCTTATTTAGCCCAAAGCTTGTGAAACCTGTCCCATTATTTCAGATGAGGAGGCTGAGCTTCATGGCTTGCCTCAAGATGCACAGGGTCAGAGTGTCAGAATGAAGCTTTAAACAGGGGATGATCTGATTCCGAGGCCATCCCCTAGAACTTCCCTACACACCCTGCTGGTGAGGGGGAAGTAGAAGCGATGGAGTTTCTCTCTGTCCTTAGGCTATTGGTTTCCTTAGTGTAACAGACTCAGGGCTAGTGGGACAGCCTAAAAAAGAAGATTTATTTATTTATTTATTTATTTATTTATGGTTTTTTGGAATCAGGGTTTCTCTGTTGGAACTCTAGCTGTCCTGGAACTCACAGAGATCTGCCTGCCTCTGCTACCAGAGTGCTGGGATTAAAGCCACTGCCTGGCTGATTTGTTTATGTTTAAATTAATACATATAATGAGTGTGTTCCTGTGAGTGTTGGTACCCACAGAGGCCAGAAGAGGACATTAGAGCTCCTGGACCTGGATCTATCTCGGGAGGCAGAAACAGACAGATCTGAGTTCGAGGCTGTCCTCATCTACAGAGTGAGTTCCAGGAAAGTGAAACAAAACAAAACAACAAAAAACATCCATTTATGGATACTGGGTGATGAACAATGTTTGTTGTCTGGGTCAGTTGGGATCAGTTGGAGCCAATGAACTAATCCCTTGTAAAACTTAAGGATTTTAGTAAATATTCTATTCCTTCCCCCGTGTAATGCGTTCTATGCTGTTTAATAAAGACAGAGCAAAGCCCTCTGTGAGGGACAGACACGCAGTCACCCAGCAACACATGCACACACACACACACACACACACACACACAGACACACACACACACACTGTCACCCAGCAACACACACACACACACAGACGCACACGCACACACACACACACAGAGAACACACAGAAGAGACCATCTCACACACAGTCACACACAGGGACAGACAGATTCACAAGACAGCCTCCAGGCAGGCACAGTGGCCAGAGTATGGAAGCCTCTGGGGGTGTGAAATAGAGAATTCAAATCTGGGCTCACACTTGGTTAAGCAACTCCAAGGGAGAGTGTCTTTACTTCTTTCTTTAATGCATTGTTATTGGTGCCTCAGAGCTCATCCCCACAGCACGTACTTGATGCACACAACAAAGGGCTGGAGTTGTAGCCCAGCCGGTAAAGTGCTTTCCCAGTGAAGCCCTGGCTTGGAATCTTGGCACTGCAGAAAGTTAGGTATGGTGGCCCAGGTCTGTAACCCCAGGGCTCTTGGGGCAGAGGCAGGAGGATTGAGTGTTCATCTTCAGCTGTGCAGAACTTTACCTGAACTACATGAGACCCTAGCTCAAAAGAGAAAAAAAGGAGGGAGGGTGGGGGGAATCCAGGCACAGCTGTGGGACTGGGGTGTGGATGGAAAGCTCAGGGCAAAGGAGTCTTGCAAAGATGAGGGGTGTTGGGGTACAGAATCCTATTGGGTTGGAGGTCAGAGGACCTATGTTCTGGTTCTAGCTCTACCCACAATGCCCGGTAATAGGCAGGACCTTTGTTTATGGTCACAAAGAGCATGAGAGCAGCCATTTTGGAAGTGTCCGTTTTCCCTTAAGGGTCAAGGTGCTGGTGACATTGTCCTTTGGGTGTTGGCTTTGATATCAAAATAGTTTCCCTTAGCTGAAGCCATTGAACAAACAGCAGTTTGGCACATGCCAGAAGCTTGCCGTGTGACCTTGGGCAAAGTAGGCAGGCTCTCTGCCTGAGGGTTGTGTATTTACAAAATGGAAAGAAAATATGCCCCCCCCACCCCTCTCATATTGAACCTGGAGATTTGAACATGCTGGGCAGGTACCCCATTCCCGAGCTCTGTCTCTAGCGCCCTAGCCGTAACCGCTGAACCTGGCTGAAATCTTACAGGTTAGGCAAGCCGTCTACCAACTGGGCTGTGTCCTCCCTACCAGTGCTCTGCTCCAAGTGATGCTTGGTGTCTTATTGGACGAGCCTTCAAGGAGTCCTTGGTCCCAGTCCTTAGATACCAGCTCCAGTTTTGACAACTAAAACTGTCTCTACCTACAGCCAGTTGCACTCTGGGAAACAAGCCACCCCTCTCCCATTTTCTTTCTATTTCCTGAGATCTGAAGGTCTCGCCTCTGGTCACATGACCTCCCCAGAACCCAGAGCCTGGTGGAAAAGGGGACGCAGTGTAGGGACTAATGGAGCCTGTAGCATATGCTCTAACCTTGGTCTCGGCAGGAAGGCTTCACCCAGACCACTTTTTTCCAGGACTAAGGCTGGGCTGCGCATGTATCCAATCCTGGCTTCTGTGCTGAGAGGGAGCAGCAAGGAGGCACTGCAGACCCCACCCCCCCTAAATCCCACCACCCCACTGCTGCACTGGTGGATAGCCTGGCTGCCCAGCAAGGTCTAAACCAGACTGTGTGACCATGAGCTCCTGCAGGTGGAATGGGGCTGCAGATGTGACCTTCTCACAGCTTCATGACTCATTCGGCCCGACTCCACTGAGAAGCCAGGTGGCTGGCTCCCTGGCTCCGGGCCTGGGCTCAGCATGGGTGTTTCTGTGTGGCCATGCTGGTTAGGGGTCCCGGCCCGGTCTTGTGGCTGGAACCAGCAACATTGGAGCAGATTGGAAGCTTAGAACTCTCACCAGGACCTTTGGTCTCCAGATTCAGCAATTGCAGCCCAGCAATCTGGGATGAGACACTGGCCTGGCACCAGGGCGTGTGTCATTTCACTGTCTGTTAGCAAATGGTCTCAAACCCAGCGCTGTTGCTCCCTGACTCCGGCAGTCTATTTACTTAGATTCCTGGAAGAGCAACTGTCTGTGCAAGCAGTGAGTGCCTCCAAGACTGTGTGTGTGTGTTTGTGTGTGTGCGCACGCTTGTGTGCATGTATGTACACGTATGTATGCATATCTCTGTTTGCATATGTTTGTGTTTTAGTGTGTGTGTGTGTGTGTGTATGTGAATGGATGCCTATATATGTATGTCTCTATGTATATGTGTGTTTGTGTCTCTTTGTATGTGTACTTTGTATATGTGCATATGTATCAGTATATTTGTATGTATGTGTATGAGTGTATACATGTATGTGGCTTTTTCTCTAAGTAGTTCAGGGACTAATGGAGCCTGTAGCATATGCTCTAAGCTTGGTCTCGGAAGGAAGTAGCATTGGGGTGGGGCGGTCCTTGCCACCCATCAGTGAGCCACAGTCTGGACCTGGCTGCAGCCTGCAGCCAAGGGGAGCGTCATTCTGCCCGGTGGCTGTAGAGTCTGGCCTTCCTCCTCCCGCAGGTTTTGTCTCCTGGAGAGGCAAGAAGAGGGGCTCCTGGTACATCGAGACCTTGGACGGCGTTCTGGAGCAGTGGGCTTGTTCCGAAGACCTGCAATCCCTCCTCCTCAGGGTAAGCAGGGACCCCGAGAGGAGGGCAGCCGGTCCCTAGCCAGATGCAAAGGCTGATAGAGCCCTGACTGAGAATCAGGGAGTGCTTTGCTTCTCAAATGAGGACTGTGACCGTGGCGATGCCATTTGTCCCGTTTGCAAAGTGCCATCTTCCCCTGCCTCTGTAGAGGCAGGCAGACACCCGGTTCCCAGATGATGGTGGTCTTAAGTGCTAGGTAGGGTGGCTTGGTGGCGAGAGCATGGTACCCTGAAGCCTGGCCATGTGCCCCATCCTGAACTCCATGACAGTCCCCCACATGCTCTCTTTTTTAGGGAAGGTCAAAGTAGCCCGGGCTGGTCTAGAACTTGCTATGTAGTGGGCAATGACCTTCAACTTTTGATCCTCCTCCATTTCCTGAATGCTGGGATTACGGGTGTAGACCACCACACCCAATTGATGCAGGTTTGGGGTGTCATACATGCTAGACAAGTAATTAGACAACTGAGCTCCATCCCCGGCCCCATGTCATTGACCCTTGACCGTCAAGCATTGTGATTCTATCCAGTGTGTCCCCTTCCTGGGGACCTCCGTGCGACTG
This sequence comes from Cricetomys ansorgei, assembly GCA_026225945.1. Classification (NCBI taxonomy): domain Eukaryota; kingdom Metazoa; phylum Chordata; class Mammalia; order Rodentia; family Nesomyidae; genus Cricetomys; species Cricetomys ansorgei. The sequence continues at coordinate 2,924,805 of JAMJFZ010002251.1, forward strand.
GACGGGGAAGGGGCATGTCAGAGCCCTGCTCCACTCTGCTCCACAACAGCCACCCCAACTCAGGGCACTTGTGTAAATGGTATTTAAAATAACAGTTTTCCTTTTAAAAAAGAGGTGTGGGTGTGGCTGTTTTCTGCTGTTTGAGTCTGGGCTCTCAAAGGCTGCTGTTAACTTTTCTCAGTGGCAACTTGACTCCGCCCCTCTGTTTCAGGCTGAAAGATTTCTAACTTGTAACATTTTTAAATCTCAGTCAGCTCAAAGGGTTAAGGAAAAGAACAGAAAAGAGAGAGAGAGACAAACCTTTATAGCCCTTTTCTGGCTGACTTAATCTGTCTCAGCCTAGGGAACTGAACTAACTCTAACCCCCTCGGATTCAGCGTCTCCCTGCACTGCAATTACTTAGAAAGATCTAAATTGTAACTTCTAGTTAGTCCACTTCGTCTGAGTCTTATTTCTGCCTGCTTCCCTATCAGCCTTCCTTATCAGCAGCTTTCCTGCTCTCTCTTTCCCTGTCCTGCAGCAGCTGTCATTCTCTCTCTTACATACCTCCCTCCAAGCTGTTCCCAGGAGTCCAATCAGCATGTAACCACAAGGGGGAGGAGCTTTTCTTTGGCAAGGCTTACTCTACAGGCTTGCTCCCCAGGAGGACCCTGCTGGTTTCCCCTGCTCTGCATGGTTGCACACCCTGGGGCTACAGGATTCACTTCTGGTCCTGATCTAGGCTCTGGCTAAGCAGCACTCAGGAGATGAGACTGGAGAGCAGCCACCTCCCACCGTTCCAGTGGTCCAGGTTCCAAAGCCTGGGGCAAGTGACTCAGAGGCCACTGGTGCCCTACAGGGCAGGGGACAGCCAGAGCCACGCAGCACACATGGTCTCTGTGCCCCTCTCCATTGCCCCCAACCTTTTGAGTCTGATTGGAGTTGTGAATTCTGTATTAGAAAACTTAAATGTTCCATTCTTTCACAGTAGCTGAGGTGTTTGTTCTGTAACCCACCTCAGGAAGTTGTAGGTGGGGTCCCCTTCCCGTGGTCCCTTCAGTGGCCCTCCCCTTTCAGGGCTTCTTCTCAGCCCCTGCCTCAGTCAGGGACACGGAACTCATGGATTCCCCCTGTGGTTCTGTTTTGCAGGTTGCCAATGCTGTTTCAGAGAAAGGGATTTATAAGCAGATTCCTGGCTGTTTTAACTTCCTCCGGAAAAAACTGTTTTTTAAAACTTAATGAGGCCGGGCTCAGTGCCTCCTTGTTCTCCCCAACCAGACATCTGTGGCCTGGAGGTGGCTGTCCCCAGCAGTCAGGCTCCCAGCAGCTCCCAGGCTGGGGAGAGATGCCGAGCTGTGGAAGGAGAGGGAGGGTGCTGCGGGTGCCGCCCAGCCTCTTCATCTGTTCAGGGCCTGTGGCCTGTGACCCCCAGGTCCTCTCTCGAACGAGGCTTCTCTGCCACTGCGCTGACATGTGGGTCACATAATCCCAGTCATCTCTGGTCCCTACCTGCCCAGTGCGAGGAGCGCACCTCCTGAGTTCTGCCAACCAGAGATGTCTTCAGACATCGTCACACGTGCCCTGTGGAGGGACATAGCAGCCCCACCGGAGAACCATCGTCCACAGGGGTCCGTGGCTGCAGACACTCCCGAGTCTCTCCTTCGAGACCCGCAGTCCAGCTGGCCCCGTGTGAAAGCCTGGATCTGTGAGTCTCAGCCACGTTTCCAGAAGGGTCGGTTCTTCCTTTAGCACATTAACTTATTCTTAAAAAATAAATCGGAGGCAAAAGGACTTTCTTTTGCCCGTGTGGTCCCCACCCCTACCTCTGCTCGATGTCCTTCCCCACAAAGGAGTCTTTTGCTTTTTTTTTGAGCATTTCTCCATGTCTTCTAAGATTCCCCCCCTGAGCCCAGGAGGTGACTGTGGTGGGAGGCAGGAGACCCACAGATCAGGTCTGAAGGATCACGGTTACCCTACTGAAGACACCTGGCCGGAGCTCGGCTGTTCTGAGTCCCAACCTCTGTCTGTCTCCCAGTGTCTTCTTGCCAAGCGACTCCTTTCCCCCACGGCAGTGACTGCCCAGCGGTGACATGCTGGACTTCGCTGGAGACGATGCTGTCCCTGGGGTCTTTAAAGCTGTCCTGACTTCTACTTATTTTTCTTTTTTCTGTTTTCAGAAGCCTTTGCTTTGTGACTACCCACTTGAGCTTGGACGGCAGGCACCAAGCCTTGTTTTCTTATTTCTGAGCTGCGTTCCGACTTTGTAGCCCAGGCTGGCTTCCGGTCCCTTTCCTGCTCCCTCCTCAGTCCCGGGATGACAGTGCACCACCCACCAGCTCCTCCACAGGCCCTGAGGTTAGGTAGGGTGTCCTGTTAATAAGACAGACTCAAACCAGGATGTGATTCATATAGTCACTTTATTACTGCTGTCCTTCCGTGACATTCCCAAGGAGACAGTCCCAGAGACGTCTTTGGTTAGTTGTTTGCAATCACCTGTGGGACACACAGGAGGGGAGGAGGTTAACCCAATGGCTGAGCATCGAGTTCAGTGACTCTCAGGGAGAAGGAAGCTTAGTCACAGCTCTCCCTGACCTGGGAGACTCTTCCTGTAAAGAGGGGTCCTAGCCTGGAGTCCTGCTTGGGCTTTGAGCCAGAAGGCCACAAATCTCTAACAGTTACACGCCAAAGGTACAGATGTGCATGGCATTTGATGTCATTTGTTTCTTTGTTTTTTCTGAGACAGGGTCTCACGACATAGCCCTGGCTGTCCTGGAACTCACTCTGTAGACCAGGCTGGCCTTGAACTCACAGAGTTCTGCCTGCCTCTGCCTCTGCAGTGCTGGGATTAAAGGCCACCACTGAGAAGGGCTGATTCATTTCTTAAAATGAACATTTGAGGCACTAACATGGTGGTTGGGGGTGCTGTCACTTGACCAATTAGGAGGGTCAGATACTTCTTGGGGGTGGTTTTTAGTGCCAGGATGGAAGCCAGGGTTGTAAGTGCTCTCCTACTGAGCTACACAACAGCCCCTGGGCTTTTTAAATTTTATTTATTTCCTGAGATGGCGGTTTCTCATCTCCGAGGCTGGTCTCAAAGCTGCCGTGTAGCCAAAGATGACTGAATTCCTGAGCCTCCTACCCTCTCCCTGGGCCGGGATCCTCCGAGCATTTTAACATACGGCCTGCTGGTTTCCATAGCACAGGCATTCAGACCGGAGTACAAGGATCTGTGTCCGGGGTCGCGCACTGCAGTGAGCGACTCGGGCATAGAAAACAGAAAATTACAAACGAAAAACCTCCCTCACGATGCTTGTGCCGTGGACACCTCACCGCTGTTCAGATCGACAGGTGACAGCCGAGTGCGTTAATCAAGTAAAATGTGACTCCGGCCTTAGGTTAGAAGACAGTATGCACAGTTAGCTGTGGGGCTGTCTCTGCTGTTCGTGTTGAGACGGACTTACTATGTAGCCCAGGTTGGCCTTTAATTTATATTTTGCCTCAGCCCACGTGTTTTGATCACAGGAGGCGCACCACCACGCTTGACAACATTTGGCTGGATTTTTTCGAGACAAGGTCTCTTGTAGCCCAGGCTGGCCATAAAAACGATCCTCCTGCCTCTGCCTTCCGGGTACTGGGCGTTACACGCCTGCACTACCACCATGTCAGGCAATACAGGTTGTTTTCTTTTTTTTGGATTTTGTCTCCTATGCACACGAAGCCCAGAAGAGCACAGCCCAGTGACGACCTCTGTAGAGCGGGAGCAGAGGCGTAAAGCCAGGAGATCTCCACTCTTTACTTGACAGGCTCCTATATTCTCTTCATAAACAGTATTTTAAATAAAGAAATGTACTCCCTTCTGAACAGAACAATACAGCTGCGGTTGCTGAAGCCCCCATGTTGCCATTTTTCAGGGGGCATTCGTTGAAAGGACGACTTCCGGATCCCCTTGACTGCGCCCTTCCTCGGCAGCTCGCTGGCCTCGGCTCAGTACCTACAGCTGTCTAGGCAGGCGTTCCTGGGCACCTCGGGTTGCAGCTGCTTGAGACCCAAGGCCGCAGGCACACACACTGTGGCCTCGGGCTGGGACCCTGGGAGGCTCCCATTGCTCCTGTGGCTGCTGGGCCAGCCTTCCCCAGGGACAGCTGGCTACTCAGCTCTCCATCCCTGTAGCTCCCCCCCACCCCCACCCCTATCCCCAGCATTCTGCCGAACTGGCTGCTCTCCCAAGAATGCAAGGGCTCTGCCCATGTGCCCAGCAAGGTTTGCTTTCCCTTTTGGTCTCCCTGACTCCAGCCCCCAGCCATCTGCCCTGCTGTGTCTGCCTGTGTCTGCCTGTGTCTGTCTGTGCTGGGAACAGCAGGTGCTGGGACAAGTCATGCTTTGGGTCCCGAAGGTGCTGCCAGGCTGGGCTGCATAGTGACTAATGCAGCAGCTGGGACCACAAAAGAGGATCCCAGGATTTGGCTGAGACAAAGCCCACAAGCATCTTCCAGTCCAATCATGGAGACCCCTTTGAAATGCCCTAAGCTGCCTTTAGATTTCCCTCTGCCAAAGTTTAGTCAGGGCTCTCTCTCCAGTTCACAGTCCTGCAAACCAAAATGGAAAAACAAGCCCTTCTAAAGCCTAACCCTCCTCTTGGTTTTACCTTTCTCTGTAACTTATTTAAAAAAGCACTTATTAGTGCATGTGTGCCTATGTGTGCACACGTGTGTGTGTGTGTGTGTGTATACACCACAGCACAATGTGAAAGTTGGAGGGAGTCTGTTCTCTCCTACTATGTGGGTCCCGGGGATTGATCTCAGGTCATCAATCGGACTTGGTGCCAAGCGCCTTTATCCCACTGATCCATTTCTGAGCTCTAACAAACTTTCTTGGAAGCTCTGGGGCTGAGTCTAGTTGTGGTCCCTGCGGGCAGACAAATGAATGAGAAGCTGGCAAGTGTGAGCAGCAAACTTGGAAGCAGTCTGGGGCTGGCTTTGACAGCACCCTGTCCCTCCGGCACATGCTCACAGCTGCCAGTTGGTACTTGGTGCCCTAACAGTCTAATTCAATTTAAGGTTCCCTGCAAATTGAATCGGAGACCAGGAGACAATGGCAGCTTCCCTTCTTTGTGGGCTCTGCCACAAATGCCACCATCCCTGCTGTCCCTGGCTGTCCTGGCTGAGGAGTCTGGCTCAGTTTACGACCCATTTTACAGAAAAGCAAACCAAGGGGGTGGCCACACTGGCGTGGATTAAAGGGCACCCTGTGGGCGGAGTCCCCTCCCCTCTCCAGACCCCATGTCACCAGTGCCAGTTTCCTGCTGCTTTCCCTGACTCCTGTCTGTATCCTCAGCTGCTCTGGAGGGCCAGCGTGTCCCAAGGTTCCTCCTGTCTCTGCCTCCCCAGCACTGGGATTACAACCTGGGATTGTAATCTGGGGATTGAACTCAGGTCCTTGTACTTGCAAGGAATGCACTGTACTGCCTAACGTTCCCTGTGATTCATTTAAGAATAATATAGTAAAAAGAAATTGAGTTTCCAGGAGAGGACTCCTCTCTGGGACACACAGTGACAGGAATACGCTCAGCCCATTTTCCTGGGAGTGACCCAACATAGAACTGAACAGTCCTTTGCCCTGGGGCAGATGGGGAAAGGTGGTCATCTTACAGGGTGTGGGGGATCTAAGTGCTGATAGCTAAGGCTGTAGGGGCCTCAAGCCAAAGCCTGTGGGTTTTGCAGGTAAATATGATTCCTGACAGCAAGGGAGGGTGGGAGCTGGGCCTCTATACCCGTAGGAAGAAATGAGGTGCATTTGCTGATCCTGGGAACCCCTGCAGGCCTCATGGCAGACTGTGGACTCAGGCTGGCGGCTCTTACCTTGTTGATCCAGCTGATGTAGTCGGAGACTCTGGTGAAGACAGACGGCTTTCGGGGGTAGTTGCAGCCCAGAGAAGAACCGAAGCTCACGATGCCGTGCACCTGCCACTGGCCGTTAGATGCCTGGCAATTCAGCGGTCCGCCGGAGTCTCCCTGAGGAAGCCAGATGGGTGTGAAGGGAGGAAGAGGCTGCCCAATGGGACCTGGTTCTTACTATATTCCTGTTGTTCTCTGAGGTCACTGTTCTCTGAGGCTAGCCTTATGGTCGCAGGAGGTGGCACCTTACATACAGGAGCTGGCTTTTTACAATGTTTGGATCCACGGCTTCACAATGTGGCCCCCTGCTCGAGCCTCGTAAATGCTGGCATTACAGGTGTGGAATATCACGCTGGCTCTGCTTCCATTCCCCTCCCCCCCAGGACAGGGTCTTTCCATGTTGCTGAGGTTGAGCTAAAACTCACAACAATCCCCCTGCCTCAGCCTCTCCAATGCTGGGATGATAGGTATGTGCCCCAAGTTGCGACTATGCACTTTCTATGTATCTCTTCACCCCATGATGCCAGCCTATGATGCCAGCAGGAACCTCTGGGGTTCACTGGAGAAGGCAACTGAGTATTCAGAGGCTGGGATTTGCCCAAGGGAGACCACGGAGTGTGTGTGTGTGTGTGGGGGGAGGTATGTCTGTGCAGTCAAGGCACTGACTGTATCTGAAGGTATAGGGTCCCCTTTCCCACTCAGCAGAACCTGCCTATAGCAAATCCTTCAGTTTGTGGCACTGCTTTGAGAAGTCTTCTGTAGCAGCTACTCCAAGAGCCACCGAGGGGCATTGCAGTGGGAAGACAGTAATGAGAGATCCGGCTGAGATCCAAGGAAAGACTAAAGACTTCCTAGCAAAGGCTACAGGGTGACGGAGCTCAAAACACCTTTTCTGGGGAACTATGATTCTGAAATGTTTTGGAACAGTATCCAAGGCTCCTTCCTGCCCACGAAAGAGGAAGAAGATGGATCCTAGGACACCCCCTACTCTCACCTGCCTCCACCCCCACCACATCCCCCCCCAATGTTTTGCTGTAGACTGGGGCACCTGGTTGTGGATACTCACATTGCAGCTGGAGGTCACACCATCACCGCCGGCGCACACCATGCTGGTCTTCACAGAGCTGCCCCACCAGCTAGCTTTGGAGCAGGTGGCATAGTCCACGACCAGCAGGCGGCCCTGTTGAAGGACATCAGGACTGGCCCCTTCGGCTGCATGAGACCAGAGAGAAGGCATGAGGGGGCAGAGAGACTCCCAAGTAAGAAGGAACCCATGGGACTGTCGGTTAAGGGCTTGAAGTGAAAACATCGGGAGCTGGGTTCAGATCCCAGTGCTCACGGGAAGAGCCAAGTGTGGCTGTAGGGGTGGGGGCATAGACGGGAGGATCCCTGGAGCTTGCTAACCATTTATGCAATATGTGGGGGATCAGGGGTGGGGAGAAGTATCGCTGCTGAATTTTCTGTCCACCTCTTCCTTTCTGGGTCCATGTCACTTTCCCCCTCCCACAGGGTTGCAGTGGAGGCAGCCATGTTAGTCCATACTATGTCTTCAATTAATTGATGGTGTTTGGATATCGGTTCAGGGGTGAACACCCGACTCATGCTAAAGTCAACGATATCCTTCCTCTGGATTTTGGCGAGGTCTTAAGAGATGCAAGCTGTTTTCTTTTACAGATAAGGATGAGACAGAAAAGACACTCTGAAGGAGAACTTCTGATTCCTTACAAGCTTCAAACTCCTTGTTCTGGAATGTTCCAGACACCTAGCTGCCCTTTGGTTGGGATTCCTATTTTTGCTGGCTCGATCCACAGGTTTCTGTTACTTCACTATGACAGGAAGCCATCTAGAACCTTCTGGCTGAGGGGAAAAATATTCCGTGGTGAATGTAGTTTTCCTCAGGGCCCCAGGGACCCTGTCAACATCACTGCCACAGATGGCCAGGATAAAGTTCATTTTCATTGTGTGTCTGTGTGTGTGTGTGTGTGTGTGTGTACGCACACATGTACATGCATGTTAAGGTCAGAGGTCAACCTCTAGTGCCATCCCTCAGGTGCCATCCACCTTGACTTCTGAGTCAGGCTCTATCACTAGCTTAGGGCTCACCCGACTGGGCTAGGCTGGATGGCTCTGGAACCCCAGGGAGCTGCCTGCTTCTCCTTCCCCAGAGCTGGGATTATTAAGTACGTACGACCACACCTGGCTTCTTTACATGGCTTCTGAGAGCTGAACTCTGGTCCCTGTGTTTGCAAGGCAAGCGCTTTACCAGCTGAGCTACGCCCCCGATTCTCATCACCATTCGTCAATGGCAGTTTACCAGGCTCGCCAAACACAGTCCCCTCAGCAATATTTACTCCCGTTCCACAGATGGATCGTGGTAGCCATGGGATTTAAGGCACTTGCCCAGGACTGCTCTAATTAGCACACAACTGGCACTTGGTTAACACTTGCCAGGGTCCAAAACACTTCACACACGGTCTTCCATCCTCACACGGGCTTTCCGCTTTATAAACGAGGGGACGGGCTTTAAGTGATTTTCCGAAGGGCCCATCATGAGCGATGTGTATATCCGAGGAGCCTGAGGTACCTCCTCACCTCTCCCCATTGGCCTTCTTCCGTGGTAGATGGACCTCAGTCCTCTCTACCAGGAAAATGCCTACCACTGGAAACTGCTCTGTGTCCAGGGGTGCTCATTACTGAACCAATCACCAGTGACCAGATCACTAACCAATCAAATGCTAGGACACAGTATCATCAGACCTGGCCCAGCTCTAGATGGTGGGAAGAGGCTCTGATGAGGGCTCTGGGGACTTCATGGACATCTCTGCCCTATTTTATTGACAAGGAAGCCACCATAGAGGCTCAGTAATGTGCCCGAACCACACAGCCAATAGCAGGAGAGCTGAGATTTGAACCAGGTATACTTACCAGTCCTTGGTAGCTTGCCCCTCTGGGCAGCCAAACACCCTAGGGACAGAGGGGACACCACCTCCCTTCCCTGCCAGGCCCTGGGTTTCTGTGCTTGCTTTTACTTACTCTGCAGCAGGCCCCAGCCAGTGACATAGCAAGGGTAGTTGTTGGGAAGAACTGTGCCGGCAGCGGGGAGGCAAGCTGTCTGTATCTTGCTGGTCAGGGTCACTGGGCTGGCCAGTTTGAGCAGGGCAATGTCATACCTGGGTCAGGGAAAAGGCAGAACACCAAGGGTGTTGGCTACTCCTCGCTGCCCTGTTTCCAACCAACCTTCATTGTTTTGCTATGAAGGCTCCGCAGGCTGAGCCCGCTGGCAGGGTAGCAGGTTCCCCCAACAGTCTTTACTTCTCCCTCCTCTAGTAACTCCACCATTCCCACAGAGGCTCAGGCAGCTTTGGGGGTGGCTCCACCTCCAAAAGGGGAGAGCCCCTTCCTTTCCCCAGGGAAGGGGCAGAAGAGGAGTGGGTCGATCCCCACCCCCACCCCTACCCTCGGTCTGTACCGCTGCCAATCCCACCCCTAAGGGCACCAGACAGGACAGGACATACCCACTGGCGACACTATTTTTGTTCCATTTCTCATGTACCACTGACTTGGTGACCGCAACAGCCTGTGAACCGGCTTCCTGGGTGGAGAGGCTGTGTCGGCCCAGCACCACACGGTAGGTCTTGGTGTTGCTGTGAAGGGTAGAGTTATAGGTCAGTGACTTCTTTTTCTTTTTTTCCTCCATCCTCTGCAAACAAGAACACCCCAATCTAGAGTGCTCTCAAGGAAACAGTTCCAAGAACCATCACTGGTATTCCCCAGAAGGTGGGTGCTGGGTTTTCCCTCGCTCCTGGCACAAGGCACTGAGAGCACCCTGTATATGGACAGGGGAACTCAACAGTACTGAATCACAGACAGACTTGCGCCTGTGTCCCAGCCAACCGAGCGGCGACTCTCTAGGCTCCTTTACAGCCTGTGGATCAGGTCACCTGGGGACCCATGCTCTAGGGCTGAGTGGCACCCGAGGATTTGGAGAACATCTAGGTGAGCAGGGGAAGGTGGTCAGTTACCTGATGCAATGCGCAGCCGTCAGAACCCAGTTATTGGCCACCAGGGAGCCTCCGCAGGTGTGGTACCATCCCAGGATGGACTTGTACTGCAGGGAGACCTGGGGAGAGGGGAGCACAGCTGCGTGGGTGGGAGGAACTGGTTTCTCAGTTCTTAAATAGACTGACAGCTGGACTGAGGCAGGCAAAGTGGGCGGGGCACTTACCTCAGGTCCCAACTTAAGGGGATACCCTCAGACCTCAACCATTGAGATAAAAGCATTTCCCTTTTCCCTGTTAGGGTCTGCTGGCACAAAGTCGAGGATGACGTAGAATTCCTGGTCCTCCTGACTTTGCTGGGGCTATAGATGTGTGCCACCCAACCCAGTTAAGATAAAAACATTTGGGGCTGGAGAAATGGCTCAGAGGTTAAGAGCATTTTCAGTCCTTCCAGAAGTCCTGAGTTCAATTCTCAGACACCACATGGTGGCTCACAACCATCTATAATGTGTCTGATGCCCTCTTCTGGCATGCAGGTGTACATGCAGATAGAGCACTTATACACATACATAAATAAATCTTTTTTAAAAAAAGCATTTGAATGGTTTATAGAAAAAATTAACACAAAAGCTGACTGTGGTGGTACATTCCTGTAATCGAAGTGCTTGGCCAGAGGAGGCAGGACATCAAGGACAGCCTAGGTGATACAAAATCATGTCTCAAAACAACAAAGATCAACACAAATCTACGATCAACAAAATATAAAACATGTCACGAGGTGGGGCATGGTGGTGTAATCTAAGCATTCAGGAGGCTGAGACGGGAGGGTGGAGAATTCCAGGCCAGCCTGGGCTACCTAGTGAGCCTGTGTCGTGGCCCTTAGCCCAGCCCTTATCCCCTATTTTCTTTCCTTTCATTTCTGACAGAGTCTTGCTAGGTAGCCCAGGCTTGACCTTAAACCTCCCCACACCCACCTCCAAGTGATGAGATGACAGGTGTGAGACACCGGGCTCAGTCACCCGTGTTTTCTCAGTGCGCCGGGGCCAGAACAATCCTTCCTTAAAGGAAGTCTGACGAAGACTCCGCCCTGCCCAAACCATCCAGAGACCCCTCTCACAGGATGCAATGTAATGAGGTCCTTCATCACCTTGACCTTGGAGGCTCTCCCTTCACTCTGTGCCGGCCAGACTGACCGCCATCAAGTCGTTATTCCGATAGGCTGACCCACAACTCTCCTAGGGTCTTCGTATTTACTCCGTTAGCATGACTTTCTTCACGTCTTACTGGTCTCTGCTTGATGCCAGCTTCGCCGTGACGTTTCTACGACAAGGCCATCCAACACAATGCACACGTGCACGTGCATGCTGTCCTGGCAAGTTTTATGTCAGCTTGACACACAACAGGCTAGAGTCAACTGGGAAGAGGGAACCTCCACTGAGAAAATGCTTCCACCAGACTGGCTTGTGAGCAAGCCTGTGGTGCATTTTCTTGATTGATGATTGATGACTGGTGTGGGAGGGCCCAGCCCACCATGGGAGGTGCCACCCCTGGGCACTTGGTCCTGGGTTGTATAATAAAACAGTCTGAGCAAGCCATGATGAGCAAGCCAGTAAGCGGCACTTTGGGTTCAATCCCTAGCACTGCCCCAAACCCCAAAATGTTTAAAATAGGCACAAGAAGAGATGGTGAGAGAGCTCAGTGAGTAACTCTGACAGTGTGAGTTCAATCCCTGGGACCTGCATGGGGGAAGAGGACCAACTCCTGCAAGTTGTCCGCTGACATCCACTGGAGTGTCATGGCGTACATATATATATATGAAGAAAGATATGCAGAAGGATGCTTCTCCAATCTAAAACACACAGATTCCTCCCTATAGATAGAAACTGTTTTCCATGGGCAGTAAAACCAGGACTGAACCATTGGTTTTAATTTTGAAGGGTAACCAGGCAAGTTTATTGAGAAGTAAAGAAATAGCTCCCCACAGCATGGAGGGGGACTCAAAAATCAGTTGCCTTTGAAATGTTTTTTTTCAGATGAGTCTTATATATTCCAAGCTGATCTCAAATTTTTTATATAATCACAGATGACCCTGAACTCCTGCCTTCACCTCCTGAGTGCTAGGATAACGTTCACGTACTACCGCGTCCAGAATCTTACGTGGGGCTGCGGATCAAACCCAGGGCTTCTGAAAACACCAACTGAACAACAGTCCCAGCCCCTGGATCAGATTTAAATCTTGACTTTTCCCCAGCACAGTCGGGTGACTTTGGCTGTTATGAACCACTCAGAGTCCCAATTCCTTGATCAGGAAAAGAGGGAACACTTGGATAGGGCTCTCTGCATCTCTGATAATTCCAATAGAACAACATTCTAAACTTTAAATTCTGTGGCCCTTGCCATGTGACACGCATCTTTCTGAGCTGGTCACATTGAGTCATTCCCTGTCACTCCTGTGACCCCCACAGGGTACCATTTGTTATTTATTATGCCCATTTTACATGTGAACAAACAAAGGCAGCTATGTGCAGGGATGCCAGCAGGACCGTTAACTATTTCTAGCGTGACCTATGGAAAGAGCGATTCTACATGCCCACAAACAGAATTTAGGCTGGGATTGGTGGCACATGTCTTTAATCTCACCACTCAGGTGGCTCTCTGAGTTTGAGGCCAACTTGGTCTACATTGTGAATTCCAGGATAGCCAGAGCTACATAGGGAGACCCCACCTAAATGAATAAATAAATAAATACAAAAGATAAGAAATACTTACTGGTTTTTATTGTATATGTATGAGTGTTTGCCTTCATGTGTGTATGTGTACTATGTGCTTTATCTAGTACCTGTGGCAGCCAGCAGAGGGCACTGGATCTCCTGGAACTGGAGTTCTAGAATGTTGTGAGTGGGTGCTGGGAGCTGAATTTCGGATCCTCTGAAAGACCAGCTTCACTGCTGAGCTTTCTTTCCCAAGAAAGCCTTTCTAAAAACATACATGCTTCTGACATGTAAAAAATGTAGAATAAGCCAGACAATGGTGGTACAGGCTTTTAGCCCCAGCACTCAGGAGGAAGAGGCAGGTGAATCTCTATGAGTTTGAAGCCACCCTAGTTACAGAGCAAGTTCTAGGACAGGCAGAGTTACATAGAGAAACTCTGTCCCAAAAAAAGAAAAAAAAATTTTTTTTAACGTAGAATCTATTGGGGCTGTAGAGATGGCTCTGCTGTTAAGCACACTGGCTGCTCTTCCAGAGGTCCTGAGTTCAATTCCCAGCAACCACATGGTGGCTCACAACCATCTATAATGGGATCTGATGCCCTCCTCTGGTGTGCAGATATGCATACAGACAGAGCACTCATATGAATAAAATAAATGAATCTTTAAAAAAGTAGAATATATAAAACATATTTGGTGTTGGGTCTGGTTTCTGAGTCTGGGTCTAACAATCCTACATAGTGTAACAGGGTTCTAAACCTAAGCAGGCCCCCTGACATTAGCACAACCGACTCCATGATGGAAGTGCCATTCAGGCTGTGAAAGTCAGCACAGAGACAGCACCATCAGCCAAAATTAAAACAGACGCCTCATCCCTGAAAGCCCATAGTTCTGGGAAAGTCTCTAAATGTCCTAACCTTGCTTTTTAGCTCCTATAGTTCTGCTTCTGGCTAATCATTCTTGTCACCTGAAGTTTTTCAATCCAGGACATGGTTTCTGTGCCTAAAAGCTCACCCTGAGAAAGGCTCGGGGCTACACCTGAAGTCCAGACACCTAGTGTAGACACCAGCCAGCTAATAAAGACTTTCTCTTGGCTTAAACCCATGTCTGAGCAGTCTTCTCCGGTGATCACCCCACAACAATAGCAAGATCCTGTCTCGAAACTATCAACAGCAACAGAAATTTTTTCTACATCCAAACTGTTCAACTACTAAGTGGGAATTATGCCAGCTAAAAGAGATTTTCTTAAAAATATCAAATTGTAAAGGTCACACATGTCCTATGAGAGATTTAGCAATTTGTGCCTGTGCCCAGATAAGTATTTCAGTTTTGATGTGGCTACGATTGTATCAATGTAAGGAAACAGTTATTTAATAACATCGGTAACAGTGTAATTAAGAATGAATGTGTGTAAACATCCCTGATTGGCCCCCTTCAAACAAAGAACATTTGCATAGGAGAGGTGACTGACTTACAGGGTAACCATTTGGGCAAGTGAACATCTAACTTTAGATCAACAGGCATTGCAAATGTGTGTCTCAGTGTAATGGGTCCGGAGCTGCTCATTTTTGAGATCTACTGGAAAAGTTATCTTTCCCTCAGCTCCCAACTTGGCCAATCCTGCAGCAATGTACTGTATTGGGAAATTTCCCATGCTGCCCACCAGTCCTTATAATAGACCCACCAGTGTGGTTGACTCACCTGCCAGGGCCAGCTGTTGGGTGAGGCCTCAACACCCCCAACTACCCTGCTCATACCGGGCTGGGACTCATAAGTGGGGTACCCGCAGCTGAGAGCTGTGAAAAGAGTATAGTTTCCATTGGGAATGGTATTTGTGGACCTCCCCAAACCCCACCAGGAAACCCTTGCTTTGGAAGGATCTAAAAGGTCAGCGAGTCCTGCCCTGCACTCCACTACCTAGCCGGCATTTGAGTTTGCTAGGTAACTGAGGCTGACCTTGAATTTGGGATGCTGTCTCAGCCCCCCAAGGGCTGGTATTACCGGAGTGCCTCATCGTGTCCTGCACCGAGCTTCCTATAAGCCAGGGACTAAAACCGTGGGAGAGGGGACAGCTATCCAAGGACAAGAGCATCCCGTTCCCAGCTTCGCCAGACAGGGGTTACCTCCAGCCACCAACGCAGATAGCAACAGTGTCCTGATCATGGTGAGTCAGTCCGTGGATGTCTGTAGGTCTGACCCTGGCTACGCTTCACTTTTATGAGTGGGTTTATCAGCCAGAGAAACGGAAGGAGTGTACAAGGTGGAGATTTTCCCAAAGCTCAGTGGAAGAAATGGCTGGACTTCAAATATTTGTTTTCATTTCTTTCCACCTGTCATCATGGAAGAACACTGAGAAACAAAGCACAGATCGCTACTGAGGCTTGGCTTCTGCTGGGTGTGCCAGCACACACCTGGAATCCCAGCACTGGGGAGGCGGAGGCAGGGTGGTCAGGAGAGGGTGCTTGAGGCCACCCCGGGCTACACAAGACTCGGTTTCACCAACCCCTCCCCAAACAACAACAACAACAACAGAAATGTAGATTCTGTTTGCGTTCAAGAGGCTGTGCTGTATGTTAGGGGAGGAGAATAACCCTGTTTGCTCTTGGAGTTGCATTTTCAGAAGGAAACCTTAGGGCAGCATGCGGAGAGCACACTGCATTCCCGGCCAGAGGCTCTCTGCTGGGCGCCATCAGTCACCAGGGGCACTTGATGATGTCTGCGGATGTTTCTGGTTGTCGTGGCTTGGGTTCAGAAGCTACTGGCACGAAAATTGAGAACAGAGAGGCTGCTGGGCATCCTGTAGGGCACAGGACCACAAAGGAATTGTCATACACTAGTCACCAAGTGTCCTGAGACTGTGAACGCCTTAGACCAGGCTGCGGCTGGCTATTCGGGCTTGGGTGAGAAAGTGTAAGAGCAAAAGGTAGGATTTAAAATTTAGCTACTGTGCCTAAGATATCCTTAAAAGAAAAACAGATAACCTGTTGGAATGCTAGGTGGGGCTGTTCAGGTGAGATAGTCTTGATGTAACTGCTTGAATTATAGGGGTGACTAGAGCCGAGGTTGACCCTACTGCACCGGATGTGCTTGGTCGTTGTAGGCGGGAGATAACCCAGACAGGAAGTACATCAGGATAGATGCTTGTCATCATGGCCTTCTGAGTTCCCCCTTTTAAGGACTCGTGCCATGTGACTGGGACCTTTCTGTGGGAGTTCTGGAGGTGGCAGGTTCACTCCATGAGTACCTCAGAAAGGCTGTGGTCAGAGTCCATCTTCCTGGCCAGTATTTAATTAAAGCTTGCTTGCTTCAAATTTGGCTCAATTGTGGTGGTCTTATTCTCAAACGGATTTTCAATTTACAAAACATATACCCAGTTTGCTACCCAGTGTCCTGGGGAGATTTTCAAAACACAGAGGACATGCTTGCTTATGGGGAAGGGTCAGACGGACCCAGGTGAACGAATCCAGCGCCGAGCAAAGGACAATGTGTCTGATGGGGGCCTTCGTTGGGATGGAGTGGAGATGTGTTTATTAATTAATTACTTCGCATGTGTGGTGTGTGTGCCCCGCCCATGCATGCATGTGCAGAGGCCAGAGCAGGACCTTGCTCTCCATTTAATACTTCTTTGGTATGTTTGAGACAGGGCCTCACTACGTAGCCCTGGATGGCCTGAAACTCGCTGTTATAAACCAGGCTGGTCTTGAACTCACAGAGATCCGTCTGCCTCTGCTTTCTGAGTGCCAGGATTAAAGGCATATGCCATCAAGCCAAGACCCATATTTATTTATTTTGGATTTTTGAGCCAGGGTTCTCTGTGTAGCCCTGGCTGTTCTGGAACTTGCTCTGTAGACCGGGCTTGCCTGAAACTCAGAGATGCTCCTGCCTCTGCCTCCCGAGTGCTGGGATTAAAGGTGTGTACTACCACCACCTGGCAACCCTTATATTTTTTAAACAGAGTCTCTCACTGAACACGAAGTTCTCCATTAGGTGAGGCTGGGTGTCCAGCAAACTCCTAACATCTGCCTGTTTCTGCCCTCCAGTGCTGGGGTTACAGGTATGTGTGGCCATGACCAGCTTTTCAGGGGATGCTGGGGATTTGAACTCGGCTCCTTTGCTGGCTTGAACAGCAGGGACTCTAACGCACTGAGCCATCCATCACCGCAGCCCCTACTTTATCTTCATTATTTTGTTGGGGTAGAGGTTTGATACAGAATCTCACTCCGTAGCCAAGGCTGGCCTCTAACTCATAGCAATCCTTCTGCCTCCACCTCCTGTGTGCGGGGATAACAGGAAGATGTGTGCCACCAGGGCTGACCCTCAGATGTGTCTTCTTATCCGCTCCTAAGACAACATGGTTTGGATTTTCTCCATCTTCTGAATGGGGTTAGGTCTGTTTTAGGGGCAAGGGGGGCAAGACTGTTCTAGGAAGGGCTCAGGCAGAGACAGGCAGGGTACCTTTAGTCGCCTGCATGTTTCTTATTTAGCCCAAAGCTTGGGAAACCTGTCCCATTATTTCAGATGAGGAGGCTGAGCTTCATGGCTTGCCTCAAGACGCACAGGGTCAGAGTGTCAGAATGAAGCTTTAAACAGCGGATGATCTGATTCCGAGGCCATCCCCTAGAACTTCCCTACACACCCTGCTGGTGAGGGGGAAGTAGAGCGATGGAGTTTCTCTCTGTTCTTAGGCTATTGGTTTCCTTAGTGTAACAGACTCAGGGCTAGTGGGACAGCCTAAAAAAGAAGATTTATTCATTTATTTATTTATTTATTTATTTATTTATTTATTTATTTATTTATGGTTTTTTGGAATCAGGGTTTCTCTGTTGGAACTCTGGCTGTCCTGGAACTCACTGTATAGACCAGGCTGGCCTGGAACTCACAGAGATCTGCCTGCCTCTGCTACCAGAGTGCTGGGATTAAAGGTGTGTATTACCACCGCCCGGCTGATTTGTTTATGTTTAAATTAATGTGTATAATGAGTATGTTCCTGTGAGTGTTGGTTCCCACAGAGGCCAGAAGAGGACATTAGAGCTACTGGACCTGGATCTATAATGTGGCTGCTGATCCTCTGCATATGTAGTACATGCTTTTAACCACTGGACCATCTTTCCAGCCTTTGGGCTTCAACTCTTAAGTCCTGGGCTCAAGTCTTTGCCAGTGACTTCAGAGAGCTATAGTTTGGACAAGATGTCAGTGTTCTGGGCCTTAGTTTTCTAGTTCATATTCAGGCCCCAGCTGGTTGTGGTGGCACAGGCATTTAATCCCAGTCCTAGGGAGGCAGAAACAGACAGATCTGAGTTCTAAGCTGTCCTCATCTACAGAGTGAGTTCCAGGAAAGTCAAACAAAACAAAACAACAAAAAACATCGATTTATGGATACTGGGTGATGAACAATGTTTGTTTTCTGGGTCAGTTGGGATCAGCTGGAGCCAATGAACTAATCCCTTGTAAAACTTAAGGATTTTAGTAAATATTCTATTCCTTCCCCCGTGTAATGCCTTCTATGCTGTTTAATAAAGACAGAGCAAAGCCCTCTGTGAGGGACAGACACGCAGTCACCCAGCAACACACACACACACACACACACACACACACACACACACAGAGTCACCCAGCAACACACACACACACACACACGCACAAACACACACACACACGCACATGCACACACACACACACACAGAGAACACACAGAAGAGACCATCTCTCGCACAGTCACACACAGGGACAGACAGATTCACAAGACAGCCTCCAGGCAGGCACAGTAGCCAGAGTACGGAAGCCTCTGGGGGTGTGAAATAGAGAATTCAAATCTGGGCTCACACTTGGTTAAACAACTCCAAGGGAGAGTGTCTTTACTTCTTTCTTTAATGCGTTGTTATTGGTGCCTCACAGCTCATCCCCACGGCACGTAATTGATGCACACAACAAAGGGCTGGAGTTGTAGCCCAGCCGGTAAAGTGCTTTCCCAGTGAAGCCCTGGCTTGGAATCTTGGCACTGCAGAAAGTTAGGTACGGTGTTCCAGGTCTGTAACCCCAGGGCTCTTGGGGGCAGAGGCAGGAGGATTGAGTGTTCATCTTCAGCTGTGCAGAACTTCACCTGAACTACATGAGACCCTAGCTCAAAAGAGAAAAAAAGGAGGGAGGGTGGGGGGAATCCAGGCACAGCTGTGGGACTGCCGTGTGGATGGAAAGCTCAGGGCAAAGGAGTCTTGCAAAGATGAGGGGTGTTGGGGTACAGAATCCTATTGGGTTGGAGGTCAGAGGACCTATGTTCTGGTTCTAGCTCTACCCACAATGCCCAGTAATAGGCAGGACCTTTGTTTACGGTCACAAAGAGCATGAGAGCAGCCATTTTGGAAGTGTCTGTTTTCCCTTAAGGGTCAAGGTGCTGGTGACATTGTCCTCTGGGTGTTGGCTTTGATATCAAAATAGTTTCCTTTAGCTGAAGCCATTGAACAAACAGCAGTTTGGCACATGCCAGGAGCTTGCCGTGTGACCTTGGGCAATGTAGGCAGGCTCTCTGCCTGAGGGTTGTCTATTTACAAAATGGAAAGAAAATATGCCCCCCCACCCCTCTCATATTGAACCTGGAGATTTGAACATGCTGGACAGGTACCCCATTCCCGAGCTCTGTCTCTAGCGCCCTAGCCGTAACCGCTGAACCTGGCCGAAATCGTACAGGTTAGGCAAGCCGTCTACCAACTGGGCTGTGTCCTCCCTACCAGTGCTCTGCTCCAAGTGATGCTTGGTGTCTTATTGGAGGAGCCTTCAAGGAGTCCTTGGTCCCAGTCCTTAGATACCAGCTCCAGTTTTGACAACTAAAACTGTCTCTACCTACAGCCAGTTGCACTCTGGGAAACAAGCCACCCCTCTCCCATTTTCTTTCTATTTCCTGAGGCCTGAAGGTCTTGCCTCTGGTCACATGACCTCCCCAGAACCCAGAGCCTGGTGGAAAAGGGGACGCAGTGCAGGGACTAATGGAGCCTGTAGCATATGCTCTAACCTTGGTCTCGGCAGGAAGGCTTCCCCAGACCACTTTTTCCCAGGACTAAGGCTGGGCTGCGCATGTATCCAATCCTGGCTTCTGTGCTGAGAGGGAGCAGCAAGGAGGCACTGCAGACCCCACCCCCCCTAAGTCCCACCACCCCACTGCTGCACTGGTGGATAGCATGGCTGCCCAGCAAGGTCTAAACCGGACTGTGTGACCATGAGCTCCTGCAGGTGGAATGGGGCTGCAGATGTGACCTTCTCACAGCTTCATGACTCATTCGGCCCGACTCCACTGAGAAGCCAGGTGGCTGGCTCCCTGGCTCCGGGCCTGGGCTCAGCATGGGTGTTTCTGTGTGGCCATGCTGGTTAGGGGTCCCGGCCCGGTCTTGTGGCTGGAACCAGCAACATTGGAGCAGATTGGAAGCTTAGAACTCTCACCAGGACCTTTGGTCTCCAGATTCAGCAATTGCAGCCCAGCAATCTGGGATGAGACACTGGCCTGGCACCAGGGCGTGTGTCATTTCACTGTCTGTTAGCAAATGGTCTCAAAGCCAGCGCTGTTGATCCCTGACTCCGGCAGTCTCTTTACTTAGATTCCTGGAAGAGCAACTGTCTGTGCAAGCAGTGAGTGCCTCCAAGTCTGTGTGTGTGTGTTTGTGTGTGTGCGCACGCTTGTGTGCATGTATGTACACGTATGTATGCATATCTCTGTTTGCATATGTTTGTGTTTAAGTGTGTGTGTATGTGAATGGATGCCTATATATGTATGTCTCTATGTATATGTGTGTTTTGTCTCTTTGTATGTGTACTTTGTATATGTGCATATGTATCAGTATATTTGTATGTATGTGTATGAGTGTATACATGTATGTGGCTGTTTCTCTAAATATATGTATGTATTATAAGTGTATCTACATGTGTGCATTGGTATGTGTCTGTGTGGGTTTTTTGTGTGTATGCATGTGTATGTGTGTTCATATGCATATATATGTGTATGTATATATGTATGTATGCCTCTGGGTGTGTGAGTTGTGTGTCTGTGTATGTATGAGTCGGTATATGTGTGTTTGTGTATGTATGTGTGTGCATGCATACATTAGGTATGTATATATGTGTATATGTTTATGTATGTATATTATTAGTGTGTATATGCAAGTGTGTGTACATACGTATATATGTGTTTGAATGTATATGTATGTGTGTGTATGTTTGTGTACATCTGTGAGTGTTTGTACATGCTTATGTGTCTGTATGTATCCGTGTGTTACACATGTGCATATTTGTATGTGTCTTTGTGTGTATACACATTTATGTTTAGCTGGGTATGTGCTTGTGTTTATGCGGGTGTTTGTATATATGTGTGCGTGTATCTGTGAGACAGGGTCTCATGTAGCCCAGGCTGCCCTCAACTCACTATATAGGCAGGGTAAGATGACTTAGTGGTAAAGCACTTGGTGTGTAAAGGTGGAAGGAGAGAATCAACTCCTGAAAGTTGTCCTCTGGCTTTCACATGTGGTATCTGTGTATCCTCTATCATGCACAGAAGCAGTAAACAATGTTTAAACATCATTGGGTAACCAAGGACCCGTGCTATCCTGGTACTTGTCTGTAATCTCAGCTCCCGAGAGGTGTTCATTCTTTTTCATTTTTTAGACAAGGGTCTCGCTCTGTAGACCAGAACCTGCCTCAGCCTCCCAAGTGCTGGGATTAAAGGCGTGTGCCACCAGGCCCCATCAGTGGCTGTGTGTCTGAGGTTGGGGATTAAGCATCTGTGAGCTCGAGGTTCTCATCTAGAAGGGATAGCGGTCAGGGTTCTCTGTGGCTGAAGTAAGCTGGTATTGAGTGGCTCTCAATGTGTGTGAGTCAGAGTAGTTACTATGCTTACCCAGTGACAACATCATGGATCACTGGGCTCTCCACAGCCAGAGCCAGCCACCTCTCAACCCAGTGTGAATTCCTAGAAGGAAGCTGTGTCCAGCTGACTGACTAGAACCTCAGTGGTGTGGGGGTGCCGGAATGCTGCCTCTGGAATCAGTCCAGAGCTCAATTAAGTCTATTTTCTGTGCTCTTTAGCCTCCTAAATCTCCATTCCTGGCCCCAGCTCTGTGTCTAAACAAATACTGCTACCCAGACCTGACATCCTGACGAATAGATAAAAACTGTTTGGAATGTATTGACTTAACAAAACCCTCTTTTCCCACCAAATAAAGGGGTGTCAGCACCGAGGCCTCTGGCAGGGCTCTCCCATCGTGCCGTAACCCGCCTACCTGACATCATCAGCATATTTGAACAGTGTCTTGATTTGTGGCTTTTTTTGTTCTGTTACTATAAAAAGGTCATGAAATTACTACCTCATTGGAACATAGTATTTGAAGAGACCTAACTCTACGTTCCTGGGTCATGCTCACTCATATCTGGCTCCATGATAAATCATGGGTTTTTTCCCTTTGAGGTGAGAGCCGTGTTCATCAACACTATGAGGAGACGGGGGATAAAGCCGAGCATGGTGGTGCATACCTTTAATCCTAGCACTGGGGAGACAGAGTTAGAGGCCTGCCTGGTCTACAGAGTGAGTTCCAGGGCAGCCAAGGATACACAGAGAAATCCTATCTCAAGGGATGGGAGGGCAGTTAAAGCCTGGATTCCAAATCCCCACTTCTAACCACCAGTGTGTGGCTTCTCAGAGCAAGCCCTCCAATACTGCTGTCACCCACGTGGTCCCAGGGTTCATGACCCTCCTTTACCCGACCCCTACAGGTTCCTTCTGGAGCGATGGTGCCTTGGGATGCTTTGGTTGTGGTAGCAGGCAGCCACACACCACGTTAATTTCTCATCTTAAAGTTCTGGGGACAAGGAGTCCCATTTATCCCATGGGGCCCAGTCATGGTGTCAGCAGGGCTGGCTTCCTTTGCAAGCTGCAGGAAGAGTCCACCCTTCCAGCTCCTGGTGACTGCAGCATCTCTAGTCTTGTGGTTTCTCCTCCATGACCCTTCTTGACCCCATGGGGGATGGTGGTCGTCCTTCACCCTTATATCTCCTCTGGTGTGATTCTCTTGTCTCCTCTTTATGGGGACCCCGCTGATTAAGCTGGGCCCAGCCCAATTGCTCAGGCTGGGACAGACCGTCTTAGCCGTCAACTTGACTGGATTGGGAGTCACCTTAGAGACTATGGAAGCATACCCCTGGGTGTGTCCGCAACCTTTCTGGAAAGGGTTTAGCCAGGAGGACTCTGGCCTCATGCACAGTTTCGTTTACCTATGGGTTCAAAACTTCAATAAGCAATTAGGAAGTGGTGGAACTGGGGGAGGATGTCCTTGGGCTTGTGTCTTTCCCTGCCCCCTTGAAGTTATTGTTCCTGTCTGCATTGTGTTCCCCACGCTATCGGCTGCCCAGCCGTGCCCCTCTGCCACAGTGCTCCGGAACGGTAAGCAGATAAACCTTTCCCCAGTTCAAGCTGCTTCTGCCAGGTCACAGTATGGTGAAACTTACAGACAGACCACTCCATCTCAAGACCCCACAGCAAATCTGAAAGTTCCCCTTTGTCCTGCGAGGTTCCATGTTCATAGGTTCTGGCGATTTTGACATGGACTTTTCGGGGAACATGATTTTATTCAACCCGGGCCTTGATTCTTGGGCACTGTTAGCTAGCAGATCTGTCACCAGATTTTGTTTTTTGAGATAGGGTTTCTCTGTTGTAACCCTGGCTGTTCTGGAACTCATTCTCTAGACCAAACTTGCCTTGAATCCACAGAGATCCACCTGCCTCTGCCTCCCGAGTGCTGGGATTAAAGGCACGCGCCACCACCTCCCAGCTCTGTGACACTTTTAAAATGGCTTTCTTCAGTAGGTTTCGTGAAGCAGTTACAGGAGTCCAAGTCAAAAGTGAATTTCAAATGTTTACCTTAAGCCGTGCGGCTTTTAAACTTGTGGCAAGGTACTGAAACAGGAGTCTGCTCATTCAGGAAAGCCTCAGCCAACTCCATGGCTACATGTGCTGGCCGTTGCTCCTGCTCTGCTCATCCTATAGCTCAGAGGTTCTCAACCTGTCGGTCTGTCTCTACCTCTTTAGGGATCGAACAACCCTTTCACAGGGGTCACCCAAGACCATCTGCACATCAGGTATTTACGTTATAATTCCTAACAGTAGCAAAATTGTAGTTATGAGGTAGCAACGAAAATAGGTTTATGGTTGTAGGGGGGGTCACCACAACATAGGGAACTGTATTAAAGGGTGGCACCATTAGGAAGATCGAGGACTACTGCTAACTACTTCTCCAACCCCTACACGCTCAATGACAGCCCCTTTGCAGGACAATTCTTTCGTCAGGGCCTTCAGTGGTCTCTTTCTATTGTAATCACCACCTACCCCCTGAATGGCCATTTCTCTGCTGAATTCCTTTTAAAAAGCGTGTCTGTCTGTGTACCACGTGGGTGCAGGTACCCGTGGAGTCCAGAAGAGGGCATAGCCATTGTGATCTGCCACATGGGTGCTGGGAACTGAACCTGGGATCTCTGCAAGGGATGCTGTTAACCTCTGAGTCACCTCTTCAGGCTCTCCCTGTTTTCAGAAACAGGTTCTGAGGCTGGCTTGGGACTCAATGCTCCGCAGGCTTGTATTCAAAGTGTGTAGCATCACTGCATGTCGGGCAGCCCTTATCAGGGAAGATTTCCCCTTCTTACATCGAGTTTCAATCCATGAGCTCCGGAGCCAGATTAGCATGGTCTGAATCTGAACTCTCCCACTTTCTAGATAATCTAACCTGGGAGGCCGATCACTAGACCTTCTTGACCTTAGTTTTCTCATCTGTCAAATGGGGTGATGTGTGATAACAGCCTTCCTCGCAGGCCTGCGGTGGGGAACTGAGATGAATGTAAAACCCGCAGGGACAGAGCTCAGCAAACATCGGATTACTTCATTTTTATGTTCTATTGGTCAAAACTGGTTCCCCTAGTTTCCCACCTACAAGGGATCTGGGGTCAGCAAGTATTGAGCATGTGTCACCTCCAACATGGAGACAGGCATGAGAGAAGGTGTGTGTGGGTGCAGCTCAGATCAAGCAGCCAGCAATACTCTCAAGAAGCTTCTATTCTGATTTTAAGACCCAGCTTGGGCATCATCATCCCCAGGAAACACTCCTGGACTTCTGCTGTCAACAGACACGGGCTAAGGTAGCTTATTTCTGTTCCCCTGGTCTGTGTTTCTGAATACACACACACACACACACACACACGTGTGCATACACACATGCTCACACACACATACACACAGAGTTCCTGGAGGGCCTAGACTTTAATTCTGACCCCTTAGACTACCTGCTTGCCTCCTATTAACACGGTGATACCTGCCTTCAAAGTCTTTATGGCCTGGCTTATGGTGTCTGTGTCCAGTGCTCGGAGATCCAGGAAAACCCCCCCGGAGGCACAAATGAATGTACCCAGGCATTCATGGAAGGAACTTTATTACTGTTGGAAGGTGGCCTGCCAGACTTCCGGCTTCTGGAACTGACTCTTCACAGCTGGATTTTCTGGTGGAACAGAGGCTGGTGTGAGGGACTCTGGGACATGCTACCTTTTGGGGTAGCACAAGGCTCTGCAGGGTCATAGGTTCCCAGAAGGGACATGGCTAGGCCAGCCTGGTCTCTGCTCAAAGGCTCTGGGTCTCTCAGCTTTTCAGAGCATGGTGAACACAGGCTATGCTTGTTGGGGGCCTCCTCAGGATGCCGCTGCCCCCACACCCTTAAGCCTTTTGTGTGGCCACCCATGTGCCTCCCTCATTCCTGACTCCTGCTCCGAGAAGGACTCAGCCAGGGTTTCTCAGCGAACGAAAGAGTGAACTTGGACAAGGGCTTAGGTGACCAGTGAATGCATCCATGAAGGAGCCAGTAGAGGAGAGACTGCATGGGGTGGAGGGGCTCAGGGGCACAGGGAGGGTGCAGGGGACACCCACCTCATTGATCCAGTCACTGTAGGCAGACACTCGGGTGAAGACCACCGGCTTCTTGAATGTGTTGCAGCCCAAACCGGAGCCAAAGCTCACAATGCCATGCACCTCCCAGGAGCCGTCTTCTGCTTGGCAGTTCAGTGGGCCGCCTGAGTCTCCCTGCACCGGAGCAGCGGGCCTCAGCTCCAGTCCTCCCCCAGAGGCCGGCTTTGGCTGCTGTGAGGCATATGAGCTGGGCCCTTGGCCTCTGTATCTATTATTCAGGCCTCAGGCTAGCTGTGGGGCTAGTGACAGAAAAATGTGAGGGCTCCCTTGGCCTCATTCTGGGAGGCCCTAAGGTGTCAGCTAGCTCTTGGTTTGCTGTGATCCGGGATGATGCTGACCTACTCTGCCTCAGTTTCCCCGATTGTTCTGGTTGCTCGCTATGTGTACGATTCTGTGAGCTGCTGGAAGAATCAAGGAGTCTGGGAACCCTCGGGAGGTCTAGGAATCAGGGAGGCTGGTGTGGGGAGATGGTCACGTGTTCCAGAACGGACGGTCCCCATTGTCTGGGATGTTTTGTGGTTCTGTCATACTATGAGTCCCTGTCTCCCTGGACCTGTGCATCAGACTTTTCAGAAGCTTATCTGGAAGCCACCTCCATGCTGCTAGACCCATTTGGTCTCACAGTGGCTCTGTGAAGTGGTACTATGGCCTCTTTTTTTGATGCATGTATGTGCATGTGTAAGTGTGCACATGTGTGAATGTGTGTGTGTGCATATGTATGTGTGTGAGGATGCAGGTGTGCGTGCCAGTGAGCATGCAGATGTATGTGTATGTATGCAGAGCCAGAAGACACCCTCAGGTGTCAGCCTCAGGAACACCATGTACTTCTCTTTGGCCTGGAACTGGACATCTGTCTAGACTCTTTGGTCGTGAGCCCCAGGAGTTCTCTTGTCTTTACCTTCCTAGCACTGGGATTGAGGTGTGCCACAGTGCTTGACATTTTGTAACACGAGTTCTGGGGGTCAGATTCAGGACTTCCTGCTTGCAAGGCAAACACTAGCAACGGAATCATCTTCCCAGCTCCAGCCCCATTATTATTATATTTTACTTTCATTGTGTGTGTGTGTGTGTGTGTGCACACATGTATACACGTGTGCGTGCACACATGCCACAGTGCGTGTGCGTTGGTCAGAGGACAACTGCAAGAGTTGGTCCTTTCTTTCCACAGTGTGGGTTCTGGGGATCGGATTCAGGCTTGATGGAGGGGGACTTTACCCTTTGAGCCACCCCCACCCCATGCTCCCTCTTTATAGAGCCACCCAGCAGCCCACTCAATCGCTGGCACTGGGACTTGAGGTTGAGCTGTTTGTGTCTAGCCCTCTGCTTCTCCCCATGCTCTGGGGGTGAGCAGAGAGGGGTTGCCTGGACCGACACCTTTCCCCTAAGCCTGCCCAGCCCATCAGGCCTTGGCTTCTTGGAGACGGGGGTTTGTTTGATTTGCTCCATCCTACCCTGTGCTGCCCACCTCCCTGCTGTCCCCTGGTGTGGGGCCGGGACACTCACGTTACAGGCAGAGATGACACCATCACCCCCAGCGCACACCATTGTCTTCTTGACCTTGATGAACCACCAGTCCAACCTGGAGCACGTGGTGTGGTCCACTATGGGCTGCAGGCCCTGCTGGAGCACTTCGGCGATGGGACCGTTGGCTGGGGAGAGAGTAACAGTACAGCGGAGTCAGCTTGTGTGTGGCCTCGGCCCAGCTCTGGCTCTGGCCTCCAGCCTGCAGGAGACTGGGACCAGGCAAAGGCAAGTTTGGGTGTGTGGAAGGCTGTGGGAACCACGTGTGTGCCCTTCATCAGGATGGCCCATATCTTTGGGTCATGGTCCCTTGGAGACTCTATGTCTTTGGTTGGAGTCTGACTTTTTCTCCCTTTCTGTTTTGCTGTGCTGGGGAATCAGACCCAGGGCTTTGAGTATGCTAGGAAAGTACAATACCACCAAATCCTATCCCCAGCCTTCTTTTAACGTTTTTGTTTTGAGACAGGATCTCCCCGAGTTGTTCAGACGGGTCTCAAATTCACTCTGTACTAAGGAAGGCCTTGACTTGTGATCCTT
The DNA here is from genome assembly GCA_026225945.1 of Cricetomys ansorgei. Taxonomy (NCBI): domain Eukaryota; kingdom Metazoa; phylum Chordata; class Mammalia; order Rodentia; family Nesomyidae; genus Cricetomys; species Cricetomys ansorgei. The sequence continues at coordinate 2,952,421 of JAMJFZ010002251.1, forward strand.
CTCTGGGACCTTGAGGGCTTAACTGTCAGCCATTTCCCTGCAGAACTCCATCTTTAGCTGCATATATCTGAAGGCTTTCCTATCCCAGGATGTCTTAAGAGCTAACCTGTGCTTTCTCTAAGTCTTGCGTAGTTTTAAAACCCATTTAATGGTTTGGTTCACCAGCATCTGCTTGGTCATCAGTTTGCCATGAGATCTAGCCTGTAAGGGGCTGGTTTTAGTTAGTTAGCCAGTCTGTCTATCTATCATCTATCTATCTATCTATCTATCTATCTATCTATCTATCTATCTATCACCTATCTATCTATCTATCTATCTATCTATCTATCTATCTATCTATCTATCTATCATTTTGATACAAGTTCTCGTGTAGCCCGGGCTGTCCTCAAACCCTTATGTAGTGACTGTGAACTCCTGATCCTCCAGCTCCCATCTTCCAAGATCTGGATCACAGGTGTTATTTGTATAGCTGGGACGAGTCACACCGGTGAGTTCTAGCCTATTTCATCCTCGCAGCCCCAACACATCTACTTGTGACGTGCTTGTCACACGGTCTGGACTGAACAAAGAAATACTAGCTGTTATTCTCACAAAGGTTTAAAAATCTATGAAAATATCGGGCAGGAGGGAGGATGTGGGAGGCATGCCGATCGCCGAGCGGCACCTCCTTCAGGGAGCCTCTGGGGATGTCCCAGTGCAGGCTGTACTCACTCCAGAGGCGACCCCAGCCGGTCACGTAGCATGGGTAGTCCTGAGGCAGCAAGGAACCCTCCTCTGGGAGGCAGCCCACCTTGATGGTGTCACTCAGCTCCACAGGTTCAGCCAGCTTGATGATGGCGATATCATTCCTGGAATGCAAAGTGGAGGTTCGGCAAGTGGGTAGAAGGTGGTGCTGGCCATCAGGTCTTGGTGGCCAGGGATCTCCCCCTGCCTCCCCATAGACATCTGCTAACAGCTTATTAGATAGATATTCTGAAGGACAAATGACTGTGAGACACATGTTTGTGTGTGTATGTATGTGTGTGTGTGCGCATGTGCCTATGTGTGTGTATGCTGTGTGTGCATGGCACGTGTGTGTGGTGTGTGTGTGCATGGTGTGTGTGCATGGTGTGTGTGTATGTGTGCATGGTGTGTGTGTGCATGTGTGTGCGTGTGCATGTGTGTGTGTGTATCCATGCACGTGTGCAGAAGCCAGAGGAGAGTATCAGGCATCCTGTTCTGTGGCTCTCCACCTCATTCCCTGGAGAAGGCTTGTCACCAGAGAGAGGCTGGCAGCCAGCAGTCCCTAAAGATCTTCATGTCTCCGCCTCCCACAGCACTGGGGTTGTATGCGTCTTCTCATGTGGGTGCTGGGGATTGGAACTTGGGTCCTCAGGCTTGCACAGTGCGTTAATTTTATGACAACTTGACACACGTTAGGATCATGGGGAGAAGGAATCTTAATCGAGAAAATGCCTCCACGGGATTGGCAAGTCTGTAGGACATTTTCCTGATTGATTGATGTGGGAGGGCCTGGCTCACTGTGGGTGGTGTGGGCGCCACGCTCTGTGGCTCCATCTTGGATACCCTTCTCCCATGCTGCCCCAGGGCTAGCACTCACCACACCAGCAGGCGGTTCCACTTCTCATGGACGAAGATGGTGTCCACTCCCACAAAACGGGAGCCTTCCTCATCCGCCACCGTCAGATTGTACTTCCCTAGCCCCACACGGTAGGTGAGGGTTTTGCTAGAAGGAAAAGGAGAAATGTCCAGTGGCCTTTGGCGGGGACACCAGGGACTGAGAGTTTTGGTGACCTAATCCTCTACAGCAGGGCTTTGTGGGGACCGGATGTCTGTTCCCATCCACCCTGTACAAGATTGGAGAAAGGACCCACAGCTTAGAGCCGGGGACTAGGGATAGGTGTGGCCTTGCTGCCTTAGACAGGCAGGCTAGGGGAAACCGAGGTACCTTCGCCTCTGGCTTCTACAGGGGGTAGCCACCTGACTGATTCCTGACTTGCCTGTGTCCTCCCGACTACAAGATCCTTCTGCCCTAAGTGCAGAGATGGCAGATAAGTACCACCACACCTGCTTCTCCTGACTGTTCACGCACTCGTCTCCTAAAACGGTGGGGACCTCACCCCGAAGCCCTTCCCACAGCTCTGCCTCTCCAGTCAATCTGTAGGTCCTTGCATGCCTGCTCCTCCCCCACCCCCAGCCCCTTCTTCAGCCCCTCCGCCTTCTACACTTTGCTCCCAGAAAGAGGCTGCCCTGGTGTTTCCCAAGCATCGGAGGCTGGCTTTTGCCTTCTTGACTGTTGTTTCTTGACATACAGTAGGTGCACATAGTAAATTAGCTAACAGAGCCCAGGGGCCTCCAGGTGTCACCCCTACTCACTTGATGCAGTGGGCAGCGGTAAGGACGTGGCTGTTAGTGATCAAGGTCCCCCCGCAGGTGTGTCTCCACGCATCATCCTTGAGGTACTGAAGAGAGATCTGCGGGAAAGCCACGGATCAGCCCTGCTGGGACCCCCTAGCCCTACCCCTCCGCCTCCCACGGTGCTTACCTGCCAAGGCCAGCTGTGGGGGACAGCGTCCTCTCCTCCCACCACTCTGGCCGACAGGTTGGGTGGGAAGGTGGGGTCCCCACAGCTGGAGGCTAGGAGAGAAGGGGGTGCAGGTGAGTGGGCTGGCCCCCTGGGAACGGCTGGTGGGAAAGTTCGAGCTTGGTGGTTCATGCCCTACTTGGGGACTCAGGAGGGTCCACCTAGCTCTCTGGGCCTCATGGCACCCCTCCCCACCTTTTCCTTTTTCCTTTTTTTTTTTTATGACTTGGAAAGAACAACACTGACCTGGGAGTCTCCTGAGAACGAAGCCACATGACACTTTAAAGAGCCGCACAGGAGGGCAAGGGATGCTTCGTACGGTGAAGGGCACAAGCAGGCGACTGGCACTCGTGAGGACTAAGAATGCCTTTTGTGGGTCACAGTACAGCGTGTGTGTGTGTGTGTGTGTGTGTGTGTGTGAGCGCACGTGCGCGTGCGCGTGACATCCAATGTGGACTGCACGGAGCCCCGCCCTGTGGTGTCTGGAGAGCTGTGTGGAGTGGTTAGGACCGTATGCTCTGAGGTGGTGGATGGAGCTGGCCTTCCGACTGTTAGCCAGCGTGCCATCCGAGGAAGGGTACTTAGCATTGCTCCCGGTCCCCACTGTTGAATGGGGATGTATGGACAGACCCAATACTTGGAGGGTCCAGTTTGCTCCTGCATCTAGAGAGCCCAGCGGGACTCCTGATCAAGTGCTCTCACTGGACAAAACCAAACCCAATCCTATTGCACCCCTCCCCCAGTTCGTAATCTGGGAAATGCTGCCAAAGTGGGAGTTCGAAGAGCCCACGAGTGGGAGACACAGATGGGAACGTCAGGTCCAGTGCCCCCCCGCCCCCCGTATCGAACCCAGTGTGAAACACCTACTGTGGGCCTTGCTCCTGTCTAAACTCCACACCCTGGGGGTGCTCTCCATCCCTTCCCCAGGATCTGCTAGTTTGGAAGCGGCTTAACTGACACAGCTGCTTGATAGCTGGACCCACACAGGACCCCATAGCGCCTTTCTTGGGGGGCAGAGGACACCCCAAGGCAAGCTCGATCGATCTTACACCCTGCTGGATGCAGCTGGTCCCCACTCCCAAGCTTACCGCAGGCTAGGACGGCAGCGAGGACCGTGATTCCCAGCATGGTTCAGGTGCCCGGGACTGGCTGGCGTGGAGGCAGGCTGGGCACTTATAGGCACATGCAGGGGGCGAGGCTAGAGTGGTCAAGGCTGAGGTAAGCCTGGGGACAAACCTGTCCTGACAAAGCTTTTTCCTGACCTTGGTAATTACTGTTTAATTTGGGCAGAAGTGGTGGTTAGCTAGAAGCATGGGGTTCCCAAGGTGGAGCGGATTCCACGGCTTCCGTCTTCCCTCAGGATCTGCTAAACCCAGCTCCCAGGCTTGTCTGCCTGTGTAGATGATGGTGACTTGGTTTGTATATTTTTCTACTGGTTTTGTTTTTTTAATTATTATTTTAGAATGTAAAGATGACTTTACGTGTATGAGCGTTTGCCTACATGTATATCTGTACACCTTGTGTGTGCCTGGTGCTGGAGGAGGTCAGAAGAGGGCATCAGATCTCCTGGTCCTGGAGCTCTGGGTGGTAATGCACTGCTGTATGGGAGTTGGAAACCTAACCTGGGCCCTCTGCAAACGCAGCAAACACTTCCAACCGCTGAGCCATCTCTCCAGCTCCATTTTCTGTTGATTTTAAAGAAATCAAACCATTCTCTTGGGCTCCTCAAGGTACCAGGGCTTTGGCACTGGGCCCCCTGGTATCTTTGGTGTGCCTATGTGGGGTGGACAGGAGCCTGGTTACTGGCTCTGGTGCAGGGAATGACCGGGCAGAGGATGCTATTAGCTATGGGCCAACACTGTAATTCTAGGTGGGCTGGCTTATTTTCTAGCCATGATAATAAAGACTACAAAAGATGTCATAGGAAGCTGGTGGGTATCTGTGGGGGTGGGGGTAGTTGGGAGTGTGGATACCCTGTGATTAGGGCAGGGCTTGATACTATATTTTCTTCTCTGTTTATAGATGTTTAATTTGAGCATGCAACAATCATTGGCATTCTTTCTCTCTCTCTCTCTCTCTCTCTCTATATATATATATATATATATATATATATATTATATATATATATATTGGAGTAATGAATGAATTATATTCAAATTATATATAACAAATATATAATATATTATATATAACAAATACATTCATTACTCCAATATTTAATAAGCACCTGCTATGTGTAGGCCTTGTATACAGAGGTGAGCTCCCTGTCAGCCAGGGTGATGTGTTCCCTGGAGAGATGACTCTGACTGGAGCTCTGCAGATGAGATCCATCCTAGGTGAGAGTTTGATAGGACGCAGGGAAGAAGATTTCCTCTCTGCTGATCCCATGTTTGCAATGGACTGGAGAACTGGAGGTGCTGACCGTGTGACAACCCTCCGCCATATCCCACCATACCCTGACTCCTAGCGCCCGCACCCATAGCACCCTGGGATCTTGTGGCCAGAGACTGTAATGGAAAAGTAAGCAGAGAGGATGTAAGGGGTGCTGGGATGTGGCCAGATGGCGCCCTGTGGCCGCTAGAGAAACGATGCTAAGGTTTGGGGGAGGGTCGGAGAGAGCCTGAGAAAGGGACAGGTGCTGGTGACAGGGGCCCTGGATAATCCTGCTGCTTCTACAAAACTTGGTAGCAGCTGTTTTGCCTCTTGAAGGAGGTTTGTTAAGCGGGGAGGCTGAAGGCATGGTGAGGTTTTCTGCTTCAAATACCACAGGGAAGAACTGTGGCCTCAGAGAGAGTTTGGGAGTTCACTGAGGAGCTGCAGATCAGTGAGGTAGAGTGGTAAATTCCATGGGGGTGGGGGTGGGGGTTGGGGGTGGTGGCACATGCCTTTAATCCCAGTACTCAGGAGACCGAGGTAGATGAATCTCAGAGTTCAAGGCAGGCCTGGTCTACACAGAGATCTCCAGGCCAGCTTGGGCTACATAGTAAAACCCTGAGTCTTTTTATTTTATTTTATTTTTTTATTTTTGGATTTTAAGCAAGCTTTTAATACTGGCCAGTAATGGTAGAAGCTGGCCAGGACCATGTGGAGGCCCCACCCCACCCCTGGGATTCCTCCACGATGGCCCCCCCCCCCCCAAGCTCATGGGGACTTTTGAAAGGCAGATCCCATGAGGCTTATGCTTCTGATCAGGTCCAATCAGGGGTGAGAACACATCCTGATGCATTTCCTACCTGTGCATCTCCCACCTCCATGCTTCCTGTTTGGGTATTTCCTGCCTCCGACCTGGTATCTCTTGCCCATATCTAATCAGGGGCAACATATATCCTGTGTCATTAAGTTTGGACCAGGACTTACATTCCCCTCTTGGCCTGTGTGACTCTTTCAAATCTTTGACAAGGGAGCAAGTATTACTTAACACTGGGACTTAATAACCGTTAACATAATGGCACCGAGATGAGAATTTATGTATCTACTCAAGGCATTCATGATGAAAGGGCCAGTAGTAATTAGCAGACACGGAAGGGTTAAAGGCCTTCCGATGACTCACATCAGTTAGAACCATCTAAGCCTAGGAATCTGTTATAGATCTAGGTCTATTTGGCTTTTAAGCAAGGACCCCTCCTGGTGTGCTGACAGGCATTACAGGCAGTCTTTATGTCCCCAATATCAGAGAGTTTTCTTTTGACTAAAAGTTCCAGCCTGAAGAAACGGGACGTTGTATTCTCTGCTGGACTGCTTCCTGCTGAAACTAGGGTGCCGTTACCAGGGACCCCAGGAAAGCTGGAAAATTAGTTCAAAGCTACGGGTGGTGGTGGTGGTGGTGGTGGTGGTGGTTAGGCAATGGGGTATTCATCACATCTGGTTCACTGATCCAGCTCAGGGGACAAGTGTGATCACATCGGCTGGCTGGTCCGTATCAGCTCTGGGTAAGCCCAGGGCTCGCAGCTGTCCGGAGCAGCCTGTGGTCCGTAGCTGATTTCTAGGTGGAGTCTGTCAACTGAGTGGGAATCTGCTGAAATGTATACAGACAGGAGACAGAGGTAGGTGGATCTCAGAGTTCCGAGGCCAGCTTGGTCTTCACAGAGATTTCCAGGCCAGCCTGGGCTACATAGTGAGACCCTGTGCTTTTTAAAAAAAGAAAGAAAAATAAATCCCAGTGGGGGCTTTGGAAAAGCAATGGAGACCTGAGTGGCTGGACCTGGTAAAGAAAGAGGATCAATGGGAAGAAGAGGCCTGGGGAAATTTTGTTTGGGTTAAAAAAATCCTTTAAAACTGCATGTTATTATTTACACATGCACATGCGAGTGTGTGTGTGCGTGCATGCACACATGTGTACACACATGCCATGGTGTACATGTGGAGGTCAGAGGTGGAGTAGGTTCTCTCCTTCCACCATGTGAGTCCATGGAGCCTAGGCTTTTCTCAAACTCCTGATCCTCTGGCCTCTACCTCCCCAGTGCAGGAGGTGCCACAGGCAGGTGCCACCAAACCATGCTCTGCCCATGGTTTCTGGTGCAGTTTCTCCTGGGAACTGGGTCACTTGAAGCTGCTTTCTCTGCTGGGCTCTGCAGTGGGTGGGTAGAGGTCTTGGCAGGCTAAGGCTGAGGTCCCTCACTAGCTGAGGCGCTGGCACCCGAAAGTCGGCCAGTTGGTCTTGTGGCCCACGCTCACCGCCAGGCCAGCTGCAGTGTGAATGGAAGCTTTTCAACCTCCTGACCCCTTCCCTTCCCACTAGCAAGTTAGAGAATCCCTGGTAAAGGGGTACTGAGACACCTGGCCTAAAATGTTAGTGGTGGGTATTGGGCACTGGGTAGATGTGAGGAGCGTGTACCCCAGGACACCCACAGAACTCTGTATGCCCATAAAACCCTGCCCTTTCCAGACTGGATTGAGAGAGCCCAGCGTGCAATGGGCCACCTGATGCTGTAGTTCTGCTCATGGCCACATAGGGGCAGCAGCACCCGGATAAATCAGAAATGTCCCCCACTTTGCTGAGGTCTGTAACCACTAGTCTGGGAAGACCTGGAGATGCCAGTCCACCCAGATGTCCCCGCAGATGGCGACTGGGATGCTGTAGGTACCACACAGGTAGTTGCTGGTCTTACCACGGCAGCCACTCCACCACTTCTGGGACATGGAGACGGTGGGTATCTGTGTTCCCACTGATTCTGAACCTCTGCAGCTTTAACAGCAGCTTTGTTTTGGCGGTTTCTTAGATAGAGTCTTGCAGTGCAGCCCAGGCCAACCAGGCTTGAAGCCTCCCTCCTCTCAACTCAGTCTCTGGGATGACAGGTGCGTATCACATCTGGTTCTGGCCATCATTTTGGGATCAGGAGATACAGCCCCGCAACTCCCCCTACCTCTGAAATCTCAAGGCAGGTATGGCCCTATGGCGTCAGCTGTGGGCTAGCCCACCCTGGCAGAATCCTGCTGCCCCACTTGGTTCGTGTGCCTGGAAACCTTCAGGCCTCCATGTTCTTATCTGCAAAAGGGACAAAAAACAGTGTCCCTCGGATGAGATCCTTTAAGGATGAAATGAATTTAATATACACAGTGCTTCGACCCGTGGTGTTTTATAGGTAGCAAGGACCAACCTCTCCATCAGGAACATTCTCCTCCCCAGGCTCCTGATGTGACCGCCCAGATCCAGTGACCATATCCTTGTCCCATCCCCTCGCCCTCCTCGGTTAGCCATCAAAAACCACACACACATAAGAATATAGAATTTTATCTCATTTTAGTTAAAAAAAATAATCGTACCACCGAATGGAAGAAGTAGCTTTTTTTTTGTTTTCCTTTTTCTGTGGGGAGGAAGGTGTTGAGGAAGAGGACGAAAAATAAAATGCCAAAAAGCCAAAAGTAAAGGGAATTTATGTTCATCTGTATAAACATATCCACTAAGGCAAACGCAAGCCAGGGCCACGGCGGCTGGGCTGGGCTGGGCTGGGCTCGGTCCCTCCCATTCTCACAGGTTCTGAGACCGAAAAAAATAAAACCTTTGCAAGTCCCACAGGAGCCCCGGGGACTCCTGAGGCACTGTAGTAAAATAAAGAGTCATCGAGTTTGAGAAGCCATGACACACTGAACGTTGCATGACAGTGGCCTTGGCGGCCGTTCACTTGGACTGGGCGACGTCACGGTTTCACGGCACAGCGACGGACACACACATACACACTGGTGAGCAAGCACATGGGAGCCATGGAGGAACGACACGGGTTTCACTACGGCCTGCCTGTCCGGTGATGGGCTTGGGGGATATCCCCAAGTGTCCTAGGGGCGGGCATGACAGGCGGGCGCTGTCACTGCTGACAGACCCAGGGAAGGGTAGTTTGATAGGGGTGCTGGCCCCACGTCCAACTGCCAGAACGCACAAACACATTAGGCACTCCCTGGGGAGTCAAGGCAGAGCACTGAGGTCCTCCCTGGGAACCCCGCCCCTCTCTCCACAGCCCCTTGGGATGCTCAGCTTGTTCTGGGGTTGGGGTGTCAGAGTGTGACATCTCTGCCCCTCCCCCACAGAGCCCTACCGCTCCCGTCCCCATGGCATGCCTGGCAGAGTGTAGCCTGGGAGGTAGATTCGCACAGTGGCCTTCACTCTGCCTGGCTGGGCCCCATTTATATCAGCCTAAGAGTGCTAGGGCCTGGATCTCTTCACTGAAATAGGGGCCCCTCCACTTCCAGCAGGGGGTGGGGGTGGGGCTGATCTGAAAGGAAGAATCCAAGGAAGGAGGAGACTCATTCTCTCTGCTGGTTCCTATCTAGGAAGGGACCATCAGGCCCAGGGCAAGATGGCCTACAGGCAGGGGAGGGCGGTGGAGAAAGCTGGTACACAAGGCAGGGGCATGAATGGGTCGGAGCTGGGCTAGAGCAGGCAGCAGGGTCGGCCAGAGAACAAGAGACGAAGGGATGGCCAGAGAGGATGCTGGTGGCTGGTGTCACAGCCTCAGGAGCAGCGGGAGGGAGCAGGGACTGGCCCAACCACCGGGGAGACCCCTGAAGGAGGTCCGTTCACATACAATTTAGATTTTAGTCACGGTCTGGCCATGCAGAGACCAGGATCAGGCTTGTCTCCAATAGGTCTCCCTTACCCACCCGTGCCCCACAGACTGCACACTGGGGTGGGGCTGGGTCTTAGCCTTGGCCCTTGCTACTTGAAGGTGGACTGCAGCTCCTTAAAGGCCGCTTTCCGCTGCTTCACCTCCTCAGCCTGCTTCTTCCTTTCCTCTTGCTCGGCTTTGATCTCCTCCTCAAAGCGGCTGGACACGTTGATGGCCTGTACCTGGGAGCGAGGGTGACAGGTCAGGGACGTGGTCTCCGCATCACTGCTTTCCCAGGGATCCTTTCTGGCCCAGACCACCAGCAGTGGCTCTTGTGAGCTACATTCACCTGTGCCTCAGTTTCCCCCCATAGAACCTGGCACACAGTAACTGACCACAGGTGCTTGTCAGGGGAGGGTTAAAACAACGCGCTGGAGATAGAGGCCAGCAGGTGAAGTGCTTGCCCAGCATGCACGACGTCTGGGTTTGATCTGAATTTCAAAACGTGGTGCTGAAAGCTTGTGATCCTAGCTCTGGGGAGACAGAGGCAGGAGGATCGAGAGTTCAAGGCCAGCCTGGGTTATATAAGATCATCTCTCTCAGAGACAGAGAGATACAGGGAGACATGAGAGTCAGAGACACAGGGAGAGAATATTCTTTGGCAGAAGTAGTGCAGGGCTCTGCAGGCAGGAATGACTTCCCTTGAAGTCCTGTCCTTGATCAAAGGTTAGAGAAGAGAGGGGAAGGGGAGCAGCTTTGGGAAGCAAAGGTCTTAGCTTCACACGGAAAACAGGAGTCAAGAAAGATGGCGGTCCTGGGTGGGCGGGACTCAGGACCAAATGTGCCCCCTCCATCTATGCATGTGCTGAGGGGGGAGGGGTACACACAGATGGTCTGAGAGTCCCTCAGCTTCCTCCAGGCCAGGGCTGGCAGGGCAGGGGTCTCCAGAGAGCAATGCTGGCTGACCCCCTCTTTAAGAGGCGTGGCCTTGCCCATGCCACAGGTTATCAGTTCTACCTCTCCCTGCAGCCTCAACGGGGACAGGGAGGGGCTGTGCCAATCCCCAGTCTAAGCCTGTCACTGCACAGCTGGACCTCCCACAGTCCTTGCTCGGCTCCTCACCTTGGCCTCGAAAAAGTTCTTGGCACCCTTAACACCCTCTGTGGAGACATCGATCTCAGAGAGGCGGGCCAGAACGTGCAAGCCACTGTCTTCTTGTAACTCCCCTGCCGCTGCCTTTCGGAAGATCAGAAGGAACTGTGGAGGGAAGGCACCGGTGTCAGCATGGGGACAAGGGAATGAAGGCCTGGCCTCAGGTCCCTCTGCAGAAAGGCTGTGTGCTCACCTGCAGAGCTATAGCTGGGCTCTGGCCCCTATCTTTCTGGTCTGCCCTGCTAGGACACTGTGTAAATCCCAATGATCAAGAATAAGACCATCACACTACAATTGAGTCAAATTTGAAGAAAGCTTTAATTAAACAAATTAAATACTGGCCATGAAGATGGACTCTGACCAGGACCATTTTGAGGTTGCCATGGAGTTCCTACAAAATGGCCTGAGTCACGTGAAACAGATGCTTAAAAAGGCAGAACCCATATGGCTACATACTTCCTACCAGGTCCAATCAGGTGCAAGATTATATCCTGATGTACTTCCGGTCTGGGTTATCTCCCCGCCTACAAGCGACTAAGTGTACATTTGGATTAACCCGAATGGAATCTACACAGTCCCCACCCAACATTCCAGGAGGTTATCATCCTTGGGCAAGTGAGATTGCAGGATTCTGTCTTTCTGTATCTCACATGAACAACCCCACCCAGCACTTCCAGGAAGTTATCTGTCCTTGATCTATAGACCTCTTAGGCACAGTAATTATAAAACAGAGTTTGCTCTTACACCTGGGCTAAGGAGCGCACCCAGCTCCCGTCCATGGTTTCAGCCTGCCTCTCCTCTTTGCCACCCACTGTTCCCAGACACAGATCTGCATGCATCGAGTTCACAAGCCCCAGAGGGACCACACTCCCATGCTGCAGTGCGAATTCAGTTTGGAGATGGCCAAAGGCTTAAGATCTGGAAGGATGGGGATGGATGCTCTCCGACCCCAAGCCATTCCTCCGGACCACTCTGACTTTCTTCCCTGGCCTCTTGTTATCTCCCACACCCCAAGAAGCCCTGGACACCACCTCTCTCCCCTACCTCCTTTAACTTCCTGCCAGTTCTCTAAGGGCCAGGAGAGCTGGGCACATGCCCCACCCCCAGGCAACCCCACGCTGTCTGGGGCCTTGAATCACAACCGTCTTGCTGCCATTCCACAAACAGGCTGGTCCATATCTTCTGCCCCAGAGAGTGTGAAGCTACCTAGTACCATACCTGGTCCTCTTGGTACTCAGTTCCTTTCCTCTGAGCCAGGTACCTCCCCTTCAAAATTCTAGACCCTCAGAGCACACAGCCTTTCCCACAGCTCAATTGGGCAGATAGAAATCATTAAAAATAGCTGGGTGTGGTGGCTTACACTGCTAATTCCAGCGCTTTGGGAGGCTGAGGCAGGAGGACACCTGCCAAGAACACCTTGCAAGCCAAACATAGCCAATTGTACTAGCTGGTTGGCCAATGAAAATGTCACTCAATAACAAAGACCACCCAGCGCTCTGGAGCGGATGGCTGGGAGAGGCCTGGGGATGGACTCACCTCCCGGAAGCTGAGTTTGCCGTCAAAGTCCTCATCCACCTCATTGATCATGCTCTTCAGGCCCAGGTGGGTCTGGGGGGCACCCAGTTTCTCCATCATGAGTTTCAGTTCCATCAGGTCGATGAAGCCATCCCTGCCGGCGTCATACCTGTGGGTACAGAGAGGTTAGAGGATATCCTGAGGTATGCGCCTCACGTCTGACTGTGTAGAGAGGCCGCAAGGCTGGGGTGCAGAGAGTGGTCAGTGTCTCCCCACGATAGCCGGAAGGGACCTCACCACGTGGTCTGGCAGCGTCCAGTATTTTTAACTCTGCGGATTCCACACAAACCCGAGGCTGGAGAAAGGAAAGCCACAGCCTCCTGTAAGGAACCGGGCGTGAACAAGCAGAAAAACTCACACCACGCCAGTGGATCCAGCTAGCTCTGGTCCAGGCACTTGAGGGAGGGACGTCTCAGCCTCACCTTGGCCAGGTCTGTGGCTCCAGTTAAGTGGTAGAGCCTCGCGGGCCGGGGCTTGAGACACTCTGCACTACGGGAGCTGCCCTGTGCACTGTGGGTCATTCACAGAAGTAGCCCTCCTGGGCTGTGACAGCCAACTGTTTCCCATACACTGCCTACTGCTCCCTGGGTAGGGGTCGGGGGTAGAGAATCCTCCCCAGTGATCGGAAGATAGTATGCGTGTGGAAGATGATCTCATTATTTAATTTCTTTTGACGGTCTCAGTGCACGGCCCCAACCGTCCTGGAAGTCACCACAAGGCCCAGGTGGCCTTGTACTTGTACAACCCTCCTCCCTCTGCCTCCCACGTGTTGGTACTACGGGCCGGGATGTCATGCTCTGCTATTTATTTCTTGTGGCGCATGCTCCATTCTACATCTCTTCTCCACACGGGATTGGCGGTTGCTTCCGGCCAGCACCCTCCACACGGGGACACTACTTCCAGCCCTAGCCTAAGCCAGGCTCCAGGAGAGAGAGTCAAAAGCACCTAATAGATGCTTAGACTGTTGAGTAAGTGACTCGGAATGAATTCAGAGCCAAGGGTCTGGGCAGCCTCTGTGTCCCATAGGGAGGCAGTGGCAGGGCGGGGTGGTAGACCCGGGTGTGTTCAGGGAACAGGCTGTTCTGGGAGCCTGCGGGGAGCGGCGGGCAGGCTCAGGGGTGGGGGGTGCGGCGTTGCTGGCTCCCTGGCACAGAACCAGCTGATAACGAGGCCCCTGTCTTCACCCTTCCCTTCTTTTCTGCCGCCGACATCCTGGTGGAGACAGGCGTGGGTGAGAGCAACGTCCCTTTCCCGGAGTCACGTTCCTTGCCCTGTACATGGCCAGGGGTGGCCTCCAGCCAGTTTCCGAGTTGGTAAAAAGTGCTGCCTGCACCTGAAGCAATGGCTTTGCTTGCAAGACCCACCAGGTCTTGTTAGGCTGACCACACACCAGCTGTGTGTGTCTCTGGGGACACACACAGGCTTTTCTGCCTAAGGACGTCTGTACCCAAGGCCTCCAGATGGCTAGATGACAGGACAGTATGACAATGAAGGTTCTCAATTACAGACACCGGGGGCCCTTCCTGTTCTTTGGGTTCCCCTTTGCACCTCTCTAGTTACATACAGCCGTACCTGACTTTAGGCTTCTAACAGCCCTTAGGAATTGCAATCTGTCTTTGGACTGGAGTTTTATTGCTTTCTTTAACACTCTTAATAACCACAGAGGCTCAGAGAGGATAATTGACCTGCTCAAGGTCACGCGGCAGTAAGGAAGAAGCTGGGTTAACATCCCAGGTCTGTCCGGCTGATGAACTTATAAATCCATGCAACTGTGCCCAGCCTCCTTCTGTGTCCTGGCCACCTGCAGAACAGCGTCTGCCGTCTGCGGGGAGCACCACGGCGAGCATTTGCGTGAGGGGTATAAATAGTTCATGCACGAGTGAGTAAGGCCTCGGAAGTAACGCAACACGGCTAAGATGGGACTTGGAACCATGTATTCCCTAGGGAGTGAGAGGGCTGGGTGGGGACAGGCAGGCTGGTGGGCCCTGAGGGCAGAGGGACTGCTGGGGTGGGGGGAAGCATGACAGAATGTGGTGGGATGACAGGCAGGAGGCAAGGGCTGTTATGGTGCAGCCTCCACGTGCAGCAGGAAGGGCCTGTGAGGTGACCGGGCACTCCCTCCCAGTGCCCATCTTTGTAGTGTGTCTGTATCTAGAGGGGGGTGTACCTGCTGCATGTCTTTCCCAAGGCGAGACACAAGGATGCCCTTCCTTGTGCCCCTTGGGACCACAAAGTCTCCCCTCCACTCCCTGTCCCCGCCCCGTTTTCTGAACTTGGTCCCCATTGAAGGTCACGTCATAGTTCTGATGTCAGATTGCCTGGGCCCCTATTAGCACGATGCAGAATGTGTGTCTTTTACGGGACATCTGGTAACATTTGGATACATTTTGGTTGTCTTAGCTGGGAGTCATTGGTGCTAAAGAACCCAGGAAGCTGCTTACAGCATCCAGAACAAGCTCTACAGGGAGAATGGTCTGGTCCTGTCTGAAGTGTCTTTTCTGAGGCTGTGCTAAAATATCCTGACAGAAAGCAGCTTAGAGAGAAAGAGTTCTTTTGGTGCCAAATTCCAGGTTACAGCTGTGATGGTTGGGGAAGTCAAGACAGGAACTTGAAGCAGCTGCTCACATCACACCCTCAACAGAGTGGAAGAATGTGTGCCTGCTATTGCTCAGCTCACCTTCCCTATGTGTCCTGTCAACTTAACACAGCTTAGAGTAATCTAAGAAGGGAATCTCAAGGGTTTGTCCAGATCAGATTGGCCTGCAGGTCTACCTGCGGGGGGAATTACCTTGATGGTTAATTGATGTAGGAGGGCCCAGCATACTGTGGGCAGCACCATTCCCTAGGCTGGTGGTCCTGGGCTATATAGGGAAGCTAACAGGGTATGAGCCAGAGCCAACAAGCAGCATTCAATTCTTCCCCGGTTCCTGCTTCAAGTTCCTACTTGAGTTCCAGTCCTGACTTCTCCCAGTGATGGATTATGACATGGAAGTGTAAGCCAAATAAATCCTTTTCTCCCCCAAATTGCTTTTGGTTCAAGTGTTGTATCAAACTACAGGAAGGAAAATAGATTAATACTCATATAATTCAAAACCCAAACCCAGGGAACCGCACTGCCCACTCTTAGGCTGGGTCTTCCCCTATTCATTAGCATAATACAATCCCCTAAAGACACGCCCACAGGCCAGACCGATCTAGACAATACCACCCTGAGACTCCAGGGATTCTGAATTGTGTCAAGCTGACAATCTAAACTCATCACAGTTCCTAAATGTCACTGGAGCGTAGTGGAGAAACCCAGAAGTCACGGTGCCTCTCGGTTATTGGGAGACCTGCCTGGGCTCATAGATGCCAAGTCCACAGCAAAGAGTCCACACAGGAATTAGCTAGCTCTGCGTGGCAGCTAGCTAGCACCACTCCAGTGAGACTTAGTTATCTTGCCAAGGAACCATTATGTGTCAGGCAATTTTTTATCACGCAGCAATCACAACAGGTCAGGAGGGAGGAGGAGGACCATACAGCTGGTACTGGTCTAGGATTCAGACTCCAGCTTGGGAGCCACATGTCCCTTGTTTTCCCAGGTTGGGATCTATATTCAAGGGACTATGCTTCTTTCAAAGCCAGGACAATTCAGTCTAAAGGAAGCACACACCAAGTCCAAACTTGAACATTAAGTCGGGCTGTGGATTCCCTGGCTTCTGGCAGCTTCATGCTGGGCCAGGCCACGCCTCAAACCACAGCCCACATCCATCAAAGGTCAATCAATTACCAGGGCTGGGTTCCAACCCAGGCAGGTTCCAGTCCTCAGGGGGATAATGCAGGGTCTGGCTGCAATTCCAGAAAATACCAATCACCAAGCCAGGTGACACAGAGCCAGGAGAAGCCTGGTGCTGGGGTAGGAGGCCCTGGAGGAGGTGACCATTCCCCAAAGGCCATGTGCCTGCGGCCTAAGGCTGGGACAGCCAGGTTGCAGGGCTAACCTGACAGACACTGGACTACATACATTGAAACCAAACTCCAGCTCTGCCCCTGATGGTTGGGGTACCCCTGCCGGTCACCTGATCCCATGAACCCCACTTTCATCGTTTCTATCACGCAGATCAAAGAAGTCACTTTGGGGCTGAGGTGAGGGTTCGGAGACCCTCCTTTAAGCCGACTCACTCAGCACAGGGCCAGGCCCACAGAGGGGCCTAATACATGCTAATTATCAAAATAACCACGTTATTGTTTCCCTTTATGGATATTAAAGGGTAAATGCAATTGCAGATACAAAATGATCAGCACACAGTAGGTGCTTGAAACCTGTTAATGTCGTCAAGATCGTGCATCAGATAGTTCACTGAGCATTTCATGCCCTTACTATAAAAATGGCGGTAACAGTGGGTTAATAAAAGCCGTCTTGGAGCCCTAGAGCATTGCTGCTCAATCACGAAGACCAGAGAGAGTGGTTCTCAGCACCAAGGTCACCAGCTCACAACAACCTCCTGTAACTCCAGCACCATTGGATCCAACGCCTTCTTCTGGCCTTCCCAGGTACTGCATCACACAATGCACATACACACACACACATACACACACACACACACACACACACACACACACACAAAATGCTAACTTAAAAAACAAAACAACGACAAAGCTGGGCTGTGTAGGCGCACGCTTTTAGTCCCAGCACTTGGGAAGCAGAGGCAGGCTGCTCTCAGTGAGTTCGAGGCCAGCCTGATCTACAGAGTGAGTTCTAGGACAGCCAGAGTTACGATAGAGAAACTTTGTCTTTGAAAAACCAAAACCAAAACCAAACCAAAACAAAGCCCCTACTATGCTGGAGCTGAGTGTAATCTGAGCACCGGGAAATAGAGGCAGGAGGATTACAGTGGGTTTGAGGTCAGCTAGGTTTACAACAAGAGTTCAAGTCCAGCTAGGGCTGTCTTAAAGACAAACTCACCCATGCTGGCTTCTCCAAGGTCTAGGCTGGAGGGTTTGGGGCTGGGGGAAGAGGCTCAAGGTGGAGTGACCCGGGTTGGGGTGGAGTATCAATTTGGATAGGTGACCAGGGGGCTCCCCAGAATTTCCTCTGTAACTCATCCCCTACCAGGCCCGACTTAAGATCCAGCCCCTCAGAAGTTTGGCTGAGTTGAAGGAGAGAGGCGTTCGAGCTGCCCAGCTCTGGGTCTCCCTGCTTTCCTTCCTGTAAGACAGTGGGAACTGTCCCCATGCCTCCAGGCAGGTGGATAGCTGTGGAGAGAGTGCCGTTCTAGGAGGCTAGAACGTTCTAGGCTCCAGGAAAAGCTCATTCCTCAGGCTCACCCACATAGCCTGGCCCACCAGCTTTATGGAGGAAAACTGGGACCCAGAGTCCCACGGCAGGTGGGATTCTACCAGTTAGACTCTTTCCATCTTTCTGCTTCCCTTGTCCTCCTGGGCTGTTGGGGTACTGGAGTGTCTCACGTGGGGCGGGGCAATGCTCCACTTGGGATTTGCCCAGGAAAGCCAATGTCACATGGGAGCTCAGCACCTTTCTCCAGCGCTGGAGGGAGACTGTGGGCCTGGCACCTGGCCCACATTCCTGCCAGCATAGCTCTTACCAGAGGAGGGCTCAGCAGCTGCTGCCCCGGATGCCTGTGACAAAAATCCCTCCCAACACCCTCCCTCCAGCTGCCACCCAGGCAGACCTTGTCTTTAGGTCTCTGACTCTCCCCTCCCCCGGTTCTGATCATCCAGTCACAAGGGTAGGCAGAGCCTGGCTCCAGTGACGTGCAGTATGGATGCCTGGCCCTGTACCCAGGCAGGCTCCTTCCACAAGGTTATCTTTAGCGGAGACTTTGATGAACACCTCACCATATGCCGGGTACTGGGCAAAGTGCTCTGTATCCGATTCTCAGTCCAGATCTCCCTTTTCAACAGACGAGGAGACCGAGACACAGAAAGGAAGTGCGCTGGCCAAGGTCAGTGGAGACACGGGAGCAGCTGGGGTCCAAACCCACACTAACTCCCGCTGCCTCCAGACCCTGGGTTGGGGAGCTCCAGGGCTGGAGAGGATGATGTAATGGAAGTCATTACATCCATCTGTGGGGGCCAAATTCCCAAAGCAGTTATCCCACCTGGTGTCTTGAATACCTGAGGACAGGAGGCCCACTGCTCCCTAAGGTGGGAAGCATTGATGGCTCCCGCAATCCCAGCCCTACTGTGTTGGCAGATACAAAGCCATTAGGACAGCTGTTGCTCCAGAGAAGAGAAGATAACACAGGGGACTGCATTCTGTCCCTTCTGGTGCCCAGCCCAGGCCTGTGCTGAGGGCTCCAAGGAGTCACAGGAGGAGACTGCTCACGGGGTCTATCTGTGGACAGGCTCTGTCTATGTACTACATTAATATCACCAGTATCCATTTTCAGGTTTATTAAGGAGTAAATGGGATCGTGAATAGAAAATGGCTACCACCCAGTAGGTGCTCCAAACCTATGAATTCTATTATAATCATTAAGTGACTGTATTTTGGGGCCTCCTGCTTCCTGTGTAGGGGAGGTCTCGGCGGCTCCTGAAACTCTGTATCATGAGAAATGGAAAGGCATCCTTCAGGGTAGTTACGTTTGAGGGTAGGTGACTTCTGACTTTGCTAGATGTTCTGGTTAGGCTGGCCTTGTCTCAATGGGAGGCAGGCAAGGTAGGCCCCAGGAACGAATGACACTTGGCAGGGCCAGCTTGGCATGCCCTCACCCCCACTCTCTGACTCATGGGAAAAGCCAGGCACTCCTCACTTCTCCTGCCAGCAGAATCTGACTTAGATCGCCTAGTCCTAAGTTGGGGGTGTAGAGATGGACCAGCGTGTGATGCTCATTGCTCCCCCATCCCTTCCCCTCACCCCATTTTCCAGAGAGTCTGAGGGTCCAATGAGAGCCTCCAAGCTGACAGCTACTTTGCTTGGGGACTGTCAAGGCCCAGGATTGTCTTAACAGTCAAGTTTGACACCTCCCACAGGCTGAGCAGAGGTGGCAACGTGGGGGTGTCCTATCCCTGCTCTATTTCCCACCCACCCTTAATAATATTTATGCTGGTGATTACAGGGAGCATTACCAAATGTCTGATAGAACCCAGTAAGTGTTGGCTACCCTTGACTCCATCCATCTCATTCTTCCATAGCTCAGACAGAACTATCTGCCTGCAGTCACCCTTAAGGGAAGTGCGGGAGACAGGAGCCAGCAATTTTCTGAGACAAGGTCTTAACAAGTTGCCCAGGCTGGTCCCAAATCCTTTCTGTAGCACAGGTTGCCCTTGAATTTTCTATCCTCTAGCCTCAGCCTCCTGAGAGGCTGGGATGACAGGGAAGCACTTGAACACAGGGGGGCTTGTGGAGATGCTCCACTCCAGGATACAATGGATTCTGAAGACCTAGAGACCCAGTGAAGGAAGAATTGGATACGAAGTCAGCTCCAGGATGGACCAAAGCCTCTGCTTCTCACTAGCTATGGGGCCTTAATCTTCTGAGACTCGGTCTCCCTACCTGTGAAGTGGGCGGCGGGAATCTTGCAAGACGTTAAGAAAGTATTATGAAGGGAGTCAGTGGGACTGGAGAATTGGTTCAGTGGTTAAGAGGACTTGCTTCTCTTGCAGAAGTCATGGGTTCTATTCCCAGCACCCACATAGTGGCTATAATTGTCTATAACTCCAGTTCCGGGGGATCCGATGCCCTCCAAAGGCACAAAGCTACATGCAGGCAAAACACCCATACACATAAAATAAAATTAATAATAATAATAATAATAATAATAATAAATAAAAGGAAGAGGGGGGGAGGAAAAGACGAAGAAGGAGGAGGAGGAGCAGAAGGAGGAAAAGGAGGAGGAGGAACCAAATGGCTGAGTCCAGGAAGGATGTCCTGCTCAGCACTGCCAGGCCTGGTCCAGTTAGCCACACCTGCCAGGCCCTGCGGCCTCTTCTGTTCTTGCAAAGCAGAAGTCCATCAGGAAGGCTGCTGGGCACCCAGAAGGAACTTAGAGGCTGCAGGCTGTGGGAACTGTCCCTGCAAGAAGCTGCAGAATGACTAATTCCTCAATTGGACTGGCCTTGCAGAAAGGGCCTCCGACCTGCCCCAGGCAGCATACCTTGAGCCTGGACTCTTCTAGCTGAAGCCAGGCCTGGGGCTGGGACCACAGAGAAGGGTGGGAGGGAGAGAAGGCAGGTGGGAGGAATAAACCAGGGAACCAGAAAGTCCCAGAAGGAGGGGTGTGTGTGACTCAGACTCATAGAGGAAGTGGGAAGAAAGGAGAAGGGACCCATTGTTAGGAGCCCTCCCCACCCTGGGGTGTGAGGCACCCCAACCCCCAACCAAGCTAGGCTCTGGCTTCTGCAAACAGAGATCAGACCCCCATCCCTATAGCCTCCTGGTTCTAATCTACAACTAGCCCTCAGGATCTTGGCCAAGAGACTGAACCTCTTTGAGCCTCGAGGGCTAAACTTGACCCCTACATAATATAGGTGTGTTCCCCTAGGGCCCAGGGATGTCTTCAGCTCACCCACAGGCTGCTGTGGGAACACAAGTCTTTCCCGATGGTAGACAGACAGAAGCTTTCCATACTGGCCCTGTGGGCCCGTGGAAGACCTCCCAAAGACTCAGGAGGTCCCACTCCATGCGTTTTTACAAGGCCTTTGGCTGGAATTTGCATACACAAAAACTTAGAAAGATAGCTGTTGGGTGACAGGCCTTGTTTTTTAAGACCATCCCTGACCTTAACAGACCCCAGGCTGTAGCCATGCCAGTTCTGCACCTATGGCCCCAGGAGAAACTGAGGCTCAGAAGCCCAGTACCTTCCCAGAGAGACCCAGCTGGGTGGCAAGAGCCCGTGTCCCAGTTCTGTGTCACCCCAAGGGCTGCTGTTTGCTCTTCTCTCTCTTTCTGCCACCTGCCTTCCACGTAATTAAGCGTTAATAAATTCATCTCTCTATTTTTGTTATTTATCAAAGCAATATGTAGCTGTCAATCAGAGCGTCTGTTGGGCAAAAGGAAAGAGGCTTCTGGGTTGAATCCCTGTCATTCTGGCCCAAAGCAAAGGATGGCTGCCAGTCTAACAGCCTGGTAGCTCTGTTGGGAGCGAGTTGAGGCAGGCCAGAGGCTCATTCTGAGCTACCTCAGTGTCAGCGCTGATGACCACCTCAGGGCCAGGGCATATGCTGAACTTGGGCTGGCGATGACAGTAACTCAGTAAGTACTGATTCTCTGCCAAGTACTAGGTTAAGCATTTGAGAGCACCATCAGGGTAAGGAAAGAGGCTCAAAAAGGGTTAAGTAACGCGCTTGTGATCTAGGTCCGCTAGGTGCTCAGCCACCTAGGGCTGCTGTCAACCAGGAAGGGAAGGGAGGGCAGGGCAGGTGGCCCAGGACCTTGTAGGAAAGGGAAGCTAGCCTGTCTGATGTAAGGGGTCACGAGTTGAAGAGGGTGGAGAGGAGGCTGGGGGGAGCAGGACAGGGCCAGTGCCGGCCGGGCAGGACAGGAACTTGGGCGCCTTCCTCAGATTCCACAACAGATTCACAATTACAGAACTGCCTGCCTTTTAGGCAGTTGCCAGATAACAGAACCTTCCAGAGCTCTTCCTAGGCTGTTGTCAGCTCAGGGGCAGCCATCCCTGAAATTGGGTGGGCCTGTCCCATGCCTTGTCTTGGAAAATTCTAGAAACAACTCTGAATGGGTGGGTAGAGAGTGTGGATGGGGGATGGGGTAGGGGTGGGACACAGGCTTTAAGATTCCGGCCTCTGTGCCTGACAGCAGGGGGAACACAGCATGTGTCCTTTCTAGACCCTACCTCCAGAAAAACCCATGATTCCTGAGCACAGGTTACTTCTCCCTTCTGGGTCTCAGTTTTCCTGTCTGTTAAATGGGGAGAAGAGCTGGAGTCAGCTGGCAGTGTGATAGGTGGCAGAACCTGCTGTTTCTTCCCATTCTCTCTCTACCACTGTTCTCAGACTGAATCTGCTCATCCACAAGGAATGGATGAACCAGAAGACTCGGCGCAGTGGTCCTATGAACATCAGGGCTAAAGACTCTTTAGAAATCAGGCTAGAACACAGTGCCTTGAGAATCATCACATACACCCGGCTCCTCTTGCGCACCAGTAGACGGAGGTCCAGGGGACAGCAAGTGGATATGGAGGGAAACCCAGCCTCCTTGCTGTGACTGCCAAGGAAAAGCCAGCTCACCTTCCCAGGGGGCACTGGCTCCCCTCCTCCCTGCCCATTGCTTTCAACAGAGCTCTGGCTGAGATCCTGGGACCTGCTGGGCCCCAGGAGGCAGCAGCCACTTGTACAGTGGAAGCAGAACAAGCATTCTGTGCTCCGAGAGGCCGTCTGTGACTGTTCCCAGCCGGCACTCGGCTGGGCTGGGCTCATCGGGCACAGTGAGGCCTTGTTTCCTTGAATACAACATCAGCAGCTCTGTGCCCCGGCCAGGGGCCCTGGCAAGTGGCACTTCCTTCCCTTGAGGTTCAGCTTTCTGGCCCCTTCCTGCCCTGTCACCCCTCCCAACACCCTGAGCAAGCGGCACTGGTACCAGCTCTGAGGGGTCCCGCACCCTCTCATTACACAAAAGCACCTCCGTCAAACTGGTTCCCCCAAAACGGCCTGTGTAAAATTGAGTGTTCTTTGCCAAGCACAGCTCCCATACCATTCTCCCCGCTGGTTCCCCACCAATCAAAGTGGTCTCTCCCAAGAGCGTTCCTTGGGGGTATCTGGGTTCCCCACCACATCACCGTGCGTGGTTTGGGGATAAGTACACTACAGAAGCACGAGGAGAAAGGTAGAATGGGTTGGTAGTGAATGCAGGGAAGACAATGGCTTTTAGAACTACCAGTCTGAGTTCAAATCCTGATCCTATCATGTTGTAGCTGTGAAGTCTTGGGGAGAAACTTTGTGGTCTCTGGCCAGACTCCATCTGTGCAAGGGCGATGAACCCATCTCGGGGCTTAGGGTTGGGAGGCATGTATTGGCTCCTCAGTGCTCAGCCCTATCACTGCAAGGATCTATGACACATCTGAATACCCTCTGGACTACAGCACAGGGCAGCTCCTCCTGGAAGTCACAGTTGCCCTAAGGTTCAAAAGCAAGGAATGCGGATTCCTGCTCTCCTGGGCCAGGTCAGGAGGAAACCAGGGAGACCGAAGCCAGAGGGTGTCCCTAGCCCTGGAACCTACAAACCTAGAGGTTTGAGGGTGGTATTATAGCAACAGCATGGGGCTTCTAGTCACCCAAGGCTGGGGACCTAAACTCTCTTCCCTGTGAGAGGGCTGACCGCAGCTTCTGTGGGTGTGGAGGGGGTGGGAAGAACCTCTCTGAGCCCTGGATGTGGGAAACACCCCCTTCCTGGGCTTCCCTGTTGGTGGCTGGGCACTGTCATCTGGGTGTGGCTGGGGCTGTCAATCTTTTACCTGCCCACTGCTTTCTGGGACTCCCTGTGTACCCTATCCTAAAATCAGCCTCAGTGTTTTTTGCCCCACTTGGGGTGCAGGCCAGCCTAGTACCGATAGGACCAACTGTTCCCTTTCCAGGAACCATAGGTACCACGACAGGAAGCAAGGATGACTGTCATATGGAGGGGCACTTGCACCATCCCTACTCCCATAGGTTCCCTCTCTCTCTCCCTCTCTCTCTCTCCCCCTCCATACTGCTTGGTTTTGTGGGGTGTGGAGTGGCTGAGTCCACAAGTCTACAGGACATCCTTCTAACCCGGTAAGGGTACAACTTAGAATCACAGGAACCAGAGGGTAGGATGGGAGTCTCTAGGCAGGACACATAGCAAGGGGACCCTTCCTGCCTGGAGAGAGTACAGGCACCAGGGATTCTATGGGAAGGGAGGGACTGTCTCTGGAAGAGAAGGGGCAGCCTTCTGGTAGAAAGCAGGGAGACACCACTGCACAGCCGCTGAGTGCAGGGGTTGGGGGAGCAGGGAGGTGGAGGGCTGAGGCACAAGGGGACCCTGCCTTGAAGGGATGATAGGGGAAATTACATGTGTGTAGACTGGGGGCCAGGACAGAGGGGCCCTTCTCTAGCAAGACCACTTGAATGTTTAGGAAATGGGACCTGGCCAACAGGGTAGGTGGGTGGGTGGGGGTGGAAAGGGCTGAAGAGTTTTCACCCACAGTAAGTAAACACAGAATAAATGTGTGTGTGTGTGTGTGTGTGTGTGTGTGTGTGTGTGTGTGTCAGGGGTCCCAACCTAGAACTAGAGGGGGACCAGAGCTAAGCAGAAGAAATTAAAGGACGCTAAGAAAAGGGATATGTCTGGCATGGGTGCCTGGATGTCCCCCTTGAGAGGCACTAGGGGTGCCTGTACCCCAGTGGGGGGAAGGAGTCCAGGAGTTGGGATAGGGGAGGAAGGGAAGCCACGGGCCCTTTCTCAGTGTGTGTGGGTGTAGGGGGTAGGTGCAGTAACATTAACAGTGGCGACGGGGTCGGCACCCTGTGTGGTGGTGGTGGGGGATTCGCTGGGGACCTGCGATTATCAGGAAGGAACCTTGGGCGCCCCCAACACGTGTGGGGTGTCCTGTGGGCAATATCACCAGGGGGAGGGGTCTCCCTGGTGCCAGGGCCAGGAGGGGTGGTCCTCACACCCACTTGCACGGTAGGGTGGTGGGTCTGGAAGCCTCGTGGCGCTCAGGAAGGGGCAGCAGAGTTCCCAGCCCTGGTGAGTCAGAGTCCTGGGGGAGCCTGGCCGGGATACTGGGGGTTCGGGCCCGAGGCCGGATCTAGGGTGGCGGGGATCGGGGCGCGAGGGCACTCACTGCTTGAACATCTTCTCCATGTCTTTGATCTGCTTCCTGGAGAACTCCTTGAACTCGGTGTAGGGGTTGAAGACGCGGCGGCTGGGCGACTGCGGCTCGCCGATGCCCTGGTTGAGGTCCGCGCGCCGCAGCAGCTTGGCGCTCAGCTCATCGTCCGCGCTGCCCAACGCCTGGGCAGCCTCGTCGGGAGCCCCGGCCGCCGCCGCCGCCGCCGCCCCGTTGAGCCCCTGCTGCTCCGTCGCCTCGCCGCCTTCGCCCTCCATCTGCAGCCTCCGGCTCAGCTTGCTGGCCAGCTCGTCCGTGGCCATGGTGGCCCGCGCGCCGCTGCCTCGGCCGGGCCCCTGCTCCGCGCCGCGCACCGGGCCCCGCTCTTCCTCTTCCTGACACTCCCCGCCGCCAGGCACCGCCCCGAAGGTGGGACTTAGAGGACCGCCCGCCCCCGGGCCGCCTCCCATCGCCCGCGCTGCGCGCCAAGTCCCTCTTGATCCTCGCGGAGGGGGTCAAGTGCGCCCCGCGCCCCATCTCTCCAGCATCGCCCCCGGGAGAAAAACCGTCAGCATCCCTCTGATGACCTCTGGGGGATCTCTGAGCCCCGGGAGCCCTCTGGAAGGAAGCTGGGGGGTGGGGGTGGGGGTGGGGTGTCCCAACCCTACGGGAGGGAAGAGGGTCCGCTGGCCCGTGGGCTGGCTGTGTGTCTGGGGACTGGAGAAGGGCGCCCCCCCCACCCCCAGCCCTTTCTTTGGAATCCCCACCGTTTGTGTCTGTGACACCCTGTCGGTTGCCATGGAGACCACTGGTAGTGGAAACACTGCGTGTTCTCAGGAAGGCTGCGAAGGTCTGAAGAAGATGGACCCAGGTGCTGGAGCCCAACTGAGTTTGTCCCCAGGGCCAGACTGGCTGGCATCTTTTAAGGGTGGGACAGCGGCTGTGAAGGAGATGGTACCCCACCTCCGTCCTCAAAAGTCCCCAAAGAATTGGGAAAGGGGAAGGGGCTTGTCCTATGTTGCGCGATGATTCAGCACAATAGCTGCTGGATCTGGCTGATGCCTGGGTCTCCACCTTAGAGGGATTTCAGAGAGATCTTGATGTTGCCTCTTTGATGGGGATCCGAAACGTGTGACCTCTTCCCCAAAGGCTCAGGAATGGAGAATGGAAGGGGGAATTCAGAGACCATTTGTCTGTGTCATCTCTAGTCTGTCTCTACAAAACCCCAGAACTGGGCTGGAGAGAAGGCTCAGTTATTAAGCGTGGTTATTGCTCTTGTAGAGGACGGAAAGTTTGGTTCCTAGCACTCATACAGGGGTGGGGGTAGGGGATGGTAAGTCACAAAGCTCTGTAACTCCAGCTTCTGGGGATCCAACGCCCTCTTCTGGCTTCCTTATGCACCTGCACTCGTGCACATGCCTCCCCTCCACAAACATACAATTAAAAATAAACCCTTGAGCAGGGCATGGTGGTACCGCCTTTAGTCCCAACACTCAGGAGGCAGAGGCTGGCCAGTTTCTGTGAATTCAGTCAGCCTAGTGTCTACAATCAGGAGTTTCAGGCCAGATGCGTAGTGAGACCCCATCTCAATACAATATAAATAAGTAAATAAATCAAGTAATACTCAAAACTGCAAAGCTATGATGCTCCAGCACCAAATGCAGGGACAACTAGCACAGCGGTGGTTTCCAGCCCCCACCTAGATTGACAGGCCTGCCCTTTGGCACCTGGGTCCAAAAAGGTGCTCTTCACAAGTGCCCGCAGGAAGCCTTGCTCGTGAGTCTGAGATTCTTTGGTACAGATGGAGTGTGTGTTCTCTAAGAGGTCAGCACAATGCTGGGATCCAGATGCTGCCCACCCCCACAGGCAAGGGCAGGCTAAAAGCCGATGCTTCGGAGAAGGCGAGTGCTGCGGGCCGCCACGGGGTGCCACGCAGAGGAAGACATCCGATCAATATATGCTGTTGTGTTTAAAAGCATGGCTGAATTAAAAGGTACGCAAAAGAATAAAATGAACGCCAAAAGGACATATTAAATTTGGATTCACTATTTGTGAAGTTGTTAAATCTAGTTAAGATGCTGAACTTAAGGGATTCTGGTTTCTTAAAGACCAAGACCTGTTGTTAGTGTTGGGCGATTTGGTCCAGCTGCTTGTAAAAGGACCAGAAGGAGAAGCGTAGTTTACTTACTTAGTAGGAGCAAAGGACAGAATATGTGTGTGTGTGGGGGGGTAGAGATTTGAACATTTAAATTACATCTGCCCATGCCTGGGTTTGTCTAGATTGTCCTTGCAAAGTGGGTAGGTGATTTTCAAAAATCTGGTGAGCCTCAGTTTACCCAAACTTATGGCTTTATTTTAGATAGATTTCGTGTAGCCCAGACTGGCCCTGACCTCACTGTGTAGCTGGGGATGACGTGCTTTCCGACCTTTACCCTGTTTATATAATGCTGGCGATTGAACTCAGGGCTGCGAGCTGTCCAATCCACACCCCAAGACTCGTTTTTTGTTTTTGTTTTTGAGAAAGAATCTCACTTTTCAGCCCAGGGACTTGGACTTGTGGTCTAGGCAGATCTCAAAGTGGAGATGATACTCCTGCCTCTCGGGGCTGAGATCACAGGTGTCTGCCACACTCCCAGGGAATTTATTTCATCTAATAGTTCTGTGGGACTCAGAAGCGTCTTAATTACTGATGACGTCGCATCTCTTTGACTTCACTGTGATGAGATTAAGTGAAGGGTCTGCTATCTGGAAAACAATGCATACGAGATACTCTGGGGTTTGAGCTTGAATTATCTGAAGGATATGTGTATGGTAAACTCTAACATCCCATTTAGTGTGCTTAGGAAAAATCCTTGGGAAGGAGGTCACTGGGATTGGACATCCTGAAGCAAAGGTGGAGGGATTTCTTATCTGCGCCATCTTGAGAAAGGGGAGCTGCTTACTGGAGCCTTGCTGCTGCAGCTCAGGACACCCTTCTGGGTGGGCAACCCCCTGATTCGTGTGTTTTAAAATTTTTATTATTATTATCATGAGTATGTGTCGTGTGTGTGTGTGTGTGTGTGTGTGTGAGAGAGAAGCTGAACTCGCCGAGGTCAGAGGAAGATTTCAGGGTTTGATTCTTTCCTTTCGTGGTAGTGCTTAGGATGACACTCAGTTACACACCTTTACCTGCTGAACCATCTCAACAGGCGTTTGTTTTTTGAGACAAAAGTCTTACTCTAACCCAAGCTGGTCCAGAACCCACTAGAGAGTTCAGGCTGGCCCGGAACTCCCAGCATTCTTCCAGTTTCAGTTTGAGTACTGAGATTACAATCATGAACCATTATACCCAGCTTGGAAAATTACCTTTCTCTTCCTCTCTCTCCCTCCCTCCCTCCCTCTCTCTCTCTCTCTCTCTCTCTCTCTCTCTCTCTGTGCGCACATGCACGTGCGCATGACCAGAGGTCAACTTTGGCTGTCATTTCTCAGGCACTGTTCACCTTATTTTTTGAGATAGGTTTCTCACTGGCCTGGGAACTGCAGAGCAGACCCTTCGAGAGTGTCAGGGATTGAACTCAGGTCCTTACACTTTGCACGGCCACCGGCTGACCTATCTCCCAGTCCTAGGTGAACTTCCTTGTATTTCCCACCTCGGCCCGGAACTCTGAGGCCTGGTGACGCACGAGAGGCAGGTGCTCACGGCCCTGCCTGTCTCACAGGCTGCGGGCTGTGGCCCTGCCTGGAGGGCTGGCTGCCAAAACCAGAGATGCAAGTTGGAAGGCAGCAAGTTTTTTTTTTTTTTTCTCTTCCTTCTTGGGGTCATTGGATTTCAGGGAAGGTTATTTTGCTGTTGTTCTTTTAGAAACTGAAGCAATAGAGAGGGAGAGAAAAGCAAAGGAGATTGATGGGCTCTGACTGGAGACAGAACTTCCAGGAAACACCAATCGGCTTTTTATTAGGGGAGTCACTTCAGAATGACCGTGAGTTTTGCACGGTAAGCGTTGAGTCTGTCAGCGGGAAAGCTCTGTTCTGGTGGTACATCCCAGCTTCTGGTCACGAGGAAAGAATGATCTTCAGGAAAAATCACCCCCCCCACACACACCCTGCCACCAGCAAAGGATTTCTACAGAGGCTGGGGCAAGTGAGAGCCGATTCTGATGCTCTTACAAGTGGCGCAGGAGCTAGGCAGACTTAGTCATCGCTGACATGTCTCTTTTCCGCCTCCCACATTTACTTGTATAACTGTCTTCTGGGGAGGAGCGGAGTCATATTAAGAAAAACAACAGCAGTTTGAAAAAGAGAAGAGGTGGGCTGAGAGGTGGCTCAGTGGGTAAGAGCAGTTGCTGTGGGTGCATGAGGACTTGAGTTCGAATCCTAAGCACCCACACTTTAAAAAAGAACAAGAGCTGAGTGTGGTTGTAGTTCTAGCTGTAGCGGGCGGACACAGGTGGATCACTGGGGCTTGTTTCCAGCTCAGCTCAAAAATGGTCTCAGTGAGAGACCATTTCTCAAGGGAATAAGGCGCCATGATAGGGGGGTGCACTCAGTGTCATCCGTGTGAGAGCATGGACGCATTCCCTACACACACACACAAACACACAGCACACAGTGGGTGCACTCCCTACATACACACCCACACACAGAGCACACAGTGGGTGCACTTCCTACATATACACACACACACACACACAGAGCACACAGTGGGTGCATTCCCTACACCCACACCCACCCACCCCAGCTCACACACACATGCATGCCCACATACATGTGCATGCACACACTCACACACACACACATGAACATGCACACACAGGCACGCATGCGCATACACAAACACATGCGTGGAAAGGACTAAAGGGAGAAACAAGAAAGGGTTGGGAGGAGCTGAGTTGACCAGCGAGGGCACATTCCAGGGTCAGACCGACTGGGTGGTCCCTTCAGCTCCGAGATTCTGGGGAATCAGGGAAGGGATTAGTGAGGCCTTCAGAGATAACACTGGGTCAGAGCATGAAGAATACAGCAAGCGCCTAGCACTCAGGAACGCCAGCATACTGACCAATCATTACAAACATCTGTGGCCATCAGGAAGCCCCAGATAGACTGAGAAAGATGCTCGGAGGTCAAGGTCCCTGGAGGCAGCGGGGCGATGGCAGGGAAAGCGGTCATAGTCTCTCTCTCTCTTCAATCTCTTACGGCATCTGAAGGCCATTCAGCATGTACAGCGGAGATAGGAGCTGGTGTCAGCTAGGGAGTTAAGGCCCTGCCAAGTGGAGCAAGAGGAAAGGGGGAAAGGGAGGTAATGGTGGAGACCATTTGCAAATGTCTAGAAGCTAACTAATGTATAGGGCTCTCTTTTGGAGTTATCTTGGAGATTATGAAAGATTGAGAACGTTCCATATGGGGGGTGTAGCTCAGTGGTAAAATGCTTGACTAGCATTTGTAAGTCCCTGTGTTTGATTCTAACATTGCTAAGAATTAGTTATATAGGTCCAAATGGGTTGTGCTTGTTTTAAATTACATGTATGTATCTATACATGCGTGCATCTATGTGTTTGTATGCACGCACACACGTACATATGTGTGTGCATGCATGTACACATGTATGTATGCATGCATGTGTGCCTGCCTGCACATGTATGTATGTGTGTATGTGTGCATGCATATATGTATGCATACATGTATAAGTGCATGTATATATGTATGAATAGGTGTTGGTGATTATGCTGTTCTTTTTTTTGTCAACTTGACACAAACCTGGACATATTTGGGAGGAGGGAATCTCAACTGAGAAATTGCCTCTATGAACCAAAACTCCTGGAAAGAAGATGTGTGTCTGCAGAGATGGACTGACTAGAACTTCAGTTCTGTGAAGAGGGCAGAATGTTGCAGGTCCAAAGGCTAGTTACTTTACTTTGGGCTAGCACTAGTCTTCCAGAACATTCCTTATGCCTTCCCCCATCCACACACTGACATCTTATGACTAAGAAATAAAAACCTTTTGGAATCTAGTCACTTAACAGACTGCCAGCTTTCACCAACCCAGAAGCTCAAATAGCATCCCGGGCATATAGGAAAGCTTCCCCCTTCTCTGTACCTCCCTCCGTGATGTACCCACCAGTGTATTTTGAACTTGCCTTGAGTGATGACTTTCTCTGTTCTGTAAAACTACAAAAAAGTTAGCGAAACGGCTTCCGCATTAGAATGTGGAATTGGGGTAACCTAAATCTGTGTTCCCAGGTCATGATCCCCCAAAATGGCTCCAGAATAAACCATCTCTTTTTCCCTTTAAGATGAGAGCTGTGGTTTTTTTTCCACCTTTACCTCCTGATTGGCCTGTAGACAAGTCTGGGAGCATTTCTTCATTAACTATTGCTGTGGCAAGGCCCAGCATGGTGGAGCCCAGTTTAGTCCCAGCACCGGGAGACAGAGGCAGGCGGATCTCTGAGTTTGAGGCCAGCCTGATACAGAGAAACCCTGTCTCAAAAAACCAACTCCCCCCACCTCCAAAAAAAAAAAGTATTGATGTGGGAGGGCCCAGCTCACGTCTTCCAAGTCCCAGGCCTTGACTTCATAATGGATGGTGACCAGGACAAGTAAGTCAAACAACCCTCCCCTGCACCGGTTGATTTTGGTGAGAGTATTTTACCAGAGCTGCGGTGATGGTCGAGGGTGTGGAGGCCAGAGACAACTTGCAGGAGTCATTGCTCTCACTTTCTACCATGTCGGGCCTGGGGAGAGAACTAAAGTTGTCAGGCTTCTACAGCAAGTACCTGAACGCCTTTACCAGCCCTCAAGTGGGTTTGTAAGTTACAGGCAAGCTAATGTCTAAGTTTAAGCCAGAACCGTGTCTTAGTGTCTACAGCAATTCCCTCTGAATGGAACATTCTCTGCTGAAGGGAGGAGGGGGTGCTCAGGAGACCCAAAGAGTAAACAAACCTCAGGAGTCCTAGGAAGAGCCACTTCCAAGGCCAGAGGAGACAGACCAGCAGATCTGCCTCCAGGCTCCCTCCGGGTGTGCAGTTTTCTGGGTCCTCACCCGTGTAGGTGTGGCCTTTCCAACCTTCCGAGTCACCCCCGCGCCTGTAAATAACCCTCACCCATACACCTGTGATCTCCAATCATCTCCTGGGTTCCTCCAGTTGGACAGACTTAATTAGTGTAATGGCTGCTTGAGATTGTCATTGGTTTCTGTCTGGGTGAATAGATGTTTGTTCACACAACACTTAGCCATTTAAATTAGTTTTTTTTAATTCTTTAAGGCAATGTAAGTATGGTCGTAGTGAAAGACACCTGAAAGCCGCGGCCCTTCTGGCGCTGTTGAGCCCTTCTGGATTCAAAGGTGGTGCTAATATGGGCGTAAGGTTGTGACTTTTATTCTGGCACCAGCTACTCTGGGAAAGCGGTGTACTGCCGCTTGCGGTAAGCAAGATGTTTTTCTGCGAAGTGTGCTGGATACTGGGCGTGGTGGTCCGATCCTTCCCTGTTGTGGGCTGACAGGAGACTGAAGTAGGGTGAGATTAGCTGTGCTGAAGTGTGAGGTCCCCGGGACCCCACAGAGTGCATGAGAAAGGTTGCAGCTCTCTTAGCTACACTTCCCTTGGGGGCCTCTGCACTGACAGCATCACGAAATGTTGATACAGCAGCTGATGCCCTGCCCCCAACCAGACTTCCTGGGCACAGAACCTGGCCTGAAGGCAAATGCAGGAGGAATGTTTGCTGAGTGAATGCGTGATGGTCTGTGACGTCCTGAGAAGGCTGGGGACACATTGGGTGTTTTCTCAGTGTCCGCTGCAGAGCATCCGGTGGCCCATTTAGGTCTGAAGGTCACTGCCAAGAAAGAGAAACCGCTAAAGTGACACCTCTGAACCCACATGACTTGACGCGAAAGCTGAGAGGAATGCAGAACACAAGCTTCTCAAGTGTCTGTCCCTTGTTGTCTCTGAGGAAGCGACAGAGGCATTAGATAGGGGTTGGGGCGGTGTGGCACGCTGGCCTTTGGGCATCCGTGTGACCCAGAGGTTATTTAAGTAGCTCTCTGTTCAGCAGACCCAAGGGATGATGAGGATAGACAGTACTGAGAGACACTGCGTGTGCTCACCGCAGGGGCACCTGAGGATTTTGGTCACTGTAGAGTTAACACGCGGTGGACGGAAGCAGAGACAGGTGAAGTTAGGTGAAGAGGGTTGCTTGGTTCCTGGGACAAGCAATACGTCTAGGAGGTCAATGGAGGGAGCAGATGACCCAGCAGACAGCAGGAAGCCCAAGAGCCTCAAGGAAGGCAGCATCCCTGCCGACTCCGTGGGGGAAGCCACTCTTCCAGGCCATGAGGCCAGGCTTCGGCGCAGAAGACTCACTAAAGGCAAAGGCAGTGTGGAAAGATCCACTGGGTTGAGCTTGGAGGAATATTGTCTACGACGTGGTCCTCCTGGGGTTCCAAGGTTTCTCTAGGCAGCCCAGGCTGGTCTTGAACTTGCCATAGAGCCTAGATTAGCCTTGAACTTTTGATGAGCTTTTTGTCCCAGCCTCCACTGTCCTGGGATTACAACCATGCGCCACCATCCCTGGATCTCCTGGAGTTCTTGAGAGGATTAGGCACGGAAACTGTGTGATGTGGTTAGCGTCACCAGAGGCACGTGTGGTGCTCAAAATGCTCTCCGTGGGGGCCGGCGAGATGGTTCAGCTCCTCCACATGGGTGGGAATATCCTAATTCAATATTCTTAGAACTCACAGAAAAACGCTGAGCAGAGACGCTCATGCCTGTAATCCTGGTGCAGTGGAGGTGGAGACAGGAGGATGCCTGGAGTTCCCTGGGCAGCCAGTCCAGCCGAGTTGGCAACTCCAGGTTAGGTGAGAGACTCTGTCAAAAAGTAAGGTGGGGAGTGATGGGGGAAGACACACATGCTGACCTCTGGTCTTCACCCACCTTGTAGCCACAGTAATCATGGAGTTACCCGGTAGCCACATAGTAGGTAGTAGCCACACACATGCTGTTCATCTAGTCTTGAAGACAGTTTGACACAAGGATCGGCACTTCTGCCCATTTTTATAAATAAAGTTTTATTGAAACATAGCCGTGATCATTCATTTACCTACTCACTCCAGAAACGGAGGTAAGGAATGTTCCCAGAGACACTATGGCTGGTCATGTGTAATAATGACCTTTTACAGACTAGAGATTCTGTTCACAGGTTAACGTTTTCCTGACCAATCAGAGTGCAAACACTGGGGGCTTGGACTTCATTAAGTAAAATGCATTTTGAAGAAGTCTGGACCCCAACACTTGCTGCCCCATCTTGGGCAAGTTCCTTACCTACTGTGAACTCTTCATTTCACTGGCAAAACAGGAGCCAGGCCCAGAGGGTGAGGTGGGATAGTGCCTAGGGTGTGTCTCACCGTGTCTGATGGTTCACAAAGACATCAAAACAAAAACAACAGAAGTTACTGTTGTTAGTTAACTAATTCCAACTGCCAGGAGAGGTCGTTGCTACCCACAGCTCTTGAAAGAATGCCCAGCAGTAGACCCAGACAAAGCCAGAAAAAAAAAAAATCATCAAAGTGAATTCTTCATTGGAACATATTCCCCCAAATCAATGATTCCAACTTCCTTCAGTTAAAGCAGTAGGTCAGAGGACTGGAGAGATGGCTCAGCGGTTAAGAACACTTGCTGCTCTTACAGAGGACCGGAGTTCAGTTCCCAGCACCCACACCCGGTGGTTCACAACTGTTTGTAACTCCAGTGCTAGGGGACCTGAGGTTCTCTTCCCGTCTCCATGGGCTCTTCCACACACAGGCTCACATTTAGACCTACATGATAAAGCATATTTTAAGAAGCCATAAATCGGGGGCTGGAGAGATGACTCAACAGTGGAGAACCCTGGGTGCTCTTCCAGAGGACCCAAGTTTGATACTTAGCACCCACATGGTGGCTCACAACCATCTGTAGCCACAGATTCAGGGGAGCTGACGCCCTCTTCTGGCATCCACAGAGACTGCATGCACATACATACAAGCAGGCAAACACAAACAGAAAATAAGTACAATTTAAAAGCAGTAGATTATAATGTGAAGTGAGAATGCTCAAGACCAGGAAGGCTAGCACACTGGCACCCTTGGCTCATAGCAGGATCGGTTGCCTGACCAAAGGCTAATTGCTTCCCTGAAAAGGTGACTTGCCAGTCAAAGGAAATTCACTTCCCTGATGATTAGACCCCAGTTAGACAGAAGTTAAGATTTCTGCTTCTGAATCTTGGGGTCTTAGGGAGGGTATCTGTTTATGCTAAAGGTGAGATGGAATTCAAAACAAGCAACCTGCTAATGTGTCCATCACGGGATGGAGGTATGGCTATAGATTCCCGGGAACAGATGGACAAAGAAAAATGTTAAAAAGAAAAAAAAAAAAAGCAGCTACGTAAGGTCATGAATTGGCCCGAAATAACTGGAGATGCTGAGAGAACGGGTGCAATCGGCACATCTTGATGGAAACCAGGCCAGCTTGATAAGCAGAAATAGTCCATCTCACTGCCTGGCCTCCTGCTCGGGAGGCCCCATGTGGGAGAAAGAGGGTCACAATTAGCATTTGCAGGGTTTCAGTTTCCGTCGTTCCTGACCGCATTGCTTTCCCCTCTCAGTCCCCCTAAAGGCCAGAAACCACAGTTCTTACCAGGAGCATGCTTTGGAATGAAGACCAGAAGCTGTTTTTTTTTTTCCCCCCACCCAGATGTCTCATGACTCCTCTGGCTTCTGCAACAGCAGGCGCTGGTGACGCTCTGCCAAGTTGTGAGAGAAAGGTACCTTAGCTGCTAAGTCACGATTCCGGGCTTCCACTGGGGCCACCGTCGGCGGGGCAGAAGACGACGTTTGGCATAGCTTCTCCGAGGAGCAGGGGAAAGGCAGGAGGAGGCACTGAGGGACTGGAGGTGACTTGTTCTAGTCAGGCATAGCTCATCCACGCGGAGATCCAAGGTCAGGTTGCTGCTGTGCCTCAGAGCCACCAGTGTCTACAGGGAAGAAAAGCCTCCTCTTCTGTGTTGCTAACTTTCTATTCTATTATCTAGCTCATCTCAACTCCTTTTAATAACTTAACTACCTTCCTGGGTTTCTCCTGTGTGCAGCCAAGGAATCACGTGCATGTGCATGTGCGTGCGTGTGCATGTGTGTGCATGTGTGCGTGTGTGTGTGTGTGTGTGTGTGTGTGTGTGTGTGTGTACATGTGTGTGGAGGTCAATATTCAACCTCAGTATTCAACCTCAGATAGGAGTCCTCAGGCATCCTCTCTCTTGAGACAAGGACACTGGGTCCTGGAATTCACTGTTAGGCTATCCTGATTGGCTAGGCGCCCAAGGGATCTGCCTGTCCCCAACTGCCCCAGCACAGGGGTTAAAAGTGCACAGCCGCCTTTTCTGTGTGGGTTCTGGGAGTGGAACTTAGGCCCTCATGCCCACGCAGAAAGCACTTGACTGACTGAACCGTCTACCCAACAGAACCGAGGCATCTGGACTGATACCCAGCGGAAGGCACAGGCAGGCACTAGGGCCAGCTGGCCTTTAGGAGGGAAGGAACTAGAACCGAGTGACCAGGGAGCAACATAGCTTTCTCCTGCGGTCATCTGGGAGTGTGCTTAACTTCAAATAACAGAAAGCTGGCAGGGGAGGACCGTGATGAGTTGGAACCCCCTCCTGGACCGTAGAAGACTAACATACACGAGGCAGGCAGAGACTCTACAGGCATGCGCTGGGGCTTGTTCTCATCAGCTGCTTTTTGGAACCTGTAGCCACCGCCACACGAGTGAGCCTTGCCTGGCCTTGGAAGGGAGAGCGCCCTGAGCTGCAAAAATCCCAGCCAAGGCCTCCCTAGACCGAGTGTCATAATCCCACTGTTCGCTGGGGATGACGTGCGTCTCTGCTGTGGTAGATGGTTCTGCGGGGTGTTGGGTGTTTGGCAGCCTCAGCCTGCATCCACTGTCTGATTTAGTAGCATCATCCCTGGCTGAGCACGACTATCCCAAGCCACTTGTCCTCAGGAACCAGACATGTAAACAAGGCCATCTGTAATCATCCAGGGTAGACAGTGGAACTTTGGCCTACCTTGACCTGTGCAACCATGAGACATAGTATTTGCCTTTTTAGGCCACCAAGTTTGGGGCAGTTTGTTCCACAGCAGACACATGCACCTGACTGTAGTGGCTTCAATCTGTGGAGACAAGCAGTTCAGAGGTAGGCAGTCCAGTCACGGCTTAGAGCTCGTCTGTGTCACCGGGCCCCACCAGGTCCCACCAGGCCCCACCAGGCCCCACCAGGCCCCACCAGGCCCCACCAGCCTCCACCAGGCCCAACCAGACCCCACCAGGCCCCACCAGGCCCCACCAGGCCCCACCAGGCACCACCAGGCCCCACCAGGCCCCACCAGGCCCCACCAGCCTCCACCAGGCCCCACCAGACCCCACCAGGCCCCACCAGGCCCCACCAGGCCCCACCAGGCCCCACCAGGCCCCACCAGGCCCCACCAGGCCCCACCAGGCACCACCAGGCACCACCAGGCCCTCTTTCTTTTTACTCTATTGTCATTGAAAGGTAGCTTTTGTCTTTTGTTTCAGAAGTGAAGCCCTCTCAAGACTCTGACTACTGTGTTAATTTGGGTCTGTTCAGTATAACTCTAGCTGCAAGGGAGGAGGGTAAATCAAGGCATTTAGCTTTTAGCCTGTATTCCAGAGGAAGATGACCAGACAGTGACTAAGCAGAGATAAGATCTGCTCCCAGTGTCTTCCATCTGGACTGTCCCAGTGCTGTCTCTCTGGGCTCCCATGGCTTCTTGCCTCTACTTGGTACATATAAATACCTGTCATCCCTTTCCAGAGATCGGCTCTTCTTTTTCTCTGAACATAAGTGAGAACGTGGTTGCTCTAGCCCTGGATTCCCATTCATCTCCAACTCACTGATGACCTGAAGGGCATCTCAGTGTCCAAATGCCAAGCACAGAGGGGCTGATGGGCTCAGCCTGAATTGGGAGGGACTCAAATGGGACACAGACAGTCTGCTGTGGCCAAGGAGACAGCAAAGCTGACTCTGACATGGGTTGCTGCTCTGGAGAAGCAGGTGTCAAGAAGTGAGGTTGGTTGTAATGGTGAGAAAAGAAATATTACCATGTATCTCCCGCCCCTCCCTCCCTCCATTCCTTCCTCCCCTCCCTCTCTCTTTCCTTCTCTCCCATTCTCCTCCTCCTTCCCTCTGTCCCTTCCTCCTTCCCCACTCTCCCCCTCCTCCTTCTTCTCCTCTTCCTCTCCCTTCCTCCCTCTTCCTTCCTTCCTTCCTTTCTCTTTCTTTCTTTCTTCCTTCCTTCCTTCTTTCTTTCTTTCTTTCTTTCTTTCTTTCTTTCTTTCTTTCTTTCTTTCTCTCTCTCTCTCTCTCTCCCTCCCTCCCTCCCTCCCTCCCTTCCCTTCCTTCCTTCCTTCCTTTCTTGCTTTCGTGTTGGTGAAGGAACCCAGAGCCCTAAGCATGCTAGATAATCACTCAATTACGGAGCTATATCTCAGTGACCACAACCTTTCTTTTTTTTTTTTTTTTTTGAGACAAGGTCTTCCTACATAGCTCAGATTGGCCTTGAATATACTGTGAACCTAGGCTTGACTTTATTCTTGTAATTCTCCTGCCCCCACCTCCTGATTGGGGTCACACATATGAGCTACCATACCTGGTTAATATGACCCTTGAATAATCTAAAATCCAGTAGATTCCTACAGGCATACATCTAACACACGCAAATCACGTGTACATGTACAACAGACAAACAGTGTGTCTTTACACACTTTTGTTCTCAAACATGTGCCAGCTGCTCTAACTGTGGTGTTACTGAGGGATCTATATTGGCTCTTTCTAGAAAAACTTACTGTTTGGGAGTTTGAGGACAAGGATCAGCTAAACTATTCAGTTCTGGTGTGTGTGTGTTTTGTGTGTGTGTGTGTGTGTGTGTGTGATGTGTGCATATGTATATAGATTTGTGAACACTCATGTGTGCACCCTTGTGCACTCATGCAGAAGCCAGAGAAGGCTGTCAGTGTCTCTGTCACTCTCCACCTATTCTACTAATGCAGGATCTCTCGCTGACCCTGGAGCTAAGCGTGTGGCCAGCAAGCCCAGCAATCCTCCTGTCTCTGTCTCCTCACAACCATGGTTGCAGGTGAGTGAGCAGACACATTTGGCTTTTCACATGGATACTGGAGGTTAGAACTCAGGTCCCCATGCTTGAACACTGAGCCATCTCCCCAGCCTTTTCTGGTTTGAGACGGAGTCTCATTTGTCCCAGACTGTCCCCAAACTTGCTATGTCCTTGGGGATAACCTTAAATTGTTGCCCGACTCTCCCTACACCTCTGGAATGCTGGGATCACAGGCACGGCTCAGTTCAGGTTCCTCAAGGGGAAAAAAAACCTGAGATTTTTCGAGAGCTTAAAAAAAAAGCCTTTAAAAAATTAAAATTTACTTTTTTGTTGTGTATATGCACCATATTTATGTGCACCATGTATGTGCAGTAGCCTGTGGAGTCCAGAAGAGGGCACCAGATCCCCTGGAACTGGAGTTACCAATGGCTGTGAGCTGACTTGCAGGTGCTGACAACTGGCAGGTGAGTTCTCTAAAAAGCTACCAGTGCTCTTTACCACAGAGCCATCTCTCCAGCACCTCAAGAACCTTCTGAAGGCCAAATGAAGTTCACCTTTCTCACTGATTTTGGATATACCTGTCAGAGAATAACACACAAAGAGTTTCTCCTAAGTTTTAACAAGTGTGCAGAATACATTTGATTTTAGAATATATGATGGTTAGCTTTAATTATCAATTTGATATAACCAAGAATCATCTGGGAAGAGAGCATCAATGAGGGACCGTCTGCTCTGATGCGGTCTGTGGGCACAACTATGGGGCATTGTCTTAATTAGTTGATGTGGGAAGATGCAGCCCACTGTAGGAGGCACCATTCCCTAGGCAGGGGTACTTGAGCTGCATAAGAGCAGAGAAACGGAGATGAGCACAAGCAAGTGAGCATGCATATGCTCATTTCTCTCTGCTCTTGACTGTGGGTGTGATGTGACTAGCTGTTTGAAGTCCCTGCCTTGACTTACGAAGGACTGTAAGCATCACACTAGCAAAATAAACACAAGCAAACCCCTTTATCCCATAAGTTGCTTTTTGTCCAGGTATTATCACAGCAACAGAAATGAAACTAGAACAGAATATGAAAATATTTTTTATTGTGGCTTTTTGAAATTACACAAAACACACACACGCGCGCGCGCGCGCGCACGCGCGCGCGCACACACACACACACACACACACACACACACACAGTCTACTTTGTGTCTTCTGGCTTCTTCTCCACCTAGGTGTGGCTGGCTGTCTGGCCAAGAAAGAACAACATGGTGAGAGGTCAGGTGGGTGGAGAGAAGACAGGGCAGGAGAAAAGAAGGGTTTCTGCAAACACCGTGGAAACGGAGTGTGTGTTCTTTGGTGACTGAATCCTTGTCTACCCTGCAGCCAGAGTGGGAAGACTAGGGTCAGCCTAGTCCAGCAGAATGGACAGTATGACACAGAATTAGAAAGTGGGCTTCTAAGCCCAGCTCTTGAGTTTACTAGCTGAGTGACTGTAGGCAGACTAGTTGACTTCTCTGGGGTTTGGCATGCTCATCTATGAAATGGAGGAACACAAGGCTTGGCGGAAAAGATTCAACAACAAGTGTTTTGAGACCTGCAAAGTGCCATAGAAATGTCGGTCAGGATTACAGAAGCGATGGAATTGATTTGTAGTCTACATTTATTATAATTAATTCAGATATAAATCCATAATACTGTGGCCAAGTCCCCTTTGCCCTGTGGCTCCAGTGGGGTTTCTTGGCGCTCCTTGAAAGAGCTGATGCTTGGGCATCTTATCACCCAGATGTGAAATACACAACTGTATCCACAAGCTTAGGAGTCTGGGTTATAGACA
Source organism: Cricetomys ansorgei (assembly GCA_026225945.1). Taxonomy (NCBI): domain Eukaryota; kingdom Metazoa; phylum Chordata; class Mammalia; order Rodentia; family Nesomyidae; genus Cricetomys; species Cricetomys ansorgei. The sequence continues at coordinate 2,993,475 of JAMJFZ010002251.1, forward strand.
GTCTTCATATACCTGCATGTATATACATTTATATATATATATTTTTTTTAATTCTTTCCCCACAATCTCCAAAATAGAATCTGTGCAAAATATCCACCCAGAAAGCCTAATACCCAAGCAACCATCTTTACAATGTTACAAGTCCCTCTGTATTTCCTTACTGGAGTTAAGTCAAGCCGACTCACTCAGGATCACTTGGGGAGGGGGGGACCCGAGACAATGTGTTTTCTAATGCTTTCCACCCGGCTTAACAAAGGAAAGACTCTGGCTGGATCTACACGCCTCTTTCTTCGTCTCTCTTTCTTGACTCCCCTTCAGGGTGGCTTTCTTGGCTCCAACCTTCAATGAACAAGGAGAACAAATAGACAAAACATGTCAATGACGCCAGGGCCCCAAATGGCCTATGCAATTTTTAAAAAAAGATTTACTTTATTTTTAAGTTACATGTATGTGCGCATGCATGTGCGCATGCATGTGCAGGTGCCTGAGTCCAGAGGCGTTAGGCTCCTCGTGGAGCTGGAGTTACAGGCGGTTGTGAGATGCCGGGCATGGGTGCTGGGAATCAACACCCCTCCACCCCCTCCCCTCCCATCCTCTGCAAGAAAAGTATGTGCTCTCAACCAACCAGCCATCAACTCCAGACTCCTGTGTGGTTTTCGTTTGTGAAATAAAGTGTGAAATACATACACATGCAGGTACGAACAAGGAGGTGTATTGACTGGTCATTGGTCTTCAAAGATAAGCCTCATGCTTGGGTGGGTCCCTCCCAGCGGGCAGGCTGCTTTCCCTCCCTCTTCGGTTCACATCAGATGATGGAAACTGGGAGCTGTGTGCTGGGAGCTACTCCTTGCCGTGTGGTTACCCGTTCCTTGGGGTGGGGTTTCTCCAGCCAAGCTGTCATGGGACTCACAGGTGTCCTGTGGCTCTGACAGCTTGGCAAGGGAACTGGCATGGTTCTTCAGGAGGCCCTCACTCCTTTCTGAGTCCTTCTCGGTCCCTCAGCAGGGGACACCGTGGTAACCACAGGCTGGATGCTCCCAGGTCACAGCTGGACTTTTGGATGCTGGTCTCTCCCAGGATTGAGGTTTATGGGCTCTGAGGTATCATGTCACGTGACTGGGAAGAGGTCTGCAGAGGGTAGTGCAGTGGACAGTGTACGTGTGCGTGCGTGTGCACGCGTATAAACAGTATCCAGTCTTCTCCCTTGGTTTTTACAGGAGGCCCATTTCTGTGTCTGTCTAAACCTCTGCCCTTTGTGAGTAGGTCACACAGCTCCAGAATCCCTCTTGCCTACAGCCCTCTGTGTACTGTAGATACTCGGCCTTTTGAATTCCTGCCGAGCGGGTGCATGCTTCCACATACACCCAAGCCAAGGGGGAGCCGGTTGATAAGGTGAGTTTCAGATGTTACCATATGACAACCCCCCCATACCCCGGTTTCTTCATCTGTCAGATGGGAACAGGATTCTGGCTTCCCCAGAAACCTGTGGAGTCATTCTGGGATTTTTTTTTTTTAAATTGCATTTTAATTTATTTTAGTGTGTATGTATGTGTGAACATGCCAGGCCGTGCATACAGTCAGAGGACAGCCTGCAGGAGTCTGTTATTTCTACCCTGTGAGGACTGGGGATTAAACTCAGGTCATAAGGCTTGGTACCAAGTGCCTTAACATCTCAATGGTCTCTGGAAATATCTTAATAGAAAAGCCATATGCTTAAGCTCTTTGTGTTTTAGGACACTTTTGGAGATTATCCTTGGGAGGCCCAAACTCGTGGCAGACGGGAGCCTTAAATACGTTTGTTTTGTTTTAAAATCACTTTATTATTTTATGCGTATGAGTATTTTGCTTGCACGCATGGATGTGCACGCATGCATGCCTGATGCCTGCTAAGGTAAAGAGGGGTGTCGATGTCCTGGAACTGAAGTTACAGATGGTTGTGAGCCACCATGTGGGTGTTGGAAACCGAACCCAGGTCCTCTGCAAGAGCAACGAGTGTTCTTATCCACTGGCCAACACTCCAGACCCTTGTTTTGTTTTTTCAGACAGGGTCTTCTGTAGTCCAGGCTGGCCTTGAAATGGTGAGATAGCTCAGGCTAGCCTTGAATTCTTCATCCTCCTGCCTGTACCTTTCAAGTGTTAGGATTACAGACGCGCACTACATACCACACTTAGCCCTTGAATGTGCATTCAGAATCCATTCAGGGGAAGAGAGCCTGGGACCAGTCCAGCAGGCCACTGAGCCACTAAGGACCTGACACCCAGCGAGGAGTAAACAGACAGCTATGAAGACCCTCTTCCCTCTTCCAGGTCTTCTTTGTGTGTCTTTCACTGGGTTTTTTAGATAGAGCTGCCACTGCAGCCAGCTCTCAAATGTCACTGCCCCAACCTGTTGTGGCACCAGAGCCGGAAGACTGCTTATCAAAAATAGAGTCCCAGGTCCAGGTGGCTGCCACCCACATGTCTACCAAGAGATGGGGAAGAAGGGACTTTTTGTCATCTGTTTGACTTGACAAGGAAAGGACCCGAGGAAGACAGATGTGGCCAGTGGTTGGGGAAGAGGAGGTAGCTGCAAACTTTGGACCTGCAAATGCAAGCAGGAAAGGGTGGAGCTCTGGCAGAGCCGGGCCCGAGAGAGTCTCCAGACAGACAGCAGCCAGTGTTCGGGTTGACAACTTTGGGATCACAGACCACACCCTAAGGGACAGAAGCCAGTCTTCAACAGTACTGCCCAGGGAGGGAAATTATACACTGGGCTGGCTTTTTTTTGGCAAACCGCAAAGCCCGGCCCAGTCCCAAGCAATCACAGGTGTCTTAGCTGTCTCCCCACAGACCTCTGTAGCCTCAGACTGGGTGGGAGCCCTTGAAAGAGTCTCTGGAGCCCCGCCCATTGACCTTTGCCTTCCCAGCACTTTGACCAAAGTAATTATTAGCACTCGTATTTGCTTGACAAAAATATAGTCCCAAAGCTAAGCCAGGAAGGACGGGGTTTTTATGAGTGTTTCGGTCTAGTTCTTTCATCAGCCTTTCATTCGTTATTTCCCCTTGCTAACACTGCGAGTGTCTTTCCCTAAGCCCTCTCAGGGATATGGAAATATTACGTATGGTACGCATACATATTCATGTACACATATATGTCTCATGCATGTACGCACATGTACATATACATGTTAGTGCTAAAGAGGTTTGCAGTTTAGATTTTTAGGTCAGGGATGCCCAACTTGTGCAGTGTGTGTGTGTGTGCGTGTGTGTGTGTGTGTGCATGTGTGTGTGTGCATGTATGTGTGTGTGTGTGCATGTATGTGTGTGTGTATGTGTGTGTGTGTGTGGTGTGCATGTATGTGTGCGTGTATGTGTGTGCATGTATGTGTGTGTGTGCATGTATGTGTGTGTGTGTGCATGTATGTGTGTGTGTATGTGTGTGTGTGTGTGGTGTGCATGTATGTGTGCGTGTATGTGTGTGCATGTATGTGTGTGTGTGCATGTATGTGTGTGTGTGTGTGTGTGCATGTATGTGTGTGTGTGTGCATGTATGTGTGTGTGTGTATGTGTGTATGTGTGCATGCATGTGTGTGTATGTGTGTATGTGTTGTGCATGTATGTGTGTGTGCATGTATGTGTGTGTGTGTGCATGCATGTGTGTGTATGTGTGTGTGTTGTGCATGTATGTGTGTGTGCATGTATGTGTGCGTGTGTGTGCATGTGTGTGTGTGTGCATGTATGTGTGTGTGTATGTGTGTGTGTATGTGGTGTGTATGAACTCAAACACACACACATATTATATATATATTTGTGATTTATATATAAAATCGCATAGAAACATAAGAAACTAGATTAATATCCACCTTAGCATGCAGCCCACAGACAATGACAAAAGACTGTCGGCTGTAGGGAAAGAAAGCCAGGCACACTGGAGGCCATGGAGCCTTGATAAGAGGAGGCACTGCTGAAGCTGTTATCGGGACCCGTGAGTGCGCAAGCCTGGAAGAGACCTCACAGGGTCGGTCTCTTTCCCAGAGGCCATGCTGACTCTAGCTCCCTCAGGACTCCAGGCGTGCTAGGAAGAGGACCTAGCATACTTTTTTTTTTTTTTTTTTTTTTGTCTTTCCAGACAGGGTTTCTCTGTTTTAATTCTGGCTGTCCTAGAACTCACAGAGATCCACCTGCCTCTGCCTCCCGAGTGCTGGGATCAAAGGCGTGCACCACCCCTGCCCTGCCCAGTACACATTTTTCAAGAAGCTCGGACCATGGAGTCCTAGACCCCAAACCTGGAAGTGATACCTTCATGGCCGGAAACTGAGATCACTGCACTCTTGGTGGAAATAAACTTTGTCCCAGTCTCTGCAGCCCCGAGGGCACCTGACTTTCCAGGATCTTCAAGTCAGAGAAGCATGACGTTCTTACAACTTCCAGGCCCTCTAGACATCTCTGTGTGCTTACCTCATGTGGTTCCCAGGCAAAACTTAGCTGTGTCTCCCTCGTGTTTATGGGTGACTGAGAAGACTCTGCGTACATGCCTCGATAGTAGCGAGACAGAGGCAGGTGGATCTCTGTGAGTTCAAGGCTAGCCTGGTATACATAGTGAGTTCTAGACCAGCCAAGGGTACAAGGTAAGATACTGTCTAAAAAAAAAGTCTCTTGTATAAGATACCACCCGCCCCCAATGATAATTTTGTTGTTTCAGAATAATGTGGCTTTTCATGAACCAGAGACAGGAAGACGGAAACTATGGGAACATTTGGGCGACAGGAGTATCTCACCCTAGGGATCTGAGTCTCTCTCCAGCTGAGAGGCAAGAACCCAGCACAATTAGCATTTACAATAAAGGTTCCTGCTTAAATCCTGAGTGTTTTTGGCCCTGGGTAGGGTCTCATTCTTTCCCTAGACATTGCGATTGCCTGAGACTCTCAAGCAAAACTCAAGTCTTTTAACATCAAGATATCCTGCCTTCCTGCACCCCTGTAGGCTAGACTTTAACCTTATCAACTGTCATTTGCCTCTCAGGGACCCTCCCACCCCCGGTGGTAAGACGGTCAATCCAAACCCCACCTCAAATCCTGTATATGGCTACCATAAAACATAGAGTTATGACTCTCCCTTGAGGAGCCCATGCCTACACTTGGATATGTCTTTCTCCTGAGTCTTTCCATTTCTCCCAACACTCATGCTAAAGCCTATATGAGAATACCTTGAATAAAATCTAAAATCTCCCAACTCTGCTTTTAAAAACAGGCCTGTTCTGGTTTTTTGGCACTGATGCCGTGAATCCTGGATTAGCCTGATTCGAGGTCCCTGAAGCGCTACGGAAACTCCTCAGGCTGTTAAGGGTGACAATGTGTGTGTGTGTGTGTGTGCGCGCGCGCGTGTGTGCATGTGTGTATGTGTGTACGTGTTGGTGGCACTGTGCCTTCCTCATCTGCACCCTCAAAACGCCGACAGATTTATCTCCCTTTTCTCCACAAGCTCGCCTCTGCTTTCTCCACAAGCTCGCCTCTGCTTTCTACCAGGCAGTGTGCACAGAGGCAATTTCAGGAAGAGCTGGATGGCAACTGGCGAGGGTTCAGTATATTTAAAATGTCACAGTCATGATTCTCCGTTCTTAACAAAGAGTATCTTAGGTGACGTTCTCTGGGAATTTGAGAGAAATGTTTACCTAAACTTTGGTAACTTTATAGCCTAAAGGATGGAAAGGAACACCCAACATATCCTACCTGTGCTGGGCTCCATGGGGGTTCCCTCTCAGACCCCTGCCCTGTGGGCTAGGATGACCTCAGCCCCAGAGGTGAATGAGAGGCCATGCCACTCTGCGCCCCACACCTACCAAATGCTCTGTTCCCAGCAGATGTGGGGTAACTGCTAATGTACTCTTTCCTCTCTGGCTCACCTGGAGACTGGAGTTCTGCATCTTGTTCTTGACCACCTCTACAAATGTGCGCCTCTTTAATACAGAAAGGGATAGCGACGTTTAGTTTAGACTCATATGCCTTTTGCACCGAAAGAGGAATGGGCTCCTCTCTACTTTAAGATGTGCTCATTGGAATGGGGGCCTTTTTGCAGGGCAGTGGGGGAGAGCAAGAAGTGACACATAGGTTGTAGTAAGGGATGCAGGAACTCTTCCTTTGTCACTTAGGGATCTGTTTAGGTTCTAGCTAGGAGAGACTGGTTGGCTGAAGGCTCCCCCAGAGAGCATAGGTCCTTCTTAGGGGGCAAAGCTGCTTCTGCTGGTGGCAGGGTCTCAAGTATAGGACACTGGGGTACAGGCAGTCTCCCAGTGCAGGGATAAAGAGATTACAATGGCTGCCCTGTTCATCAGGGATTGTCTGTTGCGAAGCCATCGTAACCACAGTCTGCTCTGATTCAGAACTGTTCCCGACCCTACACCTTAGGTTCCCAAAGAAAGACCCTGAAAACGTACAGAGGGCACCACGCTGAGGAAGTGGGCCGGGGCTTCCTGTTCGGATGCCAGGTGAACCTGAGGGGGCTGTTAGGGAGAGAGAGTTCCCAGAGTGCCCTGAACACCCATGGGTCACCAAAACTGATGCCTTCAGAGCCCCAAATGTAAGAAAAGGAGGAGAATTCGAATCAGCTGTGAACCAGGAGCCCGAGTCTTTCCTTCGGTGCCCCTGGAGCTGGTGACATATGGACGGTGGGCTGTGTGTTCTTGTCTTTGCAAGTTTCTCAACTTAGTCAGAAATCCAGCATATTGAGAAATTACTTAAAAACTAAAAACAACAAAAAGTACCAGCACCGGAACCTCAACCCCCAGTTCATCCCATGAGCCAGCAGAAGCACATCCTTGGGCAGCTTTCTGTGGCAGCTGCTTCTGAGCCTCCCACCTTGGCACCAAGCTGGTGTTCAGTCAATACTTCTTGGTGGACTGCCAGAGAAACGATGCCCAGGTCCATTCAAGCTTCACAATGAAAGCATATCTCTATTAAAATATATCTCCATCCAATATTGGGACATTCTTAGACCAAATGACTATTTGTTGTTTATCTGAAATCTAAAAGGCAGAGGGCGTAGTTCTGTAGTAGAGTGTGTTCCTAGCAGGCAAGGGGCCCTGGGTTCCATCCCAACGCTGCAGGAAGAACAATACCCCTCCCCCCCAGTGAAGTTCACATATAACTGGGTGTCCTATTTTAATTCTGCCCCCTACTCTGGTAATCTCACTTGGCTTTCCCCAGGACCCATGGAGGGAGGGAGAGGAGGGCATCTCCCGGGACAGGGAGAGCGAATGCTTGTCAGTCTCTTCCAGCCTCTCAAGACAGCTGTCCCGGAACTCTCTGAGGCCTGAATTTAGCTAACAGTTGCCCTCTGGGTATTTTGTACTTAGAAGGCCTTGAGCTTGCAGCTGTTTAATATTTATCCTGCTGGGGCTGGAGAAATGGCTGTCAGAGTGCTTGCTGCTCTTCAGGGAACTGGGGTTTGGTTCCCAGCATCCATGTTGGAGGCTTATGACCAACTTGTTGTAACTCCAACTCCAACTCCCGGGTACCCCGTGCCTTCTGGCCTCTGAGGGCAACTGCACATACACACACACATACATACCACACACACACACACACATACACATACACACCACACACACACACACACACACAAGCATGCACATACCACACACACACACATACACATACACACACATACACACACATACACACCACACACACACACACAAGCATGCACATACCACACACACCCACACACAAGCATGCACACACGCACATGCACAAATACATCACTAACTTGATTTAGAGGGACTAGTCTTGCACAATGACTACCATCCAGGTATTATAAAGCAGCGATTTAAAACTTTCCTTCAAAAAAAAATTTTTTTAAAGAACTGGGGATGGAACCCAGAGCTTTTTACATGCCAGGCGAGCACTCTACCACTGACCTGCAGTCTCAGTCTCTGCTTGTGTGTCTCCCTCTTTCCCTGTCTTCCCCCTCTCTGCACGGCAGAACCCTTTACCCACCCCAAGTCCCATGTGTACACTGGCATATAAAATATACCAAATAAAGCTACTCTGGTTAACATGGGGTTGGGCAGTATCAAGAGTCATCCCTTCCATGGACCCAAGGACTCTGAGAAACACTAGCTCACTGTTCCCAATCCATTTGTGAATGAAGGTCAGCTGTTGGATAGCTGAGCCCTGAAGGACAGAGCCCAGCAGCTGAGAGCAGCTCTCCGGTGTGACTCGGTGCATTCTGTTACTTTCTCATCAAGGTTCTTGGGGCTGTCACACATCATGTCACACAAGGCCCCCTAGGGGAATACTCTGGATGGTCCTTGTTCTGAACACTGGGATCAGCCCATGTACTATATTTCGGGAACACCATGAACTGGGGACCAGGTTGGATTTCTGTTTTCCCCTGCCTGATAGGAAGCCCGGAGTCAGGCAGAAGCCCATGCAGGTGTGAGGGATGCTATAATGGGCAGCTTTCGTTTCCATTCTGGCCCCCACGTGGTACCCCTTTACGCATGAGCCTTAAGACAGATCCTGGGATTCCCCACTCCCTGCTTTCTTCTTCTTTTATGACTTTGTCTCCAAATCCCCAAGCCATTCTGTGTCCAACGTGTTTTGTTCCGCCAGCCAAAAGTGCACTGGGGTTTCCTTTACTTCGGGACCCTGGGTTAGACACTTGCCTGGCTCCTAGGTCCTTTGTCCAAAGTGCTGGTAGGCAGTAGGCAGGGTGAGGCTGGGAGGGAGGTCTGGGAGGGGTGCCGGTGCCCTTGGGCAGCGTGGGCTGCTGCTCATTGCTGCAGGGGTGTCACCCCTGCCAGGATGGGTGACTTGGCATGTGGCTGCCTGATCGTGCCTTTTCCTACCTGCCTCTCATTCTCCTTGAAGGGGTAGCTGTAGGGTGTGTTTGTCTGTTCCTGATCCTCTGCTCGATCCTGAGTGAAAACACCAGGCAAGGGAGAGAGCAGAGAGTTTAGTTTAGTTTTGTTCATACACTGCTCTGCTTACCCACATTTAACCATTCAGCCTTCGATCCTTGTGGCTCCCAGTCCGTTCCCATGATGCATCATCTACTGACGCCTTTACAATTTCATTTTTAAAATTACATTTGTTTAGTTATTTAAGGTCTGTGAGCCATGAGCTCACGTGGAGGTCAGAGGACAACTCAGAGAGTCAGTTCTCGCCTTCCACTTTATGGGTCCTGGGAATCGAACTTGTGCCATCAGGCTTGGCAGCAAGTGCCTTCATCCGAGAAACCAAACTCTCACCTGCCCAATGTCTACTGGTTTCTACTCCTTGGCCACAGTGAGACTGAGGCAACAACACCCGGCCCAAGGCAACCTTAGCAGTGAATCAAACGGAATAAGGGTGGTGATGGTGATGACCACCAAAGACATCACTGGATGTCCTCCGTGCTCAGGCTTTATCGAGTGGTTCTCAACCTGTGGGTCGCGACCCCTTTGGGGGGGTCAAACGACATTTTCACAGAGGTCACCTAAAGCCATCGGCATATCGAATATTTACTTTACCATTCCCAACAGTAGCAAAACTACAGTTTCAAAGTAGCAACAAGAGTAATTTTATGGTTGGGGGGGCGGGGAGGTCACCACAACAGGAAGAAGGAACTGTATTGAAAGGTCACGGCAGCGGCAGCCTCGTTCGGGAGGTTGAGAACACTGTTCTGTCCGCGCTCTTGTTGAACTGAACCCTGTGGGCCTCATCCTGAAGACAAAGAGTCTAAGGTGACGGTGTGGGAGAGAGGGGCTGGGGGCTGCAGCCTCGCTGAGATCCTCCTGAGAGCAGACACCAAGCCCCTGGGCTGGGATTGGACCGGCCGACTGGTAGGCCAGAGCCTGGTAGGGAGTGAAGTTTGCTTCCCTGGCTAAAGCAGCCACTGACAGCAGCTGTTCTCACACTTTCAGCCCTGACCAAGCCCGGGAAAGGGCTTGCCGGCTCCTCAGAGGGCAGCTCCCCCAGCGCTTAAAAGCTTTCTGTTGAAAATTCCCATCTGAGCCATTCACGGAAAGTATCTGCTCTTTCTTGGCTGCAGCCCCAGCTGCATTCACCAACTAGAAAAGAATGCTTCACAAAAGAACTGCCAGCTTTGTGGGAGCAGGAGAAAGCCTCCGGGTTTGCTGGGCTCTCAGCTGGGGAGTGGGGCGGCTTGGGGAGAAGGGCATTGGACGGCCACAGTGGTCTGAAAGAGACCCCATCAGCCCCCTCTGGAGTTGCCTTTCTCTCCCTGTCAGTATTGAGTTTCCTGGGGTGCTGCCTGCATGCTGCAAAGTACCCCTCCCCACTATCCTGCACAGTGAGTCCTGTTTGCCACAGGCCAGAGACACCGTCACCTAGCACGGATGGGCTCTATTGTTTGACTCCAAAGTTGACCTCTTCATTCTGATACAGGTGCCTTATCTGGGAGTGTGGACACTGGACAGGACTGAGCACAACCAGGGACATTGCCCCATGGAGTGAGCCCTGGGGGGGGGGGGGGTCCCAGGCTCTGTGTCTGTCCAGAACTGAGGTTTTCCTAACATTTTATAACCAGTCTTATTGCACAGTCGAAGGGGTTAGTATACAGAGTTAAACCCTTCACAGGAAGACAAGTAGTGAATGTTCTCCCTCCTGTGTTCCCTAAGTTTTCTGTAGACACAGATTACAGAATCATATATGTTTATAGGACATGAGAGTAGAAGCGAAAATGCCTAGGGTAACAAAGGAGCTCATGGGGTTGAGAAGAGGAGAGGGTGAGTGTGTGCGTAGTGTATAACGTTCACGTGCGTGAGCGTGTCTTTGCATGACCCAGTGCCAAGGTCTATACACCGAGGAAAGCAAAGAAAAAAAAAATGGTGTTAGTTTGGTATGACCTTTGGTTCTGGAAAGTTTTGTATTGTGAAGAGGTACTCAGACATTAAAACCACATTGGTGTATGCGTGTGTGTGTGTGTGTGTGTGTGTGTGTGTGCGTGTGCGTGCATGTGCGCGTTTAGGAGGAGCATGGTTCTGAGGCTCCAGATGGGAAACTTCCCTCTCAGGGGCCTCAGCCAGTCCATCTTTATGATATTATACGGGAGACTTTGAAAAATGTTAAGCTCCTTTGAGAAAAAAAATTAAACGTAAATTTTAAAAGAAAATCCATTTTCCTTCAAGAACTTCTTCCTTCCTTAAAAACAGGGTTTCACTTTTATAGACCAGGCTGGCCTCAAACTCAGAGATCAACCCGCCTCTGCCTTCTGAGTGCTGGGATGAAGAAGGGTGTGTCACTACAAACCACCAAACTTCCTTTTTTTTTAAAAGAAAGAAAGAAAGAAAGAAAAAGAAAGAAAGAAAATACACTCTAAGAATGGACAGACGATTTAGAATTTTTTTTACCCCTAACAAACAAATGTTTCTGACAATATGTAGAGTCACAGGCCTTACATGAAAACCAGAGCCTTGGAATGACCCCACCACCACCACCCAGGCAATTAGGGGTGGAGAGGAGAATAGAATTGGGGCACAGAAGTTGCAGGGACTGTGAGGCAGAGAAAGGGTTTGGTGGGAGCTCTGTGTCTGTTGCTGGGCAGCCAGACATTGTGACCCTTTGCCAGTCTCAGTTCTCCTCTGAGCCTGCTGGCCCCCAGGAGCCCCTTGTAGGCTGTGGGACCGGAGCAGCAGGTGCAGCACGGAGTAAGCGTGCACCCGCCAGCAGGCGCACGCATGCGCACGCACAAGAGCCTGAGTGGCGTGCACATATATCAGCACAGTGTGGCCGCGCTGCGGCTCCATCCATCTCCCCACGTTGTAAAACCCGTCAATTTGCAAGGCCCCAGCCCTGGCTCTGCTGGGACTCCCTGCTGCAGGTTGAACTGGGCCATTTCGGGTCTCCCACGCAGGATGTCTGGTGCCAGAGGGCTGGATGGCTGCGTTGGATATGAATGGGGGCGGCTTGAATAATGCATGTGACACTGATTATGCAAATCCCCAGGTTCTTACATGTGCAGCCAGCACACCACAATGGGCTGTCGGGGGCCCTCTGAGGTCCTGTTCTATGGTCTTGTGTCTGTGCTTGAGGACATAGGCTGCCAAATCCCAGGGAGCACCTTGGGAAGAAGCGGGCGCCCGGCAAGTCCAGACTCTTATCTCTGCCCTGGCAGCTCTGGCATGGCTCAGTGAAAAAGCCTCACCCCTCCACTGAAGTCATGGTGGCACACGCATGTGGAGGCCCGTGATGTTTACTTCAGAGAGATGAGTCTGAGCAGCTATGTTTGGGGCTGCTTGCACCGCTGGGGTGGGGGTGATGGCGGGCTTCTGCAAGGACACCCCCACCCCAAGTGGTGCTTCCCGGATGGGGAGGGGCATCCTTTTCTCATGTCCCACCTGCCCCCTGCCCTCCCCACATTCAAACAGCCACAGTAGGGCTCAGTGAGGTTAAGAAACTGCTTAGGATCTCAAAGCAGGTGGCTGAGTGCTGAGTTCTGTTGGCCATGGAGGTTATTCTGCCACTGTCCACATTGGTGGTGATAGTGGTAGGGTCCTCTTGAGACCCTCCTATCATTTCTTTTTCCTTTTTTTTTTGTTTTTCGAGACAGGGTTTCTCTGTAGCCCTGGCTACCCTGGAACTCCTTATGTAGACCAGGCTGGCCTTGAACTCAAAGGGAGCTGTCTCTCTTTGCCTCCCAAGTGCTGGGATTAAAGGCGTATACCAACCACTCCCAGTTGTCCTACGAGCGGCTCACCTTCTGCTGCTTGAAGACCCTGTTGAGCCTCTTTTCCTGGAACAGCTGCTGCTCTGTGCGTTCCAGGGCTTCCTTCAGTAGCGCCTTCTCCTCTGCCTCTTTGTGGATGTCGTCCTCCAGCTTCGCCACCTGTGTCTGGTACATCTGGACGGACACTTTGCTGTGCCTGGATACATGGAGAGACAGAGTCCCTTTCCCCCTCACTGTCCCCATTCACCATCAAGGCCCCAACCTCTCTAGATCTTTCCATAGGGGGTTGACTCATGAGACCGTTGACAGGGATTTGGGAGTAGATGGCAGAACACGCTGGACCTGTACAGCCTTTCCCAATGCCCCAGAGTGTGGGTGGAGACCTGCAAGTCTTGGGGGGGAGTGGTGGACCCTCAAAGTCACACAAGTGCTGATCAAGGCTCGAGTGTGTGTGTGTGTGTGTGTATGTGTGTACACTTGTTTATCTGTGTGAATGTAGGCATGTATGCGTGGAGGTCAAAGGACGAACTCGGGTCTGGGTCCTCCCGTTAAACCTTGTTTAAGACGGGATGTTCTGCTTTGTGTGCCAGAAGAGCAAATCTTCCTGTCTCTGCCTCCCATCTTCCCACAGGAACACTGGGATTCTAGATACCCTTGCTACTGCTCTCATGTGAGTTCTGGGGTTCAAACTCTGCTCCTCACACCTGTGGGACAAGTGCTTTTACCATCTCCAGCCTTTTGTTTGTTACTTTGAGACAGGGTCGTATGTAGCCCAGGCTGGCTCCCAACTCGCTCTGTAGTCAAGGGTGGCTCTGAACTCCTGACCCTCTTGCCTCCACCTCCCGAGTGCTGGGATTATAGATGCGAACAGCCATGCCCTGTTTTAACCCTGCTGGGGATGGAACCCAGGGCTTCTCGCATGCTAGGCAAGCACTCTCCTCCCTGAGCTACACCCTACCTGCCAAGTCAAGGTCTTAACAGGTGCGGCCAGCACAAGGAGAGCAGACAGGCTGGAGAGGCAAGGTTCTCCGGCCTCTGTTTCCTCGCTTCAGGAGGCCATATGCCCTAGCTGATGTTTTACCTAGTCTGCATCCTGGCTTCTGTCCTGTGCCAGCCCAGTGGCATGTAGCTGTCCGTGCTTAGGTGGGGGACATGTGCGGTACCTGAGCTGCTCGAGTTCCTGCTCATATCCTCTCAGGATCTCCTCTTTCCTCTGAAGCCGGGTCTTGAGCTGGGTGATCTTGTCAAACACCAGGTCCAGGTCTTTCTGTCGGAGGTGGTTGACCCTCTCACGCTCTTTGTGCGAGAGGTACTTCAAGGACACGTGGCCTGACATGTCCTTGATGTTCATCAGGCTGCAGAGGGTCTTGCTCATGTCCATGTACTGCAAGGAGATAGGTTGCTGGTGAGAGGCTGCATGGAGGCCATCAGGAGGCCAACGTCTGATTCTACCTCATTCTTTGCGGGTAGAGGGAGCAAACAGGAATGTTGGAAGTGACTACAGTCTGGCCTTTCATTGCCCTCACAGCCACGAACAATAAGTCTCTTCCGGAGCAGGTGAAAAATGGCAACAGAAATTAACACTCATCCTAACCACCAGGCTTTGGAGGAATCGGGCTGCGTGCTGATTCTGGACCCATGCTGGGTAGCAGCTGGGTCTTAGCGAGTTATTAGAGCAACTCGATATGGCTCAGAGGCTGATCCTTAAAGATCCTGTGGTTAACGTGGTGACACAAGGGAACCGGTACTGGGCAGAAAGGAAGGGGAAGAGAGGGGACTTCGGGTACACACACCAGCTTCTCACTGAGATCTAAGGCCTCTGCAGCATCTGTTTTCGGTCCCTTCTCGATGGCCAAGGTGGAGCTCGAGTTGTAAAGGCCGTTCTGGGGCTGAAATAAAAAAGAAATGAACACGCTCTCTCGGTGTTGCTGTTGGTGTCGGCCATGGGGAAGCTAGAACCCAGTGTGACTACGGATGAGGGCCTCCACGGGCTTCTCATCTTTATTCCTGACCGTCTAGTCTGAATCCTTGGTCATTGTATGTCTGCCAGGTCTTTCTCTGATGTCTTCCCTCTAGAATGCTGCTTCCCACTGGACTAAGTTGGCACTGCCCCCTTCCTTGGGTTCTTTAGTGATGTCTGGGCTCCTCTGAAGAGGGTGAGTGTGATTGGCATCCAGCAGCAGGAATACGAGGGTGCCACCGAACAAGACAGTCTCCAATCAAACTGGCCAGGGGTCAGCAGGCCCCAAATATTCTGTGTGTGGAGGGAGAGGCCAGAGGCCAATTCTCAGGAGCTGTCTGTCCTTCATCTTGTTCTCTGAGACAGTGTCTCTCACCAGGTCCCGAGGCTTGCTCATCCCCAGAAATCCTTCTGCCTTTACTTCCCCAACATGGGATTCCCAAGTGCACACTCCAGTGCTCAAGGTGTCACCCTGTAGCTCTGGCTGGTCCGGACTCACTCTGTAGACCAGGCTGGCCTAGAACTCACAGAGATCCGCCTGCCTCTGCCTCAACAGTGCTGGGATTAAAGGCACACACCACCAGGCTTGCTTTTTTTTTTTTTTTAAATGTGGGTTCTGGGAATCAGACTCAAGTCATCATGTTTGCATGGCGATTACTTTACCAGCTAAGGTACCCCAGCTCCAGACCCCAAATAGTGATTGCACCAATGTTGAGATGTCCTGGTCTAAGCGATGACAAACTCCGCAGGACAGGACCATGTTGCTGTGTATACCCCACTCCTGTGCCCAGCGCGACACTCACTGGTCACACGGTGGCACAAGATGGGAATGAATGAATGAATGAATGAATGAAGGCTACGTGGGAACAGAGTGCTCTCCTTCTGTTAGAGAAGCCTCGTTTTCACACGGCAGTAATGAGTCCTTCAGAAGATGTGACCAAATGTTCTCTGGGTGGGTGAGGCTCCATCCTGGGATGATGCAGGCCGGGCTTTCCGGCCATGCCCTGCATCAGCCAGCTGGTCTCTGGAAGCTCGGACTGGACCCATGGGACAGCAATCTGGCAGAGAATGAGGAGGGCCACGGGTGATGGTAAAACACCTCGCCAGGACCCAAGGGGACTTTATCCTCAGCAGGTGCACCGTGGGCATCTTGGTTGGCCCTCAGCATCTGCAGGTGCTGCCCCATGACCCCCTGAAGACTGAACAGCACCAAAAAGCCCTGACCATAAAACCGGAAAGTGACCATTTTTAAGAGTGGACATAGTTGTATATTGAGATAAGAAAAGGCTTTGTGTGTGTGTGTGTGTGTGTGTGTGTGTCTATGGATGGTGACGTGTGTACAGGTGTGTGTAACCCATGTATGTGTGCGGAGGCCAGAGGAGGTCGAGTACCCTGTTCTGTCACTGTTGGTTTGTTCCCTTGAGACAGGGTCCCTCACTGAACCTGGAGCTAGGCTGGCAGCCAGCAAGCCCCAGTGATTCTCTATCTCCATCTCCCACAGTGCTGGCGTCGGAGGTGGGTGTGTGGCCACACCCTGCCTTTTCCATGGGTACTGGGGATTTGAACTCAGACCCTCATGTTTGAAGAGCAAGGGCTCTCACCTGCTGAGCCATCTCCCAGTCCTGACAAGGGGGGGGGTCTTTGAAAATGACAGTAAACTCAGCAGAAGTTCTGCACCTTTCTCCAGGATGCCCCTTTTCATTCTTCTCTGCAGACTGGCAGGGTGTCAGAGGAAGACAGCCAGGGACAGAGTCCAGCTCCATCCTTTTATCTCTGTGAGCTTGGGTGAGGCACTTGGCCTTTGGAAGCCCTAAATCTTCCTTCCTTCCTTCCTTCCTTCCTTCCTTCCTTCCTTCCTTCCTTCCTTCCTTCCGTTCCTTCCTTCCTTTCTTTCCTTTTTTGTTTTTTCAAGGCAGGGTATCTCTGTGTAGCCCCAGCAGTCCTGGGACTTGCTCTGTAGACCAAGCTGGCCTTGAACTCACAACGACCCACCTGCCTCTGCTTCCTAAGTGCTGGGATCAAAGGTGTGTGCCACCACCACCTGGCCCTAAAGTTACAGCCCAGCTGCTGGGAGGATTTCCCCATCACCCAGCAAGCTCTCAGTGCAGCTTCTTTCCCCTTTCTACTCCTGTCACAATTGTAATAGCTTCCAACCTGGGAGGATAGAGGCTTTAAAGACAGAGTTGGGGATTCCCTGCTGGGCAGTGGCCATGGTAAGATCGGTAGGATCAAGGTCATCTGCAAGGGGAAGGCCAGTCTGGGAAGCAGAGTCAGGCCATGAGATCTAGCTGACATCCCATCCAGACACTGTCCCTCCACACCCAACCTTAGAGAACAAGCATGTGATTTTATTAAGAAAACCAGCTCAGGGCCGGAGATATGGCTCACCAGTTAAAAGCACTAGCTGTGCTTCCAGAGGATCTGCGTTCAATTCCTAGTACCTACAAAGCAACTCACAACCGTCCCTAAATCCTGTTACAGGGGATCCGATACCCTCACACAGACATACAGGCAGGCAAAGCACCAATGTACATAAAATAAAAATAAGGTATTAAATAAAGAAATCCAGTTCATTTCAAAGACCTTCATCTCTGATGCTAGTAAATGCACAGAAAAATTATTAGACGTGATATTGGTTCAGATAGGATAACTTTGTTGTTCATTCTGGAAACTTCCGTGTGCTTTATTCCCCATTGTGTTAGCCAGTTTGTAGCCAGTGGGTCCTGTGATTGACACTGACCTGAGCTGCCCACTGTCATGGGTCCATCAAATAGTCTAACACCCTTTAGGTTATAAGGTCCCCTTCGATGTCACAGTTAATCACTCCTGAGAATCCTGGCATCTAAGGTTCTGCTCTTTCTTTGGATAGTATTATTTAGAATCAACAGCTAAACATTATTCAACACGAATTCTTAATCAGGCACTAGGGGAGGCATTTGTAGAGTTATCTCGATTTTTGCTGTTGTTTTTGAGAGGATCATAGGTAGCCCGGGTAGGCCTGAAGTTTGCCATGGTGTCAAGTGTGACCTGCGCTCCTGCCCGTACTCCCCCATCCTGGGATTACAGATGTGTGTCACCACATCTGGCTCTCCTTTCAGGTTCCCCCAAAAGCCTTGCTGGAGGATACAAAGCACGCAGGCTGGGCTCCCTCACAGGACCCCGTGGCCTTTACCACGGCTTCCTCCCACTTGTGCGTGCTCCTGTCTTTCGGTTTGAAGGGAACGGCAGACTTCGGCAAACTCACGGCATAGCCTCATAAATCAGTCTGTTGGACATTTTCTGCAGGGTATAACATCTCATCGGAAGAGGAGTCCTTTGTGCTTCATGTTTGTGCACACGTTCACATGTGCAACATGTGAACCATGTTGGCCCAGGCTCAAGCAATGAGTCCCTGTGCTGGGCCGATGGAAGACCACTGTCTGTGCCAATATCCAAGGACCCCACTGGCCAGTGCATGTGGACACCTGCTCACCAGGGAGGCAGGCCCTGGCCCCGAACCTCCAACACACTGACTTTGCTCAGCTCACATGAACCCTAGTGCCCACCCTCTCATGTCAGTCACTGCAAAGATAAATGGTTTTTGGTTACCGGTCGGATCTCTATTCTTGAGAAAGTCGTCAAGTCAGGCTTTGCGTCTAATAATAGTTTCTGTACATTTTTTTCCATTCTGAGGGCCTTTAGTTCTAGGAACTGTTCATTCATGCGGTCCTTATGATCTATAAAAAGAAATAACTTAGACTCAGGAAGACATCATTTCTCATCATCACCGTAGCTATGACTTACGGGACACTTACCACAGGACCGTTTTTAATCCTCACGACCTCCTGGCAGACGAGGAAACCAAGGCCTAGAGAGATTAGATGATTTGCCCAAGGCCACGTGGTGAGCGTGAGGCTTCGGCCACGCAGCTGTCATGGCAGAGGCCTCGATAGTGAGCTTCACCTAAGGCCTTCCAGCCACAGAGATGAAGATGGGACTTGGACCGGGGCACCCAGCGCCCAGCGCCTTGCTCAGCCACCAGCTGTCCATTCTGAGCCAATCCCAGCCCTTTCTGAATGGGGTGCTCTATGAGGACCCCCCAGAGCTCATCCTCAGGTAGTGTTAGACCGTGACAGAGTTCCCACCGAAATAAGGAGGAGGACAGTAGTGAGTTTTTCATGTCCTATTTATTTAATATCAGGGCCCGAACTTGACTCTGAGGCAGGGCTGGCCCATCATTTGTTATTGTTCTAACAATCCTTCCGATTATGGGATGATGGGGACATCCTGGCCAATCAGCCAGTCCCCAAGGTGCACCCCAGGCTCTGGGGTCCCCAAGCTGGGACTAGGGAGCAGAGAACTTACTGGAGGAGTTGGCCTTCTCCAGTTCTTTGATTCGGATTCGGAGATCGGACAAGGCCTTTTTCTGACGCTGGATGATCTCCTCGTGCCGAGACCCTTTGCACTTGGCCCCCAGCTCACGGAAGGACTGCTCCTGGGGACAGGGCGGCACAGACAGCAGCTCCGTAAGCGTCTAGGCATTTCCCTTAGATTCCCAGGGACATGAATAAGTACCGTTCAGCAGAAACCCTGTCATTTAGCACTTCTGGAAAATATCACAAGAGCGTCAGCAGAGAAGGGATTTAAATTTTCATCACAAATATCAAGTCCCATGTAGGAGGATTTCCAACTCTCCTGCCTACTTAGTGGTACTATAAATAAAACATCCCTTAGGCTCCTTCTCTGCAGCCTGTATTTCTTCTTCTAATATTCTTTCATGCCTGGGTCTCCTTTTCTCTTTCCTTCCTTCCTTCCTTTTTTTTTTTGAGACAGGGTCTCTCTAAGTAGAACAGGCTGGCCTTGAACTCAGAGATCCAGCAACTTCCAGAGTGCTGAGATTAAAGGTGTGTGTCACCAGGCCCAGCTTTAGGTCTCTATATGTTAACAATCTGATCTTGTTCTGAATAGTAACTTTCAAAACAGAATTATTTTTATTATTTTTGAGAGAGAGAGAGAGAGAAAGAGAGAGAAAGAGAGAGAGAATATGCTTGTGTGTACACTCATCTGAGTGCAGGTGCCTGTGGAGGCCAGAAGAGGGCGTCAGATTCCACGGAGGTGGTGTTACAGGTGTTTGTGAGCTGCCTGGTGTAGGTGCAGGGAATGGAATTCAAGTGTGCAAGAGCCATAAGTAACTTAACATAAGTAACTTAACCCTTCCAGTTCTACTTCTGCGCATGGGGGTGGGGGGGAACTTTCACTTTTTTCTTTCCCCCTTTACCCTTCTGTGGTGCCGAGGATGCAGCCCAGTGCTCTGCACACTTAGCTGTTACTGTGCTGTTCAGCTGTATTTCCAGCCCCACTAGGACATTTTATTTTTGGTTTTTTGAGACACGGTTTCTCTGTTGTAACTCTGGCTGTCCTGGAACTCACTCTGTAGACCAGGCTGGCCTTGACCTCACAGAGATCTGCCTGCCTCTGCCTCCCGAGTAATCTGAGACTATGGGTGTGTACTACTGTAACCTGGCCCAGTAGTGCATTTTTTTAAGCAAGACCTCAGGAGGTTTCCTTTTACACTGGTAATGAGGATAGTTTTCTCCTGTCTGCTTGGGAGTACTGGATAGCCCAGCACTTGGTTGGTCTGGAGAGACCTCCCTCCGAGACTCCAGGGTCTCTAGAGTGGCAGGACCAGCAGGACTTTCTGTGACAATAGAATGTTCCATACTTGCCCCGTACAGTGTGATGGGTGCTGGCCACAGGTGGACCCCACAGGACCTTAGAGACTAGAGCAAGGTTTACTGGGGGCAGAGACAAGGAAGGTCTTTAAAGGTCATGCTCCCTTTTGGGATGGTTTGGGAGAATTTAGGATATTTTTTTTCTTCTAGAAAAATGAGGGATGCACCCTGGTGATGCGGAGTGCTTGGCTAGCATGAGCAATGCCCTGGGCTCTGCCCCAGCACTGTATAAACTGAGTGAGGAGACCCGTGCCTGGGATCCTAGCACAGGAGAGGCGGAAGGGTAAGGATCATAAGTTCAAGGTCCTTCCTGGCTACATAGTAAGTTGGATATTCAAGGACTTCTGAAGGCCAGTCATGAACTCCAAGTAACGTGCCGGTTCTCCAGGGGTTCATTCAATCATTCACTGGCTCATTCCACACCTTGAGTGCCAAGCTTGCTCTAGGCCAGTAACACTGGCAAATCTTTGCTGTCCTGGATTTTGTACCCCAGTATGAGGAGACGGACAGTGCGGAAGGTGACTAGGGAGAGGCGCTGTGGGCGGTGGCGAACGTTAAGCTAATGATTAAGAGGGGACCTGGCACGGGAGCTGAGAGCGGGTTTTCAGCTGTCAGACAGTTGCTGGGGGGAGACCTCAGCCAAACCGGCAAGGACGTGAAGAAGCCGACGCTCTGTCTCTTTTATAACTCTTTTAAAAATAGCAACTTTCGGTTCATTTTAGATTATAGATATAGACGTACCAAAGACGTCACGTATAGCAGGCGGTGAACCGAAATTCTTAAATTTCTACACAGCTAGGCAGCTCTGTCTCTATTTCTTTTTTTAATGTTTTTTTTTTTTTTTAATTTTCCTTTTTAAATTCTTCTTTGAGACAGGATCTCACACAGCCCAGGATGCTCTCAAACTTTCTACGTAGCCAAAGATGGCCTTGAAGGCCCGGACCTCCTGTCTTCCCCTCCTGGGTGCATTTCGGGTGTGTGCCTAGTTTGCGTGGTATCACGGTGTGAGCTCGAGGCTTTGTGTGCCCCACAAGCACTCCGCCAACGGAGCTACGCGCCCGGGCCTGCGTCTGTTTCTAGGCATACACGCCTGTGCCCATCAATCCATGGCTAGTTATTCTCATTCATATCCATTGGCCCTCCCCCCTCCCCCTGTGCTAGATACTGTTCCAGGCGCCCCCATCAAGGACCCAAGCTAATCCCTCGAGAGGAGCAGCAGAAGGGACGGTGAACAGTTCGTCACTAGACACCCTAGCCTCAGTGAGTGAGAAATCCGACCACAGACAGAGCCGAGGCTGGGGAAAAGAGAATCCATTTGTTCTTCCTTTGTTAACTCTGGTGCTTCTTTGGGACCAATATGGTGATGGATCACACTGCCCTCCCCACCCCGACCCTGCCGTGGGGGGTTCAAGGCCCACAGCCTCCTTCAAGAAGCTTGTCAATGCTGTTTGAAACTCTCTTGGGAACTTGCCCCTCCCCTCCCCTCCCCCTCCCCTCCCCTCCCCTCCCCTCTCCTCCCCTTCCCTCCCCTTTCCTCCCCTTCTCTCCCCTTTCCTTTCCTCCCCTCCTCGCCCCTCCCTCCCTTCCTCCCATGAATGTTCCTGTCACTCACACATTTATCAAATTTCCCCCTGTGGAGGTCTCTGACCACCAGTTCTGAGAGAAACCCTTTCCCACCATGATGTTCTTATCCATGGTCCTAGTCAGTTATTTTTTTGGTCACCTGACAGAAGCCATGGTCATCTGGAAAGAGGGAACCTCAACTGAGAAAATGACTCCAGAAAATGATTGGCCTGTGGGCAAGTCTGTGGGGCATTTTCTTGATTGATGGTTGATGTGGGAGGGCCCAGCCCACTGTGGACGGTGTCAGCCCTGGGCAGGAGGTCCTGGGTGCTATAGGAAAGCAGGCTGAGCAAACTAGGAAAAGCATGCCAGTAAGCAGCGTTCCTCCATGGCTTCTCCTTCGCCTCCAGCGTCCAGGTTCCTGCCCTGAGTTCCTGTCCTGACTTTTCTCCATGATGGACTGAGATGAAATGAATGTGAAGAAATGAACCTTTCTCCCCAGGTGGGTTTTAGTCAGACTGTTTATCGCAGACATAGAAAGCGAACCTGTCGTAACAGCTCCTCGAGCCGCTGGACCCCACCTTTGCCCTGGACATTGTATTCTATACTGATGTTTCCTTCCTTTTCCTCCACCCCCCCCCCAAGCCTCTGTGAGGCCAAGCACGCCTCCTGTGGAGACTGTGGTTCTCCCAGGCCTGACTGAAGTCTGGAAGGTGTGAGAAGCCTGTCCCAGCTTCAGATAGCACCCCAGGGCTGCCAGGTAAGCGAGGGGACCTAACTAGTCTGGTGTGGTGTATTGCCCCGGAGCTGGTCCACGGCAGGGCTTGGCTCTGCACAGGCCTCAACCATCTGCTAGAGGGCGTGTGTCTGTCTCGGAAGGGGCCACCTGAATGTCTCCCCCTCTGTGGGACTGTCATAGAGCTAAGAGTGGGTCGAAGCTGGCTTGGAACCCCAAGTCATCTCAGGAGATGAGAACAGTAGACGTTCAGCTGTTCCTCACCTTAGTCCTAGCCAGAACCTAGCTAAATATTAAATAATGCCTGCTTCACAGAAGCAAAGGAATGCAGCTTGGTTGGTGCTTACCTGTGCTGCAGCTGGAAGCCTAGGGATGGGTCCATTTACTGATAAGGTGTCTTCCTCTTTATCCCTGTGGGACCACACCTTATGCAGAAGGTGCCCTCTCACAACCCTGATGCTTAGACTTGAGCTCCACATGCAAATGAGGCTACTCCAGTATCCTTGTCTCAAGCAATGGATCCCAATCCTGGGTACCAAAGACCCTCCTCTGCCTGTACCCTATAAATGTAACCACCCTCACTTTAATAAATGAGAGAGATGCTCCTCTGACAGCCTCTCCCGAGAGTCTGATTTACTCTTGTCGACTCTCAGTCCTCCGATCTGGTACCCGCCAGAATGCATTGACCCAAGCCCTGTGCTTTCCTTCCTGGGGGCTGAGCTGGCTGCCGATAGCTCAGCCATGCCCGGGGGAGGGAAGTGAGAGAAAAAGAAAAACAACCCCCCTCCTTCTACATAGAAGCAGACAGGAGCTGCGGAGCTGGGGCAGGCCAGGCTCAGCAGCCAGGCCAGGCTCCGGAGTCTTTCACGCCCTGGGAGAGGAAGTGCCATGTGACCCCCTCCTCTCCCTCCTCTGGGAACTCTTCTTACTGAGAGAGGACACGGATTCTTTCTCATACAACTCTTGAGCCCTCTGACCCTCTCTGGCTTCGGGAACAGGAAGTAGCCTGGGGGAGGACCACTGTTCCAAGAAGGGATGCTTTTTGCCTTTTATCTTGCATCCTCCCTCCTGCATCAGCTTCAACTTGGAGACAGAAAACTGAAAGTCACCGTTCAACAAATCTCCCCACCAAACACATGCAGGGTATGGGGGTGGGGCTTGGTATGTGGAGGGTAACCTGTGTGTCTTTCCCCGTCTAGCACAAGGCCTGGTATACAGCAGGTGCACAATAGTGGCTGTGGGTCAAGTCGCGCTTTGAGGGTTCAGGATTCTGACAGAAGTGACTGACATCTGCTCAGCTGAGCTTCCAGCCACCTGGGCCATTGTACTCTTCCCCCTGGTTGGGCCTGAGCAAAGGCAACTGCTTCTGTTAAAGTGCTCTGGACGGCGCTCAATGCCAGGGACCGCTGGCTGGACCTCAAAGTCCTTTCGCCCTGGCTGCCCAAAGCCTTGGCTCGCTGCTTGTCTGGCAGGGGCAGTGTCTTTGTTGACATATTTGGCCTTGTTTCTTTTGCAGATGCTCTACTCTCTGGTTTCCCAAAGTGTGTGTGTGTGTGTGTGTGTGTGTGTGTGTGTGTGTGTGTGTGTGTCGGGGGTGGGGTGGGGGGATGTTCTGGACTCCAGGAAACCGAGGCCTCAAGGAACCACGGCACCAGACATAGGGGCAGCTTTGAGGACCACCTGATGGAGGCTGTTCTCACCCAGACATGCTGACATGCTTCCCACTGGTTGGTTGAGCATCTGGGACTTCCGGGGAGACGCACAGGGAGACCTTATCAAGTGGCTGCCATGGTATATGTGTGGGGGTGTGGAGGTCACATCCACTGCACGGCTTTCAGGGAAGATCATTTGGGGTCTGTGCCTCATGGTTGAGGAAGCCCCTCAGCCCCAGCAATTTCACAGCCAGACACGGGTTCTACATAGTAACTATAGTTACTATACTATAGTTACTAACTAACTACTACTATAGTATAACTACTACTAACTACTATACTATAGTTACTAACTATAGTTAGTAACCATTAGTAACTATACTAATTACAGAGTCAGGTTAAGGGAGACGCAGCTGAAATCGCCACCCTCCACTGGAGACCGGCTGGATAAAATGGACGCAAAATGGAACTCTAACTGAATAGTGT
Organism: Cricetomys ansorgei; assembly: GCA_026225945.1. Classification (NCBI taxonomy): domain Eukaryota; kingdom Metazoa; phylum Chordata; class Mammalia; order Rodentia; family Nesomyidae; genus Cricetomys; species Cricetomys ansorgei. Next base: position 3,018,231 of record JAMJFZ010002251.1, read on the forward strand.
TGGTGAGTCGGAGAGATGGCTCAGCGGGTAAGAGCATTCGCTGTGCAAGCGCTAGGGAACTGAGTTCAGATCCCCAGCACTCATTTAAAAAAGCTAAGCATGGCTGCATGCACCTGTAACCCCAGAGCTGGTGAGAAAAGGGGAGGGGGGTGGTGCATGGAAGCAGGGCTGGCTTGCTCACCAGTCCTACAGGAAACATAAAATGGTAGGCTCTAGGTTCAGCGAGGGACCTTGTCTCAAGGGTGGTCAGCCAGATAGCAGATAGCTGATGTCCTTCTTTGGCCTCCACATATGCACCCCTCCCCCATCCACAAACACACATAGATATTAACAAACTGAAGAATTAGCAAAAAGTTACCTACCAGATGAAGGTATGTGTGTTGTGAATTGGCCAGAACTCCCTCCCTGGAGCTCACCTATCCCCCGTGCTCCAGACACTCCCATCCTCTGGCCAGGTACCGTCCCCTGAGTCCTGTACCTGCCTCCAGACAGGTACTTGTCCTGCGTCATCGGTCCCATATAATCCCGGTGGGCTTCAGGCTCTTCCTCTTTGGTCCCCTCTCTCTCCCTCTCTTTTGCTTCTCTGTCTCTCTCTCTCTCCTTCCCCACTTGGAAGCAGACACTCTGCGTCTCACCCCACCCCAATAAACCTCTTGTGTGAGACCCTGTTGGGTGGTGGTGTGCACATTTCTTTCAATGTATATGTGTGTGCTTGTGGGTATGCATAAATAAAATTTATGTCCCAACCACCCTTTGAAGTGGGACTGTCGTTCTCAGAGGAGGGAACTGGTGCACAGCGACCTCCCTAGGGCCATGGACTTGCTACGTGGAGAGATTGGGACTCAAATCCAGGCTAACTTGATCCAAGGCAGATAGCCAACCGCGGCCCATTCATGAAGATGTGGTGTTCTCTTAGAGGAGAGAGCTGGTGGATAGTGTGACTCTGGGGACTGGAATCACGGAGCAGGATTCTGTTTTACTTTGTCATTTCATGTGGACAAGCAATATTCTCAGAGAAGAAAGCCCTTAACCCTTGGGTTTTTGGTGGCAGGTCCTGCTGGGAGCCCCAGTCACAGACACTGACCTCTTGGAAGCTGGAGAATGCATCTGGGTGGACGGGTTCTATCTGCAATGAGATGTCACACTTCTGGCTGGGACTCCTCAGCTTCTGCTCTGTGCCCAGGTGGGGTCTCTGTTTCTCTTGGGAAGTCCTGGGACAGAGAGGGGTGTCACGGGTGTCAGGAAGCTCGGGGTTCATGGACCTTTGCATCCCTCCGTAGGCAGGAAGTAAAGCTATTTTCACAGGTGACAGTTCTTTCAGACTGCCTGCGTACAAGCTGAGCCCAGACACCCGGGCTCTGTTTTAATGAACGAGGCTGCAAAGCAGTGAGACACCATCACCCATTCACCCGTTCAATTCAACCAGCATCCACCGAACCCCCTCTCTGTGACGGATGCCTTGGGGTGCCCAGTCACGCTGCACGGACCCTTTCCCACACCTGAGCGCCTCCCTGAGGACCTTCAGTTCCCGTTCTTTCTTCTCCACCAGGCCACTCATCTGTGCCATGTTCGCCTTGAGCATGCCCAGCTCGATGTTCTGCTGGTGCACCAGGGACATGTGCCGTTCCAGCTCCATCTTCTGCTTCTCGCTTATATCCCCTGGGAGCGACGGGAAGCTGGTGAGTGGTTTTCCACCTCAGATCTCTGCCATGACCAATCTGACAGCTCTAAAAGATCCATCCATGAGGCAGGTTTGCCCCAGGGTCCTCAGGGGCTCTAGCGCCTCCACGGGCTCTGCTGGAGCCTCTGCCTGTGACACTGGGTGGCATGGTAAGTCCCCTGTTCCCGCCCCGCTACAGTGTCCTACCAGCAGCCGCTGTCAGGGCGGCGTCCCCTGGTCTTTTCAGTCACTCTGGCCAAAGTACAGCTACCTGCTTCTGAGTCTTTCTGCTTATTATTTTGTTTTCAGATAAGGTCTCGTGTCTCCATAGGGTCTCCAACTCTATGTAGCCAAGGATGACCTTATTAAACCTCTGACTTTCCCATCTCCACCTCCTCAGTGCTGGAGCTATAGCTGTGTGACACCAGGGGTCACGGGTTGCGACACCAAGGGTTACAAGTATGGGACATCAGGCTCACTTTACTCAGTGCTGGGCCTTGAACCCAGGGCCTCACACAGGCTAGGCAAGCGCTCTACCCACCAAGCTACATACCCAGCCGCTTCTGTATCTTTTTGCCCATGAGTGTTCTCAGGCTCCTGGAGTCGTTTGGGCTGTGTGCCTGCTGGGCACAACTGTGTCCCATCCACAGCTGGCACAGACAGCCGTCCTTACTCCTAGGTCTCTTGGCAGAATTAGTTCTGGGTACCTCAGGGCCCTCTTGATTGACAGCCCACTGTGCTTCATTTTCTTTCCCTCTGGCTCAAGCCCTACTGCTGGCATTTATTGGGTTATGACTTGAAAACACTATAGTGGAGTTCTAGTTTTAGGGCCTGCTACTGGGAGAACCCACATGGAGACCCTTGAACTGCCTCAAATCTTTGATTGCAGGCCACAGGAGAATTACTGTTGGCACCCCATGCCACAGATGTGGACACGGAGACTCAGAGAGGTAGAGTCTTGTCTCAAGTCAAGGACTTAATGGTGATCGGGATGTGGAATTGGGTTTTCACTCATTGTAGACTCTATGATCCATCCCCTTCCTATTGGGAAACCTTGGGAATGGCCTCAGGGAGCAAACAGTCCTGAGGGTTTGCGGGGTGTCAGAGTCTGGAGATGGGTGAGAAAGTCTCTCTCCTTCCCTCCTCCTTCCCTCCCTCTCTATCCTTTTTCTCTCTCCTCCTCTCTCTTTTCCTTCCTTCCTTTTACTTCTAGAATCTAGTGTTGTTAACTGCCAAGTCCTATCTGCCTGGACTCTTTGTCCTGCCAGAGGCTGGGGATGGGAAAGAAAAGGAGGGAGTAAGAAACAAGAGGAAGGATGCAGAGACATGAGAGCAAGACAGAGACACAGGAGGGACTGAGCCAGGCTGTGTGTCGGTGCAGGAGGGTGTATAACACTGGAAGGAGGGCTCCTCCCCCCCCCCCCCCCGCCCGCCCTGCGAAGCCATTGTGGAAGGAGGCTGGGGAACCCCACTACTGCCCTCCCAGGGGTGAAGAATGCTCTATAGCGGAAGATGACATTGATGGTCTAGGTTCACCCCAGAATGTGGCCCAGAGCCCTGGGAATTGGGAGGTAAGTCCCAGGGCCAAGCCTAGGGCACAATCTGTGTGAGTCCCGGATGACAGAGTGCAGGCACACAGGAAAGTGGGTCCAGGAGAGACCTTGAGACAAGGCCGCTGACTCTTTGCCTTCACTTCCTTCCTGAGTGGGTTGGGATGTCAAGTGATCCAGGAACTCGGACCAACCTCTCAGGTCTGACATCCGGGTGTGGGCTTCGCCGAGGTCTGTCCTGAGCCGCATGATGATCTCCTGCTGAGACAGGATCTCTTTCTGGGCGTGCAGTAAGTCATCTCTGCAATTTATAAAAAAGCAAACAGGCGAGTCATCTGTACTCAACTTCCCCAGTGACTCCCAAGGACTGGAAAGGAAGGCCCAGAGAAAAGGCTCAAAATACCCAGGGATGGATCCTGGGATCCCAGCCCAGTCAGGGGACAGGCAGCCTTTAAATACTCAAAGAGAACCTCATTTTGATGCACTTTGAGAAAGAACTAAGGGTCTGGTTAGGCTGGGCTGAGGTCCTCTGTAGTCAGCTGGTCCTGCATGAGACCTGTTCGCACAGATCCACATGCCAATGGGTTTGTGGGAAGAGGGAGGAAGACCATTTGAGGAGCTCAGGGCTTCCATGAGGATGAGGAAGGAGATGGGGAGACAAAGAGGGCTTTCTCTTTGTTCACTGGCGTGCTGGGATCCTGGGTACTGGGGACAGACAATGAAGGAGATTCCGGATGGCGTCCCCATGCCCGGGAGGACAGGAACACCTTGGACACCATGAGAACTGCTGTTCTCATCGGAGGGGTGTTCCACAGGACAAGCACTATCGGGGACCACGGCAAGCAGGTCTGCGAGGGGCGCAGGGTAAATGGAAGCTGGTTTGTGTTTTTGAGGGAGTGTGAGGGACCTGGATGGGAAGACACACTTCTGTGTGTACCCGTGTTGGGGGAGGGGATGGCACCGTGTAGAAGGAAGTACTGGCCTGTCACTTGTCACTCACTAGCAAGCTTGAAGGCTGTAGAGGCCCAGGTTCTTCTCACATGGATATCTATTTATCATCTATCTATGATCTATCTATGATCTATCTATCTATCTTTTTTTTTTCAAGACAGGATTTCTCTGTTGTAACTCTGGCTGTCCTGGAACTCACTCACTCTGCAGACCAGGCTGGCCTCAAACTCACAGAGATCAGCCTGCCTCTCCCTCCTGAGTGCTGGGATTAAAGGCGTGTGCCACCACCGCCCGGTTTTTTTTTTTTTTTTTTTGACCCGGGTACCTCTGTCTTTCTCAGAGTGAAGATTTAATGACTCCGTGTTCACCTGCTGCTTTGCGGTAGCCTTCTGGATTATTCTGCGCATTGCTTATTTAGTTTTCAGTGCTACTAGATCCAACTCAGGGTCTCACACGTGTGTGGCAAATACTCTATCACTGAGCTACGTTCCAAACCTCTGTTTTGGGTTTTTGAATCATTATGTAGCCCAGGATGGCCCTCCCTGTACATTCCTGAGGGCTGGGATCACAGGTGTGTGCCACTACACCTGGACACTGATATATATGTATATATATACATGTATATGTATTATATATGTATATATACATATATGTATTATGTACATGTATACACTAACACAGTCATTTTTTTTTTCAAAAATTGTCAGTTCCTTGAGGCTCGAATAGACTCCTTGACTCAGAGTTGGGACTGGAGCCTCATTAGTCAAGGTGAATTAGTTCAAACCCCCCCATATTTAATTAATTAATTTATTTATTTTGTACATATGTATGTGTGTGTGGGGGGGGTGCATATGGACCACACTGCGCCTGTGGAGGTCAGAGGACGGCTTGTGGGAGTCTGGTCTCTCTTTCCACCACGTGGGTCCTGGGGATCGAACTCAGGTTTCCAGGCTTGGCAGCACCTCGGCGCCTTTACCTGCTGAGCCGTCTTGCTGGCCAGATTTTTAGTGCAACCCGTTAACCCTTTCCAGAACTCTGCCCTGTAAGCGGTCTCCACTGTCAATGTGGATCGTAAGAGTGAGCTCTTCCCGGAGAGGCTCAGGAAGGAAAACAAATTACAGCACCAGCTCACAGTCACCAAGACGCAGGCACGGCCCTTCTAGAAATGCAGCCACTCAGGGAGGCAGCCTGACTGGCCCAGGGCTGAAAGGCCGCCCAGGTGTGGAGCTGCGATCAGGACAGACTGATGACTGGATCTCCTCACCAACAGGAACTGACAACTCTAAACAACACTGAGAACACAGATCCGGCCGTGGTACTCACATCAGGTGGTCGCAGGCCATTTCTTTGGTTCTGCTGTCCAGTATGGGTCCTGCTTCCGGCTCTTTGGGCACTTCTTCCTTTTGAGCTGCATCAGAGGGGCGTGTTAACATCGTCACAGTCCCTGTGCGGGAGACTTTCCCTTTCCCCTCTCCTGTCAACACGCCTGTGTCTCTCACGACCCACTGGAACTTTCTCTACCCCGAGACTCCCTGCATGTGTGGCGTGACAGGCCGAGGCCGTCTGTGTGTGAGGTCTGGATGTGGCTTGTGTCCTCTGAGATGATATGTTGACCTTTAACCCCGCCGTGAGGTTTAAGAAGGAGGAGACTTGATCTCACTGAAGCGTTAGAGGAGTGAGCAGATTGGATGAGACCGTCGTGGTGGAGCCCTGTGGTTTATTAGAGGGCAGAGACCAGACACATTCACACTCCGTGTCTCTCGCTCTCTTCTACCTTCCCCCATTTTAAAAAAAAACAGCACTCTGGCGGATTGCTGGGAGTTCTACAGGGTGAGTTCCAGGACAGCCAGAGTTACAACAGAGGAAAAACCCTGTCTTGAAAAACAAAAACAAAAAACAAAGAGCAGAGTCTTGTGTAGCACAGGCTGGCCTCAAACTCACTATGTAGCTGAGGACAACTCTGAACTTCTGCTTTTCCTGCCTCCACCTCCCGAGTGCTGAGATTACAGCCTACACCACCAGATCCCACATATGTGGTGACAGAGACTGGGCCCAGGGCTTCCTGCATGCTAGGCCAGAACTCTACCAACTGGGCTGAACCCCAAACTTTGCATACCCCTTGTTTCTTGACATGCCATACCCTGGCTTTTCTCGGGCCATCCTCAGAAAAGCAGACTTTCCACCTTGAATCTTAAACTTAACGTCTTTCCTTAGTCGCCCACTCGCAGGACTGGGTCGGTCCCAACAGAAGACGGGCTAATGTGGCCATGAGCTCCTCCTGGCTGCTGGGTGAGGCAGGGGTCACCCATGACATTTACAGACAAGGAAGCAGTACGGGAATGAGGGACCCCATGGCGATGGCCCAGCCCAAGCTTCAAGAGGTGCAGCCTTAGTGATGGGTCACACTGCATTCCCTCCTTTCTACCTAGACAAAAGTCTTAGACGAATTCATGTTTGCTGGCTTCCTGTCTTTGCCGCTCACTCCTTAGCCCCCCCCCCTCTGCTTTCCAAGTCAACAGATACATGTTTAATGCCTGCTTTGTGGCAGACATGGATGTAAGGGCTGAGATGACAAAGATGCTGCCACCCTTAGGTCCCACAGAATATCCTCACTTTCCCCTGGACTCTGGGTTAGGAGACAGAGCCTGCTCTGTGGCCTTCTTGTGGGGGGCTGCTTGTCCTGTAATGGTATTAACTTGGCTACTCACAAGGATATCCATTGGCTTGTCTGTCATGGATCTCCAGTGCCTGACTGGAGACTGGGGCATCACGGATGTGCAAGTAAGAGGGGTGTGTGAACAGTGCATGAGGTAGCCTGAGTTCACCCCCATGTCTCCCACTAGGTAGGCCTGAGCTCACCCCCATGTCTCCCACTAGGTAAGCCTGAGTTCACCCCTGTGTCTCCCACTGGGTAAGCCTGAGCTCACCCCTAGTCTCCCACTACGTAAGCCTGAGCTCACCCCTAGTCTCCTACTAGGTAGGCCTGAGCTCACCCCCGTGTCCACTAGGTAACCTGAGCTCACCCCCATGTCTCCCACTAGGTAAGCCTGAGCTCATCCCTATGTCTCCCATCAGGTAGCCTGAGCTCACCCCTAGTCTCCCACTAGGTAAGCCTGAGCTCACCCCTGTGTCCACTAGGTAAGCCTGAGTTCACCCCTAGTCTCCCACTAGGTAAGCCTGAGCTCACCCCTGTGTCCACTAGGTAGCCTGAGCTCACCCCTAGTCTCCCACTAGGTAAGCCTGAGCTCACCCCTGTGTCCACTAGGTAGCCTGAGCTCACCCCTAGTCTCCCACTAGGTAAGCCTGAGCTCACCCCTGTGTCCACTAGGTAAGCCTGAGCTCACCCCTAGTCTCCCACTAGGTAAGCCTGAGCTCACCCCCGTGTCTCCCACTGGAGGCTAGCTTGCCTCTCGGGGGAACTTCAGAGATATCTGGAGACACTCAGCTGACAGGGGGAGGGGAGTGAGTTTGGTAGTGGCAGTCATGGATGTAGCTAAACCAGACACCCTGCCCCCAAGCAAAGCTTACCCAGCACCAAACATCAACAGTGCTGATGCAGAGACCTGCCCCCCCCCCCCCCCCCCCCCCCCCCCCCGCCCCAGGCCTCTGCTTCCAGAACTTTCCACCCAGGGCTTAGTGTCTGTCATGAGCGACCTAGGTCATGTAGGGTGGGTGTGAGTGGCATGACTCTGATTGCTGTTTTTAGCCACTTTGGGTTTATTTTGTGGGAGGCAAGTCCTGGTTGCCTAGGAGAGTTGTCAGTAAGGTCACAGCGGCCAGCGGCACAGAGAGGGCCCTGGGTTGGCGTTCTCATGTGGAAAACAGCTCTGGCTGCCCTCGTGCCTCGCCGGCTCACTGGGTTGGCACAAAAGATGTCCTAAGTCATTGTCATTACTTTGGTTCTGTTAAGGCCTCCGAGGGATTCTAGCATCACGCGCAACCGGGAGCAAAGGGGCTCACAGAGAAGTGGGAGCTTTTAGATGTGGCCTAGCCTGGGGCCATGCGGGAGCTGCTCATTGCTGGGTTTCTCCCACAGCCTCGGTCCTACCTTGCTCACTCTCTTTTAGCATTGCGATCTCTCCTTCTATCTTCTTGTGGTGCTCTGTCACTTGGCAGAGCCGTTCCTCCAGGCTCACGATGGTCTGCGAGTGCTGCCTGATCTGTTCTTTGTACTCAGAGATCGTATCCTCGAAGGCTTGCTTCTGGGATTCCTGCTCATCCTGCAGGGCTCTGGTGGACTCCTGCGCCAGCCTCAGCCGCCCCTCGGCGGTGATCTGGGGAGACATTGACGGTGATCTAACCTCAGGAGCCAGCTTAGATGGCGGCAACCTGCGTCCTTTGCACACACATAGGCGCTAAGCTGCAGCCTACCTCAGAGCCTCTGCACGCCCTGTTTCTGTTACAGGTACCCTCCTCCCTTCCCTCCCTGCACGGCTGACCCGTCTGTCTTCCAGGTCTTGGCTAGAACTAATATCACCTCTTTGGAAGGACCTTCCCAGACATGTGTTCAGGGAGGAGTCCCATTTCTATTTTGTTTTTGTGTCCCCGAGAACTTCTAATCAATACTTGAAGTGGCCTTGTTTGTTTTGTTCTTTCCCTGCTGTGCAAGTCCCTCAGCTCCACACAACAGAAGCCCTGCCTGTTCTCTCACTGGTGTGCCCACGGCAACTAGACCCAGACGTTAGATGAGAATTAATGAATGGTGTGTGTGCGCTGGAGAGTTGGCTCGGCGGTTTCTTCCAGAGGCCCTGGTTCGATTCCCAGCACCCACATGGTGGCTCACAACTGTCTGTAACACCAGTTCCAGGGGATCTGATGCCCTTGTCTGGTCTCCATGAGAATCATGCACATAAGTAGTGCAATGCAGGCAAAACACCCATACATAGAAAATAAAAATATCTTTGCAAAAAAAAAATGAATGGATGAACAGTTGGATGAGAAAAAAAAGCAAACAGGTTTGCATATCTTTGTGTGCGTGTGTAGTCTGTGTGTGGAGGCCAGAGGTCAACTTTGGGTGTCATTCCCCAGGTGCTGCCCACCTCTTTGATTGACACAGGGTCTCTTCCTGACCAGGAGCTTACCATGTAGGCTAGGCTGGCTGGTCAGTGAGCCCCAAGGGTTCTGCCAGTCTCTGTCTCCCCAGTGCGGGGACTACAAGCATGCACTGCAATTCTTACCAACTAAAATTGCCAACAGAGGTGCTTAGAAAATCAGACGCCACCTACAACTACCCTCCACTCTCTGAGCCCTTTTGGAAGTCTCCACCGCAACCTCCCCAGCCCCTCTATGTCTCCAGTCCTGCCTCCCTTGGCTCCTGCTCTCCCTTCTAGTGGAGCTGGGCCTCTGCATCCCAGCTCCCCCAAAGTGTGGATGATCTGCAGTCTCTCCAGAACCCCAAATTTATTTTCTTTTACTTAGAGACAGGGTCCTCACCAAGCTGCCCCACTGATCTTGAACTCACGTTGTAGCCCAGGCAGACCTTGAATGTCTGTTTCTTTTCCCTCAGCCTCCAGAGTAGGAGGGATTCCAAGCCCCTACCACCAAGTTCAGCAAGATGCTATTTCTCAACAGGGGTGATTTTTGCCTCTAAAGACATTTGACAGTGTCTGTCTCGGCTGGGGGTGGGGGGAATGCTGCTCACTGTCCACAAAGTGCAGGACAGTCTCTGAGAAGAAAGATATCTGGCCCAGAATGTCAGCAGCCAGAGGCTGGGCAGGCCTGGTCTCAACCCCCTGCGTTCTTCTGATACCATGTCATTGTTATGATTTCCAAAAGGAACTCCTGGAGGAGAGGGTTAATTTCAGCTTACAACTCTGAGGTCACACACACTCCACCACTGAGGGAGGTCAGGGCGGGAACTCAAGCAGAGCAGGAACCCAGAGGGAGGAACTGATGCAGGGGCCATGGAGGGGTGCTGCTTACTGGCTAGCTCCCCATGGCTTGCTCAGTCTGCTTTCTTATAGCTCCCAGGACCACCAGCTCGGGGAATGGCTCCACCCACAAGTGAGCTTCCCCTTCCACACCAGCCATCAATCATCAGTAAAGAAAATGCACCGCAGGCTGCTCCACAGGTCAGTCTGGTGGGGCATTTTCTCAACTCGGAGTTCTCTTTTCCCGGATGACACTGGCTTGTGTCAAGTTGACTTAATAACTAGGCGGCACACACTCTGATCTCCCACGGGGGTGGGGGGGAGGAGGGGGTAGTTGGTGGGGGGAAGCTTACCATTTCAGACCACAACCCACCATTTTCGCCCTGGTTATCTCTAGCTCGGCTAACGTATCCTTTAACTTCTGGGCGAGGTTCTCGGCTTTGAGACTCTCAGCTGTCTTCATCTGATGAGCTTCTTCTACCATGGCCAGGGTATCTTTTAATTTATTATTTAAGATGCCTTCTTTTTGTCCCTTTAATTCTATCTCCTAGACAAACAGCAAACACCAAATTAATAGAGTTTGGGATTAAATATTTACTCTTCTCTCTGCATTCTCTGTGCCTTCAGAGAGGACACAGACTCTAGTCTGCTGATGCTTCTTAAGTCCAAAGCCCAAGGATTTTTCTGGAAGGTTCTAATTACTGCAGGACTCTCCTTTATCCTCAGCTGAGATCTGTCTCCTTGTGATTGATTTCTGGTCTTTGAATCCCATTTTGTCACCCGGAGCCCTTGATGAAGTTTTATTTCTCTTTTATGAGACAGCCCTTTAAATATTTGAAGAGGGCTGTCATGTCTCTCTCTAAATCTATTTTCCAGGATAAATGTGCTATGGGCCTCCACCCTTCTCCACATGACCCGTCCTGGAGATATTCTGTCCCGTCCCGTGTCCGTCCCCAACCCGGTACTCCAGGTTCCAGGCCAGATAGGATTCCAGTTGCCAAATACTTGGCATAGCTTATGCCTCCCCTTGAAACCCTTTCATACATCTTCGTCACAATCTTATTGACCCTGGAAGACCCTCCTCCAAGGACTGGAGTATGGGCTCCTGTCAGGCCCTAAGCTGGGGTCCCAAACATTATTATTATTTTAAAATGTGGGTGTGTTTGTGTATGTGTGGGTGCACGTGTATATACAGGTATGTGTGTGTGTGTATGTATGTGCGTGCACGTACATGGGTATGAAAGTGGAGGCCCCAGGTCTTCTGATGTCATGCTCAGAAACGTGGTCCATCTCTTTTGAAACGAGGTCTCTCATTGGCCTGGAGCTCACCAAGTAGGCTAGATTGACTAGCCAGCAAACATCAGGAATCCTTTTGCTTCTGACTCCCAGAGCTTGGGTTTTTAACTGTGTGTGTGCACGTCCACATGAGGGTAGGTGCCCAAAGTCCAAGGCATTGGATCCCCCGGGTCTAGAGTTGACGGGGACTGTGAGCATCTCAACATCCACAAGAACAGCAGGTGCTCTTCGTCGCTGGGCCATCTCGCAGCTCCCATGCCTGGCTTCTTTGATGGGATTTCTGGGGGACTGAATGCAGGTCATCGGGCTTTCTTGGCAAGCTCTTTACCAACTGAGCTACATCTGTAGCCCCAGATAATGTAACCTTGGTACATGGTTCTGGGCACTCTCAAAAGCTGCTGTTGAGGATGTGGATCAGCCTACTTCTGGAAAGTCACCGGGAGCAAGGACTGTGAGTGTAGGTGTTCGAATCCTGGGGTCCGGCAGCTACCCGTGCAGAAAGGACTTTATCCCAACGATGGAAAGCTGAAGGCACGGTTGTTCAGCAAAGTATCAATTTACTTCTCTGTTTTCTTATTTATTGTTACTATTATCGTTTTTAATAGCAAAGTCTCAGTAGACCAGGCTGGCTTTAAACTCACAAGTTTCTGCCTCAGCCTCCTGAATGCTGGGATTACAGGGTACGTGTCACCAATCAACTGTCTTCTATACCCGTGAACAACCCCAAGCCTGACAGAGGGAGGGGCCGAAAACCCGGTTCATCCCACACAGGGCAAGCCCAAGACATTCTTCAGCTGCCGGCCGTGGGAGATGGTTCGGTGACACGGAGACATCTGAGAAATACGTAATGTATCAAAATAGTTTCCGAAGCAGTAGGCACCGTGCCACTCTCTGGGTAATGAGTTGGCATCACCCACGTCTATTAAAAACAGCACAAAGGCATCCCAGAGAGAGTCACATCAGAATGTCATCGGTGATAGCTCTGCTCCACAGAAGCAGGGTCTATGTTGAGGTGCCTCTGAGCAATCTTCTGTATTTGTCAAATATTCTAGAAGGAATGGGACTCCTTTTGTAATCAGATGCATTTTGGGAAAAAAAAAAAATACAAGGGCCACTGTCACCAGGCGGTCCCTGGACCTCAGCGGGAGCGACTTCCTGGTCTTTGTGTCTGAGGCTCTGTGAGGGGCTTGACACCGCATCAGGGTTGAGGGACTTCATGGGCACAAGTGACCTTGCCTAAGAGGGTGTTTGATACAAGTCTTACAGAGCCCCTTGTCACCTGATACTCAACGGATTTCTCCAGACGGCCCTGAGAACCCACCTCAGAGTGAACTTGTGCTGTACGGCACCACGAAGCTGACCCATGTGAGGTCGCTGGCTATTAGCCATCTTCGTTCCGTACCTATAGGTCTGGAAGAGACCGGTTGTCGGCCATCTTTGCACCATATCCGTAAGATACTGTAGAGAGCTCTGCTGGCTATCTTTGCTCCACACCTGCAGAGCTGGAGCTATTTTTCTTCTCTGTTCTCTCTCTTTATTGGTTTTGCCTGTGTAGATGACATTACAACTTTTGTTGGCTTGTTTTTTTTTTTTTTTTTTCCAGACAGTGTTTCTCCCGTGTAGCCTTGGCTCTCCTGGAATTTGCTCTATAGACCGAGATGGACTCATACTCAGAGATCCACCTGCCTCTGCTGGGATTGAAGGCATGTGTCACTATTAATAGCTTTTAATTGCTCTATTAATATCTTTTGTTAATACCTTTTGATTACTCTATTGTATGCAAATAAGTCACTCTAGGTCTAAGATTTTTTTAAATTTTTTTTTTTTTTTTTTTTGAGATAGAATACCTGCGGCTCGGGGTGGTCTCGAATTCCCTCAGCGGGTGAGGATGACCTTGGAGTCCCGATCCTCCTGTCTCTACCTCCCAAGTTCTAGGATTATAGGCATGCTTCATCCAGCCAGGATTATGTGGCGCTGGAGACAAAACCCAGGTCTTTGGGCATGCTGGCAAGCACTCTGCCAGCTGAGATAAATGTCCTTAGTCCTCTTTCTGAAGCTGGCTATTCTGAGAGCCTTGGGTTGTCATCTTTTCCTTATGTCTGCTAGTTATTTATCTTCTTCTGAAAAACACTATCCAGGGGGCTGGAGAGATGGCTCAGCAGTTAAGAGCACTAGCTGCTCTCCCAGAGGGCCCAGGTTCAATTCCCAGCACCCATATGGTGGCTCACAACCATCTGTAACTCCAGTAACACCCTTTTCTGATCTCTGCTGGCACCAGACACACATGCAAGTAAAACACTCACACACATAAAATATTACTATTACTATTTTATTAATTATATTAATTATTATTAATATTATTTTTTAAATTAATATTAATAAGTTTTAAAAGAAAGAAAAATGTCTATTTAGGGCAAGTATGGTGGTGCCAATCTATAGTTCTAGCTACTTGAAAGGCTGAGAGGCAGGAGGATGGCAGAATCGATGCCAGCCTGGATTACATAGTGAGTTCAAAGTCAATTTGGGCAAATTAATCAGACCCTATTTCAAAAATAAAATAAAATAGACAGTTGGATGTAGCTTCATGGCAGAGTACCTGGCCAGCATGTGTGTGGCCCTGGGCTCCATTCCCCAGTACCATAAAACAAAACGGGCCAGTCTATCAGGTACCTGGAGTGTGTTTCGGTTGGGCTGTTGGCTGTCTTTCCATTGAGCTATTTGAATTCCTCAGATGGTCCAGAGATTAAGCAGTTCTTAGACACTTGTCTTGCAAGAATTTCCTGGCCAGTCTAGGGGTCGTATCTGCACACTGTTCCCTCTGGCAGGCGGAAGCTTTTAACTCGTCCAGTTTTGTTTTTGTTTCCTGGGTTTTAGGGGGATGGTCAAATCCTTGCGGGAGTCACCCAGTGTTTGCTTTGAGTGTTTGCTTTGCAGTTCTGTGCTCTGTCCTGGTACAGGGTGGGGTCCCCGAGGATGGGGTGCTACTGCTCCTCCTGATGTGTGTGGTGCCACAGGCCGACTTTGAGGTCCCCCAGCGACTAGCTTTTGGTGTCTAGATCTAAGGCCGACACTAGGATGTCCCTCGCTGCCTTGTGGAGTTCTTTCCACGACAGCCCTTGGTGGAGATGGGGAGGCTTCGTCTGGAAGGGCTTCGTCTCTGTGAGCTTGCTTGACGTTCTGCTGTGGGCTTGAACCCAGGGCCTTGCACGTACTAGGCAAGCTCTGTATCTTTGCACCCTATCTTTAGCTCTCTTTCTATTTTGTATTTTGAGACAGGGTCTTACCAAGGTTTCAAGTGAGCCCTGAGCTCACTGTGTAGCCTGGACTGGTCTTGAACTGCCTCAGTCTCCTGAGTAGCTGGCATTATAAGCTTACACTTACGGCCCTGCTAGGCTTTCTATTTTTGTGTACTGACTGTACAATCGGCAGGCTTTTCTTTGCTCTGTAACTGTTGGAATAAGATTATGGTTTATTTATTGATCCGTGATACTTTTTTTGTAAAAAAGATTTATTTTAATTTTATGTGTATAACCATTTTGCCTGCCAATATGTCTGTACACTACTTTCATGCCTGGTGCCCGTGGAGGCCAGAAGAGGGCATTGGATTTCCTGGAACTGGAGTTATGGATGGTTGTGAGCTTGACCATGTGGGTGATAGAAATCAAACCTGTGTCCTCTGTAAAAGCAGCCAGTGTTCTTAACTGCTGGGCCATCTCTCATCCCTGATATGCCCATCCCTGAGTACTTGGGCCTTGCCTTACTTTGTTGGGCCCTGCCTCCTCTGGGCATCCATCCATCAGTTAAGACCTCCCACCAAAGTAGGGTCCAGAGCAGCCGTACAATCCTGAGAGTGTTGCTGATGTTGCCTCTCCTTAGGTGGTTGTTGTTCAAAATGCTACAGAATCATTTGGGTGGCTTGTCGAAAATACATTTATCAGATCCACCTTACATCCGGGGGCACTCAGAACACACACTTGCCAATGTACAGGCACCTGTGTTTAAAGAAAACCACCCAGAATGGATGCAAATATACTTAGAGACCCTTCTTAGTTCAGTGGGCCCTGAAGATCCTTTCAACACATATTTACCTATTTAAATTTAACTGACAATTGCCAGGTTGGGTGGTGTTCCCCTACTTTGGCTGAGATATTGGCCAAGGCTCTCCTGTATGTGTGTGTGTGTGTGTGTGTGTCCTTTACATGATGGAGACCCAGGACAAGCGGATGATATCTGCAGTTTGTGGGGTCGTGTGCAGCCACCTCCTCTTTACCCACCGTGTCAGAATTGTGAGTCTTAATAGAAACACATTTCAATTTGGAAGGTGACGTCCTTGATGACAAGCTCTGTCTGGAAACGACCTGGTGGGAAACGGACCTGGAAATGACCGGAAGTCCGTGTGCCCACTCTCCGCTATAGCCCTGCCTGATCCTACACAAGGCTGTATGAAGTTCAGAGGAAGAACTGGGTGAAGTTGAAGGGCTTGGGAGTCCTATCTTCAGATCCTATCCCCGCACTTCTGAGCCAGGAGCTTGTCACGGTCACCTGAGCGGCCGACGCACTCAGCGTGCCCCACCCACGCACAGGTCTGTGTGCTACCGTTAGCAGCTGCGTCTCACCGCCCAATGAGATTGACTCTATCTCATACGTGGGAGCACCGCAACCCGGAGATGGTAGGTAACTGTCCTGAAGTTGTACAGTGGGAGAAGGGCAGAAGGAGGATTTGGACCCTGATTGCCTGGCTGCAGGGCCTGGTCCTCCCGTCTCTGAAACCCATACCTCTTTTTGCTTGGTCAGGCGATTCTCCAGGTCCTGTATTTTCCTCTTTTCCTTCTCTAGGGAGTCTCTCATCTTGAGTTTCTCGTAGGTGATGGTCTCTGAGATCTGGGAGTCAAGGAGGGGTTTGAGAGTGGTAGCAGGAGACAGGATGTGGTGGTTTGAGTAAGAACAGCATCCATGGGCTCATACAGGTGTGGCCTTATTGGAGGAAGCGTGTCACTGGGAGTGGGCTGTGCGGTTTCAAAAGCCCACGCCAGGCCCAGTCTCTCGCCCTCTACCTTCTGATCAGGATGTAACTCTCAGCTACTGCTCCAGCACCACGAGTACAGGTATGCTCCCACCGTGCCCCCGCCATGATGATGATGGACTAACCCTTTGAAACTGTAAGCAAGTCCACACTAAGTGCTTGCTTTTGTAAGGGGTGCCTTGGTCATGGGTTCTCGTCATAGCTGTAGAACCGTGACTAAGACAGAGGGCAAACTCACTGTGAGGGGGAAGCCATGGTGAGTCACCGCTGAAACCAGTGACTCGGGGATTCGGGGCAAGAACTGAAGGAACAGGTGGCTGCTGGGAGGTGAGGAGGCTGGGGAGCAGGGAGCCATGTCTCAGTCACAGGAGCTTAAAGGAGGGAGGGGCTCCTTGTTCCGGGTTTCTGGGCTGGTATCAATAAACCACATGACCAGGAGTGTTCGGATCCACCACTGGGTGCTGAGTCGCTGTCTGACCTGGTAGGTATCGGCACCAGGACGGGTTCACCCTGGGAAGTCCCTAGCTTTTGCGAAGTGGGGCATAGTGTCAGCACTCGGAGCACACTTCCTGTCCCATGCTTCCTGTCCCCAACAGGCGCAACTCCTGGTGGCTTCAGAGAAGGGCTGTTTGTACCTTACATACGGTAACTTATGTCTCACAAAGAAAGATAGTTTCAACTCCCATTTTTCAGAGGACCTGGAGGGGTCTGAGCTTCAGGGTCAGCTAGTGAGTGGCCAGTGTCGGCTACTTCTTGCACAGGGGCTGCAGAGGGGTGACCTGTGGCCGCAGCCTGTGAGGTACACCTGGTTGGAAGCCTTCCTGGAGGCCCCGGCTGCTCCTACCTCCTTCTGCTGGGTCAGCTGATTCTCCAGGTCTTGTGCCTTCCTCCTTTCCGCCTCCAGTGTTTCCCGTACTTTTCTTTTCTCATGAGCCACACTGTCCTCCAAGACCTGAAGGGCACAGTCAATAATACTGGCATTCAAATTAAAGCTAACAGCGAAGGCAGGCAGCTGCGTTACCCCAAGGATGACCTCGCCCCCATTGGCACCTCTATCATGAGCTGCTGCTAGGAGCTCTTTTTATAGACAAGGAAACCAAGGGCTACAAGGTCTGTCAACAGGGAGGCCAGGGTCCTTAACAGAGCAAACAGGCAGCCAGTGTGCAGAGGTCCTGGGAGGGGTCCAGCTGGCAGAGGGGCCCAAGCTCGGAGGGAGAAGTGTCTCATTGATGATGGACTCTCTGAATAGTGAAGCAAATTTCTGAAGGAGAATTGGTTTTAGGAGGATGGAGGTGTGAGGATGGATGAGCCAGTCACCACCTTCTAGAAGGTTCAGGGTGAGCCTTGTGGGGACGCACTGGGACAAGGAGGGAAAGAGCTCTGGGTTAGCATTCTGCTGTCCCTAGCCATGGGATTCATTTGGTTCACTTCTTACTGTTGCTTCTTACTCTGCTAATGGACTCTCTGCAGATTCTACCCTCAGAGGACAGAAACTGTGGTCCTGGCACGATATCCTGAAACCCCAAGAAAAGTCATCTCGGCTTTCACAGGGTTTCCCTCCTACACCCAGCTGGACATCGAGTGTTTGGAACTTGCAACATGATTTCCACTACAGTCCGTAACGGGGGAGAGGAGTAGCCTTCGGAAGGCATTAAATCTGCAGGAGGTGGTGGGACCTATAGCCCTCCTGCTTTTCGAGACAGTTCTATGTGGTTTATACCTGTGATCCCAGCCAGCATTTAGGAGCTGGAGGCAGGAGGATGAGCTCAGAGATCTTCCTTGGCTATCTAGTGAGTTTGAGGTCAGCCTAGGCTAACAGATCCTTTGTCAAAACAAAACAACAGTGATAATAAAAACCAGCCAACCAAACAAACAAATAAAAAAAACCCCACTAGAGGTGACTCAGTTCTTTCTGGGAAGGAACTATAGCCAGACCCTGTTAGAGGTGGCCTGACCCTCTGAAGGACTGGTATAATCAAGCCCAGTTCCTCTATATATGATGTTTAATATTTTATTTTATTTATTTTAATTTTATTTTATTATTTTATTATTTTATGGCAAGCGTTTTTCTTAGCCCTGGTTGGCCTACAACTCTGCATGTAGACCAGGCTGGCCTCCAACTCACAGAGATTCACCTGCCTCATCTGTCTGAGTAGAGATTCACCACACACCCAGCCCAGAGGCTTAAATCACCTCGGAATCTCTAAATTCAAGGTCCTTGCCAGCCCTTGTTGACTCCTGGATGGTGCTGGACGACCTGACTCCATGGAGACCACCCCACCCACGTCCTCACCCTGCCCGGAGACATAACTCAAAGGCAAACCTTGGCGACGCTGTTTACAGAGTATGGAGGAACAGCTGTGTGAGCAGACACATATAAACATCTCCCCGGACCACATCAGCCTATCCGGGTGGACGTGCGTGGAGGGGGACACTTTTTCCCTCGGGGAGGGCAGACAAACAATCTACTTTGAGGAGGGAGGGTTGTGCCCAAGTCCAGGGGCACCTGGCTGTGGTGACACTGATCGTTCACACTCCTGGGTCAGATGTTTGGTTGTCATCATCTCCGGCCATCACGGCGCCTTCTAAGAAGGGGGTATTTATAGACTCGGGCTTACATCTTGTGTGGCTACGAAGCCTGTGCCCTTCAGGATTGAGGAAGATTACTGAAAGCGCGTCGTTAAAAAGAATCGGGAGTCTGAGAGTGATTACAAGATAAATGTGAATTAGACAATGTAACAACTTCACTCGGAGCTAGAGTTTGGGCACAGCCACAGAAACACAGCATCTTTAACGAGGGAGGAGAAAACCCTTCCCCGGGCTTCCGTGACGGCATTTGGTTCTGGCTACTGTTGCTGATCTGCAAACTTCAAAGCTTACGAAGTCAGACACCCACCCAAATCAACATGGGCTCGCGTGGGCTGAAGTTCAGAGGACTGTTCCCGCTGGGCTCAATTCCAGCCTTGTTTTCCCCCACAAGTGGAAATGAGGGCTGAAGTTTTTGACTTTTCGAGAGAGGATGGAAATTCGGATTTTTCAAATACGTTTTATGAGTCCAAACTAAAACAGCCTAGGCATAACACGTCTGCAGGCCCTTTCATCCACAGAGCAGGATGTGACTTCTGGAGCACAGAGCAGGCCTGGGAAGGGGATCTAAGCCGGGTTCCCACATCCTGCTGTGCTCAGCAGGGGACAGGGTGGGGCGGGGGATGGGAGAGGGAAGGCTGGCTGGCTGGTGCCTGGATTTTAAGCATCTGGACCACTGTGTGGAAGAAGAAACCTGAGTTGGGTGGAGAATGGCCACCTTTCAGCCAGAAAGAGTTTGACTCACCCCAACCTAAGGAAGACTTCCTGCCAGCCCCAGGCAGAGGGATGACGCCCAGGGCTGAAGAAGACTTCAGGGTGCTGGTGTGGAGATGGGTGAGTGTAGGACATGGTTGGACCTTTTTCTCAAGATCACGTCACTCCCTATTCGGTGTTTTCAGAGCAGACGTGTGCGGCTGCTGCCCTAACCTGTCTCAGCCTGTGTTGTATGCTGTCATCCATGAGACGGAGCCTTTGAGGGATAGCCTAGTTGACCTCAAACTCATAGTGATCCCCTCAGTCTCCTAGTGTCGGGGTGACGGGCAGGAGCCTCCACACCTGGCTCACCACATTCACATTTTTTTCTCAATTGGTTGGCAAGGCTACGTCTCCATGGCTCTCTTCCAAGTCCTCCATGCTTCTTCCAATCGTCCTGGGCCAGGCCAAACAGCACAGGACGGCGCTCCCACGCCCCGCCTCCTCTTCCCTCCCCTGCAGTCTCCCCAGCCCTAGTCCTCCAGCCCGGCATACCTCCTTTTGACAGGCCAATTGGTTTTCCAGCTCCCGGATTCGAATTTGCGCCTTCTCCAGGGCCTCCTGTGCTTTGTGTTTCTCCTGAGTGATGCTCTGCTCCAAAGCCTGTAAGCCAACAGTTGCTATTGAGTCCACCTGTTGCCATGGCAGGAAGTGGACTCGCCCTGAGCTCCCTCTGGTTTGTTCTGCCATCCTCCCCACGCCCCACCCAGGCCAGGGCAGAGGATCCAGCGGTTCAGTGTGCTCTGAAGAAGCAGGTCTATGTGAGAACCTCAAATGGACCCTGACAGCTGTAGACCCCGGACAACAGTCCGAGTGGACACAACTCCCCCTCTCTGAACGGCCTACCTTCTTCTGGCAGGCCAAGCGACTCTCTGCCTCTCGGGATCTCGTCTGCGCCTTCTCTAAAGCCTCCCTTGCTCTGTTTTGCTCCTTGGCAATAGTTTTCTCTAGGGCCTGCAAGTCAAGGACCCTTGTTAGCCCTGGTAACCATGGCAGCAAAGTGGACTCTGCCAGGTTCACGCTCCAGTCGTTACCACACCCTAATGAGAATGTGGGCAGCAGAGTCCACGGGCCGGAGCATGAGGCAGGAGCCAGGTGAGAGCCCTGGATGAAGCCTTCCCAGCTATGAGCCTTGGCAGCTATGACTCTGTGCATAGAGTCCTGAGTGTCCCCATCTGTACAATGAAATCAGAGTTAATGCTTCCTGCAACGCGCTGGTTAGAGGAAGGGATCATGAATGATCAATGCAAAACTCTTGGCAGTGGCAGCCATCTGCCTCTACTCTGCAGAGGGGGAAACAGCCCTAGTTAGAGATGTTGGGGAAATCAGCCTCATTGACTCCAAAGTCTGTGTTCTAGACCGACCGGAGACAGACTTCCTGCCAGCCCTGGGCAGATGGATGCCCAGGGCTGAAGAATACTTCTGGGTAGTGGGGCCAAAGATGGGTAAATGTAGGACCAAGGTTAGTAAAATGACTTGTAGACGTGCTCCCTACTCCACTGCTGCTTTGTAAATAAAGTTTTATTGGGCCACTCCGTGACCACTGTTGATGTGTGGTCTTCAGCTGCATTTGTACAAAAGCAGAGCTGTGAGATCGCACCAGGACTGCAAAAAAGTATCCCGCAAATACGCAAACATTCTATTATCTGGCCCCTTCGGGGGAAGGCTGCTGACATTGCTCTACAGCAGGAAGAAGTGTGTGCACAAATTAAGAAGGTACTCTTCAGGGTCCATAATTAAAAAAGAAAAAAACGGGTACCGGATCGATGAAGGAGTCTGGCATTTCTTTTCGCCACTGAAAAAAGTCCTCGGAGCAGCAAGGATTCATGGGAGGAAGGCTGAGGAGTGAGCTCAAAGACATGTATTTTTAGAGACGGTAAAACGAGGGGTATCCGAGTACAGGAGGAAGGGTCACTTCAAAGTCAGGGCTGCGCTAGGGAGATGGCTCAATCTGTCAGTAGAGCGTTTGCCTGGCAAGCACAAAGACCCCGGTTGATGCCCAGCATTCTCTTAAAAACAGATGTGGGGCTGGAGAGATGGCACAGCAGGTAAAACGTGCAAGCGAGAGGATCAGAGTTCAGGTCCCCAGCAACCTCGCAAATGCTGGGTGGGTGCGGTAGTCTGCCTGTAACTTCAGTGCTCTAAAGGCAGAGAAGGGGGAGCCCTGGAGCAAGCTGGATAGTTGGCTGTATCTGTGAGCTCTGGGCTCAACTGAGAGACCCTGACTCAATCGATAATGTGGAGTGTGATTATGGGAGACTCTTGGATCTGCACACTCAGGGGCACATGCCTGTGTGCATTTGGACTGGCATATGCATTTGCAGTCACGCACATAGGCACACACCCACGTACACATTAATATGCATAACCACATGCATGTATACCACACACAGAGTCACACATAAAAGAAATAGAAGCCAGGCATGGTGGTGCTTGCTTGTGACCTAGTGCTGGGGAGAGGGTGACAGGGGGATCCAGGGGAAGCCACATGGAAGAAGAGAACTCATTCCTGAAAGTTGTTCCATAATTTCCATACATGTACCATGACATAAGTGTGTCTACACACACACACACACACACACACACACACTCCAAGACTAAGGCCACAAAGTTTCTTTCATGGTCAGGCTGGATGGGAGCCAGGATGACTACGGCAATCAGTCTGGGTGGGGATGTCACTCTGTCCAGCTGGTACTCTAAGGTTCCTATTCTTAAGGAGTTCAAAGCAGCACCTCGAATACCATCTTCCAGAAACAAGTTCACAAAGGGCTGAGAGGGAGGCCCAGGCTGGTGACCGAGGGCTTGGGTATCATGCTGGCTAAAGCACACCATCTCCGAGTGGCAACAGTCAACCCCTAATTCGAACAACACGACGTGGGGTTGAGAAACTGGTGCTGAACAAGAGGTCAGTCAGGGAGGGTGAGAAAGAAGGCAGAGAATTTGGCAGGATTTTGAAGGTCTTAGGTTCTTCTGGGTTTGATTCTCTCTGCGGAACTTAACGTCGGCTTGTTTTGATTGGTTTTCCCCGTTCTAGTTGCTCTCTAAAATCCACCGCAGTGATTTTAGCTTCTGTGGCTTGAGTATGAAACACAGGCTCCTGTGTTAAATGTGTTTGGTGCTGTCTGCGGTGCGGTCTTAGAAGGTTCTGGAGACTTTAAGATGTGGGCTCTAGTAGCAGAAGTAGTTGGTTGGTAGGGCATCCTCTCTCAGGCTGTACTGGTCCCTTCTCCTTTCTCTGTTTCCTGTCTACCATGAAGTGCAGAGCCCTCTCTGCCACATAATCCGGCACTGTGGTGTTCTGCTAAGTGCATGGAGTCCAGCAAGCACGTAAAGCCGAGCCAAAATGAACGTTTCCTCTCTATTAGAAGGCTAAACACGCTATCCTATGACTTAGCTTCGGAAGGAATCTAAGCTAGCAGATACCTGCCTGCCTATCTGTGTCTATCACAGAACCAGTGGAATGCCCCTCAGCAGGCAAACACTCGTGGAAAGAAAATGCGTCGTGTTGCATAATGGAGCCAGAGAGACGAATGGAATGACATTGTTTGCAGAGAAATAGAAATGGAACTAGAAATCACCGAGTTAAGCGAAAGACGCCAGACCCAGAAAGACCAGCGTCATGATTCCTCTTACACGTGGAACTCACAAAGTGGGCCCGAGCCGTAGTGAGAACCTGTGAATCCAACACTAAATGATACTTTTACTTTAAGCATGATGAGTTTTTTTTTTTTTTTAATACAGTGTCTTACTATGTATTCCTGGCTAGCCTGGGACTTATGTAGGCAAGGCTAGCCTGTAACCCCCAAAGATTTGCCTGCTTCTGCCTCCTTGAGTGCTAGGATTAAAGGCCTGTGTCGCCACATCTGTGGAAAATATAGATTGTAGAGTGTGACGTGCAAACCAAGGGGACTGGTTGGGGGAGGAGGGGAACCAAGGGGGCATGCAGGGGTAATGGGGGTGAATATGGTCAAAGTAGCATGTTATATCGACATGAAAATATCACAGGGAAACCCATCGTTTCATGCACAAAATTATTTTTTGAGAACCCTCCCTTCTTTAAGACTTAAAATGTCAGGCATTCTGCCATAGCGACAAGAAGGCTGAGAAACACAGCAGCCGCCGTGAATCTTACCTTCACAGGGACCATACACAGTTTTGGCTGAGGCAAAAAGAGGCAGAAAGGGGGCTGTCGAGATGGCTTCACGGGTAAAGGTGTCTGCTGCAAAGCCTGATGGGCCGAGTTTAATTCCCAGGACCCACATGGTAGAAGGAGGGAACTGATTCTCACTAGGCGTCCTCAGACTTACACACACACACACACACACACACACACACACACACACATGACACTAATTACAAGAAAAGGCAAAGAGAGGGAGCAAAGATGGAGGAGGAGACAGATATCCCAAGGGGATTGGATGTGAACTGGAGGTTGGAGAGAGGGCCGCAGAGCAGGTGTATATGACAGAGACTTTTTATTTTTAATAAAGTGTCAGATTAGAGTTGCTTTCCTTCGGAAGACCTTGGGTACCCAAACACTGTCTAGGATGCAGACCTGGGGTGTTGTGACCCTCTAGGGGGCTGTTGGAATTGTGAAGCCGACTGTGCACCTCAAGCTGATTCTCATTAGGACCATTCACTGAGCCTTAGGCTGGGGCAGGGCATTCTAATCGGCCTGGAATTCAGGAGGGTGGGTTTGGGCCAATTTGTTTTCCCAGCTATGTGTCTAGAGAAAAAAAAAAAGCAACACTCTGTCTGTCGCTTACAAACCAGGGCCTGCAGTTATGACTCTGATTTGCTTAGCCAGAGGCGATGCAAAACAAATAGGGTAGCATTTCCCAAAATTTCCACGTGTCTGCCTTTTTCAGTTGATCCTTTTGTGATTTTTTAAAAAAGGTTTATTTATTTTTACTTAATTTGTATGTGTGTTTTGCCTACAGGTATGTGTACTATCTGTGTGCCGTGCCCACAGGGGCCAGAAGAGGGCGTCAGATCTCTTGAAACAACCCGTGGCTGTTTTAGAACTGAAGCGTTCACCCCTTGTACACCAATCTGGAAGCTGGAGAGGTTACCACTCAGCACAAAGCCCCCAGTGACCCAGGGGACGTTCCCACCTCACTTCCCAGGCTGCCAGGGGCCGGCCACCTTACCTCCTTCTCTTCTGTCAGCTGCTGGATTTTGGCTTTCAGCTTCTCCTCTTGTTCTAGCTTCTCCTCCTTCAGCTTCTTCTTCTCATCCAGGTGTTCCTGCTGCAGAGCCTGCTGAGTTTCTTGAGACGCGCTCACCTGGACCTGCGGGAAGAGCAAAGCCAACTGAAGCCCACAGAGGGAGCGACTGAGGAGGGCTTCTCCCACTTCCTCAGGGAGTCTTTTTCTTCCAGGGAGCACAGGTCTCCACAGAAGTTCCTTAAAACCTGGCTGAACCATACTCGGTCTAAGGAGTTCCCCGAAGGAAGCAGCAAGAACATTAAGATGCCACATTCTGGGTCTGGAGAGAAATCCCCTGATCTAGTTTGTTCTACACGCTTCCCCATCCTGAACATGAGCTGTCACAGCGTCTTATTCGTGAGATGACAGGGTGGGTGGAGCTTTTGGCTCAGGGCCTGGTGTGTAATAAGTGCTCAGTGAACAGCAGCCAGAAGGGTCATAAGGCCCATGCTTGGGATTCTTTTCTCCAATCAGTTGCATGGCGGTCAGATTATTGCCAGTCTCCCTGAACACTGATGTTCACATCTGTAGAATGGATGGATGAACTACAGACCTGATTCGCCGTGTGTGTGTGTGTGGGGGGGCACATAGTGTGCATGTGTAGGCACACATGTGTAGGCACCCACGTGCCATGGTGTGCACGTGGAGATGAGGGGACAGCTTGGTGGGGTCAGTTCTCTCCTTCCACCATGTGGCTCCCAGGGATCGAACTCAGGTTGTCAGGCTTGGCAGCAAGCGCCTCTGTCTGCTGAGCCACCTCACTGGTCCCCTTTTGGAGTTTTTTTAACAGAGGAAATCAAGCACTGCGGTTATCCCAGGAGGCCAGACAGGGGACACTGACCTGTGTCTGCCTATTCCTCTGTGGCCATCTCAGACACAGGGCTCAATTTCTTTGTCCAAATGGAAAATCCTGTCCCTTGAGGGAGGGTGGGGGCCGACTCACCCACAGCATGAAAACAAATTCAAATTCACAGCTGGGGGGTGGGGGGGAATGAAGACAAGAACGTAAAAAATCACCCGAAGTTCCTGGGTCTGGTTTATCATTTTCTTGTAATGTTCCAGAAGATATATCAGATACAGAGAGAACCCTTAAAGAAAGGGGTAGAGAGAGAGAGAGGTGAGTATCGATTTATTTCCTGTTTCTTTTTCTTTTCCCCTCCTCTCTTTTTTTTTTTATTTCTCCCTTTCCTTTTGGAGATGTGGCCTTGCTATGTAGCCCAGGCTGGCTTCGAACTTGTGATCCTTCTGCCTCAGCTTTCTAAGTGCAGACTATGGGTGTACATCACCACACCCGACTGTGCATAATGGGAGCTTATGGGAGCCACAGACAGGTGGACAGAAGTACCATGGCCTTCCCATCAAGACAGGACAAGCTGTCCCCCAACTTACTTCTTAAATGGTTGTTAGATGGGCCAGGCACAAATCCAAGGTGTGTATGGCTTTGTTTTGGCAGAAACTAAAACCCTATCAATAAAGCAGCATTTTGTTTGTGGGTTTGTTTTGTTTTTCGAGACCAGGTTTCTTTGTGTAGCTCTGGCTGTCCTGGAGCTCACTCTGTAGACCAGGCAGGCCTTGAACTCATAGACATCCACCTGCCTCTGCCTCCGGAGTTCTGGGATTAAAGGCGTGCGCCACCACCACCAGGCTGAGTCAGTTCTCTTAATCACACGGGAAACCACACATGTGAAACTTCAGAGAGATAAGAAGATGTTACATGGGTGGCTTTGAAGACGGAGAAAGGGCTAGGCCTGGTGGCACAGGCCTGAAATCTAGCTCCTTGGGAGGCTGAGGCAGGAGGATCACAAGTTCTAGGCCCAGCCTATGCATAGAGTCAGTTCAAATCAGTCCGGGTCGGGCAATTTAGTGACACCTCGATTCAAAAGCAGAAGTCAAAGGAGGGCTGGGATGTAACTCAGTGGTAGAGAGCTTGCGTAAGGCCCTGGGTTGCAGCCCCCACACTGCATAAAAGGAATGGGGAGAGAAGAAGGGACCATGGAAGAAGAAATGACGTTCTAGAGGTTGAAAAGGCAAGGCAGGAGGCGGGTACCCTCGGAACCTGCATCAGGAAGCAGCCCAGTGGCAGCTGGCTCAGTCCTATGAGGCTGGTCTAGATTGTCGGCTTCCGGTGTAAGAAAGTCGATAATGTTCAAAGCCCCTTGGGTGCTGACTTGTGGAGCAGCACACAGCCAAAAGATGAGGTGGGGACCAGCGAGGGGTGGAGCTTCCCTGGGCAACCGGAGTGGGGGGGAGGGGCAGGTGGAGCCAAATGGGAGGCTAAAGGCCCAAAGTCCATTTCTGGCAGGCCTGGGGAGGAACTTAAGATGCACAGTCCTGATTTAAACATCTCGGAAATGTATGGCGCACCCTCCCCGTGCGCCTGGTGCTCTGGGGATCAATGAACGCTTCACCACAGTCCCGTCCTGTTGTCACCCCGATTGATAGACGAGCTTTGAGCCGGTGGCTGCCTGTGGCAGGTCCTGGACTCCCGGTCAGTGTGGCTGCAGGGGTGAGTCAAGGCCGCTCGGCTGCTGACTGAGCGGTAAGCTGCTCTGCGAAGAGCATGTTTGCAGAACAGAAGCTGGATGGTTAGAGCGGAAAGAGCCGGCAGGGTGTCTTTACTCTGGTGTTACCAGCGTTACCAGGGAAGTTGGTAGCCAAAGGGATGCCCAGGCAGTCAAGGTTGAAATTCTGAGCTAGGCGACAGAAGCAGGCCTGAGAGAAAGGGTGAGGGACAATGGCCAGCTCTGAGACACTTGGAATCTGAGCTACCAGAAGGACCCCCAGGGGAGCTGGGGAGAGAGGAACTGGACACCACCTTCGGACGAGGCCAGTCTAGGCTCTCACTCAGCCACCACCTGTGGCCCAGGAGCTAAAGAAAGGGAGCAAATCGTGGGTAGGATCTACAGAGGACTAAGGGGAGAGGGGGGCACGGAAGGTAGAGTGGAGGGAGAGAGCCAGATAGTGTCCCAAGATCGGGTGGGGGGAGGGGGAGTTGGGCTCGTGTTGGGATTTTGCCTTTGGGGGAGAAAAGCAAGATTTCATTTTGTTTTCAGTTACGAAGGCTGCAAGCGTTCACTACAAAAAACGCAGGCATTAAAGGCGTCGATCACAGGAAGCTCAGAGCTCTGTCTTCAGTGTCCCATACAGTGGCCGACACAAAGTAATTACTGAGGTTGGGGATGCGGCTCAGTTGGTAGAGTGCTCACCTAGCATGTACCAGGCCCTGGGTTTGATTCCCGGCACCAGTATAAACAGATGTAGTGGTGTATACCTGTAATGCCAGCATTCAGGGGGCGGAGACAGGAGGGTCAGAGGTTCAAGGTCATCCTCAGCTGGATATCAAGATGGAGGCCTGATACAGAGGTTTATTTTTAGCTATGTTGTTTTAAAATGCACTGTTGGGAAAAGGGCTGCTTAGGCCTTGGCATTTGTATTGTCTGCAGGTGTTGGCTTCATGTCAAAGATGTTTGATTGCTCATGATCTGCACGTGCTATCAGCAGAACACCTGAGGCGCTTAGGTATCGATAAAAACCCCTGAGATGAGAGGCTCAGGGTTCCACTGTCCAGCATGGCGCTTGCCATGACAAGTGATTTCCCTCTGCTGAGGTCTGGCAGGATTTGCACCTATGAATATGCTTCCTTGTCTTCCTTGCTGGGCTACATAATAGCTCTCTGCAGCAGAGGCCAGCCTGAGTCACGTGAGTCTCTGTCTCAAAACACAAAAACAATCACGAAGCTGTTGAATGACCGAATGAAAGTAAAGGCCCGCCGCAATCCACCCCATTGCCATGACGATCAATAATTTTGTATCCTTCCCCTCCAGATGTTTTCTTTTGGTCAGCTACTGACATAAAAAAAAATTAAAAAACAGGAACATAATTTGCATGTTGTTTTGCAATTTGATCCTTTCCCTTTTCTTTTTTCTTTAGACAGGCTCTCCGTATGTAGCCTTGACTGGCTTCTCACTCCCAGGGATCCACCTGCTGCCTCTTCCTCCTGAAAGCTGGCATTATTTAGAGCTAGCTAGCTTCCTTCTTTCTTCCATCTTTCCTTCCTTCCTCCTTCCTTCCTTCTTCTCTTTTTCTTTTTTTTTTTAATGTTCTGCATACTTATTACTGAGCCAACCAACTCACTCATGTAGAACAGATGAAAAGCAAATTACAGTCTTGTTGAGCCTAACTCTCCAACCCTGAAAACTCCAGTAGAACAGGTCACTCCTGG
The DNA here is from genome assembly GCA_026225945.1 of Cricetomys ansorgei. NCBI lineage: Eukaryota > Metazoa > Chordata > Mammalia > Rodentia > Nesomyidae > Cricetomys > Cricetomys ansorgei. The sequence goes on from JAMJFZ010002251.1 coordinate 3,047,349, forward strand.
GCATTCCATTAACACCCTTGCTACTGTGAACCCTTATGGGCCCAGCCCGGGTCTCCTCCAGGGCCTTCTCCTGGAGTTGAACTTGACTCTGACACCAGCTTTCAGTCTGTATCCACGGGGGAGTGGGATGATTTTGCTTTCATGTCTTGGGCGGGGATCCCCTGATTCTGAAAGTCTGTGAGAACACCGAGGAACGGCCCACGGTGGCAGCGATGACAACATTGGAGAGAAAGAGAAGAGTTTTTTCCCTTCTCTTTTCCAACTTAAAGATATGGCGTATCTCAGCTTTTCTAGAAATGGGGATTCCCCACAGTTGGAGAAACAGACACAGACAAGCCGGCTTGTGGAGAGAGCTCTGAGCAGCCCTTTCTTCCCCTTATCGAGGGAACCTGAGAGATGGAGAGGAGCAGCTGACTTTCAAGGCTCCCCCTTAGATAGTTCCTGTTTTCCCAGCACTCCCTTCTCCAGTCAGATGGGAAGCTGAGCAGCAAGACTTCAAGGTCTCCCTGGCCTTAGGCAACCTGGGGCTTATCTCAGAATATGCAAACTTGCCTATTACATGAGGTTTCTCTTCTGGAACACTGTTGTAAAGGGAGGCAGGGAGCATGGTGGTTAGTAGCAGGGTTTTGAGGTCAAAGGGACTTGGAGCAGGCAGGGACAGAAGGCCATGTCTCTAAGGCCGCCTCAAAAAGGCTCTTTCTGTTTGGGCCCTACTAAGTGCTAATTCATCATCTGGTGGAGGTAGGGTGGGGTCTGCATAAAGACTCTCTGGTGTAAGTCAGGCTGCACATATTGGTGTCACCAAGTGTTTGAGGTTGCTGACCAGAGCTGCTCTTTTTTTATCAAAGGCTCACTGTGGGCCAGGCAGGCCATTCACTCCTTATACCCACACGTGGGCTTCCCTGACCATTTTACAAACAGATAAATGGAGGTACAGCATTGCTGAGGAACCTGCCCACACAATGGAGTGCCAGTCTGGAATCCCAACCCTAAGGTCCAAAGTTTAAGCGCAGACGAGTCAAAGGAGAGCCCAGGTGGGGCTCTGTTGGTGCTGTACTGATGTCCTCAGCCAAACACACTTTGAACTTAACCCCGAGAGTCGTATGTCATGGTATTTGAAGATGGAGCCTTTAGGGGGTGATATGACTCACGGGACATCATGAGAGGGGGGCCCTGGTGGGGCATCACAGCGTTGTAAGAAGACAGACCCCAGTTAGCAGCTAGTGTCTGGTTGTGTGGGGCCCTCTGCCACTCTGACGCGGCAGGAAGGCATCCCTAGATTCGGTCAGACTTTCAAAAGCACACATGAGCTGGATAGAAGTCTTTTCTTTATAAACTATCCAGACTCAGCTGTTCTGCTGCAGTAACAGAAATGGGGCTGAGACATGAATCCGATGAGGTTCACCTAGGGGGTGACACTACCTGAGGTCATGACAGGACTTGTGCTCTAGGATGTAGGGATGGCCTGGTGCCCCCAGGGGCTTCAGAGGAAGTGTGGGGTCATGCCCGAAAACACACGAACCTCAGAGTGAGTTCTGACTCTACACACAGTGCTAAGTACCCAGCAACAAAACACTTAGCATAGTGCGGCACCCAGGAGTAAAGCACCAACACTGTGCCAAGTACCCAGGAGGTGTCAGCTGACCCACAGTTCCTGCTGTTCCTTCAGGAGCTGTGACTACACAGGCTCTTGGATATCAGTGGACGGCAATGAGCAGATGTAGACCCTCACCGGAACTCCATAATGATAGTATCTTTGATCGCCGTGTGCTGGTAGATTAATCATAGGAACTGCTTTTAAGTGATGGTTTGCTCAAGCCCTGCCTCACATAGCTGTTGTGAGGGTGAGCAGGGATAGCACAGGGAAATGTTGAGAATGGTGTAGTAAATATGAGTGCTTGAAGACCACTACTCTCTTTACCATCATCACCATCACCACCATCACCACCGTCATTACCACCATCACCACCATCATCACCATCATCACCATCATCTACCATCATCACTACCATCATCATCATCACCACCATCACCACCATCATCACCATCATCATCACATTCATCATCATCATCACCACCATCATCATCATCACCATCACCACCATCATCACCATCATCATCACCATCATCATCACCACCACCATCATCACCATCATCACCATCATCATCACCATCATCACCACCATCACCACCATCATCACCACCATCATCACCACCATCATCACCACCATCACCATCACCATCACCGCCATCATTACCTTTACCACAGCATCAGCATCACCTCTGTGGTGGTGTGAATGAGAATGGCCCCCAGACTTGGTTCCTGGTTAGTGAAACTGTTTGGAAGGGATTAGGAGGTGTGGCTTGGTTGGAGGTGTGTCATGGCAAGCTTTGAGGTTTCAAAAATCTCTCATCAGCCCCAGTGTGCTCTTTCTGCCTCTTGCTGTGGTTTGAGACGTGAGCTGTCACCTCACAGCAGCTGTTCCTGCCGCCATGCCTTTGTTCTGCCATCACGGACTCCAACCCTTTGACACCATAAGCCCAATTTCTTTCTTTATAAGTTGCCTTGTGCTTGATCACAGCTATTGGAGAGTAACTAAACCATCACCTTCATCACCACCATCACCTTCATCACCACCATTGTTACCACGATTACCACCATCACCGTGACCACCACCCACCATCTCTACCACAATCATTAGCAACACCATCTTCCCTTTCCCACCTTCTTGCTCCCTCTTCTCCTCCCTGTGCAGAGGCTCTGTGCTGGCAACAGGGGCAGGGTGGAGAATACAGGGGCTGCTCCAGCTTGCCCGTTTCTCAGTCTTTTGGGATCTCAACCTAACACTGCTTATGCCAAGAGAAATTCCTTTGCGACCCACTTCCTCTTCCACGCTGCTCCTTCTTCTGTTCCTCTCAACTTTCTAGAACCGAGTCACTGCGATCACGGAGCACAGCCAGGAGCCCCCACCCAACCAGCCATCCACAGATCATCCACAGAACCTCCCATCCTATATTCTTGCACACGCTCTGTGTGTGAACAGAGGAGGGTTCTGCAGAGCCCGGTGTAGTGCTGCTCAGAGCTCAGGACCGAACCCAGGAGGGAACAATGGCGGGTCTGAGAGGCGCTGCCCAAGGCCTGTCTTTCTCAGCCTTCCTGGAGCTGCTGCCCTGACAGTTTAACTTCACAGCCGTATTTCTTTACAGTGACAGATGGCTTCATTTACAGACATAGACAGTGTTGACAGAAGTGGTCCTGGGAGTGAGGAGGGGACAGCGTACACACAGCTTAGTTAGTGTAACTGTGACTGAGGGAGGGAGCGGGATCTAATTCCGATTTGTTCCAGCTTGAACAAGCATCTGGAAGCCAGGACCACTCCTTCCTGGTGGCTCTGGCTAGAGAGCCACTGGTGGCTGCAGACAGACCAGCTCTCTTACCCCTCTGGCCTGGCCCTCACCTCTCATTTCTGTGTACACACTTGATAAATTAAGCTTACTCTTTTGCTTTTTTTTTTTTTAAGAACTCGATACTACCCTATGGATTACTTTGGATACACCCTGTCTGGGAGGCTAAAGCATGCGAATGCAGACATCTCTCTAGTCTCATGCCTGGTTGTGCGTACGAATGCAATTTTTCAAGGAGTGGCCACAATTTTGCTGCTACTGTGAGCATGATCCTGGGGGTTCCCTCCATTCATTCTGTATTGTCTATCTACATACCACCATAGGTGGTACCTATGGCTTTATATACCTATGGCTTTACCCATTTGCCTGACACCCATCCATCCACCCACCCATCCACCTACCCATCCATCCATCCACCCATGTTCCAACCCTCCCACCCACCCATCCACCCACCCATCCATCCATCCACCCATGTTCCAACCCACCCATCCATCCACCCACCCATCCACCCACTCATCCATCCATCCACCCATGTTCCAACCCACCCATCCATCCATCCACCCATGTTCCAACCCACCCATCCATCCATCCACCCACCCATCCATCCATCCACCCACCCACCCATCCACCCACCCATCCATCCATCCACCCATGTTCCAACCCACCCATCCATCCACCCACCCATCCACCCACCCATCCATCCATCCACCCATGTTCCAACCCACCCATCCATCCATCCACCCATGTTCCAACCCACCCATCCATCCATCCACCCACCCATCCATCCATCCACCCATCCATCCATCCATCCACCCACCCATCCATCCATCCACCCATGTTCCAACCCACCCATCCATCCATCCATCCACCCATGTTCCAACAGACCCAGCCATCTCTCCTACCCATCACCCAGCCATCTGTTCATCTATTTATCTACCACCCCTCCACCCACTTGCCATTTATTCAATCACCCATCATCCATGCGTCCGTGTATCCACCCACCCACCTACCACTGTCCTGTATCATCCATCCTTCCATTTACCTACCATCTGTGCATCTATTCATCTACCAATAATCCACTCATCCATCCGTCTACCCACCTACCGTCCTTTCTGTTTACCTGCCTTGAACTCGTCCTTTCCCTTGAACCCGAGCTGCATCCAGCATGCCGGAGACTTTTAACAGTCACGCAGGTGTCCTTCTGCCACTGGCCGACTATGTTCGCTTCTACCACCTCCTAAAGACACCCGAATCTTTTCTTTCTCCATCCCCACCCTGACCATCATGTGATGACTGTCTCCCTTAAATGGCAACTCACTGTGTAGACCGGGCTGGCTTCAAACTCACCGAGATCTGTCTGCCTCTGCCTCCAAAGTGCCGGAATTAAAGGTGTGGCCATCACACCTGGCTGTGCTTGAAAAGTTTTTTCTTTAAATGTGGTTTATTTATTTAGTCTTATGTGCGTGAGTATTTCACCTGAACGTAAACCCGTGTGCTTGGTGCCCAAGGAGGCCAGAAGAAGGCATCAGATCCCCTGGAACTGGAGTTACAGATGGTTGTGAGAAGCCACATGGGTGCTGGGAATCATACCCGGTAATCTGAAATAGCAGCTAATACTCTTAGCTGCCGACCCAATTCACTCTCCAGCCCCTCTACTTAAGAATGTAATATATAGTTAATGTATTTATTTTGTGTGGATGCTTATGAGTAAGTATCAGGAGATAACTTTTGGTAGTCAGTTCTCTCCTCCTAACGCGTGGGTCCTAGGGATTGAACTCAGGTCATCAGGCTTGGTGGCAAGCACCTTTACTGCTGAGCCATCTTGTTGGCCCTTATGAATCACAAAGCTGTCCTCACCAATATGTTCTAGTTTGGAAGGATTCATGGTGACATTCCAGACACATTCGAGAGAAAAAAGCCCAGTTACCTTTGTCAGAGCCTGACATGTGGATGCTAAGGTCCATAAGCAGCTGTTCCGTCTCCTCCAGCCAGGACATGGACACCCTCAGGATGTCCAGTATGGTCTTCTGAAGCCCTGACACTGGTGGGCAGATCTTCAGGTGCTGAAGGAGTCCCATCTCCCTCTTCAGGTCGCTGCTGCAGCAGGGTTTCTTCATGCAAGCCTGGGAAGAGACAGGTCACGATCAGTCAGACCCAGAGTCTGTAAATGGCCCCGACGGGACCTGTGAGGAATGAGATCCTGGACCTGGGCAGGAAGCAGGCACGGCAGCCATCACTGCTCTCTTATTGCCTTGAGACAGTGTCTCAGTGAACCGACGGTTCACCATTTCTGCCAACTAGAGAGTTCCTGGGATCACCTGTCATTACCCCTCAATGCTGGGCTTACGGGCACCTGCAGCCAGGTCTGGATATTTTACATGGGTCTTGGGGATTTGAACTTGTGTTTTCATGCTTGCACAATGAGCACTCTTACCCACTGAGCCATCTCCTCAACCCTTCTGTATGGACTTTTGGTAGACACTGGGATCTCCTTTTTAGGCCAAACTGTCGCCGGCAATTTGTCTGACGTGAGAACCGAATATGGCTACTTGTAGTCATCAGACTTCCCGTTGAGATAAACGCACAAGCTGGACAGAAAGTGCGGTTTCCTGACTTGTTTGAAAGAGTGCTGACAAGCCAACATTTGCACAAAACTCCCCAAATAGTAGCTGCTGATTGCAAGAGAAAGCAGAAGCAGCTGCGAATTCTGACATGCTCAGGGTAGGGGCACCAGGGTACACCCTGGACCTTGGTCCTGCCTCTTCTTGAGGGGAGGGCAGTGAGCAGAAAATAGTGTTTTTTTTTTTTTTGATGGGCTAAAAATGGAAATGTGAAGATTGAGCAGAAACAGTTCTCTCTGTGTGGGAGGATGGTGGTAGTGATGGCGGTGGTGGTGGTGGCGGCAGTGGTATGTGTCGGTGTGTGGGCATTTGTGTGCACACGTGTGTATGGAAGCCAGAACCTCAGGTGTGGTCCCTCAAGAGCCACCCAGCCCGCTTTTGAGAGGGGCTCTCAACCAGGAAGGGCAGGCTGGCCGCCCAATGAGCCCCAAGGGTCTATCTGTCTCCACCAGGGCTGGGATTACAGGCATGTGCTATTGTGCTGAACTTTTGTGTTTGCTTGTTTGTTTGTTTTTGGTTTTCTTGAGACAGGGTTTCTCTGTTGTAACTCTGGCTGGCCTGGAACTCACTCTGTAGACCAGGCTGGCCTCGAACTCACAGAGATCCGCCTGCCTCTGCCTCCCGAGTCCTGGGATTAAAGGCGTGTGCCAGCCCCTACCTCCCTCCCCCCACCGTATTCAGCACTCTTTTTCTGCCCATGTCAACTTTCCCTGGACGGCGTTTTCGAGTCAAAGGTAGGTTTTAAAAGGGAGAACGTTTCCCCCCAACCTGTCCCAGAAAACAGGACAGGCAGCACAGAGGCGTGCGGCAAGCTGGCCGCCCATAAAGCTCTCCCAGAGGCTACCTGGCAGTTGTCCAGCATCACCCTGAGCCTCTCCACGTTCTCCGCCATGGTCTCATCCAGCTTGTAGTTGTTGGGGTGAGCATCCCTCTGCAGGCTCCACCTCCTCTGCTGGAAGCTGAGGTTGTCCTCGGTGACCTGGATGATCTTCTCTATCAGCTGGCCAGAGGACAGAGAGGAAGATCTCAGGGCAGCGAGCTCTGCGAGGCAGTGACCACACAAGTCCAGGCTCGGTGGGTCAGAACGAAAGCCCTGAGACGCTTGCTCTGAAGGGACACGCGTCTGTCACCATGACATATTATTGCCCAGCAATGGAGGTCTGTACGGTAGCTCTGGATTTGTTCCAGATCCTTCCACACTTGTAGCGATGACTCTTGACTCTAAGGCAGATGTTCCGTGTGCCTTCAAAGGTCAGGTTTTCCTGAAACCGCCCACCTGTGTTTTCTATGTGTTCACTGTATGTGAGTGATGTACGTACATGTGTATATAACGTGTGTGTGTGTGTGTGTGCGTGCACACGCATGTGCGCACACGTGGAAGCCAGAGGACTCTTTGGCTACTGTTCTTCATGTGCCATTCACCTTGTTTTACTGAGACACCTCACTGGGCTAGACTTGCCAAGTAGGTTAAGGCTGGCTGGCCAGAGAACCACCCCCAGCCTAAGGCTGGTCCACCAGAGAACCCCAAGCCCCAGGGGTCTGCTTGTCTATGCCTCCCCAGCACTGGGATTACAAGCAGGTACTACCACACAGACCTTTGTGCTCTATTGTACTCTGGGAACTGAACTCTGGTCCTTATGCTTGCAAGTCAAACACTTTACTGACTGAGCCATCTCCCCAGTCCCCCACTTGTGACTTCTTGCCTGTTCTTAGCCACAAAGAGCTGAAAAGATAAGGCAAGCCTCACACAGAGGCCTGTCTACACTGCCCTGGCTACCTTCCCCTTTGGAAGGGATCAACCAAGGTGGACCGAAGCCAGGCCACCCCTCTGCTCGCAGAGAGAGCACCAGCGTGTGTCTGGTGACCAGACGTGAGTCTGCCTGGCCGGACTTGACTTCCACAAGTAACATTTCAAAGGGATTTTAACCAGTTTTCACTTTAAAAGCCAGGAAATCCCCTAAAATCAAAACAAATCTTTATGGTGTAGCAACAGTGTGAAAAATATGTGTCACTAACAAAAACAGAAGCATATGCTCTCAGGGTCTGGCATCCAGATCCCCGGAGACAGAAGCGAAGGAGTCACGTGGCCTGAGAGCCAGACTAACCTGCTGGTCGGTGACAGGCTTGTCACGGAACGGCTTTGCTTTTCCAAAAGTGGCTTTGATGACCTGGCTTCTGAAGTGCTCCAGCTGTGGCACAAAGGGGGTGGGGGGTGACTGTCAGTGGGGGTTGCTGGGACAGAGACAAGGCTGAGATAGGGTCTCCATCCAGACCCAGGCAAAAAAAACCTTTTAGGAGGCCACATAGCTGAATGGCCATGTGGGTTATGAAGCACTGGGGTGCAGAACCATGAACAGACCCTAGCAGAAAGCTTTAAGTACTTCTCAGTGCCTAACTCGACCCAGGTACGTGGTCCCCTCGTACGTGTCTCAGGCTCCCCAAAGAGCCCTTTGCTGTCAATCATCCAACGGGAAGTCTGGGACCAGGAGCATCTTTGCATAATCGCTAGGCTGTGAAATAAATATTAAGGCTGTCAGCCCAAATAAGTTTGTCATCGGCATTGGTGGTGCGGAGAGGAGAAAGCACACTCCTCTCCCCAGATGCCTCTGTGCCCTGTCATTCATTCCAATGTCCCCGAAGCCAGCACGTGTGAGCTCCGCATACACTCAGGGGTGTTTGCTGGGCACTGGGATATGGAAACAGTTGTATAGATCAGGCCTGTAGCTGCTGCCGGTGCCTCCTACAGGCTGGGTTTTTCAGCTTCAGGTGGAGGGGATCGCCCTGTGTGTAAAGTCAGAGCTTAGAGAATCCCAGGTCTGAGGCGCCCCAGGCGCCATCAGGATCTCAACCAAGAAGCCTGGTTGAGAATTTACTCCCATGGAAGCCCATGACCCGCATCTGTGGTCCACTGGACAGATGTGGGCATTAAAGACGAATACATATCCCCAAGGAGACCTGGAGGACCTCCAGATGAAGTTCAAAGTCAGGGTGTTCATTGATCTCAGAACTTCAGGAAATCAGCCATGGAGACAGTACCAAAGACCCTCAAGCCAGGAGCTCTGGTCTTCTGGTTTCGTGGCCAAAGGAGGAGTCAAGTTAGCCAAAAAGTTGGTTATGTAGGCCCTGCATGCAAGGGCCCCCTGGTGCCACTGGATAGATGGTCTATGGGAATGACTGCCTACGGTGAGAGGGAACTGGTGACAGGTGTTGGATGGTGTGCTGGGTGCTGGAGACACTGGGCTGGGACTGAGGAGGATGTCAGATGGGCAGGGCCTTGAGATAAGGGGCTAGTGTGAGGCCAGGAGGCAGGGGGCAGGGGACAGGGGACAGGAGGCAAAGGACAGGAAGCAGGAGGCAGGAGGCAGGGGGAAGGGGGTAGAGGGCAGGGGGCAGGAGGCAGGGGGTAGGAGGCAGGAGGCAGAGGGAGGCTGGTTCCCTCCCTCTGGAATCTATGCATGGAGCAGTCTCAGAATCCTTTAGGTGACCCAGTTTGGAGCTGAAATGAAGGCCTTTGCCTTTGGGCAAGGAGCACAGGCCACGCCCTCAGATCAGGTATATGTGTATGTGTGTGTGTAAGAGAGTAAGGGAGAGGAGAGGGCAGCCCAGGGGCACAGCCTGGCAAGTCTGTGCCATGGGATAAGGGACTGGGGTATGTGTGTGTGGGGGGGCTACTAGGGAAATTGCAGGTGTGATGAGTTATTTGATGAAGGGCCTTAACAGCTGTCCGATGATTAGCACCCATTTAGTTATTAACTATTGGCTATTTAGTTTTATTAGTTATTAGCATTCCTCGACGTGTCCTGAATAACATCACCTGGCTACAGCTTAGACGGTAGTAAGTAGAAACTGTTGTGGACTTGGAACTGGGCAATACAGAATCATGGTCCTTAGCCTTTTGGGGTAGCTCACAGCCCTTCTGAGACCCTGCTAAGTGGTACAGTAGACCCTCCTCCCAGACACAGAAGCACGAACACCTCAGAGCACAAGGTATGGATTGAGCACCTCCAGGTGGGGTGTCAGGAGGGTTTCCCAGGAAGGGGCCAAAGTAGGCTGTCCCGAATGGCTTAGGCCTCTGCTCCTGGCTTCTCATTGGCTCTCCCCAAGCCCTTGGTAAAGTCTTGTGGCATTTTAGATCTTTCACAGTGGGGCCCCCGTGCAGTGGGAAGGCCCTTTGGCCATCTTGGGCCAGAGCAATGGGAAAACGGCCCCTGCTGCCCAGCCAGGCAAGGACTCCCTCACTACCCTGCCCCATCTTCTCTGCCTAGCATGGACTTTGACACTCAGTGGGGGTGGGGGTGGGGGTTGGGCTTACTTATTTAAAAAGAGAGGCATTTCTTTATGGCCACTGTGAATCTGCTGGGGGCTGCTTGGAGAGGAAAGACTGGGTAAATGACAGCATTTGAAAATGATGGGGAAAAGTTCTAGAAACATCTCAGAGAGGAGGAAGGAGTAGGGGTGGGGGACAGGGGTCCCCTGGGTGGGGTTGGCTGCCCGGCTAGGGTCACAGCACACTATTGGAGCGAGAGCTTCCAGCAAGGGAAGACGGATGAAAGGGCGCACTGTCTTAGGCATTACACCGCATTTCACCCCACCCAACCCCGGCACCGAATTGGCTGCCTGGGTGTAGGAGACCCCTGGGGCACGTGGCCCAACAAGGCGGGCTGTGGAACGCTCTCCTACCTGGCCTACTGCCCTTTCCAAATTGATTTTAATGAGGTTCTCTCTGTTCCCCATTTCTTGCAGCTGAAGCAATTTCCTTCTGGAATCTTCCTGAAGCTTCTCTTCAACCTGAAAGGGACGATGAGAGCATGTGCGTGCTGCTGCTAATGTGGTCATGAGGCAGTCTGGGGAGACCCGTCTAGGAGATATAATGGCTGTTGGGGGGGTCCCAGAGGGGCACTTGGACAGCTGCAGCCCGCGTGGCAGGGGTCAAAAGGTGCATGGTGTGGAAAGCAGACTCACAGAGCACCATCCCCTGGGGCCAAGGACCAGGCTTTACTCCCGGTGCTCAGCCATGTTAGCCCTATCCCAGGCCGGTCACGGAGCCTGAATCGAAGTATAGCCTTAATAAGTCATGTGACTTCAGAGTGTTGGTCTGTGACTAGTGTTCCATGGGAGGGAGTGTTACTCGGGCTGCCTCGAAGCGTTACTGTAGGGTTAAGCGTGTTTGGAGTAGCGGAGGGACTTCGGAAGGGCTGTACATGAGTGTTAGGGTTAGCTGTCATTTATAAGGCTGGAAGATAAACCACGGCCATTATTCTGACATCCTAAGTAACCTGTCCACAGGGGGCTTGGTAAATATTGTGATTAGGAATACTGTCCTAACCATATCGCCAGTGGGGACAGCTCAGACTTGAAAGAACCGGAACTTGCAGCAGGCATTTATTAAAAAGGGATGGGGGGATGGGGGGTGTTTACAGGAGGAGGGGGGTTGGGGGGAGGGGATGACTACTTCTTTCCCTGTGAGGCTGAGAGTGCTCAGTGCTGTCCTCTGCTGGCCACTGCGGGACATGGCTGCATCTCCATGCACAAGTCCTCTTTTTTTCAGATGATGTTAAGGACATTTGGGCTTCTCAGTGGCCTGTCCATACATGTGTATCCTGTATTCTGAACACATGCACATTCCTAGTTACCCTCTCTTTCCCTCTTCCACATCATCTCCCTCATCTTCTTGACTGGTCCCTTCCATCCCACGGGGACCACAGCTCTAGTGTGAATTGGAGAGCAGGGGAACTTCTCTAAGGGGAAGGGCATCATGCTGAAGCAGCCTCACATGCCTCTTACTGGGGTCTGGAGGGGGGTACACACATTCTACACACTCACAGCTCTTCAGAACTCTCTCCAGAGCCCTGTGGGGCAGGAGAGAGCCTCTCAGACTGAGGTTGCTTGAGAAGCCTGCTCATGGCTTCTCCCTGCAGGTTTTCCTAGGTCTGAGCAGGCTAGACTTCCATGCCTGGCCTTGGACCTGCTCTGTACCCCTCATCCAAGTGGTCTCCTCCCTGCTCCCTAACCTCAACAAAGCCCCAACTCCACCCTGACCCTGGCCCTCCACCACCGCTACAGAGAAGGTGCTTAGGAGAGTATTTAGAGGTGTATTAGGTCTTTACCCCAAACACAGCCTCAGGCTGGGCTCTGAGAACCTTTGGCCTGAGACTCATGGTCTCCTTGCCTCCAATTTACTGTCTTCTAGAGCATTCTTCAGGGTCCTGCTCAGAGCCACCCAGCTGTGAGCAGAAGTGTCTGAAACAGCTTCCTTCCATGTGGCCAGATGTCCAGGGTCTGGGCTGCCTGTGCAGTGGCCACTGGCCATGCCTGGCTAGATGTGACTTGTGATTAGGGACACTAGGTTTTAAATTTATACCCTTGCTCAGTGGAGGGGGTGGATTTTCCATTGAATTTAAAAATAACATTTTCTTTTAAAATACAAATATAGAGGAATTGAACTTTAAAATGAATCTGGTTTCAGTTTCAGTAGTCACATGTGGCTAGTGGCTGAGCCATGGTAATGAGTCACATAAATGAGGCTCCTGGCTTGGTTTTCGCCTATACTGGGTGCACGGTTTCGCACAAGCGATTCTGTTCGAGATGGTTCCTTGATTCTCACTCCCCCGCCTCTCAAAGGGACACAGTGGCTTCCAGATCACAGAGTAAAGAGACAGAAATGTCTGCCGCAATGCCAGCTGCAGCCCTGAGCTCCACCTTCAAAACTAGTCACAAACCCAATGTGATCAGTGCCTCGGCCAGCGGCCCCAGAGGCTCCTGTCTATTGAGCACACAGACCAAGCTCCAAACTTAATGAAAAAACCAAAAAAAACAGGGCCGCCGAGTCTGAAGAAGCCTGTAGGAATGCGGACGAAGCAAGGAAACATGCAGCCACCTCGGGAAAAGTTGTTGTACGCTTGCTGTGAGTCAAAGGAAGAGGAAATCTCAAAAGGAAAAAAAGAAGGCAAGGAAGACCAATTACATAATAACTATCACATAGTAATTATGTAACAGTCTTACAGTTGGAAGACAATAGGTCTACAGAGTGTTGAAGGAAATGACTGTCATCGGAGAAGTCAGTGCACAGTCAAAATATGTTCCCAGAAAGGAGGGTAAAACACACACACACACACGTGCACACACCCCTGAGAGACTTTGTCATCAGCAAACCCTAAACCTTAAGGACGTATCTTAGGCAGAAGAAGGATCCCGGACGGATACCCAGGGATGTAGGGAAGGCACGGGTCCTGTGAGTGTGCATACAGAGCGCACGAAAGCACTCAGGATGTCTTTGGGGTGTCAGTGCGGAGAGAGGTGTAGCGCGTGATGATTACAGCATGTAAGTCTGTGTGGCACAAGCTGACGTTGGCGGCCACTGTGCCATCTGGGAGTGGGGCGGAATCGCCCACGGACGCTGGGCTTTGATAAGCTGAAAGCGCATGCTTAGGATAACTGTGCAAAGAATATCAAAAGAGTAGACAATCAATCAGTATTGGACTTCAGGAAGACATGATAGCTCTTGTGCTATTCTTACTGGAGGAAGAGCAGAGTGAGAAAATTCCAAGCATATATAGGGGGAAAATAAACCAATGAAAATTATCAAAGATGAGGTGGGCGTGGTGTCCTACACCTCTAATCTCAGCATTTGGGAGGCAGAGGCAGGTGGTGGAGGTGGTGGTGGTGGGTCTCTGTGAGTTTCAGGCCGACTAGGCCTACATAGTTTGACCTTGTCTGTTGGTTGAGACAGGGTTTCTCTCTGTGTTCTTGGCTGTCCTGGAATTCACTTTGTAGACCAGGCTGGCCTGAAACTCAGAGATCTGCTTGCCCCTGCCTTCTGAGTGCTGGGATTGAAGGCGTATTCCACCACTGCCTGGCTCGTCTCTTTTCTTTCTTTCTTTCTTTCTTTTTTTTCCTATTTTTTAGAAAAGTGAAAGGAATTTAGTACACCTAGGTGGTACAATTGATAATGAGCAAAAATATAAGTTTAAGCCCCAACATACCAGCAATTATGTTATATATGCGTGGATTAAAAGGCAAAGATAGTTAAATTGGATTTTTATGGCAATTATATGCTGTTATGAGATGAGTCTAATCTTAAGACCCACAGAAAAAAACTATGCAAAAATGTTATGGAAGTCCAGTCAGAAGGAAATGAAGAGACTCATCTCTTGATGGTACAAGCTTTGACCCAATAGAAAGTGTGAAAATAAATTCATACGCACCCACTAACATGACCGCAAAGACCTGGCAGCCCTAAAAGAGGAAACAAACAAGTCTTCAAATCTTGACAGGATTTTTAAAAAATGCCATTCCAGATGACTGATTGAATATATAGACAAGAAAATCAACATTTTGAATGTCACTGGTGTCCTTAGTTTCATTTCTGTTTCTGTGATAAATATCTTGACAAGGGGACTGGAGAGGTGGCTCAGTGGTTAAGAGAACTGGCTGCTCTTCCAGAGGACCAGGGTTCAATTCCCAGCACTCACATGGAGTCTTACAACCATCTGTAACTTGAGTCCCAGGGGATCCAACTCCCTCTTCTGGACTCCCTGAGTACTGTACACACATGGTGCACAGACATACATGCAGGCAGAACACCCATGCACTTAAAATAATAATTTTGAAAATTAAAATAATACCCTGACAAAAACAACACTGGGAAAGGGGGGTTTATGTGACTTACACTCCCAAGTTCCGTCCATCATGGAGGGGAAGTCAAGGCAAGAACTCAGGCAGCTAGGCACATTGTATTCACAGAGATAGAAAGAAAGGAATGCACACATGCTGCCCACTGATGCTCGGTTCTCTACTCTAAAAAGTTTTTAAAAATATGTATGTGTGTGTAGGGTGGGGGTGGAGGATGTGCACAGGAGTGCTGGTGCTTTGGAGGACAGAGGTGTTGGATATTCCTGGAGCTGGAGTCACAGGTGATTGTGTGCCACCTGATACAGGTGCTAGGAATCGAACCCAGGTCCTCTGAAAGAGCAACAAGCACTCTTTACCTCTGAGTCAACCTTCCAGCCCCAGCTTTCTCTCTTTTTATACAGTTCAGGGACCAACCTAGGGAATGATCCCACCCACAGTGGACTGGTTCTTCCTATACCAACTAACAATCATGATAACCCCCAGATACATATCCACAGACCAGCCAGATCTAGATAATTCTTCAGCTAAGGCACTCTACTCTGGTGATCCGAGGAGCTGGCAAATTGACAATTAAAAACTAACCATCACAATGGCCAAACTTGACCTAAAGATACAGGTAGGACATTGTGTTTTCTGAAGAATGTATGTTCTTCTTATAGGTGCTTGTGAAGCAAGCATGGACCACATGCAGACCACCAAGAAAAACCCAGTCTCTATACCAGGGAACTAAAACCATCCAGAACAAGCCCTCTGTACACAGTGCAATCAAGCTAGAAACCAATAACCAAAAGGCAGCCAAGAAATCCTCATATATTTAGATATTAGAAAATAATTCCAAAATACCCCATGTGTCAGAAAAGGAATAATAGTGGGCATTGAAAAAGATTGGGTTCCAAGAAATACTAAAACAAAAACAAAAACTCTAGAACTTGTTGGGTACAGCTAAAGCTGCACTTAGAGGAAAATGTATGTCCCAGAGAACAGCCTGGCTCTGTTACCACGGCTACAGTGGTTTTTAATGAAGAGATAACCCAAAGTCAACTCATTTTCCAAGGTATTTTGCAGTGAAGTTCAATAAGCCAGTGGCTCAGCACATTTCCAGATGTTTCCATTCTCATTGTCTTGGGATCATTTTTATCTGGACACATTCTTTCCAGGGCAAGATTTAACTTGTCTCTATTTTTTTTTCTGGTCACTGTCATTTTTTAAAAAAATTTATTTTTACTTATGTGTGTGCCTCTGTGTGTGTGAGCGTGCAATGTGTGTGCAAGCACACAGGCACAGGGGCCTGGAAAGCCCGAGTTCAGGTCTCAGCAGCCATGTCAGGTAGCTCCAGGGGATCTGACACCTCTTTCGGCTTCCAAGGGCACCGGGACTCTTGAGTGTGGAGGCCAGAGGTGTCTCTTTTTTCCCCCTTCCAACTGCATGTCTTTTATTGTTTGAATTCCATACATGAATATAACCCATGCCCCTATTCCTTCCCTAACCCACCCGGCATTTATTTTTAAAATCATTTTTCTTATTTTATATGTATGTTTTCCTGCACATGCCTGGTGTCTACAGAGGCTAGTGGAGGATGTCAGATCCCCTCGAAAGGGAGTTCTAGGTGGCTTCGAGCCTCCGTGTGGGTGCTGGGGAACTGACCCTGGGTCCTCTGCAGGAGCAGTCAGTGCTCTTAATCACTGAGCCATCTCTCCAGGCCCTGTGCTTTCCCCTCCCAACTTAATACGCTCTTTTGGAAAACCCACTGAGTTCATTTAGTGCTATCAATATGTGCACGGCTGTGGAGTCATCTGCTGGAGCGTGGGCAGCCTCTCAGGGACTGCAGCCTGGAAGACAACTCCCTCCCCAGCAGCCCTCAAATACCAGTACCTCCTCAGCTAAGGGTGGGGCCTAACGAACCCCTCCCACAGCCGTGTTGGGATTTTGGCTGGCTTGCTAGAAGAGCCCTTTGCTAATCTCCATCCACGGCAGCGCTAGCATTACAGGTATGTGCCACCACAAAAGGCTTTTACATGGCTTCCGAGGATCCAAACTCAGATCCTCATGTTTGCATAGCAGATACTTTCCCCGACTGAGCCATTTCCCCAGGCCTGAATTTTATTTTATTGGCTTTTAGTTTATTTAAAATTTAGATAGCCCCGTGTGGCTGCTACCCACTGAAATGGACGGCATATTTCCCAGACAGGAAAGCCACACGAGTAGCCCTGGGATCTGCAGGTGGAGCAGGTCTCACTAAGATAAACCGTTGTATTCTGCGCATCCTGCTCAGAGTTACTTCCTCCCCTCGGTGAGGAGCGGCAGACGCCGGCACCGGCCGCACGGGGGCGCTGTGCGGGGTGCTGCACCAGGAGCACCCGGTGTCCTGAGGTCACGCAGAAAGCTTCTTTGAACCACGCACCTTGCTCTTTTCTCGCAGCGTCTTGGACATGATACTCTGATTGGAGCAGTTCTTCTTCAGTTCCTCTCGGAGCCTCTTCACTTCTCTCTCCATCTCTAGCATTTGCTGAAAAAAATTCAACGGCAGAGAAGTCAAGTTTCCCCAGGCGTGGCAGGATCCAGGCTCCCCTTCCTTGAGACAACTCCCGTATTCCTGGGGCTCATTAAGGTAGGATCCTAGTGCCATACCAGTAGCTAAACTCCTCTGCTCTACATCTGCAGGCAAAGTACATCTTTTCTCATCCCCCCCCCAATAATATATTCGAAGTACTCGATGGAGGAATGGAATTTCTTTTGAAGAAAAAAAAAAAATCAGCAGAAGGGCTTGGGAGAATTGTAAGAGTAAAAGTTATGTTTTTAATTTTAATCTCTGTGCCTGAGAGATCTATAACATAAAAAGATAGATAACTTCATAGTGTTAGACCTGCACAATTCTTTCCGAAAGAAAAGGCTTCCACCACGGAAGAACCGCAAGCCCTTAGGACTCGAAAAAGCCCCACCCTGACCCTGGTTCTTGGGAAAGACTGCAAAAGTCCCTTCCCTGAACTGAACCGCAGACTAACATGGGCCAGGATCACGGATGTATCCGCCAAAGGGGGTTTAGATAACCTGCGAAAGGACCCCCACTCTGAGGGCAACCAACCAGAGAGAAAAAGCAGTGCAGGAGTGGCCCCTATCTCATCTGGCCAGATGGCCTAGGGGCCATAAACCAAATGTCTGGACTTTGATGGCTAACCGGATATAGCTATAAAATGTGGACAGTTAGCCCCTTAAGCGCAAGCCAATCAAAGCTAGACATTGTAAACTGCATTTTTGTCACCCAATTAGAAACCAGGCTACCTCACCCATGTTAAAACCCCCTCTTACTGTCTATAAAAAGGCCAGCAAGCCTTTGTTCAAGGTTGGCCATTTCACCTGGTGCCTGACCCCAGCGTGCTGGTTTACTCTGCAGAATAAAGGCTCCTTGTTTTTACATCAGACCCGGACTCTTTGAGGGCCAAAGGGGTTTCAGAATTCTGGGTACAACAATAGAATTCTGGGTGGAGCTGTTCGTGTGAAATACAAAAGGACATAATCCTGTAACCCCACTTGCCCAAGGACAGATAACCTCCTGGAAGGTTGGGTAGGGCTATATAGATGCCATTTGGTTAATTCAAACGCACCTGATATACTTAGTCACTTGTAGGGGGGTTGGTAACCCAGACAGGAAGTAGGTCAGGATATATTCTTGCCCCTGATTGGATTGCCCCTGGTGGGAAGTATGTAACTTTATGGGTTCTACTTTTAAAGCAATTTTTCCACATGACTCGGCGCCATTTCTTAGGAACCCCAGAATAGAGAACCTCGGAATGGTCCTGGTCAGAGTCCATCTTACTGGGCAGTATTTAATTGATTTAATAAAATTTTGGTTAAACTTGGCTCAAAATTGTGGTGATGATCTTATTCCTGACTGGTGGGATTTACAGAATGGCTCAGTAGTTGAGGTCTGCTGGGAAAGCATGAGGACTGGGGTTCGGGTCCCCAGAACCCAAGTAAACACCTGACAGGTGTGGTAGCCAGCCTGTAATTCCAGCTTCAGAAGGCAGAAGCAGGGCCTCTCAATCAAATCCAGAGCAAGCTGGCTAGGGTAAGAGCAGCATTGGGAGCTCTGGGTTCGATTGAGAGGTCTTGCTTCAGTGAGTAAGATGGAGAATGTTTCCTCACATTAACCTCTGGTATGTGTGTGTGTGTGTATGTGTGTGTGTGTGTAGCTCCCCACTACATGTGTGTCCACCCACATGCATGCCACACTTATGTGGAAAATGTAAAATAATAATAATAATAATAAATACATATCAACATACACCCTGGATTAAGAACTGCAAGATTCCCATTAATTCATTAGGATCAGGACTTTATATTTTATCAACTAAGATAAGGCTTTTTCTGAAGGACAGAATGATGCAGATTGTCTTTTTAAATTCCATTTGAGGATTCCAAAGAGAAGGTTGTCCTAAGCACAAAGAAGAGCGTATGTCTTCCTGTGTCCAGGGGGCTGTGCCTCTGGGGAATGGAAGCTGTTTGGCCGGTGGTACGCAAGAGGGACCGGGTGGTATAAGCATCAGACGCTGAAATAAAGATCGTTTTTCATTGCCAAATTTTAAAGATTTATTTTTTAATTGTTGTGTGTGTGTGTGTGTGTGTGTGTGTGTGTGTGTGTGTGTGTGTACAAGTGTGGATTCCCTTTCAAGCCAGGAGAGGGCATCAGATACCCTGGAACTGGAATTACAGGCGATTGTAAGTTGCACAAAATGGGTGCTGGAAACCCAACTCAGGTCTCCTACGAGAGCGTTCTTCACCCTTCCAGCCCCTTTGCAGTTATTTTTCTGGCTGCTTTTTCTCTAAGGCGAATGACAGCTTTTCTCTTGTTTCATTTCTACTCCTGTTATAAAATCTCTGTTGTTCAACAAAACCACAGAAGACATTTGTGTTCACAACACCTCCTGTGGCTGTGAGCCCATTTAAGTTGGTGGAACTAGGTAAACTTAGGTCCAGGGACTTCTATTACAGCAGCAGGTGTGGCTTCCTGTCCCCATCCTCACCCTGCTCAGCCCCAGAGGAAACCCGTGAGAAAGATGGAGTCAACTGGCCGGAGAATCCTGGAGAGAGCCCTGTGGCTTCCTCCAAACAGCACAGAACCAGAACCTTAAGCTTTGGGGAGGACTACAGGCCCCGCCAAGAAGGTCAAGGTCAGACTGATGAGGACATTCAACTCACACTTCTGCAGAGTTTTAACTCCTTCTCCTGGAAATCTCTGTGCTCCTTCAGAGCTTCTTCCTTTCTAAGCTCTTCTTTCAGCACTGAACACTGAGGAGAGAAAGGACAGCAAAGAAACAGGCCAAGGCTGGCGGAGTGGGGGCGTCCCTTGGGGAGGGCATTCCCAGAGCCCCAGCAGCCCCTGGGAGCACTATGTGGTATTCCACCCCAGTCTCATACCCACGTTCCAGCAGGACAACAGCTGCTGTCTGACAGGCACGCAGATGCTTCAGGGGTTCCTGCCTCTCTTAAGGTCTGAGATCTAAATTCCTTTTCAGAAGCCAGCAATGGGAATCATGAGAAAAACCCATTTTTTATGAGCTGGTTGAAGGAACATGTGTGGGATGCTACTGGGAACCTGGGTAGCTCTGAG
Source organism: Cricetomys ansorgei (assembly GCA_026225945.1). Classification (NCBI taxonomy): domain Eukaryota; kingdom Metazoa; phylum Chordata; class Mammalia; order Rodentia; family Nesomyidae; genus Cricetomys; species Cricetomys ansorgei. The sequence goes on from JAMJFZ010002251.1 coordinate 3,067,614, forward strand.
GGCTTTATCTTGTTGCTTTTTTAGGATGTGACCACCTGGCACAGGAGGGAAGTTCAACACTCCCTTTTGGAGGGGAACTGAGCAGCAGGAGGCAGGATCATGAAGAGGTAACTTTTGTCCCATCCTGTGATTCCACTTAAATCAAGCAGAATGTGTGCTGCTTAGTTTTAACTGTCAACTTGACACACCCTAGAATCATCTGGGAATAGTTATCTATATTAGGCTGGCCTATGTGCTCGTTCTGTGGGGGATTGTTGTGATTCTTAATTGACATAGGAAGATTCAGCCCATTGTGGGCGGCATCATTCCCTAGGCAAGGGGTCCTGAACTATGTGAGAGAGGAGAAAGCAAGCTGATGATAATCAAGCAGGGATCTGTGGGATTATTCTCTCTCTGCCCTTGACTCTGGGTGTGATGCTTCAAACCCCTGCCTGACTTCCCCTCAATGATGGACTATAGCCTAGAATTGTAACCCAAAGAAATTCGTTCTTTCCTAAGTTGCTTTTTTTTGAGGGGGGAGGGATGGGAGTGAGTCAGGATATTTTATCTCAGCAACAGAAATGAAACTAGAGTGGAATGCGCTCTAAAGCCAGTGGCTGGATCCTGTCAGTGAATCTGAAGGCTTAAGGACCTTTCTCCCAGTCTTCTTAGTGTAATGGTTTGAAGGTGAAATGTCCCCCATTGGCTTATGTGTTTGAACACTTGGTTTCCAGCTGGTGGCACTTCTGGAGGTGGAACCTTTCTAAAAGAAGTATGTCACTGCAGGCAGGCTTTGAGATTTGACAGCCCAGCTTCACTTCCTGTCTGTCCCCAGCTTCCTGAGGGTGCCAAGTGACCAGATACCCCAACTCAGGTTGTCATGCTTCCAAGTACTTTACCTCCCCAGCTTTCTAATTTTCTTGTAAACAATCTCATTCAGCCCAAGCTGGCCTTGAACTCTTGATCTTCCTGCCTCAGTCTTCCGAGTGCTGGGATTACAGGCTTATATATCGTATGTACATAGCGGGTATGTTTGCTGAGTTAGAATCTGCATTGTGTTAATTCTGAGCCTGATGCCCATTGTTCTTTGAAAAGCTGCAGGGAGGAACCTGGGGAGGTGGCTCAGTGGTTAAGAACACTGGCTGTTCTTCCAGAGGACCCAAGTTCAGTTCCCAGCACCCACATGGCAGCTCACAAACACCTAACTCCAGCTCCAGGGGATCTCGCGCCCTCTTCTGGCCTCCACAGCCACTGCACTCACACCCACACATATACCCAAATATACAGCCATGCACAGACACATGTAACTAAAAATAAATCTTAAGAAAGAAAAGAAGGGCTGAAGAGACTGCTCAGCAGTCTCAGCTCTGCTCTTCCAGAGGACCCGGGTTCGATTCCCAGCACCCACATGGCAGCTCAGCTCACAACTGTCTGTGACTCCAGTTCCAGGAGATCTGACACCCTCACATACATGCAGGAGAAACACCAATGCACATAACATAAAAATAAATTATTAGGAGAATGAAAGAAAGAAAAGAAAAGCTGTAGGGACATTGTCAGAGTCTCTGTGTTAGTCTTTCTCGAGGAACATGCTAGGATTTAGTCTCTGGGCAACTCCTCCTTATGTGTCCTCCCTGTGGGAGGAGGCTGTGAAGTTCAGAGTCAAGGGCCAAGAGAAGAGAAGCGGAGTGCATCACGTGACTGGCGCAGGTCCCTCGTGCTGAGCACCCGGATACTCACCTTGGAGCTCAGGATCTCCAGCTGGTACTCCTTTTCCTTGTTCTGGGTCTTCAGTAGACTCACCTCCTCCCTCAGCTGCTGAACTTCCTCGTTCCGAACTGACATATCTTTCTGTAAAGACGTCACCATTCCTGTTTCAAACAAAGCAAGGACAGAGACCAAAGGCTGTCAGCCGCTGAGGATGCTCCTGGCACTGAAAGGTGCGGGGTCCAAGGACCCAGTAGCCAAGACCACGTTGTGTGACCGTTTCTTCCACCCAGAAACTTTTCCTGGGGGAGGAGAGATGCAACTCCTCCTGCAATCTGCCAGGCTCAGGATGAATCTCTGACTTTTCCTCAGTCTCTCTCCACCACGATTTCTTTAAAGATGGGGTCTTCCACTGAGCCTGGAGCTCATCAGTTATCTAGGCTGGCTGGCCAATGAGCTCCAGAGATCTCCAGTCTCCATCTCCCCAGTGCCTGAGTGTGTGCCACCATGCCCGACTTTCTACATAAGTTCTGGGGCTCAAATTTGGGTCCTCATGCTTGTGTGGCAAGTACTTTACCGACTGAGCTGTTCCCCCACACCTTTATTTCAGAATTCTTGGCACGCTTCCCTCTTTTTCTCCTAATGCCCTCTTCTGGTCTCCAGACACGTTATTCTCTGCTTCAAATACTACAATGGCTTCCCAGCACACTTAGAAGAAAATCTGCCGTGGGATCTGGCCCTGCCTTCTCCTCTGACCCCGTCTCTCTCATAGTCCCTCCTTCCCTGAGACACACTCCCCTGTCGCTCCTTCAACAGAGCTAGCTGGTTCCTACCCCAGAACCTTTGCTCGTGTGCAGTTAGAAGCATGCTGTCCCTACAGGGATCCTGCTGTAGACGCCGGTGGTGTACCGCTCCTCACTCCCAAAGCCCTTCACCACCATGTTGCTCTGTTTTATTTCCTTTACAGCATCAATCTACCCTCCCCGCCTCCCACGTGCTTGCTTACCTATTTACCTGTCCTTATATCGCCCTCGCCTATATCCAAACCTGGAGTATAGGGATTGATTATGACTTTTGCTCGGGGCTCTCCTCCCAGATCCCAGAGCTAGATCCGGCAGTTGTCAATGAATGTTATATATGGATGGATGGATCCAGGCTAAGTAACCTCTGTGGCTGGCAAGGTGGACCGTGAGTTGACTGTCCCCTTCCCACATTCTTCAGCACTGATCAGCTAGCAAACTGTTTTCACTCAGGCCAGGAGCACTTCAAGGAAATGGTTCTCAAAACTACAGGCCTCTCAGCATCTTTGCTCTCCCTGGTGAGACGGGGGTTAGCTAAGAGACAACATTCGCTCAACTGTTGACTATGGCTGACTTTGAGACAGTCCCTGTGAGCACACTTCTCCTGGGGAAGCCCCTCTCCTAGTCACCCAAGGGCTGCTGGGAACTCTGAGGCTCTGTCCAAGCTCAGGGAGCAAAGTACGGCGGTTGGTTGGTGATGTCTGCCCAGGCTACAAGAGTGAGTGGTGGGGTAGCATCTCTTAAGCCTGACTCCAGAAGAGCTCACCTGATGTGATGGCCTGGTCTCTCTTTAAGTTCTCTCCTTCGCTCTTCAGGGATTCGATTTCCAAGTTGCGGTCGGCCAGGGTCTGACTCAGCACCTGGCTATAGCCTTTCTGAAGGGCGCTGATCTGTGGGAGGAGGCAGCGCAGAGTCAGAGAGCACGGCCCAGGTCCAAGACACATGGGTACTTCCCAAAGCTGTGCAGAGATTCCGTCACAGGATCTTGCCTTGGTGCTGACAGAGGTGCTGAGGTCCAGCGGCCCCAGAGATACCTGTCCTCTTACGGCGCGACCTCACGTCATCGATACGCTCAGTCATAGATAGGCCAGCTCTGGGGTTTCCCATCAGCTATCACTGGCTCGGTGTCGAGCAGTGTTCAAGAGAAGGGCACGTGTTGTACCCTTAATTTCCTTGAATGACAATGGACATATTTCATAGACCCCTCTGGAAGATGGGTTCAACCTGTAGTTCGCAGACTGTCTGTATCCCAGACTAGCTATAGATGTGATCCAACACAAAAAGCAGGAACTTATTTAAAATATTATGAGTTTAAAAGACAATTTTATTGGGGGGGGCGGCGGCTCATGAACATATGAGCATATATGGAGGTCAAAGGCCAACCTTCAGGAGAGTTGGTGCTGTCCTTTTATCCTGTGGGTCCCAGGGATTGAACTCAGGTAGTTAAGGCTTGGTGGCAAGCACCTTTATCCACCAAGCCATCTTGCTGGCCCATGACATTGTTGTTATTGTTTTATTATTATTATTTTGCAATTTTTAAATTTAAATTTAAAACTGCAGTTCTTACACGCGAATTTTGTCAATGACATTGTCGAGTTGCCATTTCAAAAAGCTAGATACTCCCGCCAGTGCTCCAGACACGGTCCCAGGCCTGGCTCCCTCCACAGAGCGTAGCACACCGAAGAATGTCCCTATACGTACTCTTTCCACTTTGCAAGTGGGGAAGTGGGGAACGGGAGAGTTGGGGTTGCCTGCTTAGGGCCTCACAGCTGGCCTGTGGTTGGGGTTCATTCAAACCTAGCCCGCAGATGCCTGGCTCCCAGAACTGGTGTTAGAAGCTGGAGTCTGGGGGTTGGGGAGATGTCCCAGTTGGCTAAATGCCTGCTCCGTGAAGACCTGAGTAACTGTGTCACAAAGCCTGGTATACCGGTGTGTGCCTGTAACCCCAGGAGGTGGGGGCAACCGGGTCTCTGAATTCAAGGCCACCTTGGTCTACAAAGGGAGTTCCAGGACAGCCAGGGCTACACAGGAGAACCCTGTCTTGAGAAACCAGATTTGGTGGGGAGAGGATCCCTGGTTTCAACCTTCGGCATGTACACACCTGCATGCACACACATATATATACACAACCACATTAACATCACACACACACACACACACACACACACACACACACACACACACACACACGGGGTGGGGTTGGGGGGTGGGGGGAGGAGAGCTGGAGTCTGTACTGTGTAGCTTGTACTTGGCAGGGGTTGTTGACTGCCACATCTGGTCTCTGCTACATCTGGACTATGATGTCATAGGAAAGACCCTGAGTTAGTATTCGTTTTTGCTTTAAATATTTTATTTATTTGTACTTTATGTACGTTGGTGTTTTGCTTGCATGCGTGTCTGTGTGAGGGTGTTGGATCCTCTGGAACAGGAGTTACAGACAGTTTTGGGTGCTGCGAATTGAACCTGGGTCCTCTGGAAGAGCAGCCAGTGCTTTTAACCACTGAGCCACCTCTCTAGCACTACCCCCCACCCCTTTTTAAAAAGGGTCTCTCTATGTAGCTCTGGCTGACCTGGAAATCACTATGCAGTTCAGGTTGGCCTCAAACTCACAGAGATCTTCCCTGCCTCTGCCTCTCCCAAGTACTAGGACTAAAGGCATATGCCACCACACCACTCCTGGCCCTGTCTTAGCTTTTGATTCTGTGAGTGTGGTCATGATAGTCCTGACCTTTCAGGGCTATGGAGAGATTTTTATAAGCTAACAGCCTTCAAAGTGCCCAGGCCCTATCTGGTGCACTGCATATAGAAGCCACGGGTATCCCGTACTGTGTTTTGGCTTTAGCTTCTGGCTGCTATCGGGAAAGGAATATAGATTATAATACTTCTGTGTGTGCTTGCGAATCCTGTCTAGACAAACTTAACTACCGGGTGACTGCAGACCATCACACCCTGTCATAGGCCTGGCAAGAAAAAGGCAGGGTAGATCCAGCTCCACCCAGATAATGCGTCGAAGGACTCCTGCACCTCACCACTAGATGGCGCCCACAGGACCTTGATGGGCTTCCCTCTGAACCTGGTAGAATTGGTCCTTGGTAGAATCAACAGGGGGGGATTTTGTTCAACCCCACAGAAAAATGAAACTTCAGGAAAATGGACAGATCTGAAAAATATGATATTAAGCGAGGTAGCCTAGCCTGATGAAAGACAAACACCATTTGTTATATCTTTGCTTCTATTTCTGTTTATATGCATTATCTATGTGGGAGTGGGGGAGAGTAAATGCCAGGCCCTTGAGAAAGGGGCGGGGGGGGGGAGAGTTACTTTCAGCAGAAAATGACCCTATAATTAAAGCTCAGTGAATGTTAACCGCACTTAAACCCCAAAAGTCATGATTGGATAGATTAGACTGTTTTATGGGAAGCCTTATAGGTCTGTTAGGAATTGTTCAAATTCACTTCTTAGTGGTAATTACTGTTACTGGAAGTATTGCAGAACTGTTTCTCCATGTTACACATTTAACTATTTCCAGTGAGTTCGTTCTTTGGATCTTGATGCCTCTTATCATCTTGGAGTTACACATCCAAATGAGTACCTTGGAAACTCTGGATAAAGAAAGCTCACCTCCTCCTGCTCACTGTCAAAAACAACTGTACTTGAAAAGGAATGTTTCTAGGGGCCTCAGAGATGGCTCAGAGGGTGAGAGAGCTTGCTGTTCCAGCATGGAGATCCGAGTTCGAATCCTAGCACCTACATAACAAACAACAGGGTTGGCACACAGCCCTGTAAGCCCAGCCCGGGGGGGCGGGGTGTAGGGGCAGAGACAAAGGGGACAGAGGGATTGCTGGGGCTTGCTGACTGCCAGTCTAGGTTCAGGAGCACTGAGAGACCCTGCCTCAGGGGAATAAGACTGAGAAGGACAGGTGTGTGTACCCACTCTCATGTGCGGGCGTATGCCACACACATTCAAAAATAAAAACAACTAAACATTTCTAATTCCAAACCTGTCCCCATGCAGGACATCAAAGGCATTCTATAAAGGTGAGTTTGGGGCAGGGACGGGACGGGATGCCCCTATGAGTTCAAGACTGTCAGACAGAAAATAGTTCAATCAAACACCACAGCCCTTGGCTCTCAAATTGCAAACAGTTTTCAGACGTCTTCATAGCCTTCATTACCCAAATAAATACCCAGATTGTCTGTCATTGGCACAAACCCCAGGATGTTTATTGCCTGGTTAGGCTGCATAATAAAAATGGCATTGGATCATAAGGAAGTTAACGGTGCCGGGAAGAATGATTGCCTAGAGGCAATAACCAGCCTGCTAATTAGCGCGAGGTGAGCATGCTCCAACGGCATGGTGGCAGATGAAAGAGCTTTGAGAGCAAATCGTTAGGTACATGCTTGCAGGGGACCCTTAATAACACATAAAGTAACCAGAGCCATTTATCAACCTGCTGTGCAGCTTATACTTCTGCCCAGGGGAGCAGGGGGTGTTCTGCTGACAATAAAATAGTTTAGAGGCTAAAACAAGAGCCGGAGGAACGGAATTTGGATTTAAATCCACCGAGTCTTAGAGTTCAGACACGCAGTGATAAAATATCGGAGAAGAACAGCTTAAAGAAGAAGGGAGGGTTTGTTTTGGATCACATTTTGAGGGTCCAGGCAGCAGGAGCCGGAAGTGGCTGGTCACATGGTATCTGCAGTCAGGAAGCAGAGAGAGATGAAGGCTGGTGATCAGCTCACTTTCTTCTTTTTATTCTGACCAGGGTGCCAAATGGTGGATGCAAACTGACTCTTGCAAGTTGACCTTTGACCTCCACATGTGTGCTGTACTGTATCACACACACACACACACACACACACACACACACACACACACACACAAACTGAAATACCCCTTTCAGAAATAACTGACAGATGTGAGAGTGATCTCATTGTAACATCGCCAGTGTTGATTTAGCTGATCCGGCTGGCTAGGGGGGACTTCCTATCCCTTCCAGAGAGGACGACCTTTCCGAATAGAGGAAGACCGGTCAGTGTTCAATCAAGGGTATACGAGTAGCTGCTCTCCTCTGCTAGAACCTCTAAGCAAGCGCTCAGATATAACCGACCGTTGGAGTGTGATAAATGAGTGTTGTTTCTAGATTGTTCCCAGGTGAATAAACAGTATTTCCAGATGTCACTCGTTACTTGAAACAATACTCAAATTGTGACCTGCGGTCATGAACTCAAAGGTGGGCGAGCATCTGCCCTAGTTTGCTTTCTGTTGCTGTGATGAACGCCGTGACCGGAAGTAACTTGGGGAGGAGAGGGTGTATTTCATTTTATGGTTTGTAGTCCATTATGAAGTCAGGGCAGAAACTCCAGGCAGGAACCTGGAGGCAGGAGCTGATGCAGAGGCCATGGAGGACCGATACTTACGGGCTTGCTCCACATGGCTTACTCAGCCTGCTTTCTTATAGAACCCAGGACCACCAGCTCAGGGGTGGCACCGTCACTGGGCCTACTCACGTGGATCGTTAACAGTTTATGTTCAAAACCAATGTGGCCACTCATTATTATTACTTTTAAGTTCATTGTATGTATGTAGGCACATGTGCAGAGGTGTGTATGTGTGTGTGGAGGCCAGAGGACAATCTCGGGCCTTATATTTTGGGAGCCATCGGCCATATTTTTTGAGACAGGAACCTGAGGCTTGACTCTTTGGCTAGACTGGCTGACCTCACCAGTGCTGGCATTATAAGTGTGCACCGCCATGCCTTTCTTATTTTAAATATTTTTAATTAAGTTTTTTTTGAGAATCTCATACATGAGTACTGTATTTACATCATTTCCCCATATATGTGTGTGTGTTTATATGTGTGTATATCCTACTGAGTTCATTCAGTGTTGCTGGAAGGCTCATATACTTAGGGCTGACCACTTGGGATTAGATAGCCAATCAGGGGGTTTGTACCTGATGTAACTCTTCATCTAGCAATGGTGCCTTGTGAGAGTTCCCCACCAACATTGTATGCCTTGCTTTTTTATACAGGTTCTGGAGATTGAACTCAGATATGTAGGGGAACACTTTTGCCAAGAAGCTTTTTGTACTTTGCAGCCTTCCTTTATGGTTATATATCCCTTGGACTTCTGGGAACAGCTTGCGGGGAGCTAGTTGGAAAAAGACAGTTGGGCAGTGTCAGGGGAGCAGTGAGCACCAGAGTTTGGGTGGTGACATGGTAACAGTGAGCTCCAGAAGTTGGTGATAGGGAAGGGAGGCAGAAACAAGGCTCCAATAAAGTGGAGCTAAACAGGGTTTTTTAAAAAGTTACTAGTTAGGAATCTTTCTCAGTAATGGCCAACAGCCGGGGAAAGGAACCAGGGGATGGAGTTCCATTAGGAGTCCAGTTACCAGTGAAAAAGTAACAGTTACAAAAGGCTTCAAAGCTTAGATACAGCGTTTAGAAACAGTTACCACCTTTAAGAAAACATTTACCTTTTGGCCTCCAAACAAGCCTTTAAGAGCCCAGACCCAAACAGCAGAAAATAGTACATAGTTAACAAACAAACAATCAAAGTGCCTTTCACAGGTCCTCACACTTACACAGCGAGCACTTTAAGAGCAGAGTCATCGCCTCAGCCCAATTGCTGTTTCCATTAAGGCAGAGGAATTTGGTTCTAGTTTCCAGAGAGTGGAAGCTACTTGGTAAACGGAGACCTTCCAAGTGGGGAGTTTTCACTTAACATGGGGGAGGTTGACACTTCCCATAATGGACCCAGCGGCCACCTTCACAGCTTGAGGGGGGCTCAGAGTTGGAGGAGCTGGGGGATCCTCAGTCCTGGGCTAACCTGTCTGTAACCAGGCTTGGGATAGAAATGGGAAGCTGAGGTGAGGGTGTGGGACACGAGGCAGAGCAGATCCAAGAGTCTGTGGTACCCCGTCACCTCCAGTGAGCCGTGCAAGCTCCAGGCAGCTCCAGCGCTTCTCTGGGACCACTGAAGTCTCTTTGTGGGATGTGTCAGAGGAGAGAGCTAAAGGATGTTCTTCAAGGCTCAAGACATGCTGCACTGGGAAGCTGAGCCTCTGGAGGCCTTCTCCCCCTTACCCTCCGTGATGCCCCAGATGGCCCTCTTTCTACTCCCCGCTTCTGTACCCCCACGTTCTCTGTGATCGTGGGGACTCTAGGCTCTGATGGACTTGTCCCCAAGTCAGTCCTACCTGGCTTTTCATACTGTCAATCTCCTTCTGCCTGAGATCGTCGCCTTCATCCAGGTCCTGGAACTTCGAGATGCACCTGTCATTGTGCCTGGCTGCGGCGACCGCGGCCGTCTCTGACAGCCTCTGAGTCAGGTCGGCCAATTCACCCTGCAGGTTCAGTATCACTGCATCTTTGTATTTGGATTCAATTTCAAAATCAGAGAGCCGGTTGACCTCTCTCCCCAGTAGCAGAATGATCTCGTCCTGTGTGGGGACAAGAGGGAGGCTTAGGAGGGGTGGGTGTTGGGTGGTAAGTCGGACTCATTTCTTAAATATGGGGGAAGCAGGGTGTCACTCTGGGGAAGGCAGGGGCGGGAAGGAGAGCAAAGAGATTTACAGACGTGTCACTGGGAAGGCCCCGGAGAGACTGGAGTTGGGTTAGTACCACATGCTCGTACCTAGGTGTCTGTAATGGAACTTCTCTAGTATGGAAACTTCCTTTACTCAGAAAAAATTACTTTCAGGTAGTAGAGCACAACGCCCTGGGAACGACAGTGGGCAGGGGGTTTCTTTACAGTCTGTCTGTACATTCCCTAGGAGGCGCCATGCTGGGGACTCAATACAGGTCATTAGAACCCCATTCAATTGCAACACTTCTGACTATAGCAAGGGTATATTGTTATGTAGTGTTATATATAAAATTGAATTATATATATTATAATTCAGAAAGAATTATATAAGAAATATATATATATAAATAAATATAAATATATATAATGAGAAAAATGACTCTCTCTCTCTCTATATATATATATATATAGGGTCATTTTTCTCTTTTTCTTCTTTTTCTCATTTTTTCTTTCCTCTCTTCTTGTATTCTCTGCTCCCTCTGGCAGCTCATGTGAAAGTGTATTCAGGGAACCGAGTCAGGGAACAGAACACTGACTATACCTGGTGGTTTGTGGAAACTCTGGGATTCGGGGAACTGTTGGCAGAGTTTTCCACGGGTGGGGCCGATGCACCATCTCAGTAGGAAAACACAGTAACCCACCAAAGAATCTTCTGTTTCCCCAAAGCGGGAGAAGGTACCCTGGAGTTCTCAGAATGTCAGAAAGACCGGAAAGACCGAATCCCAGCTCCGTGCCTGGGGTACAGATGGTGTCGCTGTCTCGAGGGAGCCTGCCGGCATCGCCAGCTGCTTCCAAGAGCCTTTCTGTGGGTTCTTGAGACTGCTTATGTTGCAGCTTCCAGCAGACTCTGTGTTCCTGAGGAACCCCTACCTCATTCAAAGTGAGCCACTCAGGGCCTTTATGCTCAGCATAGAATCTTCTCTGCCATCGTTTGTGCCACAAACATTTATTGAGCACCTACTGTGTGTGGGCTTTGTGCTGGACCCTGGATATAAACAAGCTTTTGGTTATGGTGTCCAGCAACGGCTTCTGTCTTTCTGGTGTGGTCCTTCTGCCCTCCCTAAGGGAGTGTCACCCAGTCCTTCCATGTGGTGTTGGTAGGAGTGACTGTCAATCAAGCACCATGCTCCCTGTCCCACCGCTTCATGTCCCCATGACCCAGGTAGGTCAAACCAGTTTTCTCTGAGCTTGACCATAATCGGTCATCCTGAGCAGCACAGGAAGCCAATCTGCTGAACTGCAAGGACAAAGAGCAGAGCAGACAGCGTGGAGTATTCCCATGACATCACTAAAGCGCCCAGATCCAGACACGCCTGAAGCTGATTAGCCTTTCAACTGTCCAATAAGACTAGCTAATGAGAGGAGTGGTGGTGGCGCACGCCTTTAATCCCAGCTCTCGGGAGGCAGAGGCAGGTGGATCTCTGTGAGTTCGAGGCCAGCCTGGTCTATAGAGTGAGTTCCAGGACAGCCAGAGTTACCACAGAGGAGCCCTGTCTTGACACGCCACTCCCCCCACCAAAAAAAAAGATAAGCTGAAGAATGTTTGCTGTGTGTTTGTTGATTGCCACTCACCCTTGAAGGTGCCTTGGGAACTCAGGGCGTACATGGCTCAAATAGCAAAAACGATCACAGTTTCATTTCATTATCCCCAGCTAAACAATTATGGTGGACTAAACATGGTGACCAATACTTTGTGGCTTTTGTCAGTGGTGTCTTTTTTTCTGTTCACTGAGCCTCAGCCAGCCTGTGACTCCAGTGGACAGACGGAAGGTGGCAGAAGCGGTACAAGCTGACCAGATACTTCAGTGTCTGCCCTGGGACCCCAGGGCTGCTGTGCTGGAGAGAGACTGCAGGGGGAGAGCTCAACATTTCCCCCCTCTGGCTGCTATCACCCGAGACCAGCAGCCCCACAAACTCCCAGTTGACTGCAGTTGTGTGTAAGCAGCAAGACACGGCAGACGGATATCTCAGAGGAGTATCTTGCAAGTTAAGTCATGGGAGAAGGGAAAGATGGATGGCTGCTTTTAGCCACCAGGTTTCGGGGCGGCTTGATGCGGGGAGACAGGCTAGTGACTGTCTGCGAGGTGGCTTCTCATGTTACCACAGCACCTCACAGTCTGGTCTCGGGACACCAACCTCAGAACCGCCTCCCAGCCCTAGCTATGACACCCTAAGGCTGGGACTCCGAGGGCCAAAGGAACCCAGTGTTCCCGTTTCCCACACGCGCGAATTCCTTGGGCTCAGGCCCTGGTCTATGAGGAAAGCAAGACATTGTCAGGCTGTGTTTTTTTGTTGTTGCTTCATTTTGAGGCCAGGTCCCTTGTAGCCCAGGCTGGCCTTGAACTTATGATATATAGCTCAGGGTGACCTTGAGCCTCTCATCCTCCTGCCTCTAACTCTGGGATTATAAGTGTGTATCACCTGTCTGGCTTACTGAAGCCAGGGCCTCCTGCATGCTAGGTGAGCACTCTACCCACCAAGCCCCAATCTGCTCAGGGTTTTTGCTTTCATTAAGCTGTGGCTAAGTGGGGATCAGCCACACTTCTAAGCATACCTGTCCTGACTCCCTTTAGGGCTCAGCCTCCAGCCTCTCCCTCCTCTCTAACAAGCGTGGCCGGGGCTGGGCAATCTCAGCTCTCACCCTCCCGCTAGCAGACCTGCGTTTCCCCCACCGCCGTGTAATCACTTAGAGTTGACCGGGTGTGTGAGAGAAGCTGCAGCTTAGAAGCTAGCCAGATCTGGGTGTGAATTCAGTTCTACATCTTGCACTGTGCAAACTTGGGCTCGTTCCTTAACCTCTCTGAGCTGAAGTTCCTTCAGCGCTGAAGTGGAGGTGATAAAATCTGTCACCTACGGAGATGAAACCAGCCGATGAATGTGAAGTGAGAGGTCCAGCCTGGCTCACAGTAGGTGCTGAATAAACTGTTTATGGAGATTGTTGCTATTCAGGACACAACTGTCTATTAATTAAGAGCTAGTTTCCTTAGACATAGGACACACGGAGGAAGAGGTGACAGATTCCCAATGACTTCCGACTGCTGGAGCATTGTGTCCCCCCCCCACCAAGACCCCCCTTACCTTGTCTTGGTGGCCCAGGTCCTGGTCCATGAACATCTCTGGGGGAGGCATCGTTCTGGAGAGTCCATCGGCCATGTACTGTTCTGACAGCTCCACAGCGCTGGCCCACACTGTGTGACATCCACAGAGAACAAGGCCCCCGTGGGCTCCTGAGCCTGGAGGGACCCCTCACCCGAGCTGTCGTCATGGTTTCCCCTCGAGGGTCACATTCCGTTTTGCTTTTTGACAAGGGGCCTTGTCTGAGAATAAGAGACTCCGAGGGCTTCTGTGGCAACAGGTCCCCCCTCCCCAAAAGAGAATTACGGTAGAGATGCTGAGGGGTAGCTCCTCACAGCTGATGGCTTCTGGTGGGGGTGGCTGGGGAGGAGTCAGTATTCAAGGGTCTACCCACTGGGAGTCTGAACATGTTTCTACGAAGATACAGCAACACAGAATGGACTTGTTTTTTTTCAGGGGGGGAGAGGGGGAAGGCACAGGGGGTGGGAGGGTGGACCTGGGAGGAATAGGAAGAGGGTATGGCCAGGATACTTTGTGTGAAAATCTGAAGCAGTTAATAAAAATACTATGAAACCTGAATTGGAGGAGGGAGAGGGGGCCGAGAGCCTTGTTCTATAGCCCAGGCACTATGTAGCTCTGGCTGGCCCAGAATCCTCTCTGTAGACCAGGCTGGCCTCAGACTCGTAGAGATCCACCTGCCTCTGCCTCCAAGTACTGGAATTAAATGTGTGTCGGCCTGCATTATTTTTTTTTTAATTTGTGTTTGTGTGTGATGTACGCCAATGTGTTCCTGTGTGCGTGCTTGTGGGAGGCCGTGTGCGCATGTGTGTGCATGTGTGCATGTGCAGGTGTGTGCGGAGGCCACAGGTCGACACTGGTGTGCGCCTCTATCCCTCTCTGTCTTATTTTCTGAGACAGGGTCTCACTGAACGTGGAGCTCACTGTTTTGGGTATACCGTCTGCCGCCGAGTCCCCCCAATCCTCCCCATTGTTGGGATTACAGACGGGCGCCACCCCGCTTTTCATGGGTTCTGGGGACTCAAACTCGGGTCCTCATGCTTTGGCAGCAGGCGCTTTACCCACCGAGCCATCCCCTGAACGGCTTCTCTGACTTGAAAAGTACAGGGCAGCTGGGCGGTGGCTGCACACGCCTTTAATCCCAGCGCTCGGGAGGCAGAGGCGGGCGGATCTCTGGGAGCTTGAGTCCAGCCTGGTCTACAGAGTGAGTTCCAGGACAGCCAGGGCTACCACAGAGATAAGTACAGAGCAGTGTGTATGCTGAGCAACGACATCGCTGTGGAAGGGCCATCTCGTCTCTCTCCTCCACCGCTGTGTGGCTTGCCAATCACGCCAACAAGCCTCTCTGTGACATCAAGATCCGGTGACCTTGGGTGGGTCATTAGCCTCTCTGCCATCGTTTCCACGTTTCAAATTCATCGACGCTAAGAGTCTCTATTACAGAGAGCTGTTATGAGAGTAAGTAAGATGTAGAGTCATCCTGGCTCTGGGGCCAAACTGGGCCCTGAAACTCACTGTGTAGCCCAGGCTGGCCCTGAACACATGGCAATCCTCCTGCCTCAGCCTCCCGAGTGCTGGGATCACAGACATGAGTCACCGTGAGGATATAAGGCTTTGAAAAATATGTGTTTTTATTAGCTTTAGTCCGCATGTGAGTATGTGCACTGGAGTGCATGTGTCTGCCGAGGCCTGAGCTATTGGACCCCCCTGGAGCTGGAGTCACACATGGTTAAGAGTCACCTGATGTGGGGGCTGGGAACTGAACTCCAGTCCTCTACAAGAGCAGCCAGTGCTCTTGTCCGCTGAGCTGTCTCTTCAGCTCCGTAAGGCTTTTATTTGTCTGTTTAAATAAAATTTTGGGGCTGGAGAGATGGCTCAGCAGTTAAGAGGACTGGCTGCTCTTGCAGAGGACCTGGGTTAAATTCCCAGTATCCACACAGTGCGGCTCACAGCCATCTGTAACTCCAGTTCCAGGAGATCTGACGCCACCTTCTGGCCTCTACCGGCACAGCACTCCTGTGCAGATAAAACGTCCATCCGCATCAAATCAAATAAATCTTCGAAAGTTTTTAGCTGGGTGTGGTGGCACACACCTTTAACCCTAGGACTTGGGAGTCAAAGGCAGGCAGATTTCTGTGAGTTCAAGGCCAGCCTGGTCTACACAGTGAGTTTGTAAGACCCTGTCTCAAAAACCAACCAACCAACAAACCAACAAAATTTAAAAGATAACGTTTTACTGGAACATAGCTGGAATCAATCCCTTCTGCTCCATTTACAGCTGCTCTTACTCTACAAGGACAGAGACACCCCAGTTGTTGTCATGCCTCTGCACCAAGATAGACTTCTGTTCTTCTGGAAACATAAAGCCAAATAACCCGCTTTTCCCTGAATTTCTTTTGGTCACAGCAACAGAGAAGTAACTCTAATACAAGCAGAAAGGAGTCTTGCCCACAGTCACGTGTCAGCACCGTGTTGGAGGCAGACTCACCTGCTGCAGAAGAATATTTAATCATTTAATTCAGCAATATGGCTGCTCTGGGATAAGGCCTGTGTCATAGCTAGGAGAGGATTGAATCTAGGGCCTGTATGAATGGATCACATTCAGAGGCCTGTGTGATCCAGTTGGAATGCAGAAAGAATATTAGTCAGCCTCTATTTGTGCTAATGCTAGGTGAAAGGGATTTCTATGGTTAAGACAATGTAGCACACACCTTTAATCCCAACACTAGGGCTATAAAAGGAAGCAGTCAGTTCAGAAGTAGGTCACAGCTCTCAGCTCAGGGTTACAGAATGAGCACACACCTTTAATCCCAACTCTGAGATTGAATCAGAGTGAGGACATGCCCAACTCTCAGGACATAAAAGGAGGCTCTCAGTTCACACACAGGGACTTCAGAGAGACACAGAGGCAGTTCAGCAGAAGGAGTCAGTATCAGACAGGAAGAATGAGTTTGAGAGAAAGAGTCAGCTAACAGTGAGAGTCAGTTTGAAGCCTAGCAGAGCAGTTCAGTCAGAGAAGTGGCAGGAGTCAGCCAGAGTTGGAAGAGTTCGGTTAGAAACAGTGAGCAGGCTCAGAAGGTTGGTTTGAACCAGTCAGCTTGGAGAAGAGTTTGAGCCCTAACAGTGAATGAGTTGAATCAGCCAACCAGAAGAATCAGTTGAGTTCTGTTCGAAGTTCAGAAGGAGCTAGTCAGAGTGTATCCAGTCAGCAGTACAACTAGGAGACTTAAAGCTTAGGTTTAGACTTGATGATTATATTGTATGGAGCTGAAACCCTCTAAGGACTGGGGACTGAGTTAGCAAAAAATAAATAAATAAATAAATTGCCTTTTGCCCAGAATCTGTATCTACAATCAGCCCTGGTGAAGCCTTCAGGGGACCACAGCCTTGGTCAGCTTCACGACTTCTACTTTGTGAGATATCCTGAGCCACAGCCATGGGCTTGACTGACCCCTGAGTCCCTGACCCACAGACACCATAACACACGAGGTCTTTATTCATTGTGTGTGGGTCAGACTGGGTTTGGGGATAATTAGTTATGCAACAGTTAATAACTGATACCCATGGTATGTGTGGCCTGTACATTAAAAGACAAAATTTATCAAACTCTAGTTTATGGTATACATGCTAAAAACGGTTAGGGGTAATACTGCAGACATGTGCAATGAGCTTTGAAATGTGTAAAATAACAAGTACGTTCAATTAATGAAGGATGAGACTAGATTTAAAATAAATAATAAGGGCCTGGAGAGGTGGCTGGGTGGTTAAGAGCACTGGCTGCTCTTCCAGAGGAGCTGGGTTCAATTCCCTGCACCCATATGGCAGCTCACAATGGTCTATTACTTCAATTCCAGGAGGTGGGGGGTGGGGGTGCCTGATGCCCTCTTCTGGCCTCCATGGGTACTGTATGCACGTGGTGCACAGACATACTTGCAGGCAAAACACACACACATAAAATGAATTCATATAAAATGCAGAGTTTAGAACATTACAGATAGAATTAGGTGGAGGCTCTTTACAAAATCCTCAGGCCTGAATCGACACCTGCTCTGGTGCCAGGGCTACCGTGGCCAAGAGGACAGGAACGGACACAAAGTCCTATCCCCAAATACCATGAGACTTTTGAGGAGGGGTTTGGCTAAGAGTCAGGTACTACCCCAAAGGCTGTGCGTTCCCCACACTACAGGGCTGTCCGTGGACAGTCATGGAGATAACATAATGTAGAATGTTGAATGAGACTACAGTGAACATAGCTATCCCCTGGGGAAAGCACTTTATCAACCACTCTCGTCTCAGCTGCACCCTCGCTATGGTGAATCATTTTCGCAACCTCCCAGGGGCCTTGGTGGGTGAACGGGGGGCCCAGTTACCAACACATCTGATCATCTGCACTAAAGGGAATCATGGAGACACTGGTAAACACTGTACATACGTGAACAAGCGTGCACACATGTCCACACCCTGCACAGGGATCTGCAGTGCAGACTGGGGGCTTGGGGCTCTGCTGCAGTCTGGGAAACAAACCCAAGAGCTAGAAGGAGGAATCCAGGTGTTACAATCGCAGAATCCAGGTGTTACAATCGCAGAATCCAGGTGTTACAATCGCAGAATCCAGGTGTTACAATTGCAGAATCCAGGTGTTACAATCGCACAGACAGTTTCTGTTTCCTTATGTTCTGTTTTCTTTTCTTTTTCCCCTCTTTTTTTCCTCCCTCCCTTCCTTCCTTCCTTCTTTTCTCTTTCTTGATTTATTTATGACAGAATCACCTGTAGCCCAGGATAGGCTCAGACTTACCATGTAACCCAGGATGGCCTTGATCTTCTGATCCTCTGTAAGCCACCATATCTGGTTTTATGCAACGCTACGCTTCAAACCCAGGGCTTCGTTCACACTAGACACTCACTCTACTGAGCTACATCCCCAGCCCTCCCCTGTAACAGATTGCTACTGTGCTTTTTTTACCCTCTATTTAGGGGAAAGGAAGGATGGAAAAAAAAGAAAGAAATCCTCACTGCCCTTTGCAGCCTTGAAAGAGGGAAAGAAATATTCACAGCCCTTTTTGGCTGTCCTTAGCTTGGAAAGCAGGAGCTGAGAGAGAGCTGGACTAGCAGTCAACAAACCAACCCACCAACTGCCAACTACCCCTCCCCCCCGCTCTCTGGGTTATATTCTAAGCGAAGTTCCCAAAAGTCCAAGCCCCATGCAATCATAAGGACATGCTGCACATGATCAAATCATAGCCACCAGCAACGAACAATCTGAGTCTAAGTCATTATCATCCACTACACCTGGGATGGGAACAGAAACAGTCCAGACGCCATTTTGTGTTTTTAAAGAAACCAAAAATCACAAAACTCCTTCAAAGCATCCCGCCTCAACTACCCTTTCATTTAAGTAAATTTTTCCCCATTCACTTATTTAACTCTGTGTGTGTGTGTGTGTGTGTGTGTGTGTGTGTGTGTGTGTGTGTGCGCACGCGCGCACACACACACACTTGTGCCCTGTAGCATGTGTGTGGAGGTCACAGGAAAACTTGCTGGAGTCAGCTCTCTCTTTCCACTTTGTGGGTTCTGGAGTCAAACTCAGGTTATCAGACTTGGTGGCAGGCCCCTTTACCTATCCAGCCCTCTTGCCTGCCCACCATTAACCTTTATACAATTAGTCATAGTCCTTTTTTGTTTGTTTGTGTTTTGAGACAGGGTTTCTCTGTTGTAACTGGCTGTCCTGGAACTCACTCTGTAGACCAGGCTGGCCTCGAACTCACAGAGATCCACCTGCCTCTGCCTCCCGAGTGCCGGGGCTAAAGGCGTGTGCCACCACTTCCCGGGCCTATGGTTCGTTTTTTAGAGTCAGAGAAAATTGAAAAAACAATCTGTCTTCTGCCTTTGCATCCTTGCCAGAAGCCACCCCCAGAGCCTGGCACATACCTTGCTTGATGACGGGGGACTTAGGGTCCATCATGAAGGAAAACATCTTCCCGCTGGCACTCATGGGCCGCTGGTGAGGGCCGGGGGGGACCACAGTGGGCCTGGGGCAACCCTGTGACCAGCTTCTCTGCACAGTCGCTGGCTGGATGCCCTGGTGGAAGGGCATGTGGGGTGGCGAGGATGACTGGTGCGGCTGCTGTGTGGCCCGAGGTGGCTGTGGTCTTGGCCAAGGTGCTGGGGCCCTCACCCACGGGCAGGAGACCTGCGGGGCAGACAGGAGGGTCGGAGGAGGCTGCGTTCAGGAGCAGCATGGCCTGTCCTATGCTCTGGTTTGGGGGTCACTCCCCGCCACCCCAGGGAGCCTTCTGGCATGCTCCTCAAGCTCGGGAGAATGGCCCTGCCAGGACCTAGGTCATACTCTATCAAGAGATCCGCATGCATTCACTGGTTTTTATGCATTAATGATGAAGACGCTGAGGCCGGGGGAGGCCATGTTGTAAAAATATGTGAGAATCCAGCTGCTCAGGTCTCAACACCTGCAGCCTTCACAGATAACAGGCACCTATGGAGACACTGTCTGTGAGTCCCCAGCTAAGAGACCCCCAGGGGCCAGGGTCTCTCACCTGAGAAGCGAGTTTACATCAAAGGGGTGCTGATGGATACACAACCTGCTCTCCGCCTCTTCCTTGCCTCGCGCCTGGGAACCAGAGAGCCTGGCTGCGGGCGTGTACCTCGGAACCTTCCCCATCCAGAAAGGTGTTAAGGACAGACCTCACTTCTGCCATGTGGGCCCTGATACCTCTCTTCAGAACCTCCACCCCGCTGTCAGTCGCCGGTTCTGGGGCCTGAAGTCTCCTCAGAGCCCCTGCCATGCTGTTGTCTCTCTGTCTGTCTGTCTGTCCACGGCGTTAGTAAACTACTCTAATAAACTCTGTGCCCTAGATGATCCATCTCAGTGCTCTCTTGAACCCTAGTCCAAGACTCTTCACATGGGGCTTGTCCCAAGCCACTGACACAGCAGGACCTGTCAAACTCATGAAATTCCATCCTTCAGGGACCAGGCCTCCTCGCCGTCTGCAGCACCTAGAGTGGGCGCCAGGCATGTCGTGCCAGGCGCACAGACAGGCATGCACGGAGGGTGAGCAGGTCCCTGAGCCGGGCAGCTCCGGGCACCCCTAGTCTGTTCTTCCGTCCATGCTGTGGTCCCTCTGTGGGACCAAGGCTGAGAACCAGGGGTAGGGGGGACCCCGACCTCGTCCGCCTTCATCCTCACCCTCCCGAACATGTGGTACTGCAAGGAGCTTCACAGTCACCTCAAATCCGGGAGCCCATGAAGGCGTCTGTGGAGCCTCAGTGGGGATGCTGGCCAGAGTCTTCCCCAGGAGAGACGTCAGGTCCGTCTCCTCGGAGAGGCAACACAGCACGGAGCTGACGCAGACCCTGTGGGGAGGCTTCTCCCCAGTGCCTTGTCATTCCGTGATGACGGCAGCGAGGGCTGCCGCCTGCTGCACTGGGCTCGCCTATTCCCACAGCGGCCCCTGGGTGAGTCATCCTGGCTCAGGGAGCACTGCTGAGGGCCGGGGCCCTAGATCTCGTGGCCTCCCTCTCTCTCCTGCCTCCCTCTCCACTCTGTCTTTCACTTCCTTCCCTCTCCATGTTCTCTGTCTTTGTCTATTCTCCTCTTTCTCCCTCCATCCCTTCCTCCATACTCCCTCCTCCCCCTTGGTGTGTGTGTGTTTGTATGTGGTGTGTGTGTGTATGTGTGTGTGCGTGTGTGTGTGCATGTGTGTGTGTGGTGTGTGTGTGCATGTGTGTGTGCATGTGTGTGTGTGTGATGTGTGTGTGTGTGCATGTGTGTGTGTGTGTGTGTGTGTGTATGATATGTGTGTGTGTGTGTGTGTGTGTGTGTGTGTGTGTGTGTGTGTGTGCATGTGTGTGTGCATGTGTGTGTGCGTGTGCATGTGTGTGTGTGTGTGTGTGTGTGTGTGTGTGTGTATGTATGTGTGTGTGTGTGTGTGGTGTGTGTATGGTATATGTGTGTGTGTGTGTGGTGTGTTGTGTGCGTGTGCATGTGTGGGATGTGTGCATGGTGTGTATGTGGTGTGTGTGTAGGTGTGTGCGTGTGTGTGTGTGTGGTATGTGTGTGTGTGTGTTTGTGTGTGTGTGTGTGTGTGTATGGTATGTGTGTGTGTGTGTGTGGTGTGTGTATGGTATGTGTGTGTGTGTGTGTGTGTGTGTGTGTGTGTGTGTGTGTGTGTGTGTGTGGTGTGTGTGCGTGTGTGTGTGTGTGTGTATCCGTGCCCTGCCTCTGTCGTCTCTCTCCACTCTCTGGGAACATCCCCCCCAACACTTTGCAAATACCAAGCTGCGCTGGGAGCTTCATGGTGCTGGTATTTCCAAGGCTGTCATTTTTCTTTCTGAACACTAGACCACGAGGAGCAGACAGCTACTTCTACACTGGAGCTTGCCGAGATCTCTTCTGGGGTGTCCCCATCAAAGGAAGGCTGTGCCCGTGCTCAGGAGCCTGACCCAGTGTGAAGCAGGTCTAGGACCCTAGACATCCCAGAAGACTATTAGAGCTAGTGAGAAGAAAGCATCCAGGGAGATCGAGTCACCCGAGGACACTGGCCCACTGAACCACATTGAATCTGTTTTGGGGGATGTAGATGAGTTCTGTTCCTGTCTGGGCCTCTAACCTCAGTTTTTTCCAGACTGTTCTAACTGGATTAATAGATGCTTACTGAACGTGTGGGCTGAATGTATCTCGGGTGAGCCAACTGCAAGATGAGGAAAGTCACCTCTCCGACCACAGGCAGGACTCACTTTATATCTCTGGGTGGAGGTGTAGGGGGGGTTCTGGGCAATCTCCTCCTCCCTGTTTTGTGGGAGGGGCTAAGTAACCAGGCAGTCACATCTCATGACTTGACTATAAGGATCGGTTCAAGGAGCATGGAACCCAATCAGGGCTGAGTAGACTAAACTGGACCCTCGGATCTTCTGTGCGGGCTGACTCTCCAGGCTTGAGGATGTCCCAACCCCGAGGGAGGAGGGCCCAGGGAGGGAGGAGCAGGAGGTGGGGCTCTTAAAATTAGAAACAAACAAAACTTCAGAGAACACCCACTCACACCCCCCACACCCACCCACTCCTCCCTACACACAAGGACAGTGATGGACCAAAAACATTCACTATGCAGAGCACACGGGTCACATCTGTAGCCACTCCATTTTGAGCAGCAGTCGTGGTCCTCCGGTATGTGGAAGCTAGAATCCGGTGCAGCAGAGACGTCTATTAGCAGTTCGGGTTGTGGACGGACGCGTGTGGTCCCCTCCTCTGTCACATCTCATTTCACTTCTGTCTCATTCACAGACATAAGCATGGACCCCCACCGATATTTAGGTTCCAAACTCAGCCAAAAACCAGCGGCAGCGTTTTCCCCCAGGACTACCGATTCAACACCGACTGACAGATTGCTGGCTGGGCCCAGTGCCTGGCGTAGCGCCTAGCACTCACTGATGGTGTCAGCTGACCCACCTGGACTCACGGTTGGCAAAACAGAGTGGAGCAAGCAAAAGGGTTTTGCTGGTTCTGGGGCTGCGGCTGGGAAAAGATACCCTGAGCCCTGGGCATCTTGCAATAGTGGAAAACAGGGAATACTGAAAGATAGATCAAAACCAACAGAGAAAACAGCGTAGGCGTGTTGCACGGACACAGCACCCAGCCTGAAAGAAGCACCCAGTGGCCAAGGCTAGACCAGTTTGGGTGCCAGAATAAAAGGCAAGACGGGCTGGGGAGAAGGCTCAGTGGGTTCAATGCTTGCTGTGTAAGGACAAGGACCTGGGTTCGATTCTAACACCCACATAAAAAGCCAGACGTGCTGGCTCACGCATGCAAGTCTAGTCCCGAGAAAGGGGAGACAGAAGGGTCCCTGGGACTCACTGACCAGCCAGTCTAGCCCGCCCAGTAAGCTCCAGGCCAGCGAGAGACCCTGTCTCAAAATAAAGTAGACGACATTCCAAGGATTAACACCCACAGTTACGGCTTCCTCACACACTCGGGCGTGTTCTGAAGCCTCATACCCTCTCTGTAAGAATAAACGACAATTATCACTCAAAGTATAAGATACATAGATGCAAGCCCGTCCTGCTGTATTCAATTAAGCAAAATAAACAGCTGGGAGCAGGGGAGGAGGCAATCTTCCTTGCAGAACTCAGCACAGCTGGCAACCTCTGTATCGGAATTCTCTGTGGGATATGCTCCCCCGCTGGGTGGCACAGCTCCCCTCCCCACCCCATGGAGGCTGAGCTAACTAGCGACTTCTCTATTTGAGCAAGGATAGTGTGACTCTGCCCCAGAGAAACCTCGAGGAACCTGCCTCACCCAGTAAAACGGTAACACCTACGGGAGTCAGCAGACAGCGGGTGCCCCTGAGAGGATGGGAGACAAGGACATTTCACCTTGGTCAGCCACTGCCTTCTGAGAGCTTTGGCCTAGTCTAATCAGAGGAAGACATCTGGTGCATTCAGACTAGGGCACAGTCCCCGGGATGCCTGTCCAGGCTCCTCAGAGCCCCCAAGGAGAGATGAGAAATTGTCACACAGCAAGGGGGCACGGCGGCTGGACGCGGCATGGGTCCTGGCTGGGGTACGAGTCCCAAGGGGCAGTCGTAGGGGATCTGAGTTCATGACAATTCCAGCAATGGGGCAGCAGGAAGAGGTGTCTACAGAACTCTGTTACCATCACAACCTTTCCGCAGATCCAGAATTATGTCAAAATGAGGCTAGTGTGTACCTACGTGCATGCGTGTGTACATGTATGTGTGTCTATGTATATATACATATGTACATACATATATGCATGCTGGGAGTGGTGCAGAAGAACAGCAGCCAGCATTGGGGCTTCAGAAATACAGTCTACTGTGTAGCAGGTAGGTTTTTACCTCGGTCTCCTGGGGCCTCGTCTCCTGAATGCCCTTTGCTACTGCTGGGCCTTATTGTGCTTGTTGCTGCCATGGTCTCCCTCCCTCTCTTGTGGTATGAAAGTTCTATGGGGGTCTCTGACCCCTCACTGGGCGGTGTTGCTGGCACACGTAACAATGGTGACGATTTTCCCTCAAGCAATGTCACCTGGGCAAGGCAGTGCCGCTCAGTTGAATTGACCATCGATTCTGTTGAAACTCCAGAAAGAATAACTAAAAACCATGTCCGGCGAGGAGGCAGGGGATGGAAAGGAGGTGCGAAGTCGGCCAAGAAGACAGTCATGAGTCTTTTCTTCAGGTCAAAGCAAGCTCTCTCTCTTTTTATTCCTTCCTTCCTTACTTCTCTATTCTCCTTCTTTCCTCCTCTCTCTCTCTCCTGTCTTACTCCTCTCTCCTACTCCCGCTCCTGATGGCTGCTTTCCCATGCATTATATATATATATATATATATATATATATATATATATATATACACACACACACACACACACACACACATATATATATACATCTATATATATACGTACATATATATTTTTTTGATAAAGCCCCTCATGGGAAAAAAATCACATCACATCTTAATCATAAACTTAAACTTTACATAATGATTACAGGTTTTATATTTCAATGATTACAGGTTCCGTATTTTTTTTAAAAACAAGTTACCTTAAAACCCACACTGGAATACCTAGTTTTCCATAAATTTTTTTTTCCCACAGTACAACTATATCCTAGAAGCAATACTCTTTCCATTATAAGTTAACAATTTCAGCAAGCCAACTAGTTTCACAGCCAGCTTCTATTGTAATCGGCAGGTTGCTAGGGAACGAGTACACGTCATAGTGCCCTAACTTACACAATGATTACTTGGTTAGCTCAATGAAACAAGTTTGTTATAACTAGAAAACTTTAAGTCACGGGTCTTTTTGCTTTTCTTAGGTAAAAGGAAAGTCTGCTGCACAGCTCTGTATCCCCAAGGCACACCCCAGACTCATCATAAACTTTTGATTATAGAGGCCAGGAAAGGGTCAATTTTATTGTGGTCGAGGAAGTTCAAGCCTAACAGTGGGCACTGAAACCCATTTGTTGTTAGTTGATCGCCGGTCTGTTTTTCACAGGTGAAACTCGTGGGCCCTGGCAATGAAGCTTTCTTTGTTCTAGCTTTCCTAACCCTGACCAAGCAAGTCCCTAGCAAAAATGCTTTCTTCTTAAGTTACTGATTCTAAGGCAGCTGGCAAAACATCGTAATTTAACCCCGTAACTGTATGTGAAAAACACCTACTGTTTTTAACTATCCATGTTTTTTAGTTATTCTTTCTAGAGTTTCAATAGAGTCACCAATTAAAGCGAATGCACTGCCTTGCCCAGGTGGCATTGCTCGAGGGAAAATCATTACCATTGTTACATGTGCCAGCAACACCGCCCAGTGAGGGGTTAGAGACCCCCATGGAACTTTCATACCACAAGAGAGAGAGGGAGAAAGCATGGTAGCAACAAGCACAATAAGGCCCAGCAGTAGCCAAGGGCATTCAGGAGACAATGCCCCGGGGAGCCAAGGTAAAAACCTATTCTTGCTTTGCTACACAGTAGGCCGTACCCCTGAAGCTCCAACGCTGGCTGCTGTTCTCCTGCACTGCTCCCAGCATATACATATACACACATATGTATGTGTACGTATGTATGCATACATAGAGCTATGCATACACATATATACATATGCACACACACACACGAACACACGCACATATGTACACACTAGCCTTATTTTGACATAATTTTGGATATATATGTATGTATATATGTATACAGAGAGAGAGAGAGAGAGATTGAGAGAGAGAGAGAGAGGCCAGAAGATTACTTTGGGTATTTTTCTTCAGGACCCATCTAACTTAGTTTCCTTCCTTCCTTCCTTCCTTCCTTCCTTCCTTCCTTCCTTCCTTCCTTCCTTCCTTCTTTCTCTTTCTTTCTTCCTTCCTTCTTTTCCTTTCTTTCTTTCTTTCTCTTTCTTTCTTTCTTTCTTTCTTTCTTTCTTTCTTTCTTTCTTTCTTTCTTTCTTCCTTTCTTTCCTTCTTTCTTTCTTTTGACAAAGGCTCTCATTGGCCTGAACTCACAGAGGAGGCTAGGCGCTAGGCTATCTGGCTTGTGAGCCCCAGGGAATGACCCATCTCCACCCCCCCCCTTAGAGCTGAGATTATAAACTTGCCACCCCAATGGTTCTGTATGCCAAATTCAGTTCTTTGGGATTATTATTTTTTTGACAGGATTGTTCTACTCTCTGTGTAGCGTTGGCTGTTCTGGAACTCCCTGTGTAGTTTCAAACTCAAAGAGCCTCCTGCCTCAGCCTCTGGAGTGCTGGGATTAAAGGCATGCATCACCACACAGGGTTGAAATTCAGTTCTCCATGTTTGCAAAGCAGAAACTTTATCAATTAACATAGGCCCCTCTGCCCCAGGTTGTTTGTTTGCTTGTTTGTTTGTTGTTGTTTAAGTCTTTAAGGTACAGGACCAAAAAAGCTCAAAATCTGCCTGCAATGGTGGTTGTAGCTCATCCAACTGGGGGGGGGGGGGTTCTGTGGGTCCACTGGCAAGCTCTACTTCCTTTGATTTGCTTTCACTGCTGTACCATTGCAACAGCTGGGTGGACATTCAGGGCAGCAGAGGGTGGAGTACAACACCCCCTATCCCATCCCCACCCCACCCCAGTCAAATGTGCTCCCCAGCAATGAGAAGTCTGGCTGCCAGGCAGGCTGGACACCAAAAGTGCAAGCTCCATAGCTTGGCCAGCAGAGGGCGCTGTTTGATACCCAGGCAAAGAGTTACCCAGGGTGGGTCCCTAAATTCAAATGGGGTAATAATTCTAAGGGGGGAGCTATCTCAGTTGATAAAGTTTTTGCTCAAAGATACATTATGGTGGGATTTTTGATCTGAGACACCAAGATTATATTCTGCATAACTCGAAGGCACCAAATAATGTTGTTAAACTGTAGACCTTTAAAAAATGGACGCTTTTGAATTCACTTGTTCCAGAAGCCTTCCTTTTGGCCTTTGTCTCCCTGCATCTGACTCATCGGGCGCACCTGCATTTTCCCATCTTTGTAAATCCTCTGGTTGGAGCCTCTCCCTACCCTTCCACGTAACCTTCCAGGTTAGTCCACTAACTGAGGGAAAAAAATCGGATTTAAAAAAAAAAAAAAAAAACAAAAAACTTGTATTTTTGTAAAAGGTCATCTCTATCTGTACTCTTTACTTTAGTTCACCTTGGCAGCATGAGGGAACGAGGGAAACACTTGCCACCTAAGAGAGAAGAATCAAAGCAGTCCTGTGGTGACAGCTAGGTTAAACATGTGACCACGAGAAGAGACAGGAAGCCATGGGTCCATCCCCAGGTCTCTGCACCCCTCTTCTGGTCCCCCAGCCCCAGCCTTGATGACATCTGTGCGGTCTGTAGGCAGTATCATACCTTGCCTGAGGCTGTCTGGTGTCCCAGGTCCTTCTGTTCCAGTAAATATCCTAGGACCAGGGCCTCTTATATCAAAGGAAATTTCCAGAGACTGGAACGGAAGGGCCTGGGATTCATAACAATTGCAAAATTACAGTTATGAAATAGCAACAAAAATTATTTTATGGTTGGGGGTCAGCACAGCATGAGGAACTGTATTAAAGGGTCACAGTATTAGGAGAGTTGAGAACCGCTGGTGTTGAGAGCACAGAGCGGCTGCGGGAGGACAACCCGTGTCCTGATCTGACCCACCATCCCTTAGTCCCTGTCACTCCACCCTGCTGCATACACCACGGCCTTCCTGGGAGCCAAGATTACTTAAAGTCTGTGGGGACACAAAAGACCACCTTCCGGGGTGGCTGGTGCCCGGGTAGGAGCCTCTTACCAGGGGCCCGCTATGTCCAGCATCCTCTGCGGTGGCGGCTTTTCCAGTGGGGAAGAAGGGATTATCATCGTTTTCACATCTGGGTCCTGACAGGTAGTCGGATGACTTCCTTAAGTGGAAGCATCTGTGTCTTCCCACAGTGCAAATCCTTTAGCCCATCTGGGTGTTACTGGGCTGCACCTTAGTTTTTCTATAGGAGAGACATCTTTCCCTGTCTCAATTCTATGTGTTGATGTGGTATATGTATGTACGTTTGTTTTTTTATTTCTTCAATTTTTCATGTGTGTATGGAACACGTATGTGTATGGTGCACATACATGTGGAGGCCAGAGGTCGACATCAGGTGTCTTTACAGTCACTCTCCACCTTATTTTTTGAAACAGAGTCAGTCTCTCGCTGAACCTAGCGCTCTGGGTTCCACTAGGCTGGCTGGCCTCCGTGTCCAACTTTTTTATGTGAATTTTGGGGATCAAATTCACTTCTTTGGGGCTGGGGAGATAGTTTAGTAGTTAAAGCATTGGCCACACAAGTGTGAGGACTGGAGTTTGGATCCCTGGAACCCATGTAAAGGCTGTAACTCCAGTCTTGGAAAGCAGAGCAGGCTGCTTCCTGAGACTAGCCATATCGGCAAGCTCTGGGTTTGATTGAGAGACCCTGCCTCAAAGAATAAGGTGGAAATGTCATCGAGCGTGATTTCTGATAGCAACCTTGGGCTTCCACATGTCCGTGCACAGCAGTGCACACGAGCCCACACATACGTGTGCCCACACACATGCAAACACAGATGCCCACATGAAAAGTGTATAGAAATAAAAAACCAAACTCAGCTTGCCAACCAGCACTTTACCGGCTGCTCTGTCTTCCCAGCCCCTCCCTCTCAGTTCTGAATCCAACCAGGGAAAATGCCTACGAGAGGGCTTAGCCAATCAGAGCACCCGTACCTGTGGCTAGATGTCTGGATCCAGCCAGGCCTGAAGCAGATGCTTTTTGTTTGTTTGTTTGTTGTTTTGCTTTTGCTCAGAGTGAGATGGGTTTCTGACACCCGGTGACAATAACATTTCCTGGACAATAAACTCACTGAGACTTCGCATAAATGCCACTGGGTGTCCGCAAGGGAAGGCGCTACGCAGATTCCGAGAGGGCTCACATGGAAACCGCCATGCGGCAATCACGTAGGAAACTCGAAAGTAAAACAGTGGTCAGGAGAAGAAGAGATTTAGACTAAGATGGGTAGTGAAAACCAAAACGGGAAATAAAAGCCCTTCAGCTGCAGCCACAAACGCCACTTCCAGCTCCCATCTGCTTCAAAGCACAGACCCTCTGTTCTGCTTGAGAAGTCACACCATGGAAACATCCCCAAGTTCTCCAAGAACGACTTTCCAGGTGGATGAAGAGGCGCCTTTTAGAACAGACGTCTATTGTACACATTGCACATTAGTGATTCAGCATGTTTACCTCTATGTGGTTATAACGCTATGTACGAACATGCACATTTGCGTGTGTATGTCCCCAGTTGCTGTTTTAAAGAGACGGTGCTAAGAGTGTTCAGGACATTTCTTTTTCTTACTTCTCAGTTAGCTATTAATGGCCATGGCCTTTGGCAAACAGTAGGCCTTTGGCAAACTGACTCTCAGCACGCTTCAGTCTCTACTCTCTCTGCCTCTGTTTTTAAATTCTTCTTTGAGAAACTGGATAAAGCAGGACAGAGCGCAGCAGAGCGTTCCCAGTGGAAGTTGGTAAACTCATAGCCAGGCAGGTAGTAAATGTTTTTGACTTTGCCAGTGGATCGGGAAAGCAAACAAAGGCAGCAGCCACGTGGACAGGCAAGGTGGTGTCCCAATAAAACTTTATAAGCACAGATGCTGGCCTCCATTGGCTCAGTGCAAGAAATAAAACAATGTTCCATTTTCAAAAGTGCCTTGAGTCAGCTTAGGTCCAAATGCAGACAAATAGAAGACCCTGGACCCTCATCCAAACTCCGCTAGACAGCTAATTGCTGTCAACATGAACTAAAAATTGAGAGTAAGGGCCAGGTATAATGGCCCACGCCTTTAATCCCAGCACTTGGGAGGCAGAGGCAGGCAGATCTCTGTGAGTTGGAGGCCAGCCTGGTCTACAGAGTGAGTTCCAGGACAGCCAGGGTTACATAGTGAGTGAGACCCTGTCTCAAAACAAAACAACAACCCTTCCCTCTCCAAAAAATGGAACTTGAAAATTATCAGCAGCAGAGCTTGCCTGTTGATGTGACAAAACCACATGCCTGACAAGTTTTAAAATAAACAAGTTGTAAAAAATGTGTGAACCCAGAAAGAGACAGGGGCTGGAGGAGGACTCAGAGTTGCTTTTGTAGAGGATCAGGGTTTGGTTTCCAGTACCCACAAACACCTGTAACTCCAGCTTCAGGGATTTGCCTCATCCTTTTGGCCTCTGCAGGCAACTGCATTCATGTACACACACACACACACACACACACACACACACACACACACACACACACACTAAAATAAAATAAATCTTTTTTAAAAAACGAAATAGACACATGTAAGCAACAGAGTGTAAAAGAATGCTTTGCCAGAAGGCTTTTTGTGCTGTGCAGCCTTCCTTATGGTTACACGCCACTTGGACTTCTGGGAACAGCATGGAGGGACGTATATAAGAGAGAGTGTGTTGAGTAAAAAGTTCAGCTGGGAGGGACACAGGGGAAGCGTGAGCGCCAAGTTGGGGTAGAGGCAGGGGAAGAGTGAGCACCAGGTTGGGTGGTGTCAGGGAAGAGTGAGCACCAGAGTTAGTTGGGTGGTGACAGGGAAAAAGTGAGCTCTAGAAGCTGATGATAAAGTGCAGCTCACTGAGGTTTTAAAAAGGTTACAAGTTAGAATCTTTCTCAGTAACTGCCGAGAGAAGCTGAATCTGAGGGGGCGGAGTTCCGTTAGGAGTCCAGTTAGGAGTGAAAAAGTAACAGTTACAAAAGGCTTCAAAGCTTAGATACAGCGCTTAGGAATGGCTGCAGCCTTTAAGAACCCAGACCCAAACGGCAGAAGACAAACATACATCATTTAAAAAAGAAAAGCCCTTTACAATAGAGGAAAAGACAAGGCCCAGGTGACGTGTGGGGTTGCACCCCCCTGCTTACTCTGCCATATGAGGGAAGTGGGGAAAGAGCTTGTGTTGGGGTTATAATAACTGTTCTCTGCACTCAGACAGGTTCACCCATGCTGGTCTAATGCGGGGGCTTGCAAAGCTGTAAAATATTCTTCTTCACATCCACTAGCCTGAACCTCAGTGCCTTCTTGTTAGAGACAAGGTTTCCTTGTTGTAACTCTGGCTGTCCTGGACCGCACTCTGTAGACCAGGCTGGCCTCGAACTCACAGAGATCTGCCTGCCTTTGCCTCCTGAGTGCTGGGATTAAAGGTGGCCCCACCACTGCCCTGCTTCTTGGTGCTTTTATATGGAGCAGGGCAGGGGAACATTTCTCATGCTCAGGAACCCGGGTTTGCTGACTTCCACTTAAGGGTACAGGATTTGTCATTGGGCAAAACTGGCTCCAGCTGTGTCCTCTGCCCCTGACCACCTGACAAGAGATGAGCGTGTAACTCTCTGAGCCTCAGCTGTTAGCACTGAGTACCTGCATTGTGAAAATGCGGTAGAGAATGTCCACGAAGTACCCGGAGCCCTTGACACAAACACTAGCTACCTGGCACCACTGTCATTATCAACTGGGAGTGTTCGGTCTTGCCAGGGACTACAGCAGCGCTCTGCCAAGAAGCCGAGGCAGAAGAGGAAGCCTGGTGAGTGTGTTTTCTTCCCTCACAGAGGTTTCTCTTTCCTTCACGTGCTGTGTCAGCTCTGTCAGTGCAGGGAGCTGCAGGCTGTGGGGATGCGACTAGGGATGTGTGTTCAGCTCTCACATCACCAGAGTGCCCTGGGCTCTGGCGGAATCCCCCTAGACCAGAGCCCAGGAGACCCGGCCGTTAATGAGAGGAAACCGGGGACTGGGAGATGGCTCGGTGGGTAATGTGCTTATTGCATGCAAGTGTGAGGATCCAAGTTCGTATCCCCAGAATCCACTTGGAGCCCGATGAGGTAGTGTACATCTCCTCGGGTGAGACAGAGTGCAGAGACAGGGGAGTTCTCCAAAGCTTGTGGGCCAGCTAGCTTGGTATACACAGTGACGAATAAAAACCCTGTCTCAAGCAAGTGGAAGGGGAGGAACAACACCTGAACTTATCCTCTGACACACACACAAAGCTGAAAAAGCTGTGTCCTAGCGGGCCTCTGTACCAGCATCGGTGATCCCCATGCATCTACAGAAACCCAAAGGATAGAGGGGCCTGTGACTCACATGTATCTGTTTGGCAGGAACCGAAGCTCCGAAGGCTAAGCAGGGGCTGGGGATGTGGCTCAGTTAGTGGAATGCTTGTGGAGCGTGACTGAAGCCCTGGGTTCCATCCCCAGCACCATGTAAACCACACATTCCCACATAGCCCCAAGATGGCGACGGGTCATGAGAAGTCCCAGTCTCATGCACACAGGCCTGTCTCCCAGAGACCCCTCCGCAGCACTCCAGAAAGTTCACATGTCCTCTTCTTTGTTTTCCTCCTGGCCAATCAGAAACAGCCACCCTCAACCCTTCTCCAACTGTTACCCCCCCCCCTTTACTCATCCCACCTAGGACCCTATATAACCTGCCATTTGCTGAAGGGCCCCTCTGTCCCTACACTATTCAGGGCCGATCCTTTGTCCCTCCAGGAGACAAATATTCCTTCCTCCTCTCCCATGCCCTTTCCCTCTCCTTTCCCTTGCCTCTGTCCCTCAGGGGTGAATACATATCCTTTGTGCTAAGAATCTGCTGTCTGGGTGTGTTCTGTGCCCACTGGAGTCCTTTCACTCCCAGCACTTGGGAAGTGGAAGAAGGAGGATCGGAAGATTAAGGACATCCTTGGCTACATAGTGAGTTCAAGACCAGGTTGGGATGAAATGCAAGACAAAATATAAAAAAAAGTCCCTCAAATCTGGATGAGATTCGTGAGACACCCTCACTATATATCCCTCTACACTCTTTTGTTTGTTTATTTTGGTAGCCCATAGGTCTGGGTCACCAGCCAAATAGAAAGTGAGTTCAAAGAGAAGTAGCTGAGTCCACCCAGCCCGCCATTCATCCCTGGAGAAGCACCTTTAGGCACGTCTGTGAGGGATTATCCAGAGTACGCTGAGATGGGAAGACACACTCTGAATTTAGGCGGCACCGTCCCATGGGCTTCCCAGTCTTCCTAAAAGGGAGGAAGGGAGCTGAGCACCGGGATTCATCTCTCTCTGCTTCCTGAGTGCAGATGCCACGTGACCAGCTGTAAACTCTTCCTCCCTTAAATTGCTTAGGTTAGGTCTTTTACCACCACCACAAGACAAGTAATTAACATGCACCAGGCAGTTGCTTTTATAGGGTCAGAATGCAGGATGGTGGTTTGGGTAACTGGGTGAGGAGTGAGGGGCTTAGTGTCTGAAGGGCATGGAGTTTCAATATCGCAAGCTGGGTCTCCGAATGGCCACATGCCGGAGAGAATGGACTTAGAGCAAACAAATGTACTCCCACAAATGTAAAGAAGATGGTAAATTCCATGTCAAATGCATTTTGCCACATTAAAAAAAAAAGAAATAGATCCAGATGCAGAGGATCAAAGGAGCCAGGCTTTGACCCACCTGGCAAAGTGTGGTTTATTAGAAAGCAGCACTGGACCCCGGAGATGGGTCTGTGGGTAAAGGCGCTTCCCGCCAAGCCTGACATCTGATAGCTTCCTTAGGATGGGAGCTTGGTGAATTTTGACTTCTTGTTTACTTGACTCGAGGTTATAATTTAGGCTGTGACCTCTGAACCCATGTCTGACCTGGGCCAAAATAACAACCTGCACATGTGGATCACCTACTTGGATATAGACTTTCACACCCTCTCAATGCCAGGAACCACAGAGGAGACTCCGACATACGGAAGATCTGTGTCGGACCAGAGGGAAGCAGCAGAGCTGAGCAGCCTGGAAGGGAGGCGCCCATTTCTGTGTTCTCAAAACCACCTAGCTGTTTCCTGAAACCCCTCTGGGTCTGAACTGGGCACTTTGCGGAGATTGCATGTAATGCGGGGATTGTGTCCATCAGGGGGCGCTGACACGCCTCCCTCCACAATAATCACCAGAACTGGGCTTGGGTGGAGTCTTGCTGCTAAGCCACGTGTGGGCTGCAGAGTGCTCCCAGTGGCTGTCTCTGAGATCCGGGTGCACGGACAAGCCCGCAGAGCACCTCACCCCCATCCCCACCCCTCACCACGAAGCGGCTGGGCTCACCTGGGGCGGGTTCTCAATGACCAGCTCGTAGGTCAGCCCCGCAGACCCGAACCGCAGAATGTCCCCGGGGATCAGCTTCACCGCCACATTCTGAATGTGGCACTCGTTGACAAACGTGCCGTTGCGGGAGTTAAAGTCCTGAAGGACAAAGCTGCCCTCGGCCTCGTTGAATTCGATGAGCGCATGGTGGTTGTCGATGTCTGAGGACTGAGACAGAGAAAGAGTGGGGACTGAGAAAATAGAAATAGCAACATCCTCCATCCTTGCTGCTCACCGGCTGCCAGAAGAGAATGGCATCGAGCCTCCTTGCTGGATCCCCACCAGCCCTCGTATGCGTGCGTGTGTGTGTGTGTGTGTGTGTGTGTGTGTGTGTGTGTGTGTTTATGTGTAGTGTATGTGTGTGCATGTATGTACACTTGCATGCGGAGGCCAGAGACCGACACTGGATGGTGTTCTGCTGCAGTTTACACAGAGATAAAACAGTCCATCTTGGAGGGAAACTTAAGATATCAGAGAAGGGAGAAGATGAATCAGCAGAATGTTCTAAGGAGAGGTGAAACATTCCAGTCTACTGGGAAGTTCTTTAAGCTCAAGAAGTAGACAACTCTAGGCAGCAGTCAGGAAGTCCCCGACCTTGCGCCATGTCCCTCCCCAAGCTTATAGGCAGTAAGGGTTGCTGAGAGAGACACTCAGACAAGCTGAGCTGCCAGGATGAGGCTAAGACGCCAGGAAAGGACACTCCAGCCTGTTGAGCTGCCTGCAGGCTGTGCAGTGAGCTCCGGGATCCCAGGTTTGTGAGCTGTCACCCGTGATGGGGAGAGGCAGCTGTCTTTGAGTTGTTTCTGCCCCTGTAAGTGACCCCTCACCAAGTTGTAAGTAACCCCAAATAAAATTCATTGGTTCACCAAGCTGGACTTTGGAGGTATCTGAGCGATGGTCTATTATCAGTTCCCTGACTGGGGTGAATAGACATTTGTTCACGTCTCTCCGGGAATAGTGTCACACAACAGGTGTCCTCATCACTCCTTGCCTTAACTCTTGAGACAGCGTGTCTCGCGAGATCATTGCTTTGCTTAGACTGGCTGGCCAGAGCAGGCTCAGGGTTCCTCCCATCTGCTCATCCAAGTCCTGGGCTTACAGACGTGCTCGGCCACGCATGGCTTTTCATGCGGGAGCTGAGGATCCAAGCTCAGGTCCTAGTTTGCTTCTCTGTTGCTGAGATAAACATGGACCAAAAACGACTTGGGGAAACTAAGAAAGCTTAGTTATAGTTTATCACCGACGAGAGTCGGGGCAGGAACCTAGAGGCAGGAACTGAAGCAGAAGCCATGGAGGAGTGCTGCTTACTGGCTCGCTCCCATGGCTCATGTTCAGCTACTGTTTTTATACAGCTTAGGCCTACCTGCCCAGGGATGATGACACCCAGAGGGCTGATCCCTGCCACATCTATCAGCAATCAAGAAACTGCTCCCCCAGACAAGTCCACGGGCCAATCTGATGGTGGCGATACTTCCATTGAGATTCTCTCTTCGTAGGCATGTGAAGTTGACAACCGAGAGCAGGCAGAACAGGGTCTGGTCTGACATTTTCAGAGTAGAGGGGGTTCACGTATCCTCTGCTCCATGGCAAATGGTATTATGTACACATAATGAAGACTATTATAACCTGTGGGC
This sequence comes from Cricetomys ansorgei, assembly GCA_026225945.1. Classification (NCBI taxonomy): domain Eukaryota; kingdom Metazoa; phylum Chordata; class Mammalia; order Rodentia; family Nesomyidae; genus Cricetomys; species Cricetomys ansorgei. The sequence continues at coordinate 3,103,572 of JAMJFZ010002251.1, forward strand.
AGCCCTGGCTTATGCAAGTGGGACTAACTGAATCAGAGAGATAGGGGAAGGGGGTGGGGAGAGATGCCTTTGTTGATAAAGTGCTTGCTTGTCTTATAAGCATGAAGGCCTGAGTTTAACCCCATGTAAAGGAGCCAGGTGAGACGGCACGCGCTTGTAATCCCAGCCATGGATCCCTGAGGCTCACTGGCCAGCCAGACTAGTCTACTTGGTGAGCTTTGGGCAACTGTAAAAATAAAAAAGTGTGTGTGTGTGTGTGTGTGTGTGTGTGTGTGAGAGAGAGAGAGAGAGAGAGAGAGAGAGAGAGAGAGAGAGAGGACCTCCTGAAAACAATCCCTGAACCCCTGAATGCATGCAAGTGATCATACACACACACACCAGCCTTTCAGTAGCTGGATCTAGATCTGCTGAAGGGGAATCAGCAGGCCCCCAGCCATTGTTGCAGGATTTGAAGATGAAGCAGGTCAGAAGCCATGGAATGTGGGCAGCTTCCGGAACCTGTGATGTCCTCCAGCTGACAGTCAACAAGGAAAAGATGGGCTCGTCTCAGCAACTGAGAGCCGGATTCTTCCAAAAGCTTGAACGGGCCGGGAAGCGCCATCTCCAAGATGTCAGAGAAGACTCCAGGCCCACCAGCACTTTGATTCTGGCTTTGAGTGATCCAGAGTGGAGACTGAATCCACCTAGATTCCTAACCTGAGAGCTGTGAGCTAATAGGTGTGTTATTTGAAACAGAAAGTTAATATAATGAGTGGAGCCTGCAGCGGTCCTAACCACTTCCCGGCAACCCGGTCTCATGATACAGCCACTGCAAATGTCCCCACTGCACATGCTCAGGATTGGTGACTGAGAAGACCACATAACTTACCCACGCCCTGCAACCCACTAGGGCAGAGCCAAGTTCACCTACCTGGCCACGAAAAAGTAAACAACTAGTTTCCCATTCATGCTGCCTGATCAAAATTCTCTCTCAAAGCAACAGAGATGGCTCAGCTGTAAAGCCTTTCGTGTGTGTGGGGGGGGGGGTGGGGGGGGGGGTGTGCTGGCTCCATCTTCCAGATACATTCTGAATGCTTAGCCTTGCTTGCCCACTGTGCCAAGGCTCTCTGGTTCTTGGCTTGTCAAACCAGAGCACTGGTCACTGAATCTAGACTTCACGCTAGCTACCTTGACAGCTGGTTTGCTTTCCAGCCTCTCTTTGACAAGCCTCTGTTTAAAGAAGCAACTAAGCTTCGTTTACTTGGAGAACCTGTCCTTTGCACCCCAGAAAAGACTTTCCGGGAACTGCCAGTACAGCCTCAAGACACTCCAAGGAAAAACGTGTTGTTACTCTAGATTCCCAGCAGGGGCGAAAGTGCAACCTGTTGCCTCAAAGGAGGATCAGGAGCCTCTCAGCTTCTGTTTACTGTTACACTCTCATTGAGGACTCCCCAGCTTTAGGTGGCTGCCTAATGATCTCTGTGAGCTCACAGGATTTTCAGGGGTCCCCAAAGCCACGTGGAGAAGCTTGGAGCCAGAGTCTCAGGTCTGAAACCACTCTGCCACTCCCGATTGGCTGTGTGGTTTTTACACACTTTGGTATGAGGGAGGGTAATAACAGTCGTAGTGGTTTTTATTCCATAGAGTGGCACTGTGCATGTGTGTGTGTGTGTGTGTGTTCATATGTGATAGTGTGCATGTGTGTTCTAGTAGTGCATGCATGTGTATGTGTGTGCCAGTCTCGGGAGTCTTCCCTGGGTGCCGTCTACCGTATTTTATGGCATTGGGTCTCTCACTGGCCTGGAACTTGCCAGTTCCAGGCTAGTCTGGCTAGCCAGGGAGCACCAGGATCCCCCTCGGTTACTGCTCTATGGAAGCAGCTTCATAGACACACCTTCAGAAGGTGTGCCTCCTAGAAGATTCTATAACCAAGCTGCCAAGTTGACAACGAAATCAGTCATCACAGAAATGAGGGAGGAGGGAGAACGGACCTTCCCCAGAACGGAGGAGGCTAGCTCGGATGTGGCGAGCAGGAGGATCCAAAAGAAGAGTCTGATTTAAGTATGTGAAAAGTCCATTGGCCACTGGATGGGGACATTTCTTCATTTAGAAAGAACGGAACCCCTTTCTCAGTAAAGCTTAACTAAACATTCGCCAGGAGCAGCGATGTGCACCCGTTGTCTTCAGAGCTGCTTGTGTGACAGAAGACTTTTCCCTGCCCCCTGTACAGATTTTAGCTCCCTTCTTGCGGCAGCAGGAAGCCCACTTTGCCGGCCTGGTCTCCACTGTTATCTCCAGACACTCACTTGACACATTTACCTGGCAGCACTGGGGGGGGGGGGTTGGGAAGCTCCACCAGCCTTTAAAATAAGTGCACCTGCTGTGTGATTTCCGAGCAGCGGGTCCCCCTTCCTCTCTCTAGGTTTCTGAACTTTATTCAGAGGAGAGGTGACTTTTTACATTTTATTTGTGTGTGTGTGTGTGTGGATGGATGGATGCTGGGCTGGGGGGAGGTAAGGGAGTAGGTACCCTTGAAGACCTGAAAAAGATGTCAAATCCTCTGGAACTGGAGTTACACTTGGTTGTGAGCCTCCATCTGGCTGCTGAGAACTGAACCTGGATCTTTTGGGAAACAGCTAGTGCTCATAACCTCTGAGCTGTCTCTCTAGCCTATTATTATTATTATTGTTATTTGTGTGTATAGGAGTGTCTGTGTGTGGGTCTGCGCACATGAGTACGTTACCCATTGTACTTGCTAGGTGTCGGGTCCCCTGGAACTGGAGTCACGGGTGGCTGTGAGCCTCATGTGCGTGCTGGGTTCTCTATTAGCACCTTCCTGCCATCTAACTGCTGAGCCATCTCTCCAGCCCGGGTGACTTCCATTTGAACTAGGCCCACGGCAGTAGGTGGCCAATTATTTTGATATCAAATGCTACTCAATTTCTGCTCGTGTGATAATGATTCTCATTAGCTGTCTTTCCCAAGCAGCGGTCAGTCTCTCCCTCGTGCCCCGGAGAATTTCAGCTTCATTTTATGAGACCGCAATAATGATCATGATGTTATTTACTTAGCATCGTGTGCCTTTTCTCATTCATTTATTTACTTAGCATCGTGTGCCAGGCACCCAGATGCCTTTTCTCATTCATTCAACACAACAGCCCAGAGAGGTACATGGTTTACATACGGGAACAACAGCTTCAAGTCACATGGCCAGGAAATGGCCAAAAGAGGTTCAGCCCAGATCCATCTGTCCTCAAAGCCTGTGTCTTTACAAACCATTATGACTTCCTAGTCTAGTAGTTGGGTTCAGAAAGAGAGATCCCTGGGGCTGGTAAAATGGCTCAGTAGGTAAAAGGGCTTGCCAAGCTAACCTGGGTTGATGAGTTTGAATTCTTGCAACCCATATAAAGGTGGGAGGAGAGAAAGTTAACCCAAAGTTGTCCTGTGACTTCCACATGCCTACTTCTATGGCTGGCGCTCTCTCTCTCTCTCTCTCTCTCTCTCTCCCCTCCCACCCTTGTCTCTCTCATTTTTCAAGACAGGGTTTCTCTGTGTAGCCCTGGCTGGCCGAGTAGTTGGGTTCAGAAAGAGAGATCCCTGGGGCTGGTAAAATGGCTCAGTAGGTAAAAGGGCTTGCCAAGCTAACCTGGGTTGATGAGTTTCGAATTCTTGCAACCCATATAAAGGTGGGAGGAGAGAAAGTTAACCCAAAGTTGTCCTGTGACTTCCACATGCCTACTTCTATGGCTGGCGCTCTCTCTCTCTCTCTCTCTCTCTCTCTCCCCTCCCACCCTTGTCTCTCTCATTTTTCAAGACAGGGTTTCTCTGTGTAGCCCTGGCTGGCCTCGAACTCAGAGATCTGCCCGCCTCTGCCTTGCAAGTGCTGGGATAAAAGGCATGCACGTGCACACCACCACACCTGGCTTAAAAGTCTCTCTTAACATGCCAAGAAGAAATACTGATTCTTTCCCTTGGTTTTCCCACTGTGGGCACTGCGCCCTTGCCTGGAAATCTTGCATATACGGAATGTGAAACGGTGGGGGTGGGGTGGGGTGATGGCTAATTTTGCTGATCAACTTGACCAGATTGAGAAGGCTAGCTCCAGACATTAGTGAAGCACACCTCTTGGGATGTCTGAGATGGTGGTTTCCACGGAGATGGTGAGACTCGGATTCAGTGACTGGCTCTGAAGTAAGACAGAATGACTGGGAGGTGGTAGGAAGTGGGGGGGTGAGACCTATGTGGAGGAAGCAGGCCACCGGGGCGTGTCCTGCATCTGTCCTGGTACCTTATGTATTCCTGCTCTCTTTTCCTGTCTGTTACGAGGTCTGATGCTCCTTTGCCACACCCCCACCACCATGATGCTCTGAGCACACACAAGGGGCCAAGTTACCATGACCGTGGAGTGAACTCTCTCGGACACTGTGCTCAAACAAGGCTCTCTGTTGTCTCCATTGGGCGTCACGGCAGTGAGGAAAGCAGGTAATGCAGGTGGCAAGCTATTTTTAAAAGTTTGTTCTAAGACTAGGCGAACTTTCCAGAAACGCTATAGTTAACCTGTTACATAATGGCAGGATGCTGAATGTCCTCTCTCTAGAATCAGAAATACGGGAATTTATGCTGCCCCCGTCATTCTCACTCAACACCTAAAATAAAACAATCACAGAGCAGGGGAAGCCATCTCTTACACTGCTGGTAGAGGTGGAAATCCCACAGCCGTGTTGGACAAGTTTGGTGGCTTCTCTAGGTACCAAACAGACATTTCCATGTGGCCCCGCCATCAAGTTCCCTGGTATTCACGCCCACTCGAAAACTGTATACAGCACCATGTCAGCTACATTTTTAGTTAACTTGACACAGTCTAGAATCATCTTGGAAGAGGAACTTCAATTAAGAAAATGTCCCCATCAGATTAGCCTCTGGACAAGACTGTGAGCCATTATTTTAATCAATGATTGATATGGGAGCTCCCAGCCCACTGTGGACGTTGCCTCCCTGGGCAGGTTTTCCTGGGGGGTGTTTAAGAAAGCAAACTGAGCAAGCCAGTAGGCAGTGTTCCTCTGTGATCTCTGCTTCAGTTCCTGAATTGGCTTCCCTCAATGATAATTGAGCTAAATGATAAACAAGCTAAATACATCTCGAGGCCTGAGCGACAGGGAAACCGAAATAGAACAAATCCCCGATCTCAATAGGTCACATACAGTATGGTTTTACTGATGTAACTTTCTCCAAACAGAGTTATCAAGACAGAGTAGCGGTTTCTGAGCCTAGGGACGGTGAAAGGGGCCGCTGTAACTATGAAGTGGGACCTAGATCTCTGGTGCTGACTGTTTTTGCATCTTAGCTTCTGCACACAGATCTGCATCTGTGATAAAATCACAGACACCTGCCCTCCAGGAGCAACCCCACTCCCATCCCCTGCATATATGTACATGTGTACAGCACCATGGCCCATGTCCTGGTCGGTTTTGATGCTGTTATAAGACACATAAGTATAATCACTAAGGAAACAGAGTCAGACACACACTCAGTCTCCCCCTACTATCTTTGGAACCTCCAGAGAATCTATGCTTGTTTCAAAACGAAGATTATTAAAGACGCATGCTCCTTGGCTGTAGGAGGCTCCCGTCTCTCTGCACTTCCAGATTTTAGCCTGCTTGAATATTTAAAGAGACTCTGAGCCTCTGTTTTCATTATTCATTTCTTCCTTCCACTTCCTCGGCTGTCAGTGAATCGAGGCTTTGGACCAAACCACAACTCATCAGAAAATGAAGCAGAATCAAAGAAGGCTGTGGCTAAACCCAAGGCTTCACCTTGGAGCTTCCTGGACTCCAGCACCCTCCCCCCCCTCCATCCCTCCCCAGCCGGGCCATGGAAAAGGAACAGCCTAAGAGAGGAGAAAGAGAGAGGCTTTCTCTGGCACAGGGCAGGGGAGGGAAGTTCAATGCACCTGCACTGTGCACACCTTTTAAAGTCACGCAGGAGGCTGCTTCTGGAGAGAGGACAACTTGGGACATGTGAGGATGCGTTCAGTAACTGACGGAAGGCCCATCACCTTCAGCTAACACGCAACTTCTCTCCTCAATCCAGAAGATTCCTATATATGACAGTGGGTTCTTGGCTGCTGGGCTTTGAGAGGCTCAAGACACACTAAGGAGAGCTGGGGCAGCATGGGCCGGCGGGGGTGGGGAGCAGGGCAGCGCAGGCCGTGTTCTTACCTGTAAGACAAGGTCTGAGTCTTCGTGCTTGCCGATCGTGGTGCTTTTATTTAGAACGAAAAAGCCATCTGCGCTCTTCAAATAGGCTTTCATTCTCTCTGATTTCCCTACAGAAGGGTCCGGAAAGGGAGAGAGACACATTGTAAGTCAGGCCGTGGTGAATGTGGTCTCCATAGGGTCGTGTGCCCTGAGGGAGAGGTCTGTAGAGGCAGTGGTGACATGTCTTTTGAAGGTCATCTCTCCTAACAGTGATCAGGAACAGAGAAGAGTTGAAATCTGATAGTCAAACTCAAGGTATTTTCAAAATGTATGTGTGAATTTTTACTTCATGTGAATGTGTGTGTGCTCCAGTGTATGCCGTGTGCACCGGGTACATGCAGGAACACGCAGAAGCCAGAAGAGGGCACCAGATCCTCTGGAACTGGAATTACAAGTGGTTGTGACCTGCCATTCTGGTGCTGGGAACCAAACCTGGGTCTTCTCCAAAAGCAGGAAGCACCCTTAACCACTGAGCTGTCTCTCCAGCCCCTTGATGGTATTTCTTAACCAGGGGAAGGAAAAAAAAAAACCACCTGTATACAACCCCAAGCACAACTTAAATGTCATGGATGATGGCTGCCCGCCCACCTCAGCCCACTGCTCATGCTGCCTGGTTCTGACCCAGTGCTCACTGGCTCAGAGACTGTGAGTGGGTTACTCCCTTCTAGGGTTCCTGTCACACAATCAACTCCACTATCCCCGATGCTAACTTGGGGTTCTCAAAGTCCAGTTCAGAGAGCCACAGGCTCCCAATGAATTTAAAGTGCCAAGAGTCGGTCACTGAAAAAGCACGCATCACCCAGATACTTTCTTTATAAATCACTATGTCTTTCCATATTTTGAACTAGGAAAGGGTGCGGCTTCCTTTTTTAAAAATTAATTTAAAAATTTAAATTTAATTTAAATTTAAATTTAAAACTAATTTAAAAATTAGTGTGCGTGCACGTGCACAGGTGTCCACACACTTCAGGAAGCATATGGAGATCATAAGACATGCTCCCTTCTTCTGCTGTGGGTGGGTGATGGGGATCACACTCAGGTCCTCCGGCTTACTCTGCAAGTGCTTTTACCTGCTGAATAACCTCACTTGCCCGAGGACTGATCTCTAAAGGTAAAGTAGGAAGATTTGGGATTCTGTGTGATCAGGACTCTGAACAGATTTCCTCCAACATTTTATTAGGGGAATGTCAAACATACAGAGATATTTAAAGTAGATGGTGAGCCAGGGTATGGTGGCACACATCTGTAACCCAGCACTGGGGAAGCTGAGGCAGGAGGATTGTGAGTTTGAGGGTGGGCTAGGACACATAGAAAGAAAGAAAAGCAAAGGAGCTGGGAAGTGGTTCAGAGGCTAAAAGCTCCGGCTTCTCAGGTGTGCAAAGGACTCAGGTTTGATTCCCGGCATCCTCAGGGTGGCTCATGACCATCCATGACCCCAATTCCAGGGATCCGGTGCCCCTTTCCAACTTCCATGAGCACTGAGTGTGCACAGTGACACTTGCAGGCAAAACTGCACACACGTTAATAGAAAGAAAAGGAAGGAGTAGAAACGAACTGCTAGGAACTCGCCACCTAGATTCTACAATCAACAGCCTGCTAGTGTTACCGTCATTATTAGGTTTTGGGTTTTGAGACAGGTTCTCAAGGTAGCCCAGGCTAGCCCCAAACTCACTATATAGCTGAGAATGACCTTGAACTCGTTTTCCCGTCTCCGCCTCCCAGGTGCTGGGATTACGGGTGGGCACCATCCCGCCCAGCTTGCTGTATTTTCTTTCCCAACCTACTCATCAATTCCTACTTCTGTCTCACAATAAAGTTCTGCACAGTTTTTAAAGCCAAACACTTGAGTGACAACGAGCATTCCTAGAATATCCATGATAGCTCATCTTTCTGTTTGAATCCTAACCGAGCTGCATCGGGGTGCCCAGGAGACAGACATCTCAGTCCAGGTCTAAGAACAACAGCCCCTGCCCACCCCTGAAACTTCTGGAAAGCAGAATTTTGAGGCTGAGGATAGAAATAAAACCAACCAACCCACCCACCAACCCTTCTAGCTCTGATGGTGAGTACACGTGGGTATCTGCTCTCCATCACCATCCAGTATTGGGTCAGTACCCTTGGGTACCATCCAGTATTGAGCCTAATGAGGGCCAGGCTTTCAAGGGTGACCTTGAACTCCTGATTCTTCTGCTTTCACCTTCTGGGAGCCGAGTTCACAGGCACATACCACTGCATCCATTTGCATGATGGAACTCAGGGATACAGGACAGCCATGGCAGGAGGTGCCTGCAGGGGTTAGGGGTGGGGTCTCTGGCCTAGGGTCTCCTATCTTCTGCCTGCATCCTCCCACTTGCTAGCTTGCTTCTAGAGTGAAATCTCCAGGCGCTCTACCATCTGGCAGTTTGGGTCACGACTCCATCTCCAGTGTCCAGGGCTGGCGCGCCAGGCAGGTAGAGGTGTTTAGTAAATGCTTATGGAATGAAAGGAAGTTCAGCCTCTAGCCATGGAAGGCATTACTTTTCATTACCCCTTGGCTAGCAACTCTAGGTGGAACTTTGGAAGCATGGGCTATGTCTTTCGCTGCTGTGTTAGGCGGTGTTTCTCCTTAGTCTGGCCCTGTGCCGTCTCTCACCTGCCTGAAAATACTGTCGCCGTTTGAATGTGTTAAACCGTGGGTTGTGGATTCTCTCCTGGATACCATGCCAATCAGCCCCCATCACACATGGGTCAGAGACGGGTCAGAGACAGGCGGTGGAGGGAGCATTCTGTTGTGGGTTACTTAGTCTTCAGGGCCTGGAAGCCAGCTGTATACTTTACTCGAGTTTTAACTGTGCATGTGAGGTCAGGTAAGGGATGTCTCTGACCGCCCGCGGATGTTCCCCTAAGGCAGAGGGTTCTCCTCTGCATCCCAGCTGCACCAGTTGGACATCCTAGGGGCCTTAGGTCCCCATCAGGATGCCTCTGGGGACAGGGTGTGACTGCACTCGGGCAGGAAGGCTTGGTGTCTGGGAAGCTGCCCTGGAACTGGAGCCTGGATTGGAGAGCTCGGGGAGCGGGAAACGCCTCCTCTGTCATCACTGCTCTCTGCCAGTCATCCCTGGAACCGCACTCACCTGGCAGGAGGAGGAAGCCGGCGCTCAGTCCTCCTCCGAGAGTCCCGCGGGCTGGAAGCTTCCGGCCAGCTCCAGGGCGAGGCGGCCCGCCGCACTCTGCCCAGTCTCCAGCCCTGACACTCACCCTCGCGCGCCTGCCCCGCTGTGTACGCACGTCGCCATGGCAACGCGGCAGGGCTGGGCCAGCAGGTGAGAGGCGTGGCCTGCGCGGTGGCGTGTCCAGGGTGGGTGAGGGTCGGGTTTGACTATGTATTCTAGGCATCTGGAGAGAGCCTCGTTTCACAGATTGGGAAACTGAGGCTCAGAAACCCCACAAGCTTTTATAAAAGGGTGATCAAGGAGCTCGGAGGAGTTTTTAGTCCCTCTGCCGAGGAGGGGTAGTGACAAGTGGGTTCGGAGAATGGAGAATCTTGGAGGTCAGTGCCTAGTTTTACCCTGACTGGCCCACTCTGGGGCGAGGATGGTGTTGGGAGAGGGAAGCTGGGGATTGAGCTATCCTGACAGGACCAGGATTCCTTCTTTGTGCTCGGGATGGGGTGTTTCTGACCTCACAGGCCCCGTCCCCATCCTCATCCCTGTTTCCCTGTTACAAGGGTGCTTAGCCATTTTCAGTCTGTCTCTCCATGCATTGATAGGGGGCCCTACACATGTTAGAGGGTGGTCCCCAAAGTGACTTACCTCTCCAGTGGGCACAGGACTGGAGGTGCCTTGGAAAGGCTGGCTTCTGTGTGCATCTGTAGGCAGACGTCACCAGCAAAAGACTGTTCACACTACCGGACTCATTGAAGCCCAGGAGCCCTTCTAGGGGCAACTGCCCAGGGTCAGCTTTCTGCATCCCACGTGGCTGCCAGTCCATCGACAATGAAGGAATACTCAGCTCCCAGCTGAACTGACTTTCAGAGCCACTGGAGCAGAAACTGCCCAAGCTTGATCTTCCTCCCCGACCAGCATGGAATTCTCCAACCCTATTCCACGCAATCCAAGTTCACATGGGAAAGAACAAAAGCCATTTCCATAGAGTAGGGCTTTAGCATAGTGCTTCCAACGTGGAGTGAGGGCCTTCCCCTTAAACAATGGTGAGGTACTGAAAATAACTACCCCTGAAGAAAATATCCGAGGTTTTGGAGCCTGTAACTACCCTTTTGGTGGACTTCTGGGTCGCTTGGAGGGGCATAGAATCACAGTGCAGTGGGGCTCTGGAAATGTCATTGGCTCATAATTCCTGTGAAGTTGCCATCCCTTTGACAGAGAAATGAAGCTTGGAGGCACAGAAGAGGCCCACGGCCACTCGCATTAGTCGATGGAGCAAGGTCTATGGCCTCTGACTTACGGTTTTTATTGGCGCGATGGAGTTACGAGTTTTGCCGGAGTCACACCTTACATTTTGCGTTTTGATCTTTTCCTGGACTAGTGACATGATATGCAATTCCCTCCCCCGATTCCTGGCAGCAGCAGTGGGCTATAGCTCTGTCTGTCACACGCTCACCGATGGCAGTAGCCTCTTCCGTGCAATGGGCTGTTCTGTGGGGTAAGAGTATTCAAGGCATTTCCAGATACAATATCTTCTATGCGTGCACATGTTCATATGAGTGCAGGTGTTCCTGTGGATGTCTGTGCATGCATGCATGTGTGTCTGTGTACATGTGGTGCATGTGTGTGTGTGCATGTGGTGCGTTTGTGTGTGTGTACAGGTGGTGTATGTGTGTCTGTGTACAGGTGGAAGCCAGAAGACAATCTTGACTGTCTTTCCTCAGAGTCTGATTTTTTTTTTTTTTAGACAAGGTCTCCCATTGTCCTGGAGTTTACCAGTTAGACTAGGCCAACTGGCCAGTGAGGCCCATCTCCAGCTCCACCTCCCCAGCACTGAGATCACAAGCACAGATCACCGCGTTTACGAGCTGAGATTACAAGCTCATGAATGACTCCGCTTTCTCAGCCCTTTCCTGAGCTATCTCCTGAGCTGGACATTTTCAATTTATGACAAAGCATATTGGATCGTAACCCACGCAGGGACATCTGTAGGTGAGTGTGACGGGGAAAGTGTCTACTCTTAGGCACCACAACCGGCCGCTGTCATGACCAAAAGAGTGACACCTGCTTGCTACCTGCTTCCCTGCTTTCGAGGCAGGCAGAGCTTCTGTCTGTTTCAATGACTCAGGCAGAGACGAAAGCTCTGTATCTGACTTCTCTCCTGCAATTCAACCCCAGTAAAAATCTCATTCGTCTCCTGCCACCTTCCCCTGGCTGCCCTGGTCCTCTCCCTGGAGCCCTCCGGAGGCTGCTCTTGCATTCCAGCAGGAGGTAAATGCTGGCTTCAGCTCCAGCAAGGGGAGGTGTGTGTGTGTGTGTGTGTGTGTGTGTTGCGGGGGGGGGGGGCCCATGGTTGGCTCAAAGGAAGTTACAGGTTCTGAAACCCAGTCTAGAACCTCCCTCACAGACCTGCCATGAAGCGGGTCTCCTAGATGGTTCTAGAGCCTGGCAAGTCAATAACCAATAATAACCATGCCATGTGGGCTCCTTTGGGCAGCTGATCTTAAACCTGACCCCAGATCCCAATCACCAAATTCCAGGGCCACCGTACTGACATGTAGACCGTGTGGACCAGATGATAAACTGCGTAAGGTCTTTCTGCTCACCCAGCGGAGCGTACCCAGTACTCAGAGCGATATCTGACGTGTACTCTTCTTCATATCTTTTCTCAGTTGAGTGAGTGAGGTTAGGTATGAACGGACTGAGACGTGAACCCTGGAGAGGTTCAGAGACGGGGAAGAGGCTGATGCTCCGAACTGGGGTGTACACTACTAGAAAGAGAGCCCAGAGATTTTGGGTTGTTCGTAATAGCAGCTACGTTATTTTTAAGCATTTTATTTATTTGGGGGGAGGGCACGGGCATGGGTGTGGAGGTCAGAGAGCAGTCCAAGTTCTCTCCCCCCCACTATGTGGGGCCCTGGGATCAAACTCAGGTCATCAGGCTTGGCATCAGGCGTCTTTCCCAACTGAGCCGTCTCATCAGCCCTAGCCTGGAGCCTTTGCAGGCTTCTTCTCCACCTTAAGGACCGGTGATGGCTGCCTCTGGCTACCTCGTCACTCACAGAAGCTGTGCACCCAGGGACATTAGGAAGTGATAACAGAGAACTCACTCACTGGTAACTCATAAACGATCCCCTGTCCACTGTACCCAAACTGGATCACTGAGACATGTCTCATATTGCCTGGCCTCCAGGGGGCACTCTTCTCTGTAAGTTGTATGGAAACTTCTAAAAGGCCTTGATGGGTGGGTGTGTTTCAGTGAGTGGCAGAGCCCCGCCAGGTGAGAAAGCTTCTTCCAGTTAGCCAGATGACCTCACCCTCTGTCATGGCTTCCTGGGGGATTTGTGGCATTTCACAGGATGCTCCCAGCATGCCTGGTGCGGGTGTGGGGTGCAGGTGGCTGCTTTGGGTCACTCCCGGCTCTAGCTTTTCCTTTCCTTCCTGAGCAGGTTGGCTTGGCCTCTCTAGTCATTTTTTTTTCTCTCCTCAGGTTTCCTCTGAATCATTTCATCTGGACGGATGGTGTCCGGCCCCCTCCCTACCCTCACAGACTCTCTCTTTCTCTGAGAACAATTGCTCTCTCTTTCCAAGCCCTCCCTCGTCTTTGACCTCATCTTCTCATCTCTCCTGGGAACGGAGTGTTGTTCAGAAACGTGAGCCTCCAAGATCGTCCCCTCTCACCAGGAATGAATTTGGACCGCTGTCGAGAGCTGAGGAGACAGGAACAGGCCGGGGTCGCTGGGATCCCGCAGGAGCACTGGTGACTCCGTGGGACCCAGAGGGGACTGAGGTGGAGGAGGAGGACTGTGGCCTTGTTCTTAAACGACTCTCAACACTGTGCTGAAGGCTCGGTCTCCAGTTTGTGATGCTATGAAGAGGAAGGGGGACTTTTGGAGGTGGGTCATCGCATCTTTCTCTTCCTCCGCCCCCTCTTTCCGCACCCCTCCTCTCCTTCCCAGCCACCGTAAGCTATGCAAACTGGCTTTGCCACACACTCCCAGACCCGATGCCCTGCCGAATAACAAGCCGGGAACACAGGCTTGCAACCTATGAGCCCAAACAAGCGTTCCCTTCTCTGTACGCTGATCACCTTGGGTGTTTTCTAACAGTGAGGGAGAGCGGAGGGACACGGGGAGGGACAGTCTCCTGCCTGGGGTAGGGCGAAGAGGAGCGTTTGACCTGAGTCTTGAAGAACTGACAGGATTTCAGGATGTGGAAAGGGGGAGAGGGGAAGATGGTGGAAGGGCTGAAGGAACAAACGGTGGGAGGAGGGCTGAGTATGGGGACAGGTACTGAGACCGCCAAGATGGCCCCTGGTCAGCTCCCATGTTTGCTGGTTCTCATAGGATATCAGAAACTTTCTTCAGCGTGATAGAACCCAGCGTCAGCCCGAACTGGGCCAGCATGAGAGCAGACTCCCGGGTTGCTGTAAGTGGGTGCCATCAGGTCCTACCGCTCCCTAACCCTCTTCAGCAATGGTTGTGACCCCAGATGGAATCTCTGAAGAACAGTTACAACAAGCCAGCCATAGCTCCAGCCCTTGCATCCTCTCAGCTTGAATCCCAAAGGGATTAGTGAGGTTTCCCTGCCACCCCACCCACCTAGGATCCACCCAAAGATCTCACTGCTTCTTAATTTCTCTGGCCACGTCACATGCCACCCATCCCTGCATCTAGAGATGGAGTCTTGTCTGCCACAAAGAGACCGAGAAACTGAGCCAACGCTGGTAAGAGCAGGAGCCAGCACGTGTGCATTGGTTTCTGCTCTTGACTGTGGGTGTGGCATGACTATCCGTTTGAAGTTCCTGCCTTGACTTCCCCGAAATGATGAATGGTAATCTGGAATTTGTGAGCTAAAATAAACCCTATCTCCCCTACATTGATTTGTTTTCAGGTTCCCCCCACCTCCCTCTGGCCCCCAGCCACAGACATGAAATAGGAACAATTCTGTAGATGTGCTTCACCCATGGAAGCCAAGATTGGGTTCGACGCCCACAGGGTTCCACGGGCGGGTTGTTTCCTGTGTCCTTTGCTTTCCCAGCTAGAAACCACTGAGTATCTATCTGTAACTGCCGATATTTGCATAGTGCGGTGGGGCCTCTGGACTGAGATCAGAATCTCCGTTCAACTTTCCTGCACAAGGAAGTTGGGCAACGTGAACCCCAGAACCTTTCCTGCTCAAGGCCCCGCTCGCAGGGTCGTTTTTACACATGGCTCACTCCTTTGATTTTTTTTTTTTTTTTCCATCCTGTGACCCAGTGTAGTTTTCGAAACGGCATTGTGCAAACGTGGAAATAACCACTCAGGTAAGCATCCTCCCTCCCTCCCTCCCTCCCTCCCAACTTCTCCATGTGTTTTTCAACCCAGGGATAGTTTCCTCTCAGGTGACATTTGACAATATCCGGGAACATTTTGGGCTGGCCCAGGCATTGCTCATCTTTCCGTCGCTGTGATAAAACCTCCCGAGACAATCAACTTAAATGGAAGAAAACGTATTTAGCTCAGCCTTTCGGAGGTTTGGGTCTCCGACTGGCTGACCCCATGGCTTGGGGGCCTGTGATAACAAGGGTCATCATGAGGAAATATGTGGTAGAGGTGGCTCATCTCAGGTAGCCAGGAAGGGGGTAGGTGAGGGCCAGGGTCTCAATCCCCGCTGAGGGCACCCACCCTGTAGTTAATTATTTTTCTTATTGATGTGCCCAAGATACCTGACAGAGACCACTTAAGAAAGGAAGAGTTTGTTCTGGCTCCCGTTTTGAGGGTGCAGGGTCCCCATCGTGGCGGGGTCAGGATGGCAGCAGGAGTGTGAGGCGGCTGGTCACATGGTATCCACAGTCAGGAAGCAGAGATGAGCTCCAGTGCTCAGTTCTCTACGGGATGATGCCGCCCACATCCAGGGTGGATCTTCCCACCTTAATTAGCACACTCTGATTTGTTCACAGGTATCCCTGAGGGCTGTCTCCTAGATGGTTCTAGATTCTGCCTAGTCAGCAGTCAATATCAACCACCGTGGTGGATACAACCTCAAAAGACCTACTGCCGGTGATCTGCTTCTGCCCACCGGGTCTCATCTTCCCAGGGCTCCACAGCGTTCCAGTGGCGATGCAAGCCAAGGATCCATGAAACCCCAGCGACCTGATGTCCTTCAGCTAGGCCCCGACTTTTTTTTTAAAGGCTCCACCATCTTCCAGCTGGCAACCAAGCTTGTTCATAAGCCTTTGGGGGCAACTCAGATCCGGATGATAGCAGCCCATTGGGGGGTTGCTCTTGAGATGCCCTGGTCATCCTTCATTGACTGTCTCTGTGTCAATGCCATCCAACCCCCACTGAGAAAATAACCAACAGAATTCAATTCATTCATTCAGTTCAATGTTTACTGGACGAAAAGGATGTATAAAAAAATGTAACCATCCGAGGCAGGGGGTGGGTGTGACTCATCGGGAAGGGTGATCACCTCGCATGCGCCAAGCCTTGGGTTTGATTCCCTGGCATGGCATTCACTGGGTAAGGTGGGGTTCTCACGTCTGTAGCCCCAGCACTCATGAGGTGGAGGCAGGTAGATCAGAAGTTCAAGGTCACCCTCAGCTACTTAGCGAGTTCAGGGCCAGCCTGGGATATTTGAGACCCTGTCTCAGAGGGGGAAAACACATATCTGAATATTCCAGTCTCCATAAAGTAGACCCGTGAGACAGCCTGATTTCAGCATATTTACGGGAAAGGCTGCTGACGAGCCTCCACAACCTCTGCTCTGCTCTTATTTCTGGCTCCAACACGGCCTCCGGAGACCTTTCTATTATTGGCTTAAGGAAAAGATGAACGGGCGACTTTTACCACTTTTAGCAAGTGGAAACATTTCAAAGTCGTAGGATTTCTTTCTTTTTTTTTTAACTTGGAAAATAAACATAAAAATCAAGTCTTAAGATTTGTGGTTCCAGTTGTGGGCTGTTCTTTGGCATTTTGATTGATGAAACGAGTGGATCTTTTTTTTTTTTTTTATCAACTTAGCAATCATCTTTAAAACATCATTTATTATTGTGCGTGTGTCTGCGATGTGCGAGGGATGGGGCATATGTCAAGGCTTGGGCGTGGAGGTCAGAGGTCGCCAGGGATTGAACTCAGGTCACCTTTACAAGCTGAGCCATCTCACCAACCCTGGCATTGCTGTTTAAATGTTGTTGTTGTTTTTAGTACATTTACTATTCACTTATTTAGTGTGCGCTAAATTACTATTATTATAACATATGTTATATATAATATGTTATATCCATGTATATACAGCAATATATATTTTATGTTATTCATGTATATACGAAAATGTTATATATACACGTAACATATGTTACATATTATATATAAAATATATAATTGATACAATAATTGTGCTGTTGTTATTATTACTGTTGTCGTTGTTGTTGATATTGTGATGCACGTGCGTGCATGTTTGGTACGTGTACAGTGGACAGCGTGCAGGAGGTCAGGCCTGGAGCTCAGGTTGTTGGGTTTGAGCCATAATCACCTTCACCTGCTGAGCCATCTTGTCCATCCCAGCGGGACCTTTGAAGTCATTAAAATGGCCGTCTCCCTCCCACAGTGTGTATTCCTGTAACCCTTTCTTTGCCACCTTTGTGCAGACTCTGACGCTAAAATGAACGTACTCTTGGCAAAGGCTCGCATGGTGCGCTCTTACCTCCAACACCTCCGACAGAATACCTTGCGGACTGGTACTTGGGAATCTGGTTTTTAAGACAGACAGCGACTTTATCAGCAACAAGGAAATGCAGCTCTTTTTCTCATTTACTTTTCGAAGGAGGCGGAAAGTTCGCTGTCTCGGGCCCGTTTATGGGCTTGTATCAAATCCTCCCTTATTTCCAGGCAAACCGTGGCTTCTCATTTTATCCCCAAAGTAAAAGTTTGCAGTCTCTTCAGTGTGTGATGTTTTCCACGGATGCTGGTGATTTTATTCGGCAGGGCATTGCCATGGGGGGCGGGGTACATTCAGATATGGCGCCACAAGGACAGATACTGAAAATGTTCGCTTCGTTTCAAAGTTCCTCGCAGTTCCTGAATTCTCTCCCCAGCGCCGCGCTGGGGCTTATCTCTGGGCGCCATGCTGACTTATCCGACACTGTTTTCTTTCTTTTTCCTGAGAAGATTTATCACCCAGAAAAGCCACGCCGTGCTTTCTGTTTCCAAAGTTGTGTTCTGGTGGCTTCATTTTGGTTCATGCCCTCTGTTGGATGCAAGCATGCCGCTAAATAATCTACACATTCGTGGAGTGTATTTGACTTCGTAGAAACACTGGCCATTACCTTTCCTGTGTCTTCTATAGAATGTTAGTAAGTTCCAGGTTACTACGACTTTGCAAAATTCTGTTAAAGGCAGGCTGGAAGCAGATGCAGAGAGGGAGAGAGGGCTGAGAGGTGTGTTCCTATCATGCCACAGGGAGTTAGACTTTAATGTGGCACCGGCTGAGGGTCCTCTGGTAGTTAGTGGGGAGAGTGCTGGATGGGTTCACAGAGCCTGGGGCAGATTCTCTCCCCGCTGTTCCCAGCCCTGGGGCCATTCACTGCCCAAGAACACCCAGATGGCAGCCTGTCTCTGCCTTCTATTTGCCTTAAGAACAACAACAAAAAAAAAAACATGAAAGGAAAGAGGGTGGGGTGAGGCTCAAAGGCACAGCCTTGTCCAGCAAGTGCCAGGTGCAGGGGGGGTGGGTGGGTGGGGTGAGTGGTGTGGGTGTGGGCTAGACCCTTAGCGCCCAAAAGGAGAAGGTGACAAGAAGAAATGAGAGGACTGAGGGCTTTTCTTCTGCTTCCACCTGTTTAGTCTTCCTCTTCCTCTTACAACAAGCAAACCCTAAAACCTCTCTTTTTTATAGTCAAAAGAGAGACCACTGAGGCTGTTAAGGAAAGGCCTTGGGGTACACACACACACACACACACACACACACACACACACACACACACACACTCACACACACACACTCACTCACACACTCACACACACACACACACACACACACACACTCACACACACACACACACTCACACACACACACAAGTGAACTGTTTTGTTTTTTTACACATTCTGCTTTCTGAGACAGGGTCTTAGGTAGCTCAGGCTAGCCTTCTCACAGAGGATGGATGACCTTGAATTCCTGATCCTCCTGCCTCCAACTCCTAAGTTACTGGGATTACTGGTAGATACCACCAACACGATTTATGTGGTGCTGGGGTTTGAACCCAAGGTTTCCTGCATGTGAGGTGAGCCCTTTACCAATTGAGCCACACCCCCAGCTCAGCCTTCAACAGTGACTTGTACCTTTTAATGTCATCTCATCTCCCTTGGGGCTAAGCCTCTAATTTGTCTTCTAGCTTCCTGGAGCTTGCTGGGAAACATTCAGAGCCCAAACACTTTCTCTCCCAGAGACTTCAAGGTGCACGGGGCTTCCATTAGGCTACTCGGTGCCGCTGGTAACAGAAGGAGTCCTTTGGACTGGGGTCTCTCTCCCAGGCTTTCCTCCAGAGCCTAGATCTGAACTCCCAAGGTCTCTATTCCTTTCCTTAGTAGTCTGTGGTCCCTGGGGTATTTCATAGGGCTATGTACTTATGTACTTCAGGGTAGACACTGTCCCTCCCAGAGGACAGCATCTACCCCAATTAGTTTTGAGAGCAGGCGACATGTTAAGCTCCTTCGTGGGCTGCTCAGATGGGGTGGGATGGGGGTTGCTCTAAGCTGCCAGTGCCTTCCATGTCGCCTATGGGTTGACAAGAGCAGTCTCAGGCCTCCTTCCAAATGGTTAGATAAATGTTCTTTTACCAAGTTACTTTGTCAGAAGTATCAAACCATCTGAAGCCAGACAGTTTGAGCTCAGAACTGCTTGTTAGTGGTGCAATGTGGGGCGCCTTCACTAGCCTAGTCTGTGGGCTAACCTGCAGAATAACACGGGCACCAGGCGGGGGTGCGGGTGACACGGGATGGGTAGCACCTCAGTGCTGAGAACACTGCACCCCGTGAATCAAGTGTTCCGTGTTGACTCGCTGTTATTGTTGATATCTTCCTGCTAAAATGACTCAACTGTCAGGCTGCTACATATAAAACACTTTATTATAAAAAGCCCAGCCTCATGGCAATTTGAGAAGACACGGAACATCAACTTTTCCTCTCTTGCCTTTCCTTACCAACAGGAGACCATATCGTACCAAGTCAGACTACTGCCTCATGCGTCACACACTGAAGGTCATCAGGCCTCAGGCCCTCAAAGAACCCACAGCACCAGGGTCCCCTAGAGGCCTCCCCCACAACCCACCCCCACGCGGTCATCATTTTATTCACAAGACAGTCCAAAGCTGAGCCATGTTCTTCCCTGGTTCGAAGCTCCAGTGAAGAAAGCTAACGCAAAACTCCATTTCTTTTCGAAACACAGCAACTTCGGTTCAGGGACAGGAGGCGATCTCGGTCTAAGCTAGTCACTAGGGATCCCGTCCCAGCTCAGAAGAGTGTGTCTCCAGTGATCCTGAGTCGGGAAGGACGGAAAGGATGCCCAGGCCACATACCTTGTTGTGGTCCGGAGGATCGCAAACTCCCAGTATCCTTCTGACAAACCTACGTGAGGCTCTGTGAACCTTCCTTAGTAACTCCCTCTCCCCAGAATCCCCATCACAGTGGCTAAGTGTGCCTCGACCCCTTGTCTGGGGCTGACGTGGCTTCAGCACAGTCTGTTGGTGTGGAGGGTGAGACAGGAGGGAGTAAAGTCAGAAGGGTCTTTCAGTCGGGTGGCCGGGCATCGGGGGCCTTCGCCTGGACCTCGTCATACTGAGGTGGGGGCGTCAGAGGCTCGATGGAGGGAGGAGGGACGTTCTTGTCCGGGAGGTTGATCCTGAAGTCTTTGAGGTGAAGCTTTTCAGACTTAATCCTTCGAACCTTGAGCGGCTTCAGGTGTTTGGCCAGCTTGGAGTTTTGCCTGTCGGGAGCGTGCCCTGGACTGGTCTCCGCCTCGGCCCTGGTGCTCGTGGGGGCGGTCTCGTCGAGCCCCGTGAGCGACTCGTAGGAGGGGAGGGAGACGCTTAGCCTCGGATTCTGCTCCTGTTCCCTGGTTTCCGAGTAGCCGGTGTTCATCACCTCCTCGTAGCTGGGTACATAGTACCGAGAGGAGGCCTCCTCTTCCTCCTCCAGGCTGCAGGACGGCAAACAGAGTGTGAGCACACAACAGAGTCATCCGAAGTCCACAAAAAGGTAGATTGGGGTTGCAAGTGAGAACCAGGTCTGCACACCACCAACCCTGCAAACCACGCGCGGGCTCTAGAAGAACTCAGCGAGTGTTTTAGCACAGAGGAACCAATTCCCCACTTCTAACTGAGGTATGAGTCAAGAAGGGCCCATTTTACAGATGGGGGCAGGCAAATACATCAAGGTTGTGCTGGATGATGCGATTGTCAACCTGACAGGATCTAGAGGCCCCCAGGCCTGTCCGCGAGGGGTTTCTAGATGAGGTTAACTGAGGAGCAGGGGCCCACCTAAATGTAGGCAGCATCGTTCAGGGGCTGCGGTCCTGGACCAGTTAAAAAGGAGAAATTGAGCTGAGTCTCAGCACCCATGTCCTCCTGGTTCCTGACTGTGGATGCCGTGTGGCCAGCCGCCTCCCGTTCCCGCCATCGTGCCTCTTCCCGGCTGGGGATGGACGGTGCCCTCAACTCTGGGCCCAACCAAACCCTTCCTCCCTCCAGGTTTTATCAAGTATTCGCTCACTGCGGTGGGCAAAGGAAGTAAAACGAAGATCCCGTGACTTGGCCACACAGGTAGGGAATGGTCGGGCCTTGCTGAGCTACTACTACATGGTGTTGTTTGGGTGTGAACTTGGCCCGTGACATACTGGGTGCGATATTTATCCCAACGCCCAGCCGGGTTCTTTGGCCAAAGGTGCACGGCTGGAAACAGCAGTGGGTGTCAAGCGAGATGGGTGTCTCCGTAGAGAAAGAATGTCTGAGCGACATCATTTACATCTCCCTCCTGTTATTCTTTACTTTTATGGGCCCAGCTTTCAAGGAACCCACCCGTGCACCTGGCGGGGGTAGGGACTTATGGGTAACTGATTCTCCTCTTTTCTGTATTTCCTATGTTTTCTAGACTAAGCACGTGTAATGGTTAATTCTATGTGGTGGCCATGGGATGGACAGATGAGGCATTATCTGAGCGTCTGTGAGGATCTTCCCTGAAGAGACTCACATCCAAATTCCAGAAGATGCTCTCCCCAAGGTCTCGGGCTTCATCCTGTCCACAGAGGGCCTGAGCAGAACAGAGGTGGCAGGGAGGAATTCTGCCTCACTGTGGAACTGGGGCAGTTCACGTCCTCTCCTGCCTTGGACCAGGGATGGTCCAGCTTGCAAACCTGGGGATGAGGGGACTTCCTGACCGCTATGAACCCATGATCTAATTCCTTATAATAGGTCGGTCTCTCTCTCTCTCTCTCTCTCCATCTCTTTCAGATACAAGGTCTCAAATGGCCCAAGTTAGTTTTGAACTCCCCAGTGTAATGGAGGACGATAACCTTGAACTCCTGATCCTCTGGTCTCTACCTCCAGAGAACTGGGATTACCGGTTTATGTGGTGTTGGGGATCGAACCAGGGCCTCTAGCATGTTGGGCAAGTTCTCTATCAACTGAGCCACATCCACAGCTTCTCCTTTTCTTAATTACACATACAGTCATGTGCCCCTCACACCACCACATCTGGCTCAGTAGGGGACACAGGTTATCACCTAGTGACACTGTAGCAGTCTTGAGTTTGTACAAAATCATCTGATCCCACATTCCTCAGACTGTGCTCCTGTCATTTGGCAGCAGGTGCCTGGCTCTGTTTCTTTGGGCTAACACTAAGACAGCAAATATTATCTTAACGTATATTCTTCCTTTTCCTGTGGTGGGGATGGGACCCAGAGTTTCGCCTGTGCTAGACAGTGTTCTAGCACTGGTGCAACCCTAGCCTGCGTGTATCATTTCTTCATGATCAGAAAATTAAGCCAGGGTGTGGTTTAATCCCAGTACTGGGGAAGAAGAGGCAGGTGGTTCTCCATGAGTTTGAGGCCATCCCGGTCTACATAGCAAGTTCTAGGCTAGTCAGGGACACACAGTGTCTCAAAAAAACCAAGAGAAAGAAAGAAAGAGAGGAAGAAAGAAAGAGGAAACGAGGCCAGTATCTCTGACATAAAACAACCCCCCTCCTTGCTACGAAGATAGTGTAAGCAAAGAAAATACAAACACTGCGAATCCTTCCACCGGCATTTCCCTAAAACAGAATAAGAAACCCAATCCTTCCACCCAGAGGCAATCACGGTGAGCACCTTGGACACCGGACTGCCGCTGTCCCTCCTCAGCCCCACCCACGGTGTCTGACCTGCTGGGGCCTTCCCAAAGGCCATGCGTGCTACAACGACTGTGTCCTGGAACTCTGAATGGAAGAAACCCTTTCTCCCTTAAGTAGCCTTTGTCAGAGTGCTTTCATCGCAGCAACAGAACTGAACCTTAAGAGAGACGCTAACTTTTACTACATATCGCCGTCTTTCGTCCTGTCGTCTGTCTTTTCGATATGTTTGTGACCTTTTGGGCCAAGTGAAATATTGTGTCATGACTCATGACCTTCAAATCATAGTAGACACACGCACGGCACCTGGGGATGGAGAGACGAGCAAGCGACCCAGAGCCCTGGTCCTCCCCCAGGCCCCACCAGTTTCTGTGGTGCACCGTGTAATCCACCTAAGCCACAGGATTTGGGAAGCCGACATCTAGTAAGCACAAAGGCATTTGTGAAATGGTATGAGGCGCCTTCCTGGGAGAGAGGGAATACAGACGCGTAGAATCAACACCTTTCCAGTGTGCCCGTGTGCAAGCGTGTCCCCACCTAGGCTGGAGGGAGAGTCAGGCGTGTCTCACCTGTCTTCCTCGTGGGTGGGAGGCACCACTCCTGCCTGCTGCTGGATGTGGGCCAGCTCCTCGCTCTGCCGCAGCTTCCTCTTGTCCCGGATGCTCAAGCAGATGGACAGCAGCAGCAGCATCACCCCAGCGCCGACCAGCACGTAGGCCACGGAGAAAGTCTTGCTCTTGAGGATGTTACCGCTTCCTTCTGTCTTGTTGCCCTGGGCTGTCGGCTTATCCGAAGAGCTGAAACCAGGGACCAGGTTCCACATGGCCATGATGACCCCGAGGACCAGCATCCCCAGGCCGATGGCCGTTAGTGCGTAGTGGGAGCCACTGGCCTTGGACTGGGCCATCATGGCAGCAGAACAGGGCAAAGCCCGGCTCAAAGAGAGGAAATAAATTAAAAAGCAGTAGTGGCAACAGAAACTCCTTCTAGTCACCAAAGAAACTCTCCCGTGCCGCACCCATCCGTCATCCGAGGACTCTCAAACGCTGGTTCCCTGCAAATGCCAGGCATCCCTGGCGGACCGGGCGGCTGAGAGCTCTGGAAGTAGAGAGGGAAATGGGAGATGATCAGTCCCGATCTGGGGAGACTTTCTGTGAAGGAGGTACCAGGCAGGGCTGAGCCACCAGGCTCCACCCTGGCCTCACCTCTAATATGTTCCAGATGTTAAGAGCCACCACCCTTGTGCTAAAAGATCTGTCCCTGCAGGAGGCCAGGGAGGTCGCTGCTCAGAGCAACTGAAACGCGCTGTGAGTTTTAATGAAGTGCGTAGGAGAGCTGGAAGAGTGAGAGATGGCATTGCTGGACCATGGTCACTCCTCAGTCACCTGGAGGACCGCAGCAGTTAATGGCCAGTGCTATCTGGTCGGGGCGCAGGGGTCGGTACCCCCCACTGGCTCACTATTGTCAGTGGGAGATAACCCATCTTCTTAGAATGATGTCCATGGGCCTCAGCCCTAGGAACCCTTCTTCCCCTTGGCCTTACCTCCTTGGTGTACACATCCCCTTATCCCTTCCAGCACCTCTGCAGTTCCCAGGTCACCCCCTTCCTGGTGTTCGTGTAAGCCATGCTAGCCCCTGCGGTGCGGTGGGCCTGTCTCTTCCAGTACCTCCTCACTGTCTCTCAGCCCTCAACTGGCTGTGTGTGTTCATGTCCAGTGAAATGGATGGAGACCTTGAGACCCTAGGGCTGCCCAGAAAGATGAGCCTGGCCTCAGCCCCACCCCACCCTGCTCCCCAAAAGGAAGCAGAAGTCTGCACATTCCTCATCTTCTGTGTCCAGGAGAACCCACAACCAGACCGATCAACCACCCAACCACCCAAACAAACAAATCCCTCTTCCCGTGAAGCTGCTCAAAGACCCAGCTCATGGGAGCTGGGATTCCAGAACCTTCCGTGGTGAGGGAGCCTAGAGGCTGTAGTTTAGGATAGATTTGGAGATTGTGGAAGGGGAGAGGGTGCTGCCCCAGTCTGCCCACCCCCAGCCAGCCATTCCCAGAACAGCAAATGTTGCTGAGCAGGCTCGCCAGCGCTCAGATACACAGGCTCTGTTGTCAATTCTACATTCTTTCCGACCTTCCTAAAAGCTGATCAGGGAGTTGGAAATGTGATACCGTGGAGATGTTTTCTTGTTAAACTTTCACCTTCATTTGAAACACTCCACTTTGTTAGGAAAAAAAAAAAATCACTCTAAAAATATCTGGGACAACATCCTCTCTCAGCTTGAAATCCGCGCCTTCTTTTTTCCACTCAGTAAATTAATTCTGGTGCATCTGGCTACCTGCGAGTGGCATGGGAGACACTGCAGAGGCCTGGGTGAAGGAAGGTAAGGATACTCCGGAAGCAGAGACGAGGAATGACAGGAAATGGAGGAAAGCATGGGAACTGTGGAGCTGGGCAGCCTGGGTCCTGGCTCAGGCTGGGGCTTCTGGAAGCTTCGTAGAGGGGAAGTGTTATGTGGAATGTTATGAATTACCCAAAGCTGCCTGGGTCCCCTTCCCTGGAGCTTGCCCAGCCTCCACTCTGCCTTCTGTCTCCAGGTACCTCCTCCTGAGCCCTGTACCTGCCCTATACTCGTTCTGTGTCATCAGCAGGGAAGTGGTGCCGATTTCCATATAACCCCGGTGGGCTTTAGTCTCTCTCTCTCTCTCTCTCTCTGTGCCCCTCTCTCTGCCTCCACTGTCCTGTGCCCCCCCCTTTCTCTCTGCCTTCCCAACTCAGTGTCCCTCTCCCTTCCCTCCTAACTAATAAAACCCAGCTAAAATTCGCCAGCGTCTGTCTAAACTCAGAACTCACAGTTATGTGCACGGGTATGGGCGTGTATGCACGTGTATGCATGGCTGTGTACATACAGACACATATGCACGTGTGCGAATGCACGATCAGGGATATGTGTGAACACACATGTATGTTTACACGTGCAGGTGGTATATGAGTACATGCCGTGTGCCGTATAAGCACAGGGGTGTGGAAGGCATGAGTGTGTGTTCATGGCGGACAGAGCACAGACAACTTCAGTCAGACTAGAGGGGCCAGCTGGTCGTATATATAGATAGGGTGCTTGCTTTGTTTTTGAGACAAGGTTTCATGTAACCCACACTGGCTTTGTATTTATTATATAACTCAGGATGACCTTGAACGTCTGATCCTCCTGTCTCCACCTCCCAAGTGCTGGGATAACAGGCATGTAGTTAGCGCCACATCTGGTTTATGTGGTGCTAAGGCTGGAACCCAGGGCGTCATGCATGCTGGGCAAACACTCGACGGTGTACCTGAGTTACACCCTCGCAGGGTTGTAAGTCCAGCAGCAGCAGCCTTCAGAACCCACGGTCTCCAACCCATGGGCCCCTGGGAGAAGCAGGTTCCCACTGGCCTGCTTATATCTGGCTTGTTGATCACTCATGGCCCTGTGGTATATTTAGCCCAGTTTGCTTTCCTTTTGCAGAAAATACACAGAAGCTAATTTTATGCTTAGGCGACTTGGGCCACAGGGCCTTCAGCATGTCCTCAACAAGCAGCAACTTGGGGTGGGGCAGGGAGGGGTGCTCGGCTCCGACGGGCTGCTCTCTAGACCTTAGAGCTGGACCTGCGCATCACCGTCCACGTTCAAGGCGGCCCGGTGACACAGAAATGATGCTGCGTCTAGGTTTTGTAAGTGCGCTGTTAGCAGAGGGGAGAGGGTTCACCTACCTGGGGTTGGCGGGGAGACTCTGGGCAGACTCGAGTCCGGCTGTCATGTTAACCCCCTCAGTTATGGATCCACCTGTGAAGACAAGAGACACGGTTTTCTAAGGAAGCCGTGGGCGTTTTGATTTTGTGAGGTATGCATGGTGAGACACCTGTTTTGGGGTCGGGAGCTGGAGGTGGGACTCTATGAAAAGGGGTACCAAAAGAAGTCCAGGGGGGCTGGGGAGATGGCTCAGTTCGTCATGTGCTAGGCAAACAAGCATGAGGACCAAATTTCCAGGACTCAGGTACAGAGCCAGGCAGGGCCATGCGTGTGCCTGTAAGCTAGGACCGTGGAGGGTGGAGACAGCAGAATTGTTGGGGTTTGTTGACTGCCAGCCTAGCTCCAGGTTCAGTGAGAGACCCTGTCTCCAGGAAAGAAGGTGGAGAGTTCTAGAGCAGGACATATGACACTCTAACCCCGACCTTCATGCCACATACATCGGCATGCACAACTGCATGCATGTGCATATACCCCTCTGAAAGAGAGAGAGAGAGAGAGAGAGAGAGAGACACCCCGGCTGCAGAATGGTGACAATCCACAGGTGACACTAACCCCTCCCTCCCCCTGCCTTCTCCAGGCTAACCAAGAGAAGAAAATGGAAAAACTTCCAGGTTACTATACGAGGGATGGATGACCTCCACAGCAAACCCACCAAGGTCATGCCCAAGAAGAAGATGACAGGCCACTCATGTGCTCAATTTGATGGAATGTCACCATCTCAGTCTGTGACAGCCTCATTTTGGCTCTCCTCAGCTCTCTTGTCCCATGAATCTGAGTCTCAACTTCCAGGAAGGCGGCTTTTGTCTGCCTTGCTGCAATGCCTAGCTCCCAGCATACCATGCCAGCGATGTAACAGACCCTTAATAGGTATCTGTACACTGGGCAAATGAATGTCTGGTAGGTTTAAATGCTGAGCCCACATCTCCATCAGTGAGGGGAAGTACAGGCCTAGGTGGGCACTGACAGTAAAGGATTCCTAAGGTCTCAGTCAAGAGTCACAGGATACCCACATAGCTTCTTGTTCTCATATGCAAATGATATCCCAGTAACCAGAGTGAAGGCTGCTGCCACTGGGGCCTGGGAAGGTGATCTTATCTTACTCCCTGGAGGGCCTGAGGTTGCAGTAGCCCAGCCCTCTGGTCCTCCCCAGTAGAGATCAGCCTCTCCCAGCTGGGGGAGGAAGTCTCTGCTCTAATGCCAGAGTGCTCCTTCTGCCTGGCTGAGGCCAGAGTGGGTCATGGCTGTTCACACTCAGCTGGACCCCAGTTTCCACGCTCTCCAATTTCAAGTCACACAGTGAAATGAAACCAGACAGTCAGGACTGGGGGCTGCTTCAGTGGCAGGGCCCCGGCTTCCCTGTTCCCCATCCCCTGCTCTGTGAATTCAAAATGACATCAAACACTGAAAGCAGCATGGCGGAGCGAGCGCCCAGGCTGGTCTCCTTAGCCCTGCTTGGCTGCCATGCAGTTCAGGAAACTAGGAGGTGAGCTATATGCTATCAGCTTCCCCGGGAGGAGGGCTTGCCAGAGCAAGGTGGCCTGCTGGGACATAGAGAGGCCTCTGGCTATTACCGTGTATTACCACTGCCTGCCAAGCTGCAAGACTGGGAGAGGTGTCTCGCTCTGGGGACACAGGCTATGCCACACTGACACCGCTGAGGAGCTCAGCGGGACCTGCTAAGATCAGCCCACCGTGTCACCTGGTGGGGGGCTGCTATTGGGGTTCCGCCTGTCAGAGAATTTTGGGTCAACCTCCTCCCCCAAGGACTAAGGGCCAAAGGTATCAGGCGCCTGTTTCAACAGAACAGGAGATCTTTGTGATTAGGCACCTGGGAAAACGAGTCAAGGAGAGAGAGGAGAGAGAGAGGAGGAGGGCTGCTGTGCCAGAGGGCGGCTGGGTAGGCACAGGAAAGCCGCAAGGCAGCCTGTGAGGAAGAGACTGGCTGGCGGTCTTAGCGTTGCCCATGACATTACCCGCTCAGTGTGAGCTGGGCACCCATCGGCACTCATCCAGTAGTTCCGACCTCCAGAAGGTGGGACGAGCCCTGCTGTCCCAGAGTCTCTGTCCTGGGTCACACCACTAGTAAACAATGAAGTCAAGACTCGCAGTCCAATCTGGCTGACTCTGAAGCCACCCCGTGTCTGCCCAGAGCCACTCCCTGCGCCAGGCAGACGGGCTCTGCTCTGTCATGACAAAAGCACAGAAGAGTGGCAAGTGAACGTTTCTTTGACGTGGAAGGGTTTGATTTAAATGATTCCTGGGCCCGTTCTACGTACTGAGGTTTAGGGATTGCATGAACACGTGACACTTGTTCACAGCCTATCAGAAAGACCAGTGAATCCCTAACACGGGGAACGTTCATGTGAGAGTGACAGCAAGAGGCTTGCCTGACACCCAAGCATGTGGGAAGCTGAGGCAGGAGGATCACTGTAAGTTCTACACCAGCCTGGGCTATATCTTGAAACCCTGGCACAGATGGGTGGATGCCGTGGCCACTCTGGCTCCGAGCTCCTGGCTATGCCAAGTGCCTCATACTCTGGACAGCTGAGCCTGCTACCCAACCCCTGAGCCTAAAGGAGGCGCTGTCCCAACTCCGCCCATTTATAGAGAAGGGGCACACATACAGAGAAGCTTGTCCTGGGCCTCCCCACTGAAGAGCTGCAGCCCTGCCCACAGGCCTCCCCTCCAGGGCCTTCCTCTCAGAGCTGGGGCTTCCACTCAGAGCAAGAGACAGAGAACAGGCAGGGCAGAGGCCTGCTACCACGGCTCAGTCATCTTCTGGATATCTGGAGGCGATGAGGCTGAGGTGTCCCCAGGAGCAGGAGCGACACCTTCTGAGACATCGGCCTGGTCTGAGATGTTCGAAAAATGGGGACCAGAAGGGAGACCACACACTCTGTTTAACTGTCTGCTCGGTGTCCTCCTGACCCCAGGGGACCCCTGCTAAGAACATCTGTCCTGGGTACTTGGCAGCTTCAGAGACATCTCTTCATTGGGTTTCCCCCAGGTCGTGTCACTCAGAGGAGCAGAAGACAGTGGGAGGGAGGTCTTATTAAGTCTAGAGTATCTGTCCACCCAGGAGAGGGCAGGCTTAATGGAGGCCATGTTAGTAACAGGCAGAGGGAATCTGGGTGTATCTCAGCTGGTGGCTGCATCCCTCCCTACTGTGCTTCTCAGAGTCTGGGAGGTGACACATGGTAGCCCACACGATGACCCTCCAAGACAGCCAACCCAAATTGGCCTCCAAGTTACTATATAGCTAAGGATAACTTTGAACTCCTGATCTTCCTGTCTCCACTGTTGGACTGCTGGGTTATAGGCATACACCACCATGCCCAGTTTATGGGGTACTGGGGTTCGAACCTAGGGCTTCACGCATGCTAGGCAGGCACTCAACCAACTGATCCACATCCCCAGCAATCCCTGGGATCCCAGACTGGGACCTTATGTGGATGTGGCCACAGCACTTTTCAGCTGTGATCGAGCCAACGATCTGAGACGGCAGATTTCTCGGAACATGTCAGGTGGGTCCAATCAAACTACCAGGAAGTGGCAGCTAGGCGGGTGATGTCATGTGGGACAGGCACACTGAGGGGTGCGGGAAGCTTCTAGAAGCAAGAAAAAAGCAAAGAAACTGGTTCTACCCCGATCCTGAGAAAGGAGCCTGCCCTACCAGTTGATGGCGACACTGATTGAACTTCTGAACTCTGGGAACCAAAAGAGAGTTCAGTGGGCGCCTTTGGGGAATGTCTCCCGGCAGCCACAGGATGTGGCTATGAGGAGTGCTCCTCTGCCTGACACCACAAGGTCTTACCCCACAGCAGCCGGTGTGACTGGGCACCACACAAGGCCTTCCTCCGGTTATAGGATCTCTTGGTGACGTTTGCAGCCACTCCTCCCGAAGCTTGTGCTTCACGTCCCAGCAAGTGACCCTCCCTCTGGGTCTGCACTTTAACCTGGGCTCTGCCACGATGCAGGCAGGCATGCATGTGTTCTGGCTCCCACGTGGGGCAGAGGCTTAAGGGAGAGAAGCGCTCTGGTACCTCATCCATAGCCACTCTGATTCTCAGAACTTCACCTCCCGAGTCCTGGGCACAGACTGTAGTCTGGGGCTGGGGATGTGGCTCAGTTGATGAGGAGATCGGCTCGCCCAGCATGCATGAAGCCCTGCCTGGGTTCGAACCAGCTCCGTACCAATCAGACATGCTGCCTCATGCCTGTAATCTAGGTGCTGGGAAGATGGAAGCAGGAGGACCTTTCCTCAGCTACGTAGTAAGTTCAAGGCTAGCCTGTGCTACTTGAGACTAAACAAAACGAAGAGCCCATGAGGGAATTTGACCCTGGACTAAGGTACATGAGAGAGGGGACCCTAACTGGCTGAGGTTACCCAGGAGAGCCAGCCCTCTGCGGTCCTTGGCTATTTCTATACACGAGGACACACTTGGGACACATTTGTCCTTCACTGTCTGGATTTTGGCTTTTTTTTTTTTTCCATTTTGTTTTGTTTTGTTTAGTTCTGTGGTGGAGGTAGTTTGAAAACCTTCCAGAAACATTCTTGTGCTGGGTAGAGCCAGTGAGACCCTCCCACAGCTCTCTCCCTGGGCCCACTCTGGAGTCCGACAGGCTTCTCCAGCACCAGGCAGTGTGCGGGCGTTTCACCGGTGTTCCTTATTTATGACCAATTCGCTATCATTCAAATATTACTATTTTGTTTTATTTAGGCCATTATTTTTTTTATCCATTATGTATTTCCTCTTATCAGCAACTCATTATTTCTCTAATATAATCTTGTAAGTCACGATCGTGTTCAAATTTCCCAGTCCTCCATGATGAATTTTCAAGAATAGTTCCAAAGCAAAGCTTGAAGCTCAGAGAAGCTCAGACACCTGCTCAAGATCACACAGTGAATGGCACAGCAGATCTGAAGCTTATACCCCATCCCTGGAAGGCCTCCTCTTCCACACCCTCCATAGCTTCTTCCCAGAAGCTCTTGCCAGGTCAAGAGGTAAAATTCCTTTCTCCTTGAGTCGTTTCTAGGTCTGAGTCACTCTGTACCCACAGCTCTGGTCCTTTCTGGCTTTGGCTTAAGAAACTGGCGCTGGGATGTTTAATTATAAACCCTGTAGCAGGCTGAGGTGAGGGCCCCGCAGGAGCTGGGAGCGTCATGGCCCGGGCTAGTCTGCTCGGTCACCGTGGCCAGGCACACACACGGGGACTTCCCCAAAGTCAAGGCGCAGACCGGGTTGGTTTCTCTCTGGCCACTTTCCTTGGCTCCTGTTTTGCTGTGTTTGTGACAGGGTCTCATGTAGCCCAGGCTAGCCTCAAACTCACTATGTAGCTGAAGATCACCTTGAACTCCTGATCCTCCTGCCAGTACCTCCCAAGGGCTGGGATGGATGCCCAGCTGGGCCTCTCCTCTTTGTATAAGGTCACCAGTTGCACTGAAGGAAGAGGAATACTCATATGTTAGGATGTCAGGTTAGTCACCCCTTGAAAGGCCCTATCCCCAAACGTAGTTCCATTCTGAGGTCCTGGAGGACTTCAACACACACTTCTGGGTACCCAGTCAGCTCAGGACCTACTTCCGCAGGGGCTTGCTTCCCTTGACTCAGCAACTCTCTCTCCCACTGGCTGACCACTTCCAAGGCCAATGCCTTTCCCACCTCACGTCCTGCCCCTTCCAGCAGCCATTGACATACCCTCACTTTACAGAGAAGCCAGGGCCCCACCCATGCAGTACTGGGAAGGAGATCCCAGCGAGCAAGTGACTGTTTTACAGAGTAAGAACCAAGACGCAGCCCTGTAGGAGAGGCGGGACCAGCAGCCTCTCCCAGCCCGCCGGCCTGTGCTCCAGACCCGTGTGCTCACTCATTTTCTGTGTTCTCCACAGCTACAGTGCATACCTCGTAGCACACGGAGGTTGCCTTATCTCTTCAGGTCAGACCTGGGAGAACTCCTGAGCTAGAAAACAACTTCAGAAGGGCACAGGGTCATAGCTGGCTGCCTGCCCATCCTCAGCCAGAAGGACCCATCAGGACCCAGGAGGCCTATGCAACCCAGCTCATCTTCAAACAGAGGAGCCGGCTAATCTCATTCCTCTCCTACCTGAGCTGGAGGGGGTTGGAGCAGAGGTGGGAGCATCACTCACTGGCTGGGGTTCTCATGCGGTCGGTGAGGCTGGGGAGGGGGGCACACACGAGGCATTCTTCAATGAAAAGGATATGTGTTTCCTCTTTCCTCCTGGCTGTAGTGTGGAAGTGATGGCTGGAGCTCCGGCAGCCACACTGGGTGGTAAAGGATGGCAGAGATAATGAAAGACAGAGCAAGAAGATAGGAAGAGCCTGGGTCCCTGATGGGCACAGAGCTGTCATTCCAACCCTAGACACCATAGAAGAAAAGTAAAGCTTTTTTTTTTTTTTTTATCTAGTTGAATTTCTTTTTTTTATGTGATCCTTGGTCTAAACCCACCTGATAAATCATAATTAGTCTTATTATCATTTATGAGGATTCAGCTATGTCAAAGACAACATTAAGAGATTTACCCACATGGGTGTATTTGATAACTGTAAGAGCCACATGGAATTGTTTCATTTTGTAGGGTCTTTCTGCAAACAGACTCTAAAGGGGGCCCGAGATCCCTGCCACCCCTTGCCACCCGGAGTTCCTGTTTTGTTTATTGTTTTAATGCTATTTCATACGGATGGGTGTTTCGCACCCAGGCCCTCTGCAAGAGTAGCAAGTGCTCTTAACAACCGCTGGGCCATCTCTCCAGCCTCTAGTGTTCTTTATTCTGTTCCTGAGTGTAGGCAGGTCACGGCTTGCTTCTGGCTAGTTAAGACATGGCCGAGGGGATGAGATACAGGGGGTTGTGTGGGCTGTATTATGACTAAAGAGACGGTCTGCTGCTCAATGCCTTCGCTTTGATGAAGCCATTTAAGGAGGAAATTCACTTAGCGAGGGATCAGAGGAAGAAAGCCCCAAAGACCACAGCTTCGTCCCACACCTGTGTCTGGGGCTTGGGGCGGGGTCAGTTCCAACACCCTGGTGAGCGTGGAAGTGGAATGCCTTCCCGATCGCACTGTCGGGTGAGCATACAATCTTGGCCTCCAGGACCCTAATGACCGCTCAGTAGAGGTGGTAGACCAGTTGACCAGGCCATGCCTGGACTTAAGGCTCCTCATTCTGTGATAAAATGTTAGATGTCAGCCCATCAGTCTCAGGCATGTGGTCACCTGCAGAAGTGCCAAGCCCCGCCCCCTCCCCCGTGGACTGGGAGCTAACTGTCTGTGGGCCGTGTAAAGGCTGGGGAGACCAGTAAACTGGGGTGAGGTGGGTCCAGGGGTTTGATAATTGTGGGAGCAGAGACCAGAGGTGGCTGGGGACAGAGGCCAGAAGGGAAGGTACATGGTTTTATGGTGTCAGGGAAGTGAGGTAAAGAGAGGGCCAGGGCAGTTACTGCCACAGACTCTGGTTGAAGCTTGGTTTTTCGCTTCACCACCAGGTGTTCTCTGGGCTTCTTAAAGCTTCAGTTCCCTCATCTTTAAAACGATGATAAAGATGCTTTCCAGGGCTGGAGAGACAGCTCAACAGTTAAGACGCTTACCACTCTACCAAGGACCTTAGTTCCGTTCCCAGCACCCATGCCAGGCAGCTCACAAACACCTGTAACTCCGCCTCCAGGATATCTGATGCCCCCTTTTGGCCTCTGAGGGTACTGCACACACGTGGATGGCGCACACACACACACACACACACACACACACACACACACACACACACACAAATAAATCATGCAGAAGCGAGGGTTCAGAAAGTCCTCTAGAGACTCCCTTCTAAATCTGGAAATCCAATCAGCCATAGAGAGAGAATATAGCCGAGGTTTGGGAAAGAACCATCTGAGCAGGGCCTGGTGACACAGGCCAGCCTTGGCTACAGAGTGAGTTAAAGGAGAGCCTGGACAACTTAAAGAGTTCCTGTCTCAAAATAAAAGGTTAAAAAAAAAAAAAGGGCTGAGGATGTAGCTCAGCGCTGGTTCCCTTGCCTAGGGTGCACAAGGCCCCAGGTTCGAGACCCAGGGCTGCATGGGTGGGGTATAATGTCTGTGGGAGGATGTGTCAGGCTCTGCAAATAAGGCAGGAGGGATGTGCGCATCCTCGGTTTGGATCTGGTACCAGTACCCTATGGATGCCATGGATGGTGGTATACACACAGTGTGACCCCCACAGTGGCCTTGGCCGATGGCTGTGGTGTAAACTTTCCCGTCACAGTCAGCATGAACCATCACAGGGTCACTGTGCTCGGGACCAGGAAGGAACATACATGGTGGTCTAGCTCAGAGAACTGCACCATAGCTGTTCTGTCCATTTCATACTCAAGTGGGCAGAGTCCTGTTCATCTTGACTTAGACACCATGTCTCAAGGCTCCGAGGTTCCCCCCAGAATCAGCAGTCAGCATGTCTTAGGGAGTTAGGGAGCCAGGGTCTCCCCACAAGCCACAGCTCTGAGAAGGGCCTGGGGCCAGGGATGAGGCACGACATAGTAGTACCCCCTAGCTGGGGACCAGGAGGGGAAAGGCGCTGTGGTGACACCCAGCAGGGTCTCTTGGGCTCCTGTGGGATGTTCTATACTGGAGACAATCCTGGCTGTCCCTGCAGTAAAAACAGGACATTCACAGGATTTTCCCAACTCCCTGCCACTGAGAAGGTCTGATAATGTCCTGTGGCTGCAAGGACAGACATCCGGTAATGTAGCAGCTTAAACGTCACAGATCTATGTCCCCGGAGTTCTAGAAGCCTATACTCAAGGCGGGGCTACCATCCCACCAAAACACACTTCCTGACCTTCTGCAGCGTCCGGATACCACCTGCATTCCTCGGCTTCTGCTCTTTTCTCCGTCTCTGAGCACAGGCCCTGTGCTCTGCCCCTCCTTGTTTGCCTTCCTCTTTTATGAAGACTCTGGGATTGCAGAAGCCAACTAGATGAGCCAGGCTACCTCCTCCCTTCAAGATCTACGCCACGGTCACATGTACAAAGGCCCCATCACCACACAGACACGCCCGAGCCCGTGGCCTGCAAGCTGCATTCGCCCCAGGACTGCTATGAATTTGGTCCAACACAGAATCATAAACTTACTTTAAACTTTATGAGATGTTTTTAAGACTTATAAAAAAAAAAAACCAACTCAACTATACAATTCTCAGCAGTGGAGTTTGTAGATGATGACATGTCGCCAGCTGAGAATTAACTGACACGTGGTTCTGGGGTGATGATGTAGCCATCTGGAGGTGTTAGTCAGCTAGCCCAACTGACTGTAGGTACACCTTAATAGACTGTCCTCCAGCTAAGCATCTTTAGGCTGATCTCTAACCATGTAGTTCTTGGGGCTCCTGGTATACACCACATACACTTTGGATTACGAATAAGGGGTCACACACTTTATAGGGTGCGGGAGGCTTTTGTTCCCAAAGCGAGCATCACGGAAGTCATCAGAATGGCTAGCACTCACTGATGCTGTCGCCGACCGGCCTGGGAGACCACATTCACTCCTGGGATTAAATGAAGACAGGATTGCCATCACCCCCACGCTCCTGATGTGGACTCTGAGGCCCCAAGAGCAACCTTAATCTGCCCAAAGAACCTTGTTAATAAGTAGCAGAGTGGGGCAACAAACCAGAGAGTGGGTCCAGAGTCCACCCTCCACCCCTGCCCCGCCTCTCATGTGCCCCACGTTCAAACCCTGCAAGCTCCCCGCCCCCCCCCAAACCTATCCACGGCTTCCATGAACAACGGGCCATACTGGCCAAGGTCAGAAGCAGAGGTCTGCCGGCCACAGATGCAGAGAGGAATTGAGATAGAACTCGTAATGATGAAAACAAATGCCAGGGTTTGATCAGTTGCCTTGAGCTGAGGTTAACATCGAATGCTGACTGACCTGGCTCCCTCTGCCACACCAGGCTCGGGGTCCCTCAACTCCGGGCTCATGCTCACAGGGCTGCCCGAAGCCTGTCTCTCAGCCTAGGCCTCTGCTCTCACTGAGCTGCACCAGCACAGGACCAGGGGTGGAGATTAACCCCAGGCTCAGGGTTCTTGCCTGCCCTGGACATTCTGTGCAGCCTTTGGTCCTCTCTCTGTTTCCTCTCCTTTGACCTGGGAACACCACCACCATCACCTCCTTCCTCCGGGTGTTTAGATCCAAAGCCTGATCTACAGAAACAGAACTCCAGATATTCTGGTGTACGATGGAAATCCTTGAAAGGCAGAGTCAGCAAGGGACAGGACTGCTCTCAGAACGCAGAGAGAACTTCAAGGCTGAATGACTACAGCCCTGGTGATAGGCCCCACCTGCTGTTTCCTGACCTCTATACACTGGGGAGGAGGTGTTGTCTGAGGGAGGCCCTCAGGGTCATGAAGCAAAGGTGTTGCCGTCTGCCCGCTGGCTCCCTCTGTCATACAGTCAACAGACACCAATGGAGCACACACAAACTCAGGAATCCAGGGGCTGGGGACCCCGAGATGAGCATTTCAGAGGAACAACCCAGAGCCCAGTACCACACAGATGTGACCTACCGTCTTTGTGAAACTTCAAACTGGAAAAATCTCAGACAGGCAAACAGAGATGGCATCTGTTTTATCAAAAAATAAGCCACTGTAGGGACACTTCAGATACGCCTCCTATCTCAGCAGAGGTGTGTATGGAGTTGTCCAAGCTTGTCCCACAAATGATACCCAGGGAGGGTCTCTGGAGGCTGGGGGACCGCCACACCACAGCTGTTCCCTGAGGATTGAGATGATCCTGTGAGCATCCAGTATCCCTGTCTTCTTCAGGTTCTGAGACTGAGCATGGCCAGCCTGGCCAATCAGTTCTTCTGGTTCCCCCGAGGGTGTGGCCTCTGCTGGGTCAGAACCCTGAAGACTCAACTGATTCTCCGTTGTGGAGGAAACGTGGCCTCTGGGTTCTCAGGAAGACAGAGAGAGGTCTGGAGCTGCTGGGGATCTGCTTGCCATCCCAAGGGAGAGAGACTGCCTCTCCTACAGGGATGCCTGATGGACACAATGGCAGTCAAGGGGGTGTAGGGTGAGCCAGAGAGGACACCACCCAGACCCAGAAATCCCTCTAGATCTGAGGTTGTTCCCATTATGTGACCCAAAGAGGGACAACAGAGCAAAGCCGAACCAATGCAACCCAGCTGCTTGGAGCTTGGACTCTCCCGGCAGCTGTCTCCACTGTCCCTACAATGACCTTTCTGCTTGAACAGTGACTGTTAATTAAGGTCACTGTGTGGTGATCAAGGAGGCATACCACCTAGGGCCGGACGCAGGCATACACCCGGGCTCCTGCCCTATCACGCGGGCCACCTCATAGGCTGTAAATCACCCAGACGTGAGACGTGAGGATTGTCCGCAGGAAACCGGGAAGAAGTAGGCCTGCCCATCAAACAGCATTGCCAATATCAATACACTTAGCTGCAGAGACCCACAGGGGAGGAAGGAAAGGGGATGAACTCAGGCTGGGAGTATAGTTCAGATGGTAGCACGTTTGCTTAGCATACAAAGACCTGGGTTCAATCCCTAGTGTCACATGAACTTGGCGTGGCGGTGCCTGCCTGTAATCTAAGCAGGAGGTAGAAGCAGGAAGACCAGGAGTTCAAGATCATCCTTAGCTACACAGCCAGTTTGGGGCTGGCCTGGGCTACACGAGGCTATGTCTAAAAATGAATGGATGACTGGCTGGATAAGTATATAAGGTAATTTGAAGAGGACACAGGCGTGTGGCCTGGAGAGGAGCTGGGGGTGGTGAATGCAGGTGCCGAGGCCTGTGGGAAGCAGCCTGCCTTTCCAGAGGCGAGGCGTGTACACCTCGGGACTGTGAGAACTACTCTACCCTTGCAGCACACCACGGTGGCTCCCACTCACCTGTCACTTAAATGTCACTCCTGGGGCTGAAGAGATGGCTCAGCGATAAATCGTGCTTTGTTACTGCTCTTTCAGAGGACCCGCGTTCAGCTCCCATCACCCACACTGGGCAGGTCACAGCCACCTGTAATTCCAGCTCTAGGGGATCCAATGCCCTCTTCTGGTCTCTTCAGGTACCAACACACAGGTGGCATGCGCACACACACACACACACACACACACACACAAGGTAAGGGAAAGGTTATTTGCCCTTATGGTGGCTTATTATCACCGTCAACTTGACAAGTGGTCAAACCCACTTACGGTTCAAGCATTTTGGTCAATATAATATGTAAGTATTTTATATATATATATTACATATATATATATATATATATATACACACACACATACAGACATATATACACACATACACATATATGTGTACATAATGTAATTTTTATATTATATTTATAATATATATAATATATATATTACACATTATATATAATACATAAGTATTATAATACGTAAGTAAGAACTCCGAGAGGTTAAGCAGCTCGCACAAAGGTGCACTGCTAATAATGGAGACTCGCGGTGTGGGTGAGGGATGGGAGTTCCTACGTGCCTCCCCGAGGCCCCGCCCTCGAGTGCATCTGTAACTCCGGCTCCTCCACACGCAGCCTCTTCCATTCCTGTTATTATCATTTGAGCCGAAGCCAGGCAGACAGGACCTAGAGAGGGCCTGTCTCGTCCTGCCTGATACCTTGTGCCTGGAGGATATCTGCAGCCGTGTGGCAGGCCCCACCCCCTGCCCGCCTGGCACACAGGCCCTGTGATGCAGGGCACACGGCCAGAAGCTGCCCAGTGACTGAGGGTGCTTTGTCTGTGGCTTAGAGCAGGACTCTCTGAAGACCAGGAGACAGGCCTGGGGTCAGCTCTGACCTAATTAGACTTGGGCTTAAAAACAGGCTCAGAGAGTGTCTGACAGCCTCAGACACTCAGCTGTGGGGACCTGGCCAGGAGCCTGGTGATACCCGCTCAGGCTGGGCATCGGGCTGTCTGTGGTGTTTGTTAAAGAGGCTGGAAAACCCGCCCCGGACCTGCTGACTGTGAGCTCCAGGGCTGGAACGAGGGCTCGCTTATCTCGTTTACTTAAGATATAAGTCACACGAAGTGAAATGCTCCACACAGTGTGCTGGTGGGTGAGGGATTTTCATCTTGGTTGGGGTCTTTTTTGGTTGTGGTTTGATTGTTTTTTTCAGTGCTAGGGAATGGAGCATCGTTTCGAACATGCTAGGCAAGACCTCTACCACTAAGCCACATCCCCAGCTTTAAAGACACATACACACACAAACACACACATACACACACACGAATTCAGACTCTGCAAGTTCCAGGCAGCTGTTGGGAACCACACACTCTGAGAACAGTCATCCCTAACCACTGGGCCATCTCTCTTGCCTCTGCCTGTCTCAAGAGTTCTGAGCTGACAGAGGTGGGTCACACAGTTTAGAGGAGTTTTAAGATTTTCTTTTCTTTTAAACAAACAAACAAACAAAAAAAAAAAGGGTCTCCTGTAGCCCAGGCCTTTCTGGTCCTCCTGCATCTATTTCCTGAGTGCTGGGATTATAGGCATGCACCAACACACCTGCTCTGTGTAGAGCTGGGGATAGAAGCCAGGATGTTGTGTACACTAGTCAAGCCTTCTACCAGCTGAGCCACAAGCACAGGCCATGGATGAGCTTTCACACACACACACACACACACACACACACACACACACACACACACACAAAGACATCACAGGTCTGATGTTACTTGGCCGAGTCCCACACGTTCCAGGGCAGGCAAAAGGGCTCTGCTTCTGCCCCTCAAAGGAGGCACTGAGAACGGCTCTCATGCTTTTCCTTGGCCTCCATCTCTTTCCTCCCTCAGGCCTCAGCTTCTATCTACCTCCTCTGAGTGACTCTGGATGGCCTGTGTGCTCAGCTCTCTACCGCTGCAATGATGGCTCTGCCCAAGAGCAGCTCGGCTCTGAGACCCAGGAATGTGGTCCAGCGCTCCAGGTCTGTATCAGTTACTTCTCCAGCTGCTGTGATGAATACTTCAACACAAGCAACTTAAGGAGTGCAATGGTTTATTCCGGCACACAGTTTAAGGGCACAGTCCGTCATGGCGGGGAAGGCGTGACCACAGGAGCATGACGTGGCTGCTCACATGGCATTCGCAGTCAGGAAGCAGAGAGAGATGAAGCTGGTGCTCAGCTCACTTTCTCCGTTTTAGTCCAGGACCCCGACCCAGGGAGTAAACCTTTAGGATGGCTCTTCTGATCTAAATTCCCCATCTAGAAACTCCCTCAGACACATCTCCTAGGTGACCCTGATAAACTGACAATATTCATATGAGTACCTGTGAAAAGAAGCTGTATCGAAGCAGGTAGCGGGGCCTCTGGATGCTGTGACGGTGCTGACTGGGGAGACAGCAGACAGCGGCTTGGCAGGGAAGTTGTCCAGTGATATCTAGGGCATGTCGTGTCTCGGTGATGCCTGAACAACAGCAGTTACTCATCTGGCCATAAGATGGCTCCTCTGCCTCCCTCCCCTCTGGCTCAAGGTTGTTAGATTTACGTTAATAGCCCAATTAGACACTGAGAGATATGTGTAAAGCAGTTTATTTTCCCAAGTTTACATACTGACTTCAGGGCTGTCCAACTTAAAGAAGCAACATGGCTGCAGTCCCGAATGCGGGTACACAGGGGTTTTTAAGTGAAACAGCAGTCCCTAGGGGGATCACAGGCACCCACTGGATTGGCTCACTACATCTGGCAGGAAACTGCTCGGGAGAGTGTAGCACGTGAGAGACCGTGCGGAAAGCTCTAATTGGCCAGCAGCTGGCCTGGGGCTTTCCGAGAACTACTGTAGAATTAGAGGGACTCCCAAAAAGCCGAGGCCAGGGCCCCCATCACGAGGGGGCTCCCTGGTGGTCCTCTCAGGTCACCTCTACAACAGGTGGGTCTAAGGTGGGAGTAGCTGTCCAATGTTCAGGGACTACATTTTAAAATTATAATTATTTAGAGTGCATATGTGCGCGCGTGCGTGTGCACGTGCCTCTCTGTGTGTGTGTGTGTGTGTGTGTGTGTGTGTGTGTGTGCTCACCAACACATGCACGTGGAGGTCAGAGGACAACTTGCAGGAGTCGGTTCTCTCCCTCAGCCTGTGGTTCCTGGAGGGGTTGAACTCTGGTCCCCAGACTCAGAGGCAAGAGCCTTAACCCACTGAGCCATCTCCTCCCAACACCCACTGGTGATGCCAGCAAAGACACTCATCCTGAAAAACCTGCTCGGGCTGAGTTCTAAGCGATAGCTGCCACAGGCTGCCTGAGCCCTCGTCACGTGCATGTGAGCTGCCAGCCTGCTCCTGACTCCTTTCAAACATTGCCTTCAGAGCCTTGGGGCTTTGCACACAGTCCCTTCTCCGGGTGTGGGGGGGGGCACATTGGAACCTCTGCCTCACGGGTGGAGCGAGACATCCCAACAAACCTGGTCACAGTGACAGAATCCTGTGTGTCTTTGGAGTCTGCGTTGCTTAAGACGGATGCCAGATGCGGCTGACACACATCTGTAACCACAGCACTTCAGAGGCGGAGGCAGGAGGATCAGTAGTTCAAGGGCACTTTGACTACTATTTAATTTGAGGCCAACCTTTGCTACATGAGACTTCACACACACACACACACACACACACACACACACACACACACACACCCCAAGACCACTACCACCACCACCAACAGCAACAACAAAAACCTCAAAAAGTCAAAACCAAGCACACCAGAAGTTTCGCCACACAGCCATTTTATTTCATGACCAGACAGAATGATTTATGTCCCATAAAGGATGGAACATGGAGACACTGATGTTCCTGGCCTTTGGATGTCCTAGGGACACTGTACTCCCTGGCGTCCCTGCACAATGACACTCCCACCCACGATGCTGATCAGGGGATAACGAAGATGAGGGCGAGGCTGAGCAGAACGACAGGATGCTGGTTCCTTCCATCTGTGCCCCTGGGTTTCAGATGAGGAGGCGGGGCCAGGGGGGATCAGGTGGGTCCACAAAGCGGAAAATCTGAGACTCAAGGCTGAGGTTGCACGCGAAGGGAGGGGCTGTGGCTCTTCGGAGCCAGCGAGGTCAGCGCTCCTAGCAAAGGATTCTGCTCAAGATCTCGTCCAGCCAGGGTTGGAACCCCAGCATCTACGGTACCAACTCCAGCTTACCCGAGGTTACCTCTCACCCGAGTGCCAATCAACAATCAAAAATAGCGTCTCTCCAATCCCAAACAGAACACAAGGTTTAACAGGAGCGCAGATGAGACCTAGAGACTTTGGCCAGCAGTGCTTCCCCAGGACCAGCTGATCGCGACATAAGCTATCGACCATCCTTTCCCTCCCATAGCCACCCCTACTCCTGCCTGCCCACCTCTCTTCT
This sequence comes from Cricetomys ansorgei, assembly GCA_026225945.1. Classification (NCBI taxonomy): domain Eukaryota; kingdom Metazoa; phylum Chordata; class Mammalia; order Rodentia; family Nesomyidae; genus Cricetomys; species Cricetomys ansorgei. The sequence goes on from JAMJFZ010002251.1 coordinate 3,146,477, forward strand.
AGAACCCCCCACTGTAGGGCTGGGGCGCAGCGTGGTCTGGTGACCTGCGTTCTAATGGCCTGCGCCCAGTGAGTCTGGGCACCCTCTGTCCTCCTGTCCCACCCTTAGTACATACAAACACCCTCACTGCAGACTGGCAGCCCCAGGATGGCGCCTCCCCCACCCCCGCAAGCCTCTTATTTGGCCTTCGAGGTGTGGGGTGTTTATCTTATGTGCTGTGGGACAGCACACATGGGGACACGGGGACATTGAGTGCGAACGTGACCGTCCCACCTGTATCGGCACCGGGGTGGGTCACAGAGCACAGCTCTGCCTCCACTTTGCCACAGTTACCGCCACTCCCTGTTGCCACATGTCTGGCCTGACTTCTTCATCTTCCTGGCAGGATCTTTCTGTGCATGGGAACCCACCCTTTGGCACACCCCATTGTCTTCCAGACTCATTACTGCTTCTCCACAGTCTTCGTTCCCTTGGGGGAGGGGGGTCTTTCTTGCCCCTGATAGACTATTCAAATCATCATAACCAGATTCGCCCAGCCCCCGTCAGCTACCAGACCTGGTCACAACCAACCCTCTGGCCTGTGCAATTAGCACAGCAGAGAGATTCCTCACAGCACCACCACTCTCAAAGGTCAGACTTTGGTAGAGTCTGGAACCCCGCCTCAGTCCCACATCGAGTAACCCTCAAATGCTCCCCAGACCTGGCACCAACAGCAGCACCAGGGTGGGTAGGCATGAGTTCTCTCACTGGAAGATCAGTTTGAGGCTAGGGCACATCCAGGGCATGGGACAGACAGACAGACAGACAGACAGACAGACAGACACACTTGCCCTTCTCCTCCTCCCCCTGCTAACCGTGAAGACCCAGCCTTCTTCCGTATGTATTTGGCTCCTCTCTTTCCCTCTGGAGCCCCGCCTCGGCCAGCAGGAAGGGGCTGTGATGGGCACTCCAGCTGTTACACTTGACTGGGTTAGGGAACACCTGGGAGACTTAGTGCAGCAGACCTTGGGAATGTGTGTGCGGGTGCACCCAGAGACGGTTAACTAAGGGGGGCCCCGCCCTGAATGTGGGTGACATCACACAGTCTGGGGGCCCTGATGGGAGAAAGGGGAGGCTTGCTGGCATAGTCTCTCTTCCTCTCTGTCTCTCTCCTGTTCCCTCCTCCTAGTGCTTCAGGCCTGGGTGAGGCGGCTCACCATGGCAGGAGCACAAAGCAGAGGAGACAGTTCATTTTAACAGTCAGGAAGCAAAGTCAGAGGAGGAGGAGCTTGGGGTCCAATAGCCCCTCCAAGGACACGCCCCCAATGACTTCCTCCCACAAGGCCCCACCTCTTAAAGGTCCCACCATTCCCCAATAGAGCTATAGACCAGAAACTAAGCCTTTAACATGTGGACCTCGGAGAGGTGTTCAATATATAAGCCTTGCAGGTTTCCTCCACATTCTCTCTCTCTCTCTCTCTCTGTATCTGTTTGCAGATGTGAGAGGTCAACCTTAGGTATCATTTTCCCAGACTGTCTACTTTTTTTCCAGGCAGGGTCTCTCACAAGGATCCAGGGCTCTCCCTGTAGATGATACTGGCTGGGCAATGATCCCTAGAGATCCGCCCGCCTCTGCCTCCCTAGCGCTGGGATTGCAAGCTCAAGGGTTTTTACACATACGCTAGGGATCAAGCTCAGGTGCTCAAGCTTGTGTTGTTTTTAACTGTACCCACTGAGGCGTCTCCCCAGCCTCCCAAGTGGTCACCGACAGCTAGATTCACCTTCCCTTCCTACCTCCAAGCAGCTGAACTGAAGCCTCTTCCCTCATAGCTGCCTACGTGTATCTTGGGAGCCACAGCTTCCTCGGGAGTCGTGGCAATGCCAGTTCTCTCCTTAGCCTCTCAGCTGGCCAGGCACACAGCTTTGACCTGTAATGCCGAGGATTCTGGAACCCCTTTGGCCCTCAAAGTCTCACCAGGAGTCCGAGTCTGATGTAAAAACAAGGAGTCTTTATTCTGCAGAGTAAACCAGCAGGCACCAGGTGGAATGGCCGACTCTGAACAAAGGCTTGTTGGCCTCTTTATAGACAGTAGGGGGGGGAGGTTTAACATAGGTGAGGTAGCTTGGTTTCTAATTGGGGGACAGAAATGCAGTTTACAAATGTTTAGTTTTGATTGGCTCATGCTCAAGGGGCTAACTGTCCACATTCTTAAGCTATATCTGGTTAGCCATCAAGGTCAAGACATTTGGTTTATGGCCCCTACGCCACCTGGCCAGATAAGATAGGAGCCACTCCTGCCCTGTTTCTTTTCTCAGATTGGTTGCCCTCAGAGTGGGGGTCCTTTTTCAGGTTATCTAAGCCCCGTTTGGCAGGTATACCCTGGCTCCTGTTAGTCTGCCATTTGGTTCAGGGAAGGGACCTTTGCAGCTTTTCCCAGGAACCAGGGTGGGGGTGGGTCCCTTTTGAGTCCTAAGAGCCCACGGCTCTGCCATGGTGGAAGCCTTTTCCCTCAGAAAGACTCATCCGGGTCTAACAGACCACCTGGAGAACAAATCAGAGGACATTGTCCAACTTGCTCCTTTGGGGAAGCAGCTCCTTCTGCCAACATGGACACAGCAACGTCACAGAACACCAGACAGCAAGTGCAACCCGACGAGAGATCACCCACAAGTCTCTGCCGCTGGGCATGGTGGGACACACCTGTCATTCCAGCACTGGAAAGGTGGAGGCAGGAGGGGCAGGAGTTCAAGGTCATCCTTGGCTACATAGTGAGTTCACGGCCAGCCTGGGCTACTTTATTAAAGCAAGCAAGCAAGCAAGCAAGCAAGCAAACAACTAACCAAACCCCACTAAATATAAGATAAAACAAACTGCTTTCAGATATAGCAGAGCTGAGTATTGAAGGATGTAGACAGGGAGTTTATTTTTTAAGATGGAGTTTATGGGATTTGCCTAAAGGAGAAACAAGCAAACAATATTTATATGAAACAATGCCTGGAATGTGACCTGGGAGGGGGTGCAGGAGAAGCAAGTCTGGCTTCCATGATGTTGGGAAAACAATCTGTATAAACACGGGGTCAAGGCCACGTCTGGCTCCTGAGAGGACAGAGAAGACTGGTTGGTCTGACATGAACCCTGGAGACTTCTAGGCCCAGCTGTCCAGTGTAGAGGAACACTTGGAATTTTTACGTTAAGAAAAGCTTTCTGGTTTAATGGACTCGTCACTAGAGGTTCGAGTTCCCACCCCAGCTGTGGTGTAGTTATTTACGAGTTGGATTTGGAATGCTTGATGCAGGTGGCTATAATTTGGTTGGGTGCAGTCGCTCTGGCACCTGTAGCTTGTCTTTGGGATTCCGTGCTGCACGGGTTTATGGGAACTTTTGGCTTAGGGCATAAAAAGTCTGAAACCCCCAAGTGTCGGGGTGGGCGCTGGTTGGCGGTTCGTTGGTTGGGCTGCTGTTGTTAGTGTGAGAACAAAGGTTGAAGAGATTCAAGTTTAGGACAGCCTAAAAATAGCTGTGGAGATTTCTACCTTTCTCTCTTTCCGTATTAAGGCCGCTTGTAAAAGCAGTGAAGATTTCCATCTTTCCTTTCTCCTTCCCTAAATGGAGGGTAAGAGACTGTATCGGACTGCCATAGCCCAGTGTTGATCACACAGTATTTCACACCCTGGAAGTTTAACATACATGACGCCCTTCATCCCCACAGCTTCAGTGAGGAAGGCAGGCATCACACCCATTTCACAGATGAGTAAGATCACGTATCAGAACCAGAATTGTAACCCATATCATTTTGGCTCCACAGCTCGCTGTCTTCCCTGGCATAGAATCCTCAAACTTAGGGTATGTGAGGCCTGTGAGCTGGCTCAGTGGGTAAAGATACTTGCCTCCAAGCCTGAAGGCTTGAGCTCCAGCCCCGGGACCCTCATGGTTGTAAGAGAGACACAACTCCTTTGAGTTGTCTTCTGGCCTCCACGTGATGCTGCCGTCGCATGAACACACACACACACACACACACACACACACACTTCGTGTAGCAAAAACCAATTTAGCAAACAAACCAAGAGCACAGACTGGCTGCTGGCAACCACTAACCACTAACCCAATGTCTGTCTGGACATTTCACTTAAACGGAATCACACATGGTATGACCTGGTACATACGACTTATTTTTTTTTTTAAAGTTTTTATTTATTTTGTGTGTGTTTGTTGCTCAAGTTGGGTTTAGAGAACAACTTACAAGAGTCAGTTCTCTCCCCTCTCCGCGTGTGTCCCTGGGGTGAACTCGGGTCCTGGCGCTTGGCAGCCCACTGAGCCATCTGACTGGCCGGTGTGCTTGCTTCAGTTCATCCGCATCGCAGACCTCTGCCTTTCTGTTATCCCACACAGCGATGCACTGGCTTTTTCAGTGCCCACACGAGAGGTTCTTAGATTTCAAAATGAGTTCCATTCCCGAGGGGCCTGCGGAAGCAGACTGCCCTTCCCTGAAGTCCCACTGCCTTAGATGGAAAGGCCCGCTCCGCTGGCCAGGGAGGAAGGTGAGGTCATTAAGGGCTATTCAGAGGAGCTGGGACCAGGGATGGGAGTAAGGTTATATTTGAATATGTGGGAAGGCAGAAGAGAGGGCGAGAGGGGGTATTGAGGGTAGGGAAGTTGGCTGACCGAGTTGAGTCCCGGTGGTACTTTCCTAGCTGCCTGCCCTATTACCAACAGTGAAGCAAAACCTGATCGATCTCTCTGGCCTCGCTTGCTCTCAGTTGAATTTAAAAATGACTCAGGTTCGGAGGCCACAGATGACTAGGCTGTACTGGTTGGTCTCAGGCTGGCTTTACTCTGACGACCCACCTGTGCGGGTTATCTGACGGTAGTTACCTACGTTGCTATTTTAGGAACTTGAAAGTTGCCTTTGGCAACGTTTGGCCCCCACTGGTGTCCAGTGTGTTGCCCTTTTGAGGCAGAAAGCAAAAAGCTTTCCCCTTGGCTCAGGCTGACATTGCCGTGTGAGCTCAAGTACCCCAGGAGCCCGGAGGCTCGGTCCGAATGTGCAGAGCATGGCCTGCCTCTCTGGTCACCTCCCCCAAGCTAAGAATCATCCCACTTCCTTATCCCCGAGGTCTCCCCAAACTCCATGCTCTGGTAGATGGTCTCATTATGTAGCCCAGGCTGGCCACACTCAGCTACCTTGAGAAGTGGCACATGGCATGGCAGGCTGGGAATATTATTAGCCTGTCCCTTAGAAATGGAAGTACTGGAGGTGAGGAGACAGGCGTCCCCGAATGACCGTGTGGAGCCAAGACCCTCCCATCGCTTCACAACTGAAGCCCTGCAGATGTGGGGTTGTCTGCACAGTGGCTAGTGTCCTCCTGCCTCAGTGTCCCCGCCGGCCACACGGCTGTTCTGAGCATTCAATAGCTCCACATAGATGTGGATAATTGGGAAGACATTTCCCTCTCTGCTCCACATATCAATCCTGTTAAAGACAGTTCCCAAACATCTGTGGCTTTCCTGGCCTCCCGGCTGTGGCTCTGTCCCCCAGGGGTCTCGCTAGCCACTTCTTTAATAGTTTTCAGTCTGCAAGTTTACAGGAAGCCTTTTCACGTTCCCTGTAACAGGCTCATCCCAGGCGAGAGAACTCTCGGCTGCCAGGGTGATTCTCCACGCTGAGTCAGGGTGAGGAGGAGGGTGACTGAGGGAGCCTGTGAACTCCACCTCTAAGGCAGCAGCCGGGGTTTCTCTCTCTCACACACACAAAGCTATCGGATCAATGGCCTCTCTGCCTGGCAATCAAAGAACAAATCAACTGTAAAAAGTCCAGAGGTCACACCAGCCCGATATCATCCACTTCTCTGTATGTAAGCTCGCTCCTCGGGCTTCCCCGCCTGGTTCGGACCTTTCTTTTCTTTTGGTGCACAGACCCCTTGGAATATCTGATGGAAGCGACTGACCTGCCTTCCTAAAATGCAGATGTGGTGGGGTCTGGGCAAAAACTTCCAGGTGGCTAATGGATCCCTAATGGCGCTATGACCCGGATGTGAGATGGCGCACGTTTAAAATGGCTCAACAGGTTAGCCACACTCCTGATAACTGTAATACTGCTTTGATTGCCAGGAGGACAGCTTTCAAGAGTATACCTAAACGGAGAGAGGATTTCTAGAAGGGCATGTGAGGAATCAGGACCTCTAGTGTGCCCGCGAAATAAAAGAGGATTTTAGTGTTAGTGTTAGCCTTCAACACTGACTGTGTCCTGGGTACACACCACCTTTGTAATTAAACAGAGTTAATCAACATTGTTCAAGAACTATACAGAAGCCATTGATACTTCCAGGCCGGTTATGGGAAGGGAGGGGTCAGCAAACGAGGAAGCCAGACGCCTGCGCAGTGGGGAGCTGGGGGAATCACATCGGCAGGTTGGGGGCAGGCAAGCAAAGACTTGAGATCATGGATATTCCAGATGGTTGCTGTGGGGTCTTCTCTGTGGGCCCTTAAATTTCCGCGTGGGACAGGAACGTGCTGGGCGTATCTCATTAGCAACATCGCTGCCTGGAGGAGCTGGCCAGACCCATGCACGTGTGTCCATTCTAAAGACAAACACAGTCACCTGCAGAGGCAGGAGACTTTAGGAGGGTGCTTGCTCACTAGCCAGGGTGCTTCCTGTGTTCCAACCCCAGCTTCCTCAGCCTCTGAAAGGGGGACTGAATGCTGAAGGAACCACTGGGAATATTCACAAAGTCCTGTACACGAGGCCACCCTACCTAGTAGTAACCTGTACAGAACCCACCACAAACCGGAGAGATTTTTTTTTAAAAAGAAAACATTTTCTTTAGCCATAAAAATGACACTTTGCTTATTAAATACCAACTGGTAAATCTAGGCCAGCAGAAAAAAAAAAAAAAAACCCAAGCCTAATTATACAGGGATCCTTAATTATAGATGAGATCTGGGAGGGTCCCCAGACCTTTTTGTATACTGTTAAAACAAACACCTTTATTTCCCATAATAGGATCTTATTCTAACATGGTTTGAGACCTAATATTTATATTGGGATATTTTTAGTCCTTTTTTTCGGGGGGGGGGTACTTTGGACACTCTTGACAAACTCTCTATGGCTGAGCCATAACCCCAGTGCTTGGGGATCTAACTTTTCAACCTTTGATACCTAATGATTTACATACCCACTATGAGCCCTTCTAGATCTACCTTCACCCTCCCTCCCTCCCCCCTTCCCTCTCTGCCACCCTCCCTCCCTCCCTCCTTCCCTCTCTGCCTGCCTGCCTGCCTGCCTTCTTCCTTCTTCCTTCCTTCCTGATTTTTGAGACAGGGTCTCACGTATCTCAGGATGACCTTGAACTTCTGATCCTTGAGCCTCTACTTCCTAAGCACTGGGGTCACAGGCACGCTCTACCGCATTTGGTTTTATGTAGCAATGAGGATGGAAAGCGCATTCTACCAACGGAGCCATGTTCCAAGCACAGTCGTAGTTTTAAGACTTTCATCACATTTATTTATTTACTGCGTGTGCACACCCATGCACCCGAACTCGAGGGTGTGCAACTGGCATAATGTGTGCAGAGGAAAGAGAGACAACTCGCAGGAGTTGATACTCTCCTTCAGCCCCTGAGTCTCTGGGATCAAACTCAGGTCATCAGACTTGGCGGCAAGCGCCTTTACCCGCTGAGCCATCTTGCCTGTCCGTTAACTTACAGTTTTAAAACACTTTCCGTTTCTTATGTGGGAATAGTACAGTCCGTACCCATCGGGTAGAATGGTGTTCCACGTTCTCCCTTGTGTCCACTGGGCAGTAACAATCCATCCTTCTCTCCCTCCTGGGAGGGAGAGTTCAGCTTTTCGCCTCCGACCCAGAAAACTCTGAGTGTTTAGAAAACAGATCCCTCCAGACGTGTGCTTAGGACACTGCCCCAGCTTACCAACTGGTTTGTCAAAACGCTTTATTTTTAGAAACCTAATCTATCAACCACTCCCTGAGTAATTTTACCTTTTACCACCATGTTTAAAAGCCCCTTCCCAAAGGGGCTGCAGTAACCTGGCAGATACCCCCTTACTCACTGATCACAGTCATCATGGACAATCACGCCACCTGGGTAATCTACAGAGCCTGATCCCGTGCAGACAGGACACCTTCCCTCGAAGGACCTAGAAAGGTCCCATCTAATTTTAAGAAAACAGCAGACAAACTCAATTTGAGGGACAGCGATACTGAGTTGGCCAACACACTCCCAGGCTTCCAAGGTCAGGGAATTCAAGGAAGGTCTGAAGACTCTCAAGGACCAGAAGAGACTTAAGACACTTGTATATGTGACAACCGCATACACTGTGCTGTTTTAGATTGGATGCCAGAGCAGAAAAATGGCACTGGGAAGACCGGAGCCATCCAAATAAATCCCACAGCTTTAGTGGCAATAATGTCCATGGTTTATATTTGGTCAGTGCTGCAGCCTGAATGTTGGGAAGTTTATTTTTAGTTATGTTTGAAATTGTTTTATGCACTGTTTGGGTGAGGAGCTGTCTAGGGTGTTTTGTATTGTTTGCAGATGTTGGATTTCTGTGTGTGTGTGTGGGGGGGGGTGTTTAATTGCTAATGATCTGCACGTGCTATCAGTAGAATACCTGACAGTTCTGAAAGAATAAAAACACCTGAGCTCAGACGCTCAAGATTCCACTGTTGATCAAGTATGGTGTTGGCCAAGACAGTGGTTCCCTAGTCTGAAGTCTGGCAGGGTTTGCAGTTATGAAATATGCCTCTGTGACTTCCCTGGTGACCACCCCCCCCTCCAAGTAGACATACCACTACACTGTATCCATGGGAACTGCATCCTAGGGTTCAACCAACTGCATATCTCTGGGTCTGTGTTGGTTGTGTAAATGATTTTTTTCCTTGTCATTTGTTATTCCCTAAACAATACAGTTTAAGATTTCTACAGTGTTTACATTGTGGTTGGTATTAGAAATAATCCAGAGAGTTGGCCATGGGACACAAGCCTAACAACTCAGCAGGAGCACAAGTTCCAGACCAGCCTGGCTATATAAAAAGCCCCTGCTTCTTTACCTTTTGCTGCGATAAGCTAATGAGAGCAACGGAAAGGAGAAGGAGTTGATTCTGACCAACAGTTCCAGGACACAGTCCATCATAGCTGGGGAAGCCAAGGAAGTGGAAGTGGCTGATCATCATATCCACAGTCAAGCAGAGACAGAAGAGTGCATGCCATTACTCAGCTCCCTTCCTCCATTGAGAGAGGGAAGGGGGATAGAAAGAGGGGGGAGGAGAGAAAGGGAGAAAGATTTTGGACAATCTGGGCAGAACAGTGGAGAAAACAGGAAGTGAAAAGCCATCAGACTTTCTGACCAGGGGTGAACAGGAAGAAGGAAGTAGAAAGTGGCTCCTTGGGACCGAGGCCTGGGGTTGAGGTGGTTGGGAGGATGGAGGACAGAGAGTCTTTGAAGAGGCCAGTTCTGAGAGCTGGCGACAGCTGCCTGGGCATCTGCAGGCAGCTGGAAAGCAGCAGAGATGTTAGTTCAGCTCTGTATGTGGCTCTTGCTTACTAATTTGATCTGTTTGCTTCCTCCCTGCTTTCTAGTAAGGTGTAAGCCCCAAGAGCTGCCTCTCCTGTGCTCCCTGCACCCCAAAGCCAAGAGTCTCACCTGACTTGGAGGAAAACTCAATTGAGTTCAGAGCCATGTTTCCAAAATGATTCCGCCCCTCAATTATTTTATTGCGATAAAATTCTACCGGGCAATCCCATTTGTTCTTTATGATATAAACTTTATTATCCTACCAAGTGTGTGTGTGTGTGTGTGTGTGTGTGTGTATTACTGAGAGGGGGTACACGCTTGCCACAGCGCACCTGTGGAGGTCAGATGACAACACTGTGGAATGAATTCTCTCCTTCCATCTTTGCATGGGTTCTGGGGACCGAACTCGGATCGTCAGGATTGCGAGGTAACCGCGTGACCTGCTAAACCCGTTCAACAGCCTCATCACCGAGTTTTAAGCGTGCAGCTTGGTAGCATTAGGACACTCCCAGGCCAACCATCACCCACAGCACACCCATGCACCCAGCTCTTCTCTTTGTGAAACAGAACCCCTCCCCAGCACGCGGTAGCTCACTGTGCCCCTCACTTCCTCCCTGAAAACCAGCAATCCATCTCTGCCTTTTCTGTCCTTCACTAGTCAAGGGATTTGAACCCAGGTCCTCAAGCTCTACCCACTGAGCAGCCCCCCTCTCTCCCCATCACTTTTCAGAGGCTTGCTTCAGCATAAAGTCCTCAGGTAGCATGTGCCAGAGGTCCTTCCCTTTGAAGGCTGAAGGATACTCCATCCCGTGTATGGGCCACGTTCTGTCTGTTTAATCCATCAGCCACGTTCTAGCTCTCACAAACACCCAGCCTTGAGCACAGCACACAAATGTCTCTCTTCCCGAGTCCGATTCTTTTGAGTGTATACCCAGGAGCGGAGCTGCTGGATCACACTGCAGTCCTATTTTAATATTTTGAGGAACTGTCACCACTAAAATAACTTCTAGGAGGAAATTTTAGGTTTTTCCCACCCCACCCTCACAGCTCTGAGGGCCCCTGTGGACTTAACTCTCCTACCCCAGGGACTTCGCACGGGTTGCTACATCCACCAGAGTGCTTGCTGCTCCCTGAGCTCTGTTCCCTTTCTCGGTTCAGCTCCAGTCTCCACTTCTCTAAAAGTCCTTTCTCTTAGGCTGGGGAGTGTAGCCCAGTAGGTAGTGTACTTGTCTAGTGAAGTTTTGGGGTCTGGTCCCAGCCTTGCATTGAGCAGGTGTGCTGGTGCAGATTTCTAATCCCAGCGTTCTGAGGCTGGGGTAAGGAGTTCAAGGTCATCCTCAGATACATGGTTCTGGCTAGCCTGTGCAATGTGAGATGCTATCTCTAAAATAAAATAAAACTCTTCCCTGAACTGAGTCTGAGATAGCCCCCCCTCCTTCCTGGACCTGGGACCTCTGATGATATTCTAAGCGCATGGTACACTTCCCGCTGTCTCCCTCAGGACCATAGGCTGGATACCCGGGGCAGAGGCTGCCTCCCTGCTGATAGCAGTATCTAAGACTGTAACCGTGCATTTGTTTATCCATTTGCTTATGCAAATATTTTTGCATTTGCCTAGGTGTGGAGCCCAGGACATAACCATTTGCACTGCGGATCCTTCGAAAACAAGAGTTGTCCAGAGACAGTTCCAACCCATCATTACCAACCCCAACCTGCAGTTCATGGTGCTACCCGACCTGAGGTCTCCATGGATTGCTTTCCTAGGAGGAAGTTGAGAGCAAGAAGGCCAGTCAGTTCACAGCCTTGACCTGATGGGAAGAGGAAACTGTGGCCAAAATGTATGGTTCCACTAAGAGTAACTGGGCCTATAGCTTAGTGGCTCAGCATATGTGAGGCCTGGGGTTTAGTCTCAGCACCCACCTATCCCAAGTCTCACACAGAGAACACTCCGGAACCTTCTGGAGTCTTCCATACAGGAGACTGTGATCTCAAGGCACTGGCTCACCATGGTGAGCTTGGGTTCTGGTTCCCACAGCATCTCTTGGGTGAAGTTAGGGTAGTCCTGGTCCTCTTAGGCCAGGAAGGCAGTCTTGGGGAGCAGTCTGTCATCTATAAAGCTCTACATAGGCAGAGAGAGAGAGAGAGAGACAGACAGACAGACACAGAGAGAGACAGAGAGATGGAGACACACGGAGAGAAATTGACAGAAAGAAAGAGAGAAGGGGGTGGCATGTAGTTCACTGGAGGAGTGCTTGTCCAGAATGCACAAAGCTCTGAGTTCGAGCCCCAGCACCGGCTAAACTGGGTGTAAAGAGTATGTCTGCGGTAGAGGCAGGTTGATCTTGAATTCAAGGCTAGCCTGGGATATATGAGACCTTGGAGAGAGATGGGGGGGGGGGGGGAGGGAAAGGAAAGGAAGGGAAGAGAAGAGAAGTAGGAAACAGTGTTATTATGTGTTCTTATGCCTGGGTACAAGCCGCTATTGAACAAAGTAACATGTGCTTTTAAAAAAGATGTTTTAATTTGTACGTGAGCATTTGCCTGGATGTGCACGTGCCCTCTGTGTGCAGGTACCCAAGGAGGCCGGAAGAGGACATCAGATCCTCTGGAACTGGAGCTGCAGGCCATTGGGAGCTGCCGTGTAGTTTAGGGGAACGGAACCCAGGTCCTCTGCCAGAGCAGCCAGTGATCTTCACCATTAAACCACCTCTCCTGGCCCGGCATGGTGATGATTTAAGAAGGGCTGCTGCCAGACAGCGACGGGCTTTCCTAAGCACTGTTCCTACTGCCCGCACGCACACAGTGTGGCCTCCAGCCTGAGCAGTCTGTGCGGCGGCTGAGGGTCGAGGCCAGCTCCTTCTTCACACTGACTGCCCTGTCAGACTCCCCTTGGAAACACTCATCAGAGTGAGGAGGCTGCGTAAGGAGCCGCTTTCCACTTTGTGATACGTTTTACTTTTGAGCTCTCTGGATTCTTTAAAAGGGACCTTTCCCACCAGGGTATATCTGGAGCATGTGCGAGCAGTTTCTCCTTCCTGCTGGCCCCGCCTCCCGCCCCTCAGCTCTGTCCTAGCAAGCCCCTGAACCGCTTCTGGGAAACATCCAAGGGATCCCGAGTTCCCGGGATCACAGCATAAAAACCCAGAGTCCCCCCCCCCCCCCCCAAGCAGGACGTCTGCCCAAAGCTCTCACTGCAGAGACAAACGGGGGCTGTTTGACTCACTACACCCAGTACAGACTTCCCATGAGCCCTGAGGTGGCTCAGCAGGTAAAGGTAGGCACCCTAAGCCACGCCTGATGGCTTGTGTTTGATAAGACCCACATGGCAGGAGAGAACCAGCTCCTGCGAGTTGTCCTCTGACCTGGTCAGCCGTATCTTGGCACAAGTGTACCCCAAAACTCTCTCTCTCTCTCTCACACACACACACAGACACACACATTTACAAACATAAAAATAAGTAAATAAACATATTTTAAAACTTGACAAAAATATGTTGGGTGTGGTGGCACACGCCTCTAATCCTAGGGCTGGGGAGGCAGAGGCAGGAGGATTTCTGTAAATTCAAGGCCAGCCTGGTTTATGTAGAGTTCCAGGCAAGCCAGGGGTACATGGTGAGAACATGTCTCAAAATATCAAAATAATAATAATAATAATATTTAGTTGAAATACTTTCCGTAGGCCAGTGAAATGACTCAGAAGGTAAAGGCGCTTGCTGCCAAGCTCAGTGACCCAAGTTTGATCCTTGGAATCCCCATGGTGGAAGGAGAGAGCCAACTCCTGTAAGTTGTTCCTTGACCTTATTCCTTCAAGGCAAGGTCTCTCCCTGAACCCTGGGCTCTCATTCTCTCAGCTAGCCTGGAAGCCCGTGAGCTCCAGAGATCTTCCAGTTCTGTCCTCTACAGAGCTGGGGTCCCAGTCGGTGGAGAGATGCCACGCCTGTAATGTGGATGCTGGGATCGGAACTCCATGATCCTACAGCAGATGCTTTTAGCTACTGAGACATCTCTCCAGCCTCCACTTTGGCCACCTCCTCCCAAGAAGAGCTGAAATGAACAAGGCCAAATCGGTAGGTCTCAGTTCCTTGGGATTTACTTTTGACACCCCGCAATGCCAAGGGACCAGGGGTGGTAGCACCGGTTGGGTTAAAATAAACACAACCAAAATCAGACTTTTTCTCTGTGGTATGTTGGGCTCCCACTGGTCCCATCCAGATAGAAACTAGTTTCCTTTTTCTAAGTACCTCTTGAGAATAGGACATTACACAATCTTCTCCTTAACACGCACAGTGATACAGAAGCATGGACCCCGAACTCCGTGCACCTCACATTGTGTTAGAGGACTGGGGTCAAGTGTCAAGAACTGACACTAAAAGCCAGAATCCTGAATTCCTGATGGCCGTCAGGTATTAGGAAAGTGAATCTGGCATGCCAGGACCTGGGGGTGGGGGTGGGGAGGAACGCCTCCCTTTGGAGTGCAACACCTCAGAATACAAAACTGTAACACAGCAGATGGTGGTGCACATCTCTGATCCCAGCACTCGGGAGGCAGAGGCAGGCGGATCTCTGTGAGTTCGAGGCCAGCCTGATCTACAGAGTGAGTTCCAGGACAGCCAGGGCTACAACAGAGAGATCTGTCTTAAAAAACCAAACCAAAACAGCAACAACAACAAAACAACAAAAAACACAGCAGAGCAAAATCTGTGTGCTAGCGGTCTAGAGGAGCGGCGGGTTTCCTTAGTCTGCAGGTTGAAAGACGCCTGCGAGGCTCAATGGGTAACGAGGCTCAATGGGTAACGTGTGTCACCAGCAGCTCCCTCTAGGGTTATGATGAGCAGACAAGACCCGAAAAGGTCAAACCCACCCTCATGTCTTTCAGGCCCCCAACCCTTACAGCCTTCTCAATACCGTGAAAGTGCGCAGCCTTCAGGGGAGGGAGGTCACCCTGCTTCTGCTTTCACCTTCGACTCTCCCCCCACAAGAATCGTTCTCAAGGTCTGAGGATGGGGCTCAGTTGGTAAAGTGCTAGCCCCAGCACACCCCGAGGCCCGGCAGCCCCAGCACCACGCAAACCGGGCATGGTGTTGGATGTTTGTGATCTAGCACTCAGGTGGTGAGGCAGGAGGATCACAAGTCAAAGCCAAGATAGAAGGAGACCGCTGACTCCCAAAGGTTGTCCTCTGACCTCTACGTGCCACGGCATGCACACACATGCACATACACACTAACAGTAAACAAAACAAAATAAAAATAAACCATCCTAGGCAGAACTGGGAAAGTCAAGATCTGGTCCTGGCTCTGATCTTAGGAGTGTCTTTTCCCTTCCTTGGGCCTCGGTTTCCCCATTTGTAAGATTAGAGGATTGGACTTCGGAAGCTAAGGCCCCTAATGGTTCCGATATCCTAGGTCCAAGAGTGACCAGCATGCAAATGTGAGGACCGTGGAGCCTGTAAATCTAGGCCAAGGGAGGCGGGAGCCCAAACAGAGCGAACAGCTGAGCAGCATCGGGCAGCACAGCACACCAGGCCACCCAGCCCATTCTGAGACAGGACCTGATTGAGAGAGGGGTGTGAGGAGTCACCCAAGGTGTGGTGGCTGGGACAGCTTAGCATAGACCCCCACCTGTCAGAACTCTGGCCCCTGTTTGGGCCATCTGGAAGTGGTCAAGGCAGCCTGGCCTGTGGCATGGAAGGAAACCAAATAAGAACTCCCAGGAGAGGAGGCCTGGCGCCAAGGGCTGGAAAAAAAAAAGACACTGCCAGGCTAGGCTAGGCTGCGCCACCTGTCCAGACTAGGGAGGAGCAGAACTCATGGACCTTTCTGATAGACCCAGAGGCTAAGAAATCATCCGACCTGATCCCCATGTGACCAACCTCCCACGGGGAGAGAGGGGGGCACACGAAGGACCCCAGAAGGAAGTCTGCGCATCAGTGTGTCTCTGACTGCTGAGCATGTCTCTGGCCCTTCGGAGTTACACGGGTCACGTGAAAGTGGTGGGTGGACAGTTGGAAGCCTCACCCCCCAACTTCCCTAACCCCCAACCCTGCCCCACACCCACCCTGGCCACACTGCAGGATCCTCCTGCCACCTCCAGGCAGTGAGAGACTTGAGACACAGAGGAGGGCGTTCCTGAGGCTAAGTGCAGGACGTACTCCCCAGAGAGCCGTTGGGCTGACGGTAAAAGTGAAAGGAAACAGTATCCAGACACAGATCCCTCACACCCCATTGGGAAGCATCTGGAACTTTCCCGGAGCCTCGCTCAGACTCCCTAGAATCCTGCTCTGGAAATCTCTTTTTTGATCTGTAACTGCAATGAGAGAAGCCTAGCACCTAACCCTTCTCACTCCTTTAGCTCAAGTGATGGGAGAGGCGGGCAGCCAGCCTCGGAACAGGGAAGGGCAAAGACACAGAAGCAGGACTGTAAAAATCTGGAGCCCCCTGCCCCATAGGGCAAACCACCCATAGAGAGCATCAGCGGGATACCTCTTCTGTCCCCAGTGTAGACAGAGAAAGCCCTGAGCCTGTGACATCCGGAACCAAGCAACAGCTGCAGGGTTCAGGGCCCCATCAACATCCTGGAAGTTTAGGATGGGCTCTCTAGTAGGTAGGGCAGCCATTAGGACCTCCCACAGAGTCCAGGAACCTTGCCCTTGATCATCAACCACGTGTGAAGGTCACAAGTTAACCCTTGCCTTCTGCATGGTCTCCTACCCAGGGCCCCTCTGTGTTCCTGTTGCCTAGCCCATAGCCAGTTTTCCTGCCCCTCGCTGTCTTTTTGAATTAAGTCTGAGAAAGTCTGGTTGTTGCTATTGTGACTTGTTCGGTGTTAGAGATAGAACCCAGGGCCTCACATGACAAGCAAATGATCTTACCACAGAGACCCGCCCCCCCCCATGCCACAATTATCTTAACCTTGTGATCAAATGACTCCCCCGCCTTAAGGCCTAGAATGGAATGTGTGTCTACACTGTCCACCTTAGGCGACTCCCGGCCTACAGAAAGTTCTCTGTCCACCTCTGCCCACCTCTGTGGGCTGCAACACAACCCCTGCCTGCCTAGTCTGTCTCATCATGGACACCCAGGCCTTTGACTTCCCCCCAACCCTCCCACAAGCCACCTTCACTATCTGAATGGCACCCTACCCAGCACATCCACACCACCCACACCCCTATAGACCTCCATGTTACCCCTTCTGCTATCTCATCAGTCCTGGAACCTTCTTCTCCCGTCCCCCCAGAGATGCCGATGGTCTGACGATTACACCACTTTTTTTTTTCTCCCCAAACCTCCTAATATAACAACTATAACAACGCCTCATTGCAGAAATCCATCTTGCAGGAGGAGACGGGCTCAGAGGGGCCAGGTGACTGTCTGCCAACCCCCTGCCCCCCACAATCAACAGGAGTACAGTAGATGCAACACCAGCTACCCTCTGGGACCCTTGGCAACTCTACCACCGACTTCCTTGATTTCCTGATTGGACAGGCCTGGCCTTGGGTGATATGCAAGCGACCAACAGATTCGCCACCAGCCTCTCTTTCTCTCTAGTCATCCCTTCTTTCCTTTCCGTGTCTGGGTTGCGGGAACCTTTGATCAGTTCTGAGGGAGATATTTGGAAGGGAGGCACTCCCCCCAGAGACCCTTGAGTGACAGGTCTCAGTTGGGAAAGCTACTGGATCCTTCTTGTAAGAGATCAATTTTCAAGTTAGCCTTTAAAACAAAGGAGGCCCTGGTGGGGACAGGTGCCGGTTCTGAACAGGCCAGCCTGCATGGCCTTGTCTACCTGAGGGACTGCCTTCACTCTGCTCCTGACTCCCTAAGTTCCCAGACTGGCCAAGGACTTGGCTCAGCGCCACGGGCTTCATCAAAGGAGCAAACCACCACCTTTCGGGTCCCTCATCGCAGCTTCCAGGACAGGGCCCCTTCTCCTCACCGGTGGCTGAGGAATAATTCTCAAAGTGGCCAATGTCGTAATCGGACTTGGCGTTTGTTTCCTCCTCAAACACACCCCCAACACGCCAAACACGTACAAGCTTTCTATCTGATGGGTACCGTGCTGACCCCTGCACCCTGGAACTTACCTACAGAGTCCCTGGTCTGCTGGGCAGGAATGCCTAACCTCAGCCTAGGGCTCTGCCATTCCTATTTTACAAGTGAAGAAACCAAGAATCCTGGAGGACCCCTGGCTCTCCACCCCTCGATTGCTTCTGCAAGCAGGAATCTTAATCCGGAAACAGAGAGCTACAAGAATAGACGGTGTCCGCCACCCACATGCAAGGACAGGGGCGATCTATCCAAAGTTCTTTCCTCTCAAAAGCACCAGGCCCAGGCAGATGGCACCTGTCCCCGCCAACAGGGGGCCCCCGAGGCCGAAGCCGGGAGCCATGCGGGGAAGCGGGAGTACCCCGCTCTGGCCGGGTGCGACTGCGTAGGGTACGAAGGCCCAGAGTTCCCTGGGGTACAGGTCCCGCATGATGCTCCGGGGCTCACAGACACCCGACCCGAGACCCACGGGACATCTCCCAGCGCAAGAGCACAGACTCACCTCGGCAGCAGCTGGTCCCGCTGGTCTCTGTCCGGCGGCCTGGGGCTGGGGGCTCCGCGACACCCCCACCCCAGGCAATCACGGGCCGCGGAGACGGATCCGGGGAGCGCGGCGTGGAGAGGGCGCGCAGCCAGGGAACCGCAGTGGGGATCAGCCAGCGCGGCCCAAAGCGCTGAGAGCCTGAGGGAGGGACAGAGGGCGCCCGCGGGAGGCACCGCCCACCTGCCCACCCTGCGCCCTGCGCCACCGGGCGGGGACCGGGACCCCGGGGCGGAGCAGGCTGGAGGGCCTGGCACTGAGCAACGCAGTGCAGGGTCCCCGACTTTGCACTTTACGGCCGGGGGATGGCTGTCTAGGGGGACACTTGCCGGGTAATGGGAGCTGGAGTCCCTCCTCGGCGACCTCACCTGGCGATAAACTCACCGGCCAGTGCGCGCAAGCCGCCGCCTCCTCCCCACCCGCGGTTCCCGGCTGCCCAGCCCAGGGATGGGCGGAGGAGGAAAGGAGGAAGGAAGCGAGGTTTTCCCAGCCTCTCAGCTCACGCCCTCAGCCCGCTCCCCACCCCCGGGTCTCCTGGACGCCCTCCAGATCGCCAGTTCGAGCTCCCGCCCGGGTTGAGCGCGCGGCCCTAGAGTGTCCCCATAAGGGGCGCGCTCCCAGTTTGAAAACTTTCCAGCGAATCACAGGCCGGCTTCTCCCTCCGCCTGGAGTCGGGGAGGGTGTCCCGAACTGAGCGGCGTCTCACCTGCCTGGAAGTTTACCTAGGAACCCTACGACTCTTGGCACGGATCTGCCTCCCCTGCCAGCTCTGAATTTTGACATGAGTCAGGCCAGGGTTCCCTTCGTGCGTGCGCACCCAACTCTGAAGTTCAAGGCCTGAGAAGGACTTGGGCAGCACGGTGGCAGAGAAACCGGCTTGAGACAAAAGGCGCCTCCTTCTGGGGATGACCGCTTTGAGGTCAGAGCTTAGCTGCAGCCAAGTTTACTTGGAATTCCTAGGTACTCCGGGTCTGCAAGCTCACCGTGGTGTATACTTCCAGAATCCAATAGCAGACTGTACACTGCTATTTCTAACTTTCAGTAACAGCTAGCAAATAGCAAGAGACTAATTTGGGGATGACTTGTGATTTGGAGGTGCAAAAGGTATTTTTGGAAAATAGAGGCTTGGAGAGTAAAGGTAACTGTTTACATCTCACATCCCGATCCGGAATGAGTTCCCACCCACTTCCCTGAACATTCTTCCTCAGTCCCACTCAGACCTGCACATGGTTGTTGGTTGTATCCAAAGCCCAGGCCTCTAGGTTGCATTTTACCCTGACAGACTCAGGCAGGTCATTCAGTCCTAGAGCTGGAAGCAAGGAATCCTGGTACTTTTCCATGTCCGGATCCAGCCCCGCCCTTCTCTGCATCTCATCCAGCTGGGCGGGTCTGCCTATCTCAGAAAACCATCTTCCAAGTGGGGGGAGGCTAAGAACTTCATAGTCAAAGCTAAGCAACCGGCAAAGTCAAGAGAGCAGCAAAGGAAGCGTGCTCTGCTCCTGGCCTCTCCTCTGTCTCCGTGTAGTTATTTCGCCTGCATCTTTACACTCAGGAGCTGCCTGCCAGCTTACCCCACTGTGTCAGTTCACCAGGGTGGAGACGTGTGTCCTTAGGGGGAAAGATCCGAAGAAATGAATCCCAAACAACGACTTTCTATTACCTGTTGTGCTGTCTGGTTTTATGTCAACTTGACACAAGCTACAGTCATCTGAGAGGAGAGACCCTCAATTGAGGAACTGTCTCCATAAGAAGATCGGGCTATAGGCAAGCCTGAGAACATTTGCTTAATTAGTGATCAATAGGAGAGAGAGCCCAGCCCTTTGTGGGTGGTGGCCATCCCTGAGCTGGTGGTGGTCCTGGGTACTATAAAAAGCATGCTGGGCAAGCCATGAGGAACAAGTCAGTAAGCAGCACCCCTCCATGGCTTCTGTACCAGCTCCTGCCTCCAGGTTCCTTCCATGTTTGAGTTCTTGTCCTGACTTCCTTCAATGATGAACACCGTTGCAGAAGCTTAACCCTAACCTCCCCCCTTCCCCAGCTTGCTCTGGCTTTTCAGGGGAGGCCACTAGAACTGAGGTAAGTTACATACTAGGATCTGTTAGCACTGAGGGGGTGTCTTGATTTGAACTGAGCATCTCTGCAGGACCCTGGCTCTGAATAGCAATGCCAGGAATTTCCAAATTCTGGCAGAATAATGGCCACCCAAAGATATTCACCTCTCAATCTCCATTACCAGGTACTTTAGATGGCAGAAGAGACCGTAGGTGTGATCAGGCTGTGAGTCTCAAGATCAGGGTTCATCCAAAGTGGTCACAAGGGCTTTTATAAGGAAGGTAGGAGGGTCGTCCGTCACACTGGAGACCTGACAGGCAAGGTCGCCATCAGATAAAGCTTCTGAAAGGGGGCCTGTAGCCAAGGGATGTTAGCAGTCTGGAAACTGGAAAAGGTGGGAATAGATTATGTGAAAGGAAGTCCAGGAGGGTCTTCATATTTCTTGTGCTGACGCATTGATTTTAGTGTGGGAGAAGTGGGCACCTGACCTCCAGAATTGTAAGATGAAGCAACCCTGTTGCTCTAGGCCACGCGGCAGTTCCTGGCAGTTTGTTACCGTAGCCACCGGAAATGACTACGTCTAGCATGCTCAGCCGTATAGGCCAATGCTGATTTCACCCTCCCTTCTGCTGACTGTCCACCTTAAAGCTCTTTTCCCAAGAGGCACCAGGATATAGCCTGAATCATGGATTTAGAAAGAGGGTAAGATTTCATCACATTTGTCTTTATTTATTTTTTTTTTTATTTTTTGGTTTCTCTGCCGTTTGTGAACTGTGTGACCTTGGGGAAATAATGTCTTATCCTCTCTGGGCCTCGGATATCAAAACAATGAAACTGGCTGGGCACATGGGTGGGGGGCACACAGGCCTATGACCCCTAGGACTTGAGATGCTGAGGCAGGAGGATTGCACATTTGAGGCTACCTTGGACAACCTCCTTTTGTTACCGGGGAGTAACGAAACTTGGTCCTTATCCGTAGGAGCTGAGTATTTTACCATTAAACCGTATCTCCAGTCCTAGCTCAAATAACTTAACGAGACTTCCTCCAAAACAATAAACCGATTAAATTAATTAACTACTACTTAGAAGACAGGCTGAAGATGTAACTCCGTGGGTAGAGTGTTTGCCCTACCTCTGTCCCCAGCAGGGCATAAAACTCAGTGAGCTGTCACACTCCTGCAATCCCAGCACTAAGGATGAGAACTGCAAGGTCATCCTCAGATACGAGGCCAGCCTGGGCTACACGATCTCCTGTCTCGCGGTGACGATGACAGCGGTGGATGCGTGGCCCGTGTGCAGCCCTGGGTCCCATCCCCAGCACAGCGAGAACAAAAACAAGCCAAAAATAACGATGCTAACAATAGCCCCCTTGCAGGATCAATATGAGGATCAGACGCAGCAGAATGTGAGCCCTGGGTGAGTCCCCGGGTTGTCTGAGCTACAGTTGTTGGGGGTGCTGGCCTGCCCACTCCTGGCTCTTCGGGGTAGATCTGTGCGGCGAGCCCTTTCCTGATCTCTGGCTGAGTGGGCAGGGGTACTTAGAGATGAAAGTCTAGCTGGGCTTGGTGCCTGGTGCCTGGTGTAATCTCAGCATTTAGGAGCAGAGGCAGGAAGATCAGAAGTTCAAAATCACCCTCCATAGGTACCAAGTTTTGAGGATAGCTTTGTTAATCTTGTCTCAAAACACACACACACACACACACACACACACACACACACACACACACACACACAAAACCCACTTTTTTTTTCTGAGACAGGGTTTCTTTGTTGTAGCTTTGACTGTCCTGGAACTCACTCTGTAGACCAGGCTGGCCTTGAACTCACAGAGATCTGCCTGCCTCTGCCTCTTGATGCTGGGATTAAAGGTGTGTGCCACCACTGCCTAGCCTTTTTTTTTTTTTTTTTGTAAAAAGAATCTTACATTGTTACTGGTCAGCGATGAGACCCCTTTCTGATCATGAATAGGCGGAAAGAAAAATATCTCTTTAAAAAAAAATTGTGCTCATGGGCCAATGAGATGGACCAATGGGTAAACATCTGCGGGGCAAGCCTGACAATTTGAGTTCAATGCCCAGACCCAAGTGAAGGTAGGACGGAGCTAATCCCACAAAGTTGCCCTCTGACCTCCACGCGAGCACCATGGCATAGGTATGCCCCCATCGCACACGCATGATAACTGCTTCATGTGTTCGTGGGCTAGCAGAACGGTCCAGTGGGTAAAACACTTTCAATGTAAGCCTGGCTTCGACCTGAATTTGATCTTAGGGACCCACATGGTAGAAGGAGAGACAGGCTCCCAAAAGTTGCCCTCTGACCTCCACATGAGCGTGTGTGAGCATACACCCATAAACAAATGTCATTTAGAATTTTTAATATGTTCATAACTATCTAGAAGTTGGTCAGGAGCCGGCCGCTAGCCCCTTGCCTTCCGTTGCTGCCTGTGGCTTCTGCCATCTGTCACTATTTTTCCTCCCAGCTCCCTGTTTCTCCATCTGTCTTTTAAAAAACAGAAATCATTTTGTACTCAGGCTGACCTCGAACTCATGATCCTCCTGCCTCAGTCTCCTGAGTGTAGGTTCCCATTTACTCTTACCGGGGGCTCATCTCTACACCCAACAGCTGAGCTCAAACATCTTTCCCGCTAACTCTCCCACAGTCAGCAGTAAGTCACCTAGGTGTGCAACCTGGCCTCGGGCTGGATCGTCCCTATTGTTCACCGGGAAGTGACGTCTCTTGCGTGAGGGTTTCATGGGTGGCATACTGGTCCAACCACTCCGAAGGCTGAGTCAGCTTCTTGTAGCAGACAAACTGTGCTCACATGGCGCTGTGCAAAATCAGAGAATGGGGCCGTTTGTTTAAAGGAAACAGTTTTTTGCCTCATTTCTTGAAAAGAAAAGAAAAAACTAATTTCAGAAATATGTTTTCTGCCTACTCTCCCAATGTCACTGGGCCAGTGGGGACAAGCCAGACGGCTGGGTATGGAGATGGAGTTTGAGAGGGCATCCCATCATTTGGACAAGCTTCTCTTGTTCTGTTCTGTTGCTTTGAAATGAGGTCTTACTGTATAATCCTGGCTGGCCCGGAGCTAGCTATGTAGACCAGGCTGGCTTGCAATGTGTGGAGAGCCTCCCACTTCTGCCTCTGACTGCTGGGATTCCAGGAGTGCACCACCATGTCCAATGGGCATCGGTTCTTGAGACACCCCACCCCTCTGCCCCCTATCATACAGAACCAAGTTGAGGGTGTGTGGTGCAGATTTTAGCCCTGTTCCCACAGCTCTCAGCATCAAGTCTGGCCTCCCCAGCAAGGATGCGCTAGGCCTCTCCACCTGGTGCAATGCTCAGCCCTGAGACTCGGCACCTTAGATCACAAACCTGGCCATCTTCTCCTCAGGCTCCCTGTCTTCACTAGAGATATAGTTCTTGGAAGTTCCTTGGCATAGTTCATTGGCAGGGTTTCTTATGGTGACTGTGACTCTCAGGTCGCCCAGAGGTGGCCTGGAGGCTCTTCAGCAGGGTGGTGGTCCCAGCATCGGCTGCTAGTGTCAGGCTGTTGCAATGACACCTAGATTTGCTTTCTAGCTGCAGAGGGAGTGAGACTGTGGCCTGCCAGCCTCCAAGGCTTTGCAGGATTCTTGTGTTTTTCCTGACCTTCCTCTGGCTTAAGACGTAAGTTAGACCGAGGATGGGCTGCTTAGTTTTTGTCGACTTGACACCAGCTAGAGTCATCTGGAAAGGGAGACCCTCAATTTAGGGATCGCCTCCATCAGATTATCCTGTGGGTGTGTCTGTGGGGCATTTTCTTGATTAATGATCGATGTGGGAGAGCCTAGACCACTATGGGCGGTGCCATCTCCTAGGCCTGGGCGCTTTAAGAAAGCAAAGTGAGCAAGGCACGGAGAGCAAGCTAGTAAGCAGCACGCCTCCATGGCCTCTGCTTCGGTTCCTGCCGCCATGTCCTTTTTCTGTCTCTCTCCCTTTTATTTTGAGAAGGTATAATGGCTAGTCTTATTGTCAATCACCTAGAAGACATACTTCTGAGTGTGTTCCCCAAGGGCTTTTCCAAAGAGGTTTACCTGAGTGAGAAGACCTGCCCTGACTGTGGGTGGCACCAGCCGGTGGGCTAGAGATGTAGGTGGGTTGGTAGAGTGCCTGTCTGATGCACCGAGCTCTTGGGTCCATTCCCAGCCTCACCTATACTGGGCGTGTCTGGACATTGCTCTAATCCCAGCACTTGGTAAGTGGAGGCAGGAGGGCCAGGAGCTGGGTATCTGAGGGGGCAAAAGATGAACACCCCAAGAAGACATAGCCTTATTCTTAATTTCCAGCCAGTGGGTTTTTAAAGGAAGGAAACAAAGGCTGTTGATCATTCTGGAGCTCATGGTGCCCAGGCCTCTCTCATCATCATCCCTGCACTCTCTCATAATCGTCTCTGGGTGTCTTTGGAAGCCTGAGTCCGGTTAGTGGCCACCAGGATCAGGCCCAATGTCCTCCAGAACCACCTGGGCTGGAAGGTCACTTCAGAAGAAGCAATCTGAATAGTGTGCACTTGCTAATCTACTGATAACATATACATGCCAATTCCTTCCTTTGTCCCTGTTTGTAACACAGAAATTCTCCCCCCCCAACCCCATTCTGTGATTATAGGCTTGTGGCTGTCACCTTAGGCTCTCAAACCGCCTCAGAGTTCACCACATTCCTGACTGATTGATTTACTCTTTATTGCATGTGTATGTGTGTGCGTATACACATATTGGTAGTGTGTGCACGTGTGTGTGTGTGTGTGTGTGTGCGCGCGCGCTTGCTTGTGTATACATGTGACAGCTAGAGGTTCAGAAGTGTTTTAACTACAGAGATTAACTGCATTGGGTTGGAGACGCATTAGCTCGGTCTTGGAGATCATTGATTGACTGGACTGGCTGGCCAGCAAGCTCCCTCCCCAGCCCTGAGGTTACAGGTGTGCAAAAGGCATGCAGCAAGGCTTGTTACATGGGTTCTGGGTATCTGCAAGCAGTTTAACCATGGAGTTGTGTCCCTGTCCCTTATTTTGTCTTTTGAGATAGAGTTTCATGTATTCCATGTTGGTCTCAAACGCCCCACATACCCTTGAATGAATGGGACTCAAACCCAGAGCTCAGCCTCTTAAGCGCTCAAACAGCACACATAGGGGCAGCCTTGATTCCCAGCCACCTCTCTCGTGGCGTCCTCACCGGAAGAGACCCAAAGACTATTGGTCTAGCTTTTTCTTAAAGCCCGCCTCTGAAGGTGGCCGATTGGCTGGTGCTGTCTCAGTGGATTGGGTTCAGGCTGGCTGTGCCCCTGAAACTCGGTCCTGGGAGGCCAGCCAGCCAGTGCATCCCTTAGAGGATGGTAGGGGCCAGGAGGGGAGGGTGAAACTAGAGCTGAGTCACTGAGCTGGCAAATCGAGTTACTTCGGGCGGTCGCTGGCTGCTGTCAGCAGCTGGCCTAGCAAGCAGGATGAAGTCATTTTTTCAGAAAATCAGTTATCACTCAGAACCTTGAGGTCCGCCCTGGGGTTTGGCCACGGGCCTTGCTGTCACCCCGCCCTGCTAGCAGCCGGTGGCAAGGCAGTTAGGGGCTCTCTAACTTCTGGAATTCTTAGCACCTGGCCAGGAAAGCATCTTTCCCTCACTTGCTGGGCAGGAGCCCCAGCTAAGCCTGTCCCACCAGTCCTTTCTGCCACTGCTAGCTTTGCCTGAGCCTGCATAGTGGGAGCACTGGCCACCAACTCGCC
Organism: Cricetomys ansorgei; assembly: GCA_026225945.1. Taxonomy (NCBI): domain Eukaryota; kingdom Metazoa; phylum Chordata; class Mammalia; order Rodentia; family Nesomyidae; genus Cricetomys; species Cricetomys ansorgei. The sequence goes on from JAMJFZ010002251.1 coordinate 3,172,374, forward strand.
GAGAGCACTGAGAGTCAGTGCAGCTTAGGACAGAGACAGCCCAGCCTATAGGTTTTCCCCAGGAGTGCTGTAGGGTCCACAGGCCATCTGACGCTCTGCAGAGCAGGAGTTGAGGGGTGGGGTCGGGGTGGAGTGGTATTGAACTACCGGCTCTCTGGAGAAAGTTTTTGCTTTTTTGTTTTTCTCTTCGTAACTTAAAGTTTATTTTACTAATTGAGATTTAAAAACTAAAAAAAAATTTTTTCTTTCTTTTAGGGACTGAACCTATGGCCTCAATTATACTAGGCAAGTTCTGGACCATTGAACTTCATCCCTGGCCCTCTTTTTGGTGTTTCTGTTTATTTATTTAGAGGCAGGGTCTCATGTAGCCCAGATTGGCTTTGATCTCACTATGTAGCTGAGGATGGCTTTGAACTTCTGATCCTCTGCTTCTACCGCCCTAGTGTTAAGATTGCAGGTAAGACAATACACCCGTTTCTTGCCCTGCTGAGGATGGAAGCCAGGACTCCATGCAGGCTAGATAAGCACGCTAGCAGGTGAGCTACAGCACCTGCCCACCCCAACACACTGCTCACCGGGTCACCCCACGTGCCCTTGAGTTTATAATCCCCCCGCCTGGGTCCCTCAGATATCTGGGAATTACCCTCAGGCCAGCCTGGGATTGATATTTTCCTGCTGGAAGATTAATAATTTCTTTCACGTCTTTGCACAGATTTGCCGTTGCACAGATCCTGGGTGGCCAGCTTGAGTGTTTAGGGTTGTAGGTACAGGGGACAACTGCTTCCTTGCTACGCAGGTGCATGGTCCCACAAGCCCAGCTACCAGGGAGCTAAGCCTTTGTGGGGTGCAGACTAGGCTCAGACCCTTGGGAAAGTTGTTTAACCCTGTCTATAAGATGGGGTTGGTGACAGTCATGGTCAGGTAGATGTCTGAGGCGTGCAGACAGCAATGCTGGCTCATGACAAGTTGCTTCATAAACACAAGCTCTTATCGTGGACCTCAGAGGCCTGGGCCAGGGGGAGGTGGCAAGATGGACCCATGCTCAGCAGTGCCCGCAGCCAGTGTCAGAACGCCTGTGACTTAAAGGCCAAGGTCAGAGTCCTGGGCGTCAAATCTAGCTGTCTTGTCTCTGTAGACACTGGAGAACCACAGTGGGGCTCTGTGGGGTTTCACCCTGAAGGCTGCAAGGACTTCCTATCTTCTTGGAGGTGGAGGATGGAGGAAGGGGGTGTGGAGAGACCCCGGCACTCAGGAAGGGGTTGGAGGTGACCGGAACTAAAAGCAGCTGTGACCGGTGCTTCCCAGGACCCAGTTGCTGAGAAGGAGAAGCAGTAGCCAGATACGATGAGTTAATGACCCTGTGGGTGTTGCCCAATTCTGCGGAAATCCCCTGAGGCTGGTTGCTGCATCCCACGGTCTCCTTCGTTCCTCTGACTTACTTAAAAAGAAAACCAAAACCAAAGCAAACAAATAAACAAAACATGTGTTTATTTAGCGGGAGAAGGGTGCCAACTCCTTCCACACCAGATGTGCTCTTGATGTTGAATTCAGGTCACAGCTTTGGTGACAAGTGTCTTTACCTGCTGAACTGTCTCACCAGCCTCCCTTGATGACCCCTCTGCCACCTCCCCGCCTTGGGACCTTCGGTTAGAATGGGGTGGGGGTTGGGCTTCTGGTTCCCTGGTTGACCCTGAAGCCCTAGTTCTACTAAGGATGCATATCTTGCCTTCGGTGGTGGGGGAAACAAAAGACGTTTCTCCACCAAGAGCCACCCTTTTGGGCTGCTGAGAGAGGCAAGAATTTCAAGGGGTTCAGCCCTGGTGGACTTTGCTGGACTGGAGTTCTAGAGGGTGCTAGGGGGCGGGGATGGGGGATGTGCTGTACATCCTGAGTTGAACTCCGCACATCCGTACTGGTAAGGGACGTGTCCTGCCATCTAGTGGTTCGTGTTGGGATTGAAAGCTGTCATGACCTCAGGGGAGGTCACCCCAGGGCAGTTGCGAGGGTGTGCATGTGTGTGTGCAGGGGTGTGTGGAGATCCTTGCTTGGTAGGAGTTGAGGAAGGGGTGAGAATCACTTTCTTTGGGTTCAGACTCAAAAGATGATGGATGACTGACTCTTCAGTCAAGCGTCTGAAATCCAACCTGAGTTGGATCTATTATGGACTGGACCATATCCCTTCATAATCTAGATGTTGGTATCTGTTGAAGTCCTCAAAATAGCTCAAGTAAACGCTGGAGTAACTCATGGCCAAATTAAATTTAAAGCAGTTTATTTCCCATGGGTTACATACTGACATGCCAGGGCTGTCCAGTTAAAAAAAACATGGCAGCCCCAAATGTGGGTGCACTGGGGTTTTTAAGTGAAGCAGCAGTCACTAGGGGGATTTCTCCCATTGGTCAGGACCTGAGCACAGGTCCTTTCTGGATTGGCTCGTTACATCTGGCAGGGAGGTAAGGGGTTCAAAGGAAAGTGGGGCACATGAGAGATGTGCAGAAAGCTCTAATTGGCCAGCAATTGGCTTCAGGCTTTCCGAGAATTACCAGGGACTCTGAAGAGCCGAGGTCAGGGTCCGCCCATCACGAGGGGGTGCTCTGGTGGTCCTCTCAGTATCCTAATCCCAGTACCTACGACTATGACAGGATTTGGAGGTTACGTGGAAATGAGGTCCTTAAGTATGATACTGTCTAGTGCAATATGACCTGTGTGCCTATAAACAGATGGTATTATTTTACATATAGAGGGACACCTGTGAAGAACACATGACGAGCTACTGACCAAAGAGAGAGGCCTCAGAAGGAGCCAGCCCTGGCCTGTGGGTGGAGCTTGTCCCCTGATAGTTCCATGAAAGTGCTCAGAGGGTTGCCGTGGCTTAGGCTGGCTAGGGTTTCCAATCCGCCAGGGGTCAGTGCATGCTGGTTTTTGCAGCACTCAAGAGGTGTGAAACTAAGGAACAATTCCTCCCTCAGTTTCCACAGACCCGAGTTGGGGTGGAGATAAGGGGTGGGGGTAGGGGGTGAGTGTCTGGCACCCGCTGTGCTTACTCAGCCACCAGGATGAGGCCTTAACAGAAACAGCTACTCAGGTTAGCCTGCAGGCATCCTCCCAAGTGCTTCGAACTCTCTCCAAAGGCTTACACCTGTCAGGACTACTTGCTGCTCAGATAGAACGTGATAGCGCATCGTTTAGGGAGCGGGGACAAGAGAATGGCCTACATGTTTGTTCCGAATGCAGTTGTTTAGAGGAACACTTGGGAAAAGTTTTTGTGATTTTGGTTTCTTTAAAAAAACGCCAAATGGAGTTTGGATTAGGTTTGCATTCCCACCCCAGCTGTGGTGTAGTTGTTTACGAGTTGGGTTTGGAATGCTTGGTGCAGGTGGCTATAATTAGGTTAGGTGCAGTCGTTCTGGCACCTGTAGCTTGTTTTTGGGGATTGGGTGCCGCATGGGTTGATGGGAACTTTTGGCTTAGGGCGTAAAGGTCTGAAGCCTGAGAATCTGGGTGGGCATTGGTTGCTGTCGTTAGTGTGATAATTCCTAAAATAACAAAGGTTGGAGGGATTGAGTTTATAGACCGTGAGCTGAGACGCTAGTCTGACTCACTGTTAGTCCTCTTCAAGCTTAGGACAACCTAAAAGAGGCTGTGACGATTTCTACCTTTCTCTCTTTGTATATCAAGGTCTCTTGCAAAAGTGGTGAAGATTTCTATCTTTCCTTTCTCCTTCCCTAAAGGAGGATATAAGATTGTAGTGTCCTGCTGCACAGTTGTTTTTCTGAATATTCCTGTTGGGGTTGGTTGAATTCTCCAGTGGTGACCTGCAGATATGGAGACCTTGAAACCACAGGATGTTCTGACGTGGCCACGGCGGGGGCTTCTCCCTGACCATAGATCCCTTTCCTTCCAGGTGAGAGTAAGACTGTCAGGCCCTGGGGGTGGGTGGGAGCTTTCTGACATCAGAGGGGAGGTCAGCCCTGACAGAGGTGTCAGGACAGAGTTGAGAATGTAAGGATACCAACCCAAAGACTCAGGGTGACCCTCAATGCCAACTGGATAGTCATTCTGTCCAGAGGTCTTGGGTCAGAACAAACACCCCCAGCTTGGTTCCCTACCTTCCTTCCACACCCCAAGTTTTTCCAGAGGTGTCCAGTTGTCCCTGGAATGGGGCAGTCATTTTCTACCTGAGTTCCAGCCTGTGTGTAGGTCTCATCCCTACAGTACACCTCTCTGGTAGGGACTGTTTTCTCATATGACAGCTTGGGAAACTGAGGCACAGGTGGTTTCTGTATATTCCCTTGGTACCCACTCTAAAGGGAGCTAGGTCCTCAGTGAGCTCTTTTCAGGGTCTGTGCTCTATCCACAGGGTCACACAGCCCCAGCCAGGGTCACCTGCCCACATAGGTGTTTACAACACAATTCTCCAGAGCAAAAGAGTTTTCCTTATAGACAAATCTGGAAGCCACCTCTCTTCTACCTAGAAGGAAATTGCTCTGTGAATGATGAGAGCAAAGACTAGCAGGTCAGCCTCTGAGCGCCGTAGAACAAGGTCCTTAAATGGTCCAAGTCAGTAAGAACTCACGAGCACCGACCTCACACCACGCTTCCTGCAGACCCATCTTGTCTTAAAGTTGAACGAAACTCTGCCAGATGTGGTGGCACATGTCTGTAATCCCAGCATTCGGGTAGCCAAGATAGGATTACCATCCTATCTTGAGGCTAGCCTGAGCTACATAATGAGCGTCAGATCAGCCTAGTTTTGAGGCTAGCCTGAGCTACATAATGAGCGTCAGATCAGCCTAAGCTAGATTAAGACCCTGACTCAAAAAGCAAGCAAACCAACAAAAACTAGCAGAAGACAAACAGGATGTTTAGCATGTCCACCATGTCCACCAGGTCCACAGGAGCAGAGCCCGGTGGCAACAGGTAAACCTTGTGAACTGGCAGTCTCTCTGTATCTTCTAGACCTTCACCTCCTGCCCGCTGAGCACCTGCTTCAGAGGAGACAAGCTACCTGAACTTAGTCTCAAGCTGGAAGTCTCTTGTCTGGGAGACACAGACAGGATGGGCTGGACTAGGCTGGTTGCTTCTGTCAGGGCCACTAAGGGTCCTGGGTAGAGCCCACAGGCCAGCCCCACCTATGATGACAAGAGCTTGACTGGCAAGGTCTGCCATGATGGTGGCGTCTTATGTGTGATCCCTGGCCCCACGACATTGCCTGGAAGTTTGTGCTGACTCTCAGACCCACCTGTTTGTGGTGAAGCGTCTACACTCCGAAAGACGTTGCTCAGCTCACCAGAGTGTGCAGTGAAGATGGGGAAGAGCTGGACAGGGTCATCTGGGACTGTAGATACCCCCAGGGGGAGTGTGAGAGTCCCTTCCAGAGATGGTACCAGGACAGGGACTTCCCAACATAACAGAGCGTGCCTGGAGTCCACTGAGTTGCAGTCAGCAGAGGTGAAGCTGAGTGAGACTCTCAGCCTTTCTAATACACACACACACACACACACACACACACCCCGTCAGTTTCAGGGGCTCCTAGTCTCCTCCCTTCTCTGAGAGGCTGCTGGGACAATAATGGAGAAAGCCAAGGAGAAAGAAGAAGCACATCAAAGCCAAGCGTTTATTGTTATGTTGTTAGAATTCCCTCTGGGAAGGCGCTGGGCACTGCTGTTCACTGCTCCTTTGCCTTGCATCTCCAAACCCTTCCTGGGTCAGGGACGTTGTCACTGTCCACACTGGCCTTTCCTAAAGAGAGACCCAGAAGACACTTTCTCCCCCGCTGCCCGTGAAGTGGTCCTTAGAGTTAGTGGCTTTCTGGGAAGGTATGTCATGGTCCTAGCTGGGCTGTCTCTTCCCTACACCCCTGCAGTGAAGTCCAAAGTCACATCTGCCAAGACCCCGCCAACTTCAATCTTTGTGGGTTTCCCTGGTCTAAGGGTCCCATTCTGGCCAGGCTTAGGCGAGGACACCCCTCCCCCCTCTGGATCTAGTGGTCACAAGACAACCTCTGCCTCCAAGACAGAGACTCTGCTAGGAGTGACCCCTGGGTGTAGATGGAGACTGGCAGAGGTGCTAGGGGGCAGAGTCTATCGGGAAGGAGCTTTCTGAGGCTGTAGGACTCCAGGTCCTTTGGAAGAAAGTGTGGTATCTCTTCCTACCTAGACCTTCCTCTTGCAAAGCCAGCGTAGCCGGCAGCCTTCCCAGAGAAGGCTGTCAGTGTATTCCTGGGTCCAGAAGCTGTGTCACCCTTTAGGGATGAGGTTTGACAGTGACAGGCCTCAATCAGAAGAGGGCCTCCCTCTTCTCGCTGGGCTTACGGGGTCAGTAGCTTCGGGATTCCAGGGGTGGGGATGCATATTATAAACACCCAGGGGTGCGGAACCTGAGCAAACCCTTCGAGTCCTGGCGTCAGGCATGCATCCTTTGGAGGCTCTTTGTACCGCTGCAGAAGATTGGCTTCTGCTCTCAGCTTTGGGAATCTGAACACTTCTTGGACTCAGGGTGCAAATGGCCTCAGAGAGAGTTTGTGCAGAGCACAACTGCCCATCAGTCTGCCCTAGTGTCTTTAGGCAAAGTCACTGCTCAGTCAGCTTGGGCCTGGACACTGCCACCCAGTAGGACTGCAGGCTGTGCTGGTGGCTCGCGCAGGCCTTGCTGGGGGCTTTTTGGAAACTCTCAACATTAAGCATTCTGCACCCTCCTCTTGTCTATTGCCCCAACTGAGACGGAGCGAACTCGCCCAGTGTCCACAGATGTTACAGATGGAAGTCAGGCTCAGTCCTCCCCATCTCGTCCATTTTGTTTCCTGAGGTTCAAAGCTTGTGACAAATGTTAGTGAATATTAATCCTCACAGCTTCCCTGGGAGGGACCGGAAGTATTACAGGTAAGACACTGAGGCACAGAGAGGGGAGGCCACTGGGAGGAAGCCACACAGCAAAAGCAGTGGCAGATCCGGAAAGGGATCGACTGCCCCTACTCGGACAAGCCAGTGACCTTGTTCTACGGGATCTATCCCTCTGTTAGATCATGGGTGAGCACACCTGTCTGAGGTGACAGGACATCACAACAGAGGTTTGTAGGGTTACTGACAAATGCTCCCCCATCTTATGACCACACTTGGAATGGCTGTCTGGGACAGAGCTCGGCAACCAACCCCTGCACCCCACTCTTGAAGTCATGGTAGGGTTCATTCTGGAGACAGGATGTCTGCAGCCCCTGGGGCTGCTGCTGCCAGGCACCCCCAACCCTGCAGAGATCCCCTTCTGCTCCCAATGTGTCCAACCCATGATGTGGTACTTTTAAAGTGGAAGGCATGCCCAGGCCATTTTGCACCCTTCCAGAATGAGTGACCAGGTCAGAGTTCACGTCCTCTCCCCGGTGGACTGAGGGGCAGCATTCACCACCTGGCTGATGCTGGCTGGCTTTTCTCAGTACCCCTAGCAGTGCCAAGGCTGGCTGGGGGGCTTTCCTTTTCCCCCTGGCAGGGTGTTCAAGACCTAAAGATTGACCTCCAGACCGGAAGTTCAGTGAGAAGCGCCAGCAGCCCCTAGCTTGTTCTTTGAACCGCAGCTCGGGGGCCACCGCACCTGCCGGATCATGGCTGCGTGATGTGTCCTCGGGGGCCTGTCTTCAGAGAATACAAGACACCTCAGTGGGCATTCTCTGTCCTCAGTGCCCACTGGAAATTGCGACCATCTCTGGGACTCTGTCCCGGTACGGCGTCTGTCCTCGGCCCCCGGTCGCTGTACAGTGGGTGTGGACAGCGCCGGGCCAGTGGGCTGCTGTGTCCCTGCTCTTTTGGAGTTGAGGCGTGTGGCTCTCTTACACATTGGTGACCTCCAAGCTGTTGTATCCCTCCAGGTAACACTGCTCGGGCCTGCCTTCATCATCCGCACAGTCCTCATTCTGAAGGGAGCCGTAGTCATCATGGAAGTCAGGGTCTTTGCTGCTGAAGCCCCTTCCGATCTTCCCCAGGGGCAGCTGAAGAGACAGAGACAAACCAAAGACAGAGGAAGAGGGAGATGACAACCGGGCCGTGTGCCATCTCCAATCTAATTGCTGTGTGACCTTCAGCATCTCCCTGGACCTCTCTGGGCTCCTCCGTTATCAGTACCACTCCTACTGCCCAGACCCATGGAAGGGATTCGGGGGGGAATTTCCATGAAGAATCAATGTTTGAATTTCCAGCTGGAGGAGGAATTCAGTTAGTTACCAAGGGTAACTTCGGACCAATGATCCTACAGTCTCCGCTCCCTCCGGTTGAGAGCGGGCAGAGGGACAATACCTGTGAGTGCATGTAGCATGGGTGCGAGGTCTTATTACATGTATTACACGCACAAGGGTGTCTTACTACATGCTCCATCCAGAAGGAACATTCTAGCATCACCTGCTACGGTCACGAGTGTTAGAGTCCCTGTTCTGTATTTCCGGCTGTGGGGCCTGAGATGAGTCACTCGCCTGTCTCCGAGCCTTGATTCTTCTCAGCTACAAGATGGGAAAAGTGATAGGGACCTGGGCGGGTCACTGGGAAGAGCAGAAATCTGTAAGGCCCTGGTGGGGGGAGGGGGCGAGTGGCTCAGAGCAGGTGCCCCGTGGGAACTGTGGCCCACAGAGGGGCCTCTTGATAGAGCCTCGAGTTGTGAGTGGATTTCTGTTCCCATAACACTTTGCAGTGTTATAGGCTAAGAGCTTGAACATACAAGCCTAAAGGTGATCAGGCCTTTCTGAGCTTGTGCACGCCCTTTGCTGTAGTGTCTAGTACGCATGGATCAAAGCGATTGGTCCTCTCCCTTATGCCACGCCCTGCTTGCTCCATGAAAGCAGATCTCCACCTCGAAGCTTAACTCCAGAGTCTGAGTTTCTTGGGCTAGTGATACCGACGCCTCTCATTCTCCTGGGGACCACCCTGCTCCCACAAAAGATCACATAGTTCAGTGCTAGAGTGCTTTCCTAGCGTAAATGAAGCCCTGAGTTTGACTCCCAGGGTCAAACCACAAAATCAAAACGAAAGCAAAACCCTGAATGGCTAGCCGGGATAAAGTATCCTCAGAAGCCAACGGCAACCTGTTCTGCAATGGCCCCTGCCATGCTCAGCTGCTGTCCAGGGGTGTCACCTAGTGAGGGGTGGATGTGTGACCACGATGCCTACTATATCTAGAGATTCTGTTTTGTCTCCTGCCAGCTGTCCCTGTTCTATGCTGTCCTATTGGGTACGCTAGAGGTTTCTTGCTGGCTATGGGGTTCAGAATCTAAGCCAGAGGTCTTCAGAGTCTAGGGCCCCCTGGTCCCCCCAAAGGCAGCCAGCTGTGTGAGGTGCTCCACGCTCCAGGAGCCGTTTGCTTCAGGATGCCAGGGTGATCCCACAGTCCACAGCCACCCTGCCACAGACCCTGCCTTGTATGGACCATTGCCACTGGGCACTATTTTAAGCAAATGTCCAGATATTTGATGGCTGTCCCGTGTGCACCCGTGACAAAAGGTTGCTCCAGCTTCCTAGGCGACAAAGAGCCACAGGTATAGCTTGGAGAGGATGCCTGGCCCCAAGGACAGGAAGACCACTTACCCGGCCAGCCCTGTACTTGCTGTTGCCGCTGCTCTCTTCTTTCCCAGCTCTGGTGACGCTGGAGGCCCTGCCAGGAGGCGTCCCAAAGCGCTCAGACTCCCGGATACCTGCGGAGCTGGGACATTTCACGGGTTGTGAGTTAGTAAGACGGTCAACTACGGCCACTGTGTACGCTCCCACATTCCCACTGGTTAAGAGCACTGACTGCTCTTTCAGAGAGGGGGGCGGGGAACTGGGGTTCAGTTCTCAGCACCCACATGGTGGCTTACAATCATCTGCAACTCCAGTTCCAGGGGATCTGATGCCCTCTCTGGCCTCCGTGGGTACTACGCATGCACGCGGAACCCAGACATGCAGGCAAAATACTTGTACACATAGAATGTAATTAAAAAATTAAAAAGAATAAAATGAAAGGCCTGTGGACATAGTTCAGCAATAGAATACTTGTCTTGAATGTGAAAGGCTGTAGATTCTGCCTTCAGCACTGGTCAAAAATAAAAGCCAATGGTCCTTCTTCGTGTGTGTGTGTGTGTGTGTGTGTGTGTGTGTGTGTGTGTGTATGTATGTGTGTCCGGGGGACAAATGAAGCAGAGAAGAGACAGTACTTTGCTGATGGCCTATTCTGACATCACTGTGAAGGATTGCTGTCTCCATCCAGCCTGGGATGCTTCCAGGGCAGAGCCCTGATATTGATCTTACTGACTTTATACTCGGAATGTTTCTCCAGCTGGAATCTTCCCACCCAACCTGGTGGGCAGCACCCTGGGAGGACCCACCCAAAGGGTCACTACCACCATCCCCCACCCTGCTTCTCTTCCTGTCTGCAAGCTGAAGGTAGGGGCAGAGAAGGAGGGCAGAGGACAGAGACCGTCCCTGCGTGGCTCACTGCAGAACTGGCCCTTAAGCATCAACTCCAGGAACCGACTCAAGTGTCTCACCATGTGCCTGGGGGGTAACCGTCTCCTCTGGTGGACAGCTCTCAGCCACCGAGGTGGTCTCTGAACTCCTTAGAAACTCTAGGGTCCCCTCAGTAACTGAAGTCTTTTTCCTGGGTTCATGGCAGGGTCTCAAGAAAGCTTTCAGAAACCAGACTCAGGGACCTCGTGAGTGTAATATGTGGTGGCAGCACCACGGATGGAGGTGACAGCAAGCCGGTAGGCTCCGGCTGAAGGCTGCATTGCCTCCTTGTCCCTGGCCCATCAGCCTCCAAGTCCTGGAGCAAGCCCTCTTCCTCTTCTGATCCCATGGGCATGAAGCCCACAGCTTTCTTCATGCAGCATACAAGGAGTTATGGGCCTGGCGGATCCCATGGAGCCGCCCTTCCAGACCTCCCTGGTGCTCACCTGCTAACCCTACATAGTCCGAAGACACCTGCCACCCCCCACCACCCCGTGTTCAGGGACTAAGCAGTCCTACCAATGTCTGCTGATCCTTGGCCCAGCTGCCCCTCTAGGCCTCTGAGTGTTTTAAGCCTGTTAACATTTGTGGTTAGGGAAAAGGAGATGATTCTAAAAAGAAAAGCCTTCCTTCCTGACTTGAGAAGAAATAGAAAGTCCAGGGCTGCAGAGATGGCTTTAGTGGTTAAGAGTATAAATACACTGCTCTTCTAAAGGACCTCAGTTCGGGTCCCAGCGCCCACATCAGCATGAGTAACTCCACATCCAAGGGACCCAAGATCCTTTTCTGTACTCCTTGGGTACCTGCACTCTCAAACACACACACACACACACACACACACACACACACACACACACGCAACACGATTAAAAATCATAAAAATAAATGTTAAAAAAGTAATATAAAATCGAGATAAATCCCTAGCAAGTAGAATTGAATTAGTGATCACAACACTTCCCACCAAGAAAAGCCTGGAAACAGATGGCTTCCCAAATGACTCCAGAATAAGGAACAACTGTCCTACAACCCCCCGCAAAGAAAAAAAACAGAAGAGGAGGGAACACCTCCCACTTCACCCCAGTAGGCCAGGAATGCACTGATACCAAGACCGGACAGAAGGCCCTTGAAGCAGGAAGATGACTCCCATGAATAGTGGTGAATAGCTGAAATTCCAGTTTGGAGAGGCGGAGGCAGGGGGATGCATGATTCAAGGCCAGCCTGGGCCACGTAGAGAGGTGAGGGTGAGCTTAGGGGACACACCTCCTGACTCAAAGGCAACAACAATAACCCACCTCCCTCGATCCCCCCCAAAACAGAACAAGCTGACTCTTCCCAGAGAAGACCACACACCTCCCTGCTCTTGAGTATGTCCTCTTTTCTTCCAAAACACTACTCTTTCTCTTAGCTTTCATGCTTAAAAATGTCTTTTAATAAATGCCAACTCGTCTTTAAAGAAAAGAAAAGAAAAAAGGCCAAAACCAAGTCAAACCTGTCTAGGTCAGTAAGCCTTATAAATATAAACGTAAAAGTCTTGCACCATAGACATCGGATGGAACAACCCAGAAAGCGTTGTGCACCCTGACCAAGTGAGACCCATCCCAGGAATGCAAGGTTGGTTCCACATATGAATGGCATTCACAGTACCAAAATGACAAAAGGCCTGGCAGGATGCGGCCACTGGCTGCGGGGTGGCCTTGGAGAGCAGTGGCCCCTTAGAACCAGGTTGTCTTCTGTGAAGGGATGTAAGGACCTGCCCCAGAAGGTGCTAGACAAACGCTGGTCCAGCCCCGGTGTGACCCCAGTGTACCACTTGTAGGGGCAGCACCCACAGGGTGGGGCTGGGCTGCCTGGGTGTTTGTTCTGATCGCTCTCTAGCCAAGGGGACCGGAATAGGAGGGTGGCCATGCTCTGTTCTCTTGGTTTTGAAGCACCGTTGATATACCCAATCCCGCCTCTAAACTTTTGTCTGGGGTGGCTACTGTTAGATTTCACGCTAATAGCTCAATTAGACACTGAGAGATATATATATAGCAGTTTATTTCCCGCAGTTTACACATACTGATGTCAGGGCTGCCCAATTTAAAACAAAACAAAACAAAACATCGGGGCAACCTCAAATGTGGGTGCACAGGGGATTTTAAGTGAAACAGCAGTCACTAGGGGGATCTCTCCAATTGGTCAGGACCTGAGCACAGGCACCTACTGGATTGGCTTGTTACATCTGGCAGGAAAGTGAGGGGCGTGCTCGGGAGACTGAAGCGGGTGAGAGACCCTGTGGAAAGCTCTATTGGCCAGCAGCTGGCCCGGGGCCTCCCAAGAACTACCGGGTACTGGAGAACAATGGGGACCTCCGAAGAGCTGAGGCCAGGGTCCTCCCATCACGAGGGGGCTCCCTGGTGGTCCTCTCAGCTACCCCTGGCAGAGTGGCCACCTCGTTCTGTGAAATCAGTGCCCTTTGTCCCCAGCTCAAGCTACGCCTCATGTATATGGGGTACACTCAGGACCCAACACTCCTCTCCCTCTTTCTAGTATCTGACCTTCCCAGAGCCTCAGCTTCCTGACCAGTGTTGAGCAAGGATGGGTGCCTCTTAGCCAGGCCAGGCCAGGGCCAGGGCTGTGACAGGCCCATCTCGTTCCTGGGCCCATGCCCCTCGACCAGCTGCCCACACCCGATGTACTCACTTGGCCGGATGGAAGATGGTGCTCATCTCCTCTGCCAGGTGTCTCCGGAGGATGTGCTTCCCGCTGGGGATACCCAGGGCGGTGGCCATGGCCTCGGCATTGAACGTGGGCTCCAGCACCAGCACAGCGCCATGTACGCCGCTGTTGGTCAGGTTGTCTGCGTACTCCTGAGGGCAGAAGCATGAGGCTGGGTGGTCTCGGGGACCATCAGAGCCAAGCAGGGATACGCCCCCAGCAGAAGGGCTTCACCCATAGGGGCCAACTGATTTGAGAGTGAAGGGGAGCTGTTCCCCATCCTCATAGCTGTGAACACGGGGGTCTTATGTCATTGACACAGGCTGGACCTTGGCAGGAGCCGTAAATATTCACAGAAAAAAATGGCGTTAAGAATCACCTCAGTGATGAAAGCTTTCAACAGTAGGGGTCCTACTGTGGCAGCAAGGGGGTCTCCTCTAGTGACAGGAAGTGTGAACCCTTGTCAGGCTGGGTGATGGTACCACCAATATTTCATCAAAGTGGATACTGATTTGCATGTCATTTGCATAGGCTACAGAATCAACCCCATGAGGCATTAATTTGCATGCCATTTGCATAGGTTACAGAATCACCCCCCATGCCTCCACCACCGCCACCCCTCACCTTCAGGTCGATATCTCGCACCCACTTGAGCACCCTCTGGTTGGTCCAGACCACAGGGTCTGTGTTCTGTGTCTCACAGCGGGCTCGGCGCTCCTGGAGGGCCTGGGAGATGGGGAACAAGGGCATCAGTTGGGGGGAAGGAGAGACACATGGAGGTCACACCCAGAAGGATGTTCCATCGTGTTCATGGAGACTTCAGCATGCTAGCGTGATAAGAGACAACCACGCCTGCCTGGGCTGCCCATCTGTGTTGTGAGAAACAGAAGGAGCTGCCTTCTAGGGTACAGGGAACCAGGGGTGTGGGCTGGAGAGAGACTCACACTCTGCCTGCTCTGTGTCTTCAGGGTCTGCGGCATCGCTGCCCCAGTGATGGGAACAGGTGCTCTGTGGACATTTGTGGAGACCCTGCCTATGTCAGGGAAGCTCCTGGGGTCTGTGCATCCTGGTTTAAAATGCCATCTCTGGGGCCCTGTGGATGAGTCCGTTTGCTGCCCTTTCACAGGTTGCCATGGGCAACTGACTCCCAGACCGAGAGCTCCTGCAGAGAGGCATACCCTCTGTGGTGGTTTGAATGAGAGTGCCCCCTCACCCAGGCTCATATATTTGAAAGTCTGGTGCCCTGGTGGAACTCTCTAGAAAGGACTAGGAAGTATTGTTGGAGACGGTGTGCCACTGGGGGGTGGGCTTTGAGGTTTCAAAAGCCTACGCTATTCCCAGGCTCTCTCCTTGTCTCTGCTTGTGGATCAGACGGAAGCTCTGAGCTACTGCTCCAGCACCGATTTTTTTCCTGCCTGCCTTCCTCCGTGTTTCCTGCCATGGTGGAAATGAGCTATCCCTCAGAAGCCACGAGCAAGCTCTCAGTCGAATGCGTTCTTTTATAAGTTGCCTTGGTCACGGCGTCTCTTCCCAGCAACGGTGCAGTAACTGAGATGGCCTCTCTAGGACTTCACTTCCCCTACCCCAGTGCTTCCCATTGCGCGTATCACTGTCAGGACAGGCCATGTCTACCCCATTTATCACTCTGGGGCTCCCAGAGGCCAAGGTCTGGGCTCTCATCTTCTCCTTCTGTCTAGTCATGCAGCGGGGGACAGGGCAACAGGGCTGAGAGCCTTCTGTCTGTTCCCCTTTCAACACTGACAAGTCAACCATATGGACCTAACCTTGAGGACCAGCTTCTCAGGGACCTTCTCCTGGGGACACTTAAGAAGGTAAGCCACGGCGGGGGGTGGGGGGGGACTGAGGCTGGGGCCCCATGCTCTCTGGCTTGGCAGAGTTCAGAATCAAGGGGCATCGGAGTGACCCCACGGGCCGGGGCTCTCACTCTCACCGCCATCCCAAGCCCACCATCCACCCGTTCTCCTTCTGTCTCACTGCTGCCGCAGACCCGGGCTCTGGGCTTGGTCCCCATGGTTCTCATGGCTACATTTTCTTCAGCTGCCTGGTCCCCGCGGCAACTCTCTACTTAGCTTCACTGCCTCGGGAACCCTCTTTGATCCCCAAGTGCTTTCCCCCACGGACTTCAGTGGCTCTCCCTGGTGAACAATGGGCTCTCTGAGGATGAGGGTTCCCAGAGTCCCCTGAACTGAGCATATGCTCTTGTCTACTGGGATAGGTGGTTGCCAGAAAAAGGAAGAGGACGAGGTAGTGGAGGAAGGATGAGTGGATGGACGGATAGAGAGTGAGTGTGTGGGTGTGGACGGACGGGGGTTTGTGGGAAGGCAGATAGGTGGATAGATGGGGGAGAGACTGACAGTGGGTAAGTACATGGGTGGGTGGGGGGATGGGTGGACAGTGGGAAAGTGGGTAGCTGGGGAGATAGATTGACTGTGGATAAGTATATGGGTCGGGGGGGGGATAGATGGAGGGGAGGATGGATGGCCAGTGGGTAGATGGGGAGTAGATGGGCAGTGGGTGGGTAGGTGGACGGAGGGGCGGATTGTTGGGGAAGTTTACTTTTAGTTATGTTTGGCAATGTCTTATGCACTGTTGGGTGAGGGGCTAGCCTAGGTCTTGGTGTTCCATATTGTCTGCAGGTGTTGGATTTCTGTGGAGGAGGTTTGATTGCTGATGAGCTGCACCTGAGGAGTTCAGCATCCATAAAAACACCTGAGCTGAGCGCTCCGGGTTTCACTGGGCGTTGGCCGGGGCGGCGGATCCCCCTGCTGAGGTCTGGCAGAGTTTGAACCTATGAAAACACCCACCACAGAGGCATACAACTACAAAGGGCGTAGCAGCGTGGGGCAGGACATCGCCAGCTAATCCAACAAGGAGACAAGGAAGAAGAAAAAGAAACTCCCTCACAGAGTCTGGTAAAGTGCGCTCAGGGAAGCTACCGGAGGATAGAGATTAAGGTATTAATGAAGGCTCCTGAAGGAAGAGGAGAGACAGAAATAAGCCTCTATGAAGAGAAAAGGCTGTGAAATTAATAAACAAGGAAAAATGTCTGAGGTGAGAGCCACAGAATGGAGGCCCCTAGAGATACAGAATTCAGCTGGGAGCGGGAAAAAGCAAAGTTCTTACTGCTTTTTCTGATAATGGAGCCGAGGCTCCCTCCTGCCGCTGGTGGTAGCCTGCTGTTTCACAAACGGACTTTTCTGATAGCTGTGTTGTATGTGTGTGAAGCTCAAGATCTTGTGTTTGAGGACTACGAAGAAGGGTGTGTGTTTCCCCTTAGTGGTGGTGATGGAGCATGCCAAACGGCCAGATCACTTCAACTGGAGATTCTTCGCACCGGCCCAGGCCCCCCTGCTTTTGTGAAGCTGCAGCTTGGAGCCAAAAAGCCACTTAGTTTAAACTGACCAGTTTTTTTTTTTTTTTTTTCAAACTTGACTAAGAGAAAAACAAGCGGTCCAGGCACTGGTGATGGTGATGAGAAATCCACCCACGAGGGAACACTTCCTGCAGACAAGGACTAGTTATTTTTCTTGCAAACCAGACTCTATCTTAAAATCTGGAAAGTATTTCCTCAGGGTCAGCACACAGAAGCCGTCTTCCAGAACTGGCTGAGGCTGTATCTCAGGCTGGCAGCTGAACTTGGTACTGTAGAGTTAAGCCAGGTGGTGCTGGTTTTGAAGGCATGAAGGGGTCATGGAGAGAAACTGAGGCTTGGCACTATGAGAGGCCAGGCAAGGCCATTGGTAAAAGTACAGCCTCAGTAGCAGTTGAAGGCTAAGAATGAAGGGGCCATATAGAGAAGTTGAGGCTTGGCACCAGGAAGAGAGCTCAGGAGAGGCTATTGGTGGAAGTGCAGCCCAGTTGCAGCAAGGGGCCCCAGAAATTTCTGAGATGCCAGTACCATAGGACAACCAACAAGAACAGCAGCGGCGGTGGTATGAGACAGCTGGACCCTGGAGGACAAACTGTGTGTTGCAGAGAAGTGACCTAGGCCCTTTGAAGGCTCCCAGAAGACCGTGAGTGAATTCCAGGTAAGTGGATATTGAATGTTTTTCTGCTGTCCAAAGGCATTGTGAAAAGCTTGATAGACGTTTGGTTTCATTTGGTCCTGTGCATTAGCAACCTCGTGATTGTTCCTCTTGTAAATAGTTTTGCTGGCGTAGTGTTAAATTGTGTTGCAGAGATAAAAAGCAATTTTTGATTGACTTACAGGAAAAGAGGAGATGTTGGGGAAGTTTACTTTTAGTTATGTTTGAAAATGTCTTATGCACTGTTGGGTGAGGGGCTAGCCTAGGTCTTGGTGTTCTGTATTGTTTGCAGGTGTTAGATTTCTGTGGGGGATGTTTGATTGTTTATAATCTGGACCTGAGGAGTTCAGAATCAAAAACACCTGAGCTGAGAGCTCCGGGTTCCACTGTCCAGTGTGCTGCTGGCCAGGACCGTGGTTCCCTCTGCTGAGGTCTGGCAGGGCGTCCGCCTATGAAATCTACCTCCATGTCTTCTTTCTGAGCCACCACAGCAGCGTACAACTACAGTGGATGGGTAAATGGAAGGATGGATGGGTAGATGTGCGGGTAGATGGATGACTGGGTAGATCGATGAATGGTGGGTGGATGGGTGGAAGGTTGGATAGAAATTGGATGTGGAGAAGGGTTGTGGGAGAGCCCTGCCCCTTCCCTGCCCCTTACAGTCCTCACCTCCCTGCTGAAGTTCACTTGGTACAGCAGCTCAATCCCTAGCAAGATGCTGACTTGGTGGAATTTCTTGGACACATTCAGGTGCTTCTCTAGGTCCCGCTTCATCAGGGAGTTCAGCATCCTCCCGTCGACCAGGTGGTTCTGGAAGGCCTGGGAATACTGGGACAGGCCGATGTCGTTCAGCCAGGCCTTGGCCACCCAGTGATGGTCCAGGTCGGCGGCTTTGGACAGGCTGAGAAGACACAGGCAGGGAGAGGAGGGAGTGGGGAAGGTGTCAGAGGCAGGGGCAGGAGGAAATGGGGTCAGAGACGGGCCGAGAAGACAAAAGACAGTGCGAGGAGTAGACAAAGTCACAGAGACCAATGGGGAAAGGGGCAGAGTGGAGAT
This sequence comes from Cricetomys ansorgei, assembly GCA_026225945.1. Taxonomy (NCBI): domain Eukaryota; kingdom Metazoa; phylum Chordata; class Mammalia; order Rodentia; family Nesomyidae; genus Cricetomys; species Cricetomys ansorgei. Next base: position 3,190,630 of record JAMJFZ010002251.1, read on the forward strand.
AGAGGGGTGAAATAATAGAAGGGTTGGAGAGGTTGGGGAGAAAGAGACTAAGACACAGAGAAAGAGAGACTAAAGCAGAGACAGAGATACTCTGGCAAAGGCAGACAGACACACAGACACATAGACAGACATGCGTGCACATGTATGGACACACAGACACACACAGACAGACACACACAGACAGACACACACAGACAGACACACAGACACACGCACAGACACACACATGCACATAACACAGACACACAGACATGCACATACACACACATGCACATGACACACAGACACAGACACACATAACACACACACAGACTCAGACAGAGGTGGGGGAGGGAGACACTAAGGCAGGGAGACAAAAAGACTCAACAGCAGAGGGTTACAGGAACAAAAGGAATGGCCACGGACCACACTCAGACTAAAACTGGAAGGGACAGATATAGCAGGTGTACTTCTGGGGGACCCCTCCTCGCCTAGGGTTCTGCAGAGCCCAAGACCCCTCAGTCTGACACCATCCCCTCCCCCCGTCCACCAGTCTGCTGCCCTCTGGCCCCTTTGCTGTTTGGAGGAGGATGAGAAACCATTGTGGCTGTCATGGATCCACTCATAGTGTGCCAGGTGTCTTCCATTCCAAGACGGTGCTGCGGCTCAGCCTTCCCTCATGGCTCATCTCAGAGTCAGAGAAAGCCAGAGTGCGCTTACCCCAGGCTCCCTGGCTACCTTACTACCTCAGACTCTCGCACAGGCAGAACCCCAGAAACATGCATGTATATGTGTGTGCTCGTGTGAGTTTACCACACATGTGGTAACCACATGTGTTCAGGTGTCCTTGGAGGCCAGAGGGTGTCTGATTGCTTGGACCTGGAGATGTCGGTTGTGAGCCGCCTGGTGTGTGTTCTGCAAAAAGGTTTTGCTAATGGATGGGGCTACACATTTCTGAGGTGGTCTCTGTCATTCCTATGATGGCCACATGGTGGCAGCCTCACAGAAGGAATGAGGTCTTTGCAACGGAACTGCAGAGGGACTCTGAAAAAAAATGACCTAGTGCTGGCTGGTGGGAGCACAACATTGTCTAACTGGGAGCCAGGGGCGGACTCGAAGGGAGCACTCAGCACAAGGGAACATGGTTGGCTTACAAAGAGACGCTGCCCTTCTCTTTGGGGCAGTTGGAGATAGCTGGCATGCTCCAACCTGCTCCCAGACTATATGCTTTCCTGTCCTTCATCCCAATCCCCTGAGCATCTTCTGAGCTTGCACTCAAAGTGCCCACAGGGCTCCCTCCTACTCCCCAGGGTCTGTCTCTCCTGATCTAAGATTCCTCCTTCCTTCAAACCTGCTGCTCTGGTCACTGCTCCCAAAGCATTCAACGAACATCGCATTTAGGTACAAAGGGACTTAGTAGTTTATGGACACTCATCCCTAACTCAGGGTACGGGGGTGGTGGTCAGGACTGGGGACATGTTTACTGACACAGAAGGTATGGGGCTGGTTGATTGGCAGATGCTCAGGAACTTCTTGTTGGCAGAATGCATGGGTTCCTGGTTCCCTCTGCCTCCCTCTGACCCAATCTGGAATTGCTTGGCTGTTTCCCCAGGGACAGGACCTTGCCCTCTATCTCCAGGCCTGTTCCCACCATTCTCTCCTTATTGTCTCCTACATGGGCTGCTTGGTCTCCCGGACATCTTTCAGGAACTCCCGGTGGACCAGGGTCCTCTCTCTTACCCCGAGTCCCAGATCCCCATGCGTGTACCTGGCATGTTGGTGTTAATATGTTAACAGGCCATCTCCCTCGCTAGACTGTCCTGGCAAGGACCAGGCCAGCTCGCTCAGCCCACCCAGCTGAGTGAATGCTGCTTGGTGTGCTTCATAACCAGCCGCTCAGACAACAGATCAAAGCTAGGGGAGGGATACGGCTCCAGGCCGCCCTGATGCAGCTTCTAAACTAGAACATTCCTGCCCAAGAGAATCCTTCTGGGATGATAGTCCCAATGCAGAGCCCTCTTGGCCTTCAGGGTTGGCTCAATTAGTCACAGAGGACCTTTGTCCAGCCCCAGCCCTCAACATCATGGCTCTGAGTCGGATGCTCATGGCAGGGTTGTAACTCACAGGGACAAAGGGAGAGTGCCCCCGCCCCTCTGAAGTCAACGGTGCCACACTGTTGGGGGTGGTGGCCCAGAGGCACCCCTGGCCTGGCTTCCTCAGCAGTGGCAGACTTGTAACCAGCAGTGTCCCTCTGTAAGCTCCTAAAGAATGTGCATCTGACCCTCAAAATGCCTCTCGGCGTTGAAGCTTGGTCACACTTGCCCAGCTACTACTACTCAGAGCTGACGCAGAGCCCAAGTCAGGCTGCAAAAGGAATCCAGACGCTGTTTGGTTAACAGCTGTCAGTACCTCTTCCTCGGGTGGAGCTAGCCCAGACCCTGAGGTCTGAGGACGGCGTGCCATATAGAGACCGTCTGAGTCACGAACAGGTAAAAACAGACCTGTTCAAGGTCTGGGATCTTGCAGCTCTAGGGCCCAGTGTCCTCTGTAAAATGGAGAGGGCCATACTTGCCCCATGGAGGTGGAGACTGAAGGAGTCGGAGAACAGAAAGCCCAAAGCCTAGCTCATTGCTAACAGTCTAAGACACAAAAACACCAGCATGGCATCATGGGAAGGTGGGAAGACAATGACATTGGAGCCAGCTCTGGGGGGATATGACTTGTTGCATGGTGTCTGTCTGCACTCGATGCTCCATCTCTAAGATACGGTGAATTATGTCTGTGGCATGGATGGAGTTGTGTTCAGAGATAGGTGAGGGTTTGGCAAAGGGAGTTCTTGGGCCCCGAGAGGTCAAGCCCATTGTCACAGCTGGAAGACTTTGAAAGACAACCCACCTTGGGGCTCCGACCTCATAGCCCATGGGCTTTTAAAAGTTCCATGGGCGAGTCAGGGGACTCGAGGTGCAAAGTTGCATAGTCTTGTACAGTTCATCTGGAAGGAAGCATCAGAGCCTCTACTGGATTCCTAAAAGGGTCTAACCCTTAACATTTTGGTTAATTCTTCCCTCTTTACTTCACAAGTAAGAAAGCTGAGTCCCAGAGAAGGCAAAGTTACCTGGCAGTTAGAGACACGCTTGATTTCCGCAGGGGACCTCACAGTGAGGTCTCTCTTCGCAGGACCTGGGCTGTCTAATGTGGGGACCCCAAAACCCCCGGGGGCCACCCTGCTTCGACTCTCCTCCGTGCATGCACCTTTCTGAGCTCCTGGTGGATCTCAGGCTCAGCCCTGTTATGGACAAGTGTTTGTCCCCTTCATCCACACGTGTATGTGATGGCGTCTGAAGTGGGAGGCATTAGGGTTACCTGATGCCACTGGGGGTAAATGATTCTCCCCCTCCCCCTTGTGAACACCCTACAAGAAGGCTGCCGTGTACCAACCAGGAGGGGCATCCCCTTGCACCGGTAGACTTGTTGCCTTCAGAATTGGGGGAAAATAGATGTCGGTTGCTTATGCTACCCAATCGGTAACATTTTGTTATGGCAACCCAAGCTGATGAGGACAGCCACGCTTTAGGGACAGCGGTGAGCACGGAGGCAGCATGGGAGGGGGGTGGACGGACTTCTGCACTTCCGAGAGCTGAAGCCTGCAGCCCCCACGTGCTTGAGGAACTCAGGCAGCACGGAGGAACCTTCTATCTAGAATGTGGGGCGTGGTGTGAGCAGGAGGGGGTTTCCAGCTCCCAGGATCGGAATGATGATGGAGGACTAGGCAGTCGGGGTCTAGAGGGTGGGAAGTGGTCAGGAGGCGGCTGGTTAAGGCGATTCTGGAGCCTCTGGGAGGGAGGGGTTGAGGGAGTGCTTCCTGGCCCCACCCATCAGCCGGTCCGTCCCTTCTAGCCTGACCTCTGCAGCTGGCTATGAGCTGCCAGTTTTCTGATCCTGAGGCTCATGCCACGTTGGCATGACATCAGGGCCCTTGCCTGGCACGTATGGATTGTGTCTCTGCTTTGGGAGCAGCCTGCTTCTCCATCCCGTGGAGCTCCCCTGCTCCCCCGCCCTTCTCTCTCTTAATCTGCAAAGCAGCTTCTGCAGATAGCAGTGCACACCACCAGGTTTGATCAATTAGCCTCATAGAAACGATGGGAAACCAGTGAAGGAGATAATTATGCAAAACAGGCAGTGTCAGGCCCCTCCCCACTCTGAGCACCAAGGACTGGGTGTTGTGGGGTGGGGGTGAGGGCTTCCCTTTTCCTCAGGGCTGCCCTAAGGATGGACAGCCAGCAGGTCAAGAGAGAAGTGGGAAGGGAGTGGGGCTGGATGGGGTGGTACGAGTGGGGGCAGGCCATGTGTCCCAGCAAGGACAGCCCTGGAGGGAAGGGCTGCCAGCTGGTGGTAACCAGGTACCCGTGCTAAGAGAGGCCTGGACTAGTTGGCTCCGCTCCTCTGTAAGAGACTTCCGTGGGGGCTATCCAGCCCTTGCATCTCCCTGGTCTTCTGTCTTCCTTCCTGCTCCGTTTCCTCACTCTGGGGTGGACAGAACTGAGCTTTGAATAGGTAAGGCGGATGTGTTTGACTGTGTGTGGCCTGGTACCTGCCAGCTGGAGAGGCAGAGGAATGCTGGGAGCCACCCGATCTCCTGACTCCTGCTGGAGGTACGTGTCCAATGTTCTGGGCATGCATGTATACTCCCAAGCATCCTCATTTTTGTATGGGTGACAGGGCATACCTGGTCCATCTTTGCTGCACCCGATATTCCCAAAACCTGGTGTGGCTCAGTGTCCTGCTCTCCTGGGTGACAGAGAGGCTCGGGACAGAAAGCCCTTGCCGTTCCCAGGTTTCAGTGGCTTACCTGCGGCCCGCCTCAGCATCTCGGTAGTCCTCGATGGCCAGGCGGAGCTTGCGCCTGTGCAAGGAGCTGCACACACCCAGGCCCAACTCCAGGTCCTCATCACTCAGGCTGAGTAGCACCTGCTTTCAGGAGGGAGACTTAGTGCGGGAAGTCGAGAGATGAGACCAGGAGTAAGGGAGGGACTGGCCTTGGCAGGAGCGCCAGGCCCTGTTGCTGCTGCTGGGGCCATTACGGAAGGGTCTGAGGGAACAGGGCTCCTCATCTGCATCCCCTTCCCAGCCTGTCTCCCTAGACAGGGTACCAGAGCACCCCTGCAGCCTCTGATGGTTAAAAACTCCCACTAAAGCCTGTCTCTAGAAAGTGGTGACGCATGCCTTTAATTCCAGCACTTGGCAGGCAGAGGCAGGAGGAGCTCTGAGTTTGAGTCTGATCTACAGAGAGAGCGCCAAGACAGCCAGGGCTGCACAGAGAAACCGTGGCTCTCGGAGCTGTGTGATGTCTAATGAGGAGATCCATGTTCCCCGGGACTGTCTTGTTCAGCGCTCTCTTTGTGTCACTGGGTTCCTGGAAATCCTCAGACTCAGCTACTGTTATGGACTACTGTTTGGGTGGATTGCTGTTGGGACCAAGGTGGGTGAGACCACCATCTAGGCTAAACAACTCCCTAGTCCAGCCCTGGCCCTCTTCTGCCACCTCAGGGGAGGTTGGTCACCGGCTGTGATTGGTCTCATTTTAGGAACAATGTGTAACGACTCCAAAGGGCTGTGTTCCTTCCCAGAAAGACGAGGTTACAGCGTGCGGACTGTGGACCAATTTCTAGACTATTCCTCCTCTTGTCCCCAGGGTAGGATGGAGACAGTCAACTCCTGGGAAAGGATGGCACCCATGGGAAAGTACGGGGACACCCCCAGGGGCCCGAGCTGCCTACCTTCCCACTCTTGACGTTCTCTGCACAGGCCTTGACGTACATAGGCATGGCCATCACCACCTCCAGCCAGGCCTGCACTGTGCCAGCCTTCCAGTGGGACATGGGCGTGGTCCTCACCAGCTCCACATGCTCCACACGGTCCATCTGCTCCTCTCCCTCAGACAGGCTGAGGCTGTGCCTCGTGGGGCTGCACTGGCTGTCGGAGTCTGTAACATAAGAGTACACGGAACCTTGCTGTGGGGAAGAGCTATGTTCTGGTTGGGGGTGGGGAAGGACCCCAAGACACAAAATCCAAAGTGGCTCTCCCAATAGTTCTCCCAAGCTCCAGGGGATGGCCTCACGTCCTTGTACACACACCAGAAATACTGATGGAACTCAGAGGTTACTAAAGAATAAGAGGGAAAAATAAAATTGGGAGGCGGATGTGTGGTACGGGCTGGCGGAGCGGGGGACCCAGGGAGAGTTGAATGCAGAGGGGTGGGTGGATAGGATCGGTAGATGTATGAAACTGTCAAAAATACAAAGTGACTCCTGTTGGCCCCCCGTGGCCCATTACAAAGTCCTCACCCACCCACCCCCAAAGAAGAAGAAACATGACATCCAGAAAGGAATAAACCTAACACAAAAATGAAATCTCCCAATGCCACCCCTGGACAGCAGCTGTTAGTATTTAGTTAAATGGTCTCCAGGAGACAAACGCCCCCATGCCCAGACAGACACACACACACACACACACACACACACACACACACACACACACACACACACACACACACACACAGAGTGCTGCTCTGCTAGATGCTTTTGGCCAGGATACTGTGAGGGACATCATTTCTTCTCAGAGCATTTCAGTGCAGTCTTCGACAGTGTGGTACGGATATGCCTGATTTATTTCACTCTGCATGGTGGTGTGGGGCCTCCAGTTTTACACCTTTCTAGAGAGAGTGGCGGTGAGAGCCTTTGGGCAACCCTGTGATTTGCTCTCTTCGGATAGATGGGACTCAGCTCCATCCTTTATCACACAGAAAGCCTGTCCTTGGAGCAGCCTCACAGGCAGAAGGAAATGAACCCCCAAACAGGTCGGTACAGCGCTTGATGTTGCAAACATGAGGACTTGAGCTTGATTCCCTGAATCGTAGAGGAACCCTTGGAATTTTTATGTTAAGAAAAGCTTTTTGGTTTAACTGACTGACTCGTCACTAGAGGTTCGTGTTCCCAGCTGTGCTATAGTTGTTTACGAGTTGGATTTGGAAAGCTTGGTGCAGGTGGCTGTAATTTGGTTGGGTGCAGTCGTTCTGGCACCTGTAGCTTGTCTTTGGGATTGCCTGCCTCATGGGTTTATGGGAACTTTTGGCTTAGGGCATAAAAGGTCTGAAGCTCTGAGAGAGTTTGGGGGTGTGTGTTGGTTGGTGGTTCGTTGGTTGGGTTGCTGTCATTAGTGTGAGAACAAAGGTTGGAGAGATTCGAGCTTAGGACAGGACAGCCTACAGAGAGGCTGTGAAGATTTCTACCTTTCTCTCTTTCTGTATTAAGGCTGCTTGTAAAAGCGGTGAAGATTTCTATCTTTCCTTTCTCCTTCCCTAAATTGAGGGTAAAAGATTGTAGCGCACTGCTACACCTGAACCCACGTAAAGAGCAGGGGGAAAAAAACCCCACAAAAAACTAGCTGGGGCCAGTGAGATGGCTCAGTGGATGAAAGTCTGTGCTGTACAAGTACAGTGACCTGCATTTAAGCCATGTAAAGGTTGGGGAGACAACCGACTCCACATTTAACTCTGTCTCTATAAGCACACTATAGGTACGTACCCCCACCCCGCCCACTAATTATAGTTATCTCCCAAGCTGGGCATGGCAATCCATCCTTGAAATCCCAGGGTTGTGGAAGCAGAAGACAGATGGATCCCTGGGGCTTACTGGTCAACCAGCTTAGCTGCTAGGAGAGTCCAGTCCAATGAGAGCCCCTTTCTCAAAAACCACAGGTGATTGTGCCTGAGATAGGAAAGCTGGAGTTGTTTTCTGGTCTGCACAGTTGTATGCACACACAGGAACACAGACACACACACACACACACCCATGCACATATGTGCATTTGCCCCTGAATGTGCATGTGTATCTGTGTACACATACATGAACATACATGATCACACATGCACAAAACACATGTGTTATTTTAAACTGCACATGATGGTGCATGCCTGTAACCCCCGTGCTTCTGAGGTGAAGGCAGAAACATCAGGAGTTAAAGATAGATATATAGTTGTGTGTGTGTGTGTTTATGCATGTGTGTGAGCGTGTGTGCATATGCGCGTGTGTGTACATTATTCTGTCTTTCGGGATTTCTACGTTGATTATGTAGGGTGAGAATCTTTTATCCAAAATGCCTGGAGCTGGAAGTGCTTTAGGTTCTGGATTTTATTATTTTCTCTAATTCCGGGATATTTGCATGTCTGTAAAGACATGTCATAGGGGAGGACCCAGGTCTAAACATGAAGTTCATTCATGGTTCCCGTGCATCTTATGAATGCGACTTTACACAATTTGTGCATAGATCACATTTTAGTCCATGTGAAAATTTTGTTTTTTAAAGATTTATTTTTTTTACTTTAAAATTATGTCAACCAGGCTGTGGTGGCTCATACTTTTAATCTCAGGAGGCAGAGGCAGGCGGATCTCTGTGAGTTGGAGGCCAGCCTGGTCTACAGAGTGAGTTCCAGGACAGCCAGAGTCACAACAGAGAAATCTTGTCTCGAAAAACCAGAAAAAAAAAAAAAAAAGGCTTAAAATTATGCCTGTATGTAGGTATGGACATGTGAGTGCAGTGCCCAGGGATGCCAGAAGAGGGCGCCATATCCCCTGGAGCTGGAGTTATAGGCAGTTGAGAGCCACCCAATGTGGGTGCTGAGAACCAAACTCAGGTCCCCTGTAAGAGCACCCAGTGTTCTTAACTGAGGGGCCATTTCTCTAGCCCTATGGTATAGAATTTTCTTGAGGGTGTAATGTCAGTTCTCGGAAAAGTTTTGTACTTTGGAACATTTCACGTTTCGGATCTTTTGACTACAGTCATCTGCTGTGGGCACTTGCGTGGGACAGGGCCCATTACTGACTTCTGGAAAAGTGAGAAGTGATGTATGGACTTAGTATTTAACCAAAATCCCAGGGCCATATCCAGGATACGCTGTCCTCCGACACCAGGCTTTGGTTTGGGCAGACCCTGTTTGGGGGCAAACTTCCTAAAGCCTCAGTTTCTCCATATACTAAATGGGCATAATGATGTCATCTCCCTCCTAGGCTGGAAGGGATTGCACACCTCTGACTGGCATGGTAGACCCTCCCTCCCTCAGGGACAGCTGACACGGGTAGCAAGGGCCTTGTTTGGGCCACGTTTAGAATCCAGCAGGTGCTTTGGTCTCTCTCATGGTTTGGATAAGATGCTTTTTTTTTTTTTTTTTTAAGTTCAACCCAGGTGCCAAGGAAGGGATTCCAGTGAGCCTCGGTTAGCCCCTGGGCTGGGCTAGGTGGTCAGGGGCAGGGTGCTGAGAGGGGAGGGGAGGAGCTGAGGTTTTGTGCCTGGTGGAAGTCTCTCTAGTGCTTGACTCCCGAGAAAAGGGGTCTGGGGGGTGGGGAGGACTGAGAAAGGAGGAGGTGAGAAGCAGGCAGGGATGGGGGCTGAGCACAGCAACTCGGGCCTTCTAGAAAGAAATAGACAACCTCAAAAGGTGAACCGGAAGAAGAGAGAGGGAGGCAGAGTGGAACGTGAACACAGATGAGAAACAAACACTCTGTGTGTGCCATTGTGTGTGGTCGTGTGTGTGTGTGTGTGTGTGTGTGTGTACGCACAGGCACGTGTCTGTGTGTGTGCCTTTGTGTGTGCACGTGTCCCTGTGTAAGTGTTTGTTGTAGATCTGGGGCTGAGCTGCCCTCTCACCTCCAGTTGCTTGTGGAGCAGAAGATTCGGAGTGCCAGAGGCCACGCAGGCTCCCACCATCAACTCACACACTTAGGTTTTGGTAGATAGCCAGTCCTGCCCTCTCCCCTCACCCCACCCCTACCTCCATCCTTAACCCCTGCCTTTCACTTCAGGGCTGAACTGTAAAGTGGAGGGTATGGCAAGAGGGGGTGTCTTTTGGGGTCATAAAGCTTCAACTAAACTGTGGTCGTTCCCCAAAGGCAGGCCTGACTATCAGTCTCCATGCCGGGGCTTCCACTTATCCTGGGTTTATTTCCCCTCCCCCTCAGGAATAGGTCAGATTTACAGCCTGGGGATTAAACTTTTTCCATCACCACCAACGTGCAAGCAGGTAAATGCACATGCATGCACACTCAAGCACAGGCGCGCGCGCGCGCGCGCGCACACACACACACACACACACACACACACACACACACCCACCCTCACACCCTCACAAGATGCTAAGATTATTCCCGATGCTGATCATAATCTGCAGAGGCTCCCCAAGAGGTCCCAGGCTCTTGTGGAGGCTTGTAGGTGCCAAACACAGGTATTGGCAAAGTGTCACCACAAGGTGGCGCCCAAACCCTTGCATGTCTTTCTGAAATGCATAGCCCTTTGACTTTGGATGCTTGAGGCCCTGGGTTCCAACCCAGCCTAGGGAGGAAAAAGTCCTGTCAAATACTCCTTTTGGTGGAACCACAGCCATGCCCTTTGGTTCCTCTCCTCTGATTTTGCCCACATCCAGGGGTTCAGTGTCTGTCACAGAGATGGCCTGGCTCACAAACCCCAAATGATTATGTCTTGCCCACTGCACAAAGCTCTTGGGAGAAAGGCAGGGTAAACACAGGGTCTTTGTTCTTGGCAGTCTGCTCTTTCCTCCCTGGTGGGTTGGAAGTGTCACTCTGGGTCTCTGGTTTTCGTGTCCTCAGAGTGTAACCCCTGCGGTATCAATATCATCTAGGGTCTCGTGTCTCCCGAAGCAGTGACTCTGGGGAAAGCCCAGCTTCCAAGGCTGTTCCCAGCTGATTTGGAGGCACGCTCCGGCGGCATACCATTGCATTAGCGGCTGCTCTCACACGTCCTGTGCAGAGTCAGCTGACCAAAGACCTACAGCCCATCCATCCTTGTCTTCCTCCCTGTCTCGAATAGTAAGAATGGGCACCAGGGATCCCTAGCACCCCTTGCTCTGACACTGCTACAGCTTACTCTTTACTCCTGACCTTTAAAAGACCGTGTCACGGGACACGGTCATCATGATCACTTTACACTGCTATGTGTTTGCTTGAAAGAGCTCACCTGGACAGTTACCAGTTTTTGTTATCCCTCCTTGTTGTCTCAGAGCCAGGTTCTGGGATTGTAGTTTCTGACTACCTAAGAAGGTGACTGAAGAGCTCCTCCTTTGAATTGGAGTATTTGGGAGGAGAGTGGGAGGCTCTTGGAACTCTTGTTACTACGAAGAAAGCTGCATCCGACTCCCAAGGGTGCACAGTGTGGGGTTTCCCACACTTCGTCGCCAAACCCTGGAGACAACTCCTTTAATCTCCTATCCTCCTGCTTAATAAGAGAAGTCAGGGTGATGTAGTTGGCTTCTGCTGGCTGCTTTGAAGGTTTCTTGTTGTCTTTTGTGTGTCTGTTTTATTACAATTAGGGTAGATGTGAATCTTTTATCTATCACCTATCTATCTATCTATCTATCTATCTATCTATCTATCTATCTATCTAGGTGCACACACCTGCCCATGATGCACCTGTGGAGGTCAGAGAACAACCCTGGGTTGCTCCGATATCTTTGCCTTCCACCTTGTTAGAGCCACTGTCTTTTCTAGTTTTCCGCTGTGTGGTCAGGCTAGCTGGCCTGTGAGCTTCCGGGATTCTCCTCTCCGTCTCCCGTCCCACCTTAGGAACAGTGGGATTACAGAGGCAGGCTACCCTGTCTGGATTTATGCGGGTTCTGGGAATCTGAGCTCGACCCCTCACGCTTCGTATGAATTTTACTTACTGAGCCAGCACCCCAGCTCCACTGTCTTTAATTTCTTAATCTATTCTGAGCCATAGACATTCTGCTTTCTGAGTCAGTGGGCTCCCACTTGGCATAGTCTCAAGACTCGGCTCTTAATGTTACCTCTGCTCCACTCCCATGGTTTCCTCCTTCTGGGATTTCAGCGGGAGATAACTTAGGCTTTTAAATTCTCTTTCCCACTTTATTACTTAGTGCAGTCAGCAGAGCCTGCGTGTGGGGCGGAATGTGATGGGGTCAGCGCTGCCGGCGTCTTGCTATGAACATTTGAAACGTGGCTGGTGCGGCTGAGAAAATGAGTTTAATTCTATTTAATTTTAATTAACTAATTAATTCAAATACAAATTTAAACAGTAGTGTGTGGCTAGTCGCTGTTGTATTGGATCAGACAGCTGGAATTTTCCCATCTGTGTTTATCTCCTTATCTCCTATTCCCCACCGGGGAGTAACTTTTAAAGTATAGCCCAGGTTAGCCTAGAACCCGTGATCATACTGCTTCTGTCTCTTCAGCATATTCTGCAGACTTAGCTCTGTATCCCTCTGCATTGCATCTTGGGAGGTCATTTCCTTAGAGCTATTTTCCATTTTAAAAATCCTCTCTTTAGCTATTTAATCTGCAGTTTAGCCATTCATTTGGTTTTGGCATTGTCAACTATCCTATTTCTAAAACAATCGGAGCGTGTCTTCCTCTCTTCTGGCTCAGGTGGACGTCTCCCTCGGGCCATGCGCTGTCCATCCCGTCCTGGGCTTGGTCTGCAGACGCTGCAGGCGTGGGGCTGTATATCTGTCCTGCTTTGATTGCTATGAAATGATCCCTCTTGTCACTCTACTTTTTGAGATAGGTTCTCAGGTAGCCCAGGCTAGCCTCAGACTCACTATGTAGCTAAGGGTATCTTAAACCTGAGATCCTCTTGCCTCTACCTTCCCAGTTCTAAGATGACAGGCGTGTACCACCTTTGGCTTAGGCGGTGCTGGAGATCGGATTCGGGGCCTGGTGCACACCGAGCAAGCACCTTACCAGCCAGACGAGACCCCCTTCCCCAGTCTTCTTACTTCTTGTGACCTGGGTTATTTCACGGTGAGGCGCAACACATGTGCTTATCCCTGGAGAACACCGGGAAGGGTCATAGAAACTTCGAGAGATGGCATGGTGCTTGGGGTGAATCAGCCTGCTCTGAGGCTGGGGAATTGCTGCTGGCTCTGCCTGCTGAGCTAGGGAGCCAGGAACCCTATGGTGAATGAGAGACAGAGACAGACAGACAGACAGACAGACACAGAGACAAAAACACACCACACACACATATGCAGGAGTACAGAGGGTTCAGGATAAAGACCTTGTCATGTTCTCTGACTGCAGAGGGAAAGATGGATGGATGCTTAGACCAAGAAAGCGATGTCCCCACCCTAACACGAGGTATTGGCAACAACTGTGGGAAAGATGGATGCTCTCGAATTGTTGACCCTGGTATTTCCTAGACCAGAGGGCAGCAAGCTCCTTCCCAACTCTTGGGGCCTGATTGCATGTTGCTGCTGTCAGGGAACCCTTCCCTGGTCACTAGTGGTCCTCCCTCCCGCCACTACCACATGCACACAAGCTCTCACTAACTCAGGACATTTTCTGACGTGGCACTTCCCATACTGGAAGTTAATTTAATCTGCAAAACTACTGGATCAGTACTCATGTCTCCCTGTAGCCTACCCTTCCATAGGAGAAGGAGCCGAACCTGGTTAGACTCCCAATGTCTGTGGTACCTAGCAAGGTGCTAAACCAAAGCAGATGTTTAACAGTTGATTCTCGTGTTTCTAGAAAGTGCAGCAACTTGAGAAAGCACCCGCTCCGCCTGTTTTTGTGGTATGAGCACTCTCCCTTCATGCCAATCGCAAGCCACTGTGGGTAGGAGGTGGGCGGGGGGGGGGGTGAGGGGTGGGCAGGGGTGTGAGTGTGTGTGTGTGTGTGTGTGTGATGCTTTCAAGGCAGCCTGCCTGGAGGGCTAAGAGAAGGGAGCAGGAAGGAAGGAGGAGCAGGTTGGTCTCCCACGGGCCACCTCCACTCTGTGACTGTCACATGTTCTCTGTCCTTTCCTCTTTGCCCGTGGCAAGGTCTATCCACTGACATCGAGGCCCCAGCCATTCTTTGCCCCCAGGCTGTCCTGTGCATTGTGGGCACTGAGCCATGTACCTGAACTCTACCCACAGGGTACCAGCAAGCAGGATACATACACCATACACACAGTATAGAGAGAAGCCTGCTCTGCCCCTGGGCCTCAGACTTCAGATCAGCCTGATCTAGCAGCCAACCCGGCTCGCTCAGGTCAAAGTCCCTGTCCTTGGCAAGTGACAAGGGAACCTTGTCTGTGTTTTCACAGCCAAAGCTGAGTTTTAACTCTTAGACCCTGCTCTGGGACACGAATGTGACTTGCGCTGGCTGATGACCACTGTGTGGTCTGGAGTGCACTGAGGACCCTCGTCCATGGCTCCGAGGAAACAGGAGCAACGGGTGGGATCCCGGTGAGCGCAGAAGCAGAGCCTGCCAGCGGTTGCCACAGCTGCTGGGGCCGCAGGAGGACCTCAGGCAAGGAGGCAAGGTAGCTCCACCACCAATCCACAGTGCCCCTTCGAGGGCCAGGAAGGCTCTCGGGAGGTCTGGAGCTAGCAGGCTAACGCATGATCCCCCAGCGTGGCCCCGAGTTACGCCACTAGGTCCCACAGGAAGTCAGAAGTGCCACTTTTACTTGCAGGCACTGTTTCAACCTTTTCCTTGAATCACACTTCCTGTTGCTTTTGCTGTGGCCACCAACGCCTTACGAGGGCCTGGCTTCAGAGGATCTCCTCCTCGGTGGCCCCTCCGCTACAGGTCAGGAGTTTTCCCAGGGGTCAGAGAATCGGCTCCCTGGGCTGGATGAGCCCCCGTCATTCCGCCCTGCCCTTTACAATTATTTCCAATTTCACACGGTTACCAGGGATCGTGCCTCTTTTAAAAAAAAAAAAAAGTTATTAAAACCCCTCTTTCTTTCTTGCTAACTTGCTCTACTGCGATGGTTCTCCTCAGGCCTCCTAATGGCGAGACCCTTTAATACAGTTCCTCATGCTGTGCTGACCCCCAACCACAAAAGTATCTTTGTTGCTACTTCATAACTGTAATTTTGCTACGGTTGTGAATTATAGTATAGATATCTGATATGCAGATGGTCTTAGGTGACCCCTGTGGAAATTCAACCCGGGGGGGGGTGGGGGGGTCGCGACCCACAGGTTGAGAACCATTGCTGCTTAATAACACCCTTCCTTTGGAAGTTCTTACAATCCGATCTGCTATAGAAGCTTATGTTCCTCCCGTTTTTGGTCCACCTCATCCTGTTACCCTGAGATTCCCATATCTATCCTCTTTGCTGACATGTTTCCTAGGCAACCCCTCTCTGACACGGCTGGACATGAGAATGGGTCCCAGGAGGAGTGAGGACCTTTGGGCAGAAGGCCTGGATAGAGGCTGTGTGAAGCTGAGTCCACCCAGCTGGTGGAAGCAGAGTTGGGGTGATGAGGGGTGAAAGTCTTAAGCTTCTGCCTCTCCTACCTGACACCCTCCCCTCATAGCTGCTCTACCACCCTCCAGGCAACTCATGACCCTGGTCTTAGGTCTGCCAGCTACTGTTAGCCCATGGTTACCAGGATAGCCCATGTGCCCACTGGGACACAGGAGCCACCGCCAAGCCAATTCAGAGCCTCTGACCTGGGTGAGGCACTTGGGGGTATTTCTTTTGCTGGGCTCATCTTGGTTTCTTGTTACAGTTTTGAGACAGGGCCTCTTGCAGTTCATACCTGAAATGAACTTTCTATGTAGCTGAGGCTGGTCTTGAACGCCTGATCCTCCTGTCTCTACCTCTCAAGTGTTGGGTGTGCATGGTACCTGGCTCCTCTGGGATCATCTTGGCGTTTAATGCGAACTGTCACACAGCCTCAACACCCCTTCCAAAAGCTTTACAACTATCAGCCCCCGGAAGCTACTTAGGTCCTGTTGTTTACGGTACCGAGGTCAAGGGCAGGCTTGCAAGCCTGTACTGGGCAGTCAGTGGCTAGTTAAGTTTCTTCCTGGTGATGAAAGTTTCCAGGAGGCTGGGGTGGCACCATTCTGACAACCCCGACACTACAGGAAGGCGCTACGGGAAGGTGGGTATCCATTTTGCCCTGTCTCATACTGCATCCTACAGAGACACAGGCGTGTCTGCTGCCAGGGGCTGCTGCTAGGGTGAGATCCCTGTCAACGGTTGGCTGAAGCCCCTTTGGAACCCACGAATACATCACCTGGAGCCAGAGGATGCCGGGAAATCTCTACCCATCTCACAAAGGCCTTCTCTGTCCTTCCACTGCTCCCCCCTACCCCCGCCTCTCTCAATAGAAGCACAGTAATGCTCCAGCCGAACCTTCCTGTTCTAACAGCTTGTGCTGCTATCAGCTCCAATTGTGTGTGTGTCTGTCTGAAAGGGGGTGGGGTGCAATAGTGTGTTTTACCCCAAGTCTCACCCCTAGCTCATCATGTCTTCTTTGGGCTGCTACGTTGCCTCTCTGAGCCTCAGTTTCCCCACATTGAAGGCTAAGATAATAACATTCAACACAAGGACTTTAGTAAGGACAGATTAAGGTGACCGATGCTACCTCTTAATTTGTATCTCCATCCTTGGCCCCCCAGCCCTAAGCCTGGCACACAGGCGGTGCTCAGAGACCCTGTTTGCAGGATGACTTAATGAGTGTCCTGGGACCGTAGGCATTCAGTGTCACACACATCACACTGTCTTCTGCCAGCTTCCCTCACTTCTCTCTGCCCAAAGGCAGGCTTTGCTTCAGTCCTCACGCTGACATCCTGTTCAAAGCCCTGGATGACAGCATCTATCCGTGTTGGTGGGCACACAGCTGCTGAGGACTCTGGGACAGTATGGAGTCCACTTTGCGGGACCCCTTGGCAATTTATCTGAAAGTGAAGCCCCTGCTTTGTCTCTGAGTTCCCTGGACTCTGGAAGACAAAGCGGAAGGTGGCTATATTCCTTGGCTACCGGAAGGTGGCCCCCAGTCTCAGGAAGCCCTGCCAATCATGGGCTGAGGGATGTTCTGAGGGAGGACCCCTATCCCCTCCACCCTATTGGCCAGACATCTTGTTTCCCAATGCTCTGCCGAGGGTTTGGAAAGGAATGTGGCTGCCCAATAGGTAAGGGCAGGAGAGTCCCTGGTTAAGCAGAGCTGGGCACCCATGCCCCAAGGCTCTGCCAACGGGAGTGAGCCTGGACCCAGGGAGCTGAGCACAGAAAACACCTAGCCTGGAGGTAGCGGAGCTGTGGACCCAGACGTGAATTGGGGCTATGGATCTGGGTGTCAAGGTTTTCAAAGACTAATTGTTAATGTTGAAGCACTGCAGTCCCAAATCACATCTGTGGCTTCTTATAAGGCCAGGAACTCTGGAAACATCTGGCTAGCACCCTCCCTAGTCTTGCCTGGGCTGGGTAAGACCTCTTCCTTGAGGGCCAGATGCTATCAGTGACATGCGCCTGCCCACTGGGTCTCCCCAGGCCTCTCAGTTTGAAGCCCAGATGACACGAAGCAGATGCGTATGTACGTAGTACAACGCTGGCACGGGGCCAGCTCACGGAGGCGGGCCTGAGTCCATGTCACCCTACAGTGCGTTCCACAGTGTAGCCTATCAGAGCTGACCCAAAGACACATGAGCGACTCGAGCCCATTTCACCAAGTCCCACAATCCACTGCTTCCTCCTGAGAGGTAGACTCCAAGCTCCTGAAGGCCATTGCACCGGGATAAGGACAGGGAGCTCAGGGGCTCCCTCTGTGTGCAGAGGACCCCGGCCATGGCAGAGCCCGGCCTTCCGCGGCGCCTCCTGCAGCCACGAGGCCCGCTGCTGAGACGTCTGAGTCTTCCCTCCATGCATTGTTTCAACTTTGCAACCGCTGAGGTGTCCTGTCTCCACCGTACAGAGGAAGAGATGGAAGCCCCGGGGTACTGGGTGCCTGGCTGAGAGTCACACAGCTCTAAGCACTGGCTCCTGAGCTGGACCTTGCTCATGCTCCTCTCTCCGGCAGGGGAATACCTGTCAGTTCTGCTAGCTCACCTGACACTAAATGTACGTTTCTCATACACAGGGCAGGAGGGAAGGTGGCTGGGATTGGCTCACACACCTACTGCAAGCCATGGTCTCAGCACCTGTCCCTCTGTTTCCTAGAGAATCCTCATGGCCTTTATCTGGTGCCCTCCCTATCTCTGTGGTTCTGATCCCCGCAGTGACCCTTGTCAGAGGCTGCCTTCTCCCCCTCCCTGGCCCTTAAGGTGTCCTCATAACCTGTTCCAAGATACCCCAGAGGTACCAGCTTCCTAACAAGGAAGGATGCTGGCCCTGCCCAGGAGTGGAGCCAACTCAAATGTGAATCTGACACGCCCCATCCCAGGGACAGTGATTAGGCAGCCCAGAACTCCCACAGAGTACCAGAGGACCCTACAGAGGAAGAGAACCCGACACTGGCAGGGTAGAACTGCCCATCTCTTGGGCCCCATATAAGAGACTCAGCCCCTCCTACAGCTGGGACAATAGACGGAAGCACGGGGGTACCCTCCCAATACTAGCCAGTTATCTGATTGCTGGAGTCCTTGTGTCCCTGCGGGTAGGGTTCAGAATATGTGTACCTCACCTACAGCTGCCTGACCTGGCACCTGGTTCACCTCGTGTCTTTTGCTTGCTTGTTTTTAAGAGTCAGGGTCTCATGTAGGCCAGGCTGGTCTTGAACTTACTATGTAGCTGAGTGTGACCTTGAACTCCTGATCTTGCCTTCCACTTCTGAATGTTGGGATTGCAGGTGTACGCCACCACACCCAATCTTGTGGGGCGATGAGGATGGGAACTGAGGTCTTCATCCGTGTCAGGTAGGCGTGCTACCAGTGCTGCTGGGTCCCCAGCCCCCCATTTTGCCTGTTAAGGCACTGGAGTTATGGGCGTGTGCTGCCATGCCTGGTTTTCACCTAACTTCTTAAGTGCACTGGTCCAGCAGACACAGACCTTAGGGGCTTCCATGTCTAGGGAGTGCCGGGAAGAGCATCCTTAGATGCCCCCAAAGAACTCCTGACTCACCACCTCACAGCCCAGAGAACCGGGCCAAAAGGTGCCAGACGACACCCTATGTTCCACTGCTTCTCAGAGTATGACCCACAGAAACATTAAAAGACCCGGTTCTGGGCTCAACTAAGCCCGGGAAGCACTGAATGGGAGACTGTAAATGTTTTTCTGCATTGCAGAACCTGTTAGGACTGTCATAAGTGAATGTGCTCTGTTAAGAGCTACAATATAGTTCCTCAAACTTACCAAGATCTTTCTCCCCTCCCAGCTGAATATTACGTTGCAGCTCAAGGCATCAGTCTGAGACTGGGAAGCCCTGGCCCCAGTGTAGGGTTAGACATGAACACTCTGCTTGCCTAAGGGCATGTCCCATCCTATCTGTTACAGGAGGGGGTGGCCCAGAGGCCACTGAGAGTCCCTCAGCCCCAACACTTTTGCCTCCTAGCCTGGGCTGGCTAGGCAGCTGGAGAGATTGCTGCACTCACCTGACCTTCCCCTGTACAAGACAGCGTCCTGCCTACCTGA
This sequence comes from Cricetomys ansorgei, assembly GCA_026225945.1. NCBI lineage: Eukaryota > Metazoa > Chordata > Mammalia > Rodentia > Nesomyidae > Cricetomys > Cricetomys ansorgei. The sequence goes on from JAMJFZ010002251.1 coordinate 3,209,983, forward strand.
CAGCTAGTGACCAGCTGAGCCAGGGTCATCCTTGCCTGAGCGGAACACGCTGTACGGACATCAAGAAGCCTTGGACCTTATTCTCCCCATTGTGCAGCTGAGGAAACCGAGGCTCAACAAGCTGAATAACTTGTCGAAAGTTACTAGGTAGTGAGACCTGGGACTGAGTTCAGACCCAGAGCCACCCACTCTGAGCTCCGTCTCCCCCGTCTGCCTGGGAAAGGCAGCCATAAACCACGAAAGGGTTGTGCCCTGGGAGCGGGGTGGCTTAACACAGTTTTGCTGGGGTCCATCCAGGATCTAGGTTCACAGCTTCCTGGGGAGGATCGCTGGCCTCACCTGGCAGGATTTCAGAAGCTACTAGCTCATGTTTCTCTTGGGGTGAAGGAAGGACCTACACCAACCGTGTCTGGGGCGGGGGGCTGGGTGGAAAAGCTGGGGCCGTGAGGAGTGGTCCTCTGTAGGGCCTGCGTTCTCTTCCGAGCCTGGAAACAGCCTGTAGGTCCCAGGAACGCACAGGAACGCACAGCTTATTCGCTGCCTTACTGCTACAGAGCCGTCACTCAAATGACGTCATATGAAAAGGTTCAGGAAGCCAGAACTTGGGATTGTATGACAGTGTGTGCACCAGGGTGAGGGCCCAGAGTAGGCCGCAGGCAGAGACTTACGCAACGTAGTCTGGGGGCTCTACAGATAGGTAACTCCTGCCTGCTGTGTCTTTTTAAGAAAACCCAAGGCCCAGAGAGGGAAACCAACTTGCTCAAGATCAAACTGGGCTAGAGGCAAATGGGGCATCTGGAATGGGGAGGGCCCAGCCTCCTCAGCAGCCCGAGGTAGGGTGTGGGCAGACACCTACTGGCTCCTCTGCCATAGATCCACGTCTAACTGCTCCCCCAACCCTCCCATCAAACCCTTATTTGGTGCTTAGTGTTCACAGGCTGCTGTCTAGGTGGCACCACAGCTCCCGGCTAAGGCTACCTAATGCTCAGAACAAACGCTTGGTGGGTCATCGAGAAGCGGTTGGCTACAGTAGATGGCAAGCTTAGAACTTGGATTTAACCCAGGTCTTACACCCGCTGCTTCCCTCCCCTTTCATGGCCAAACTCATCTAACTGGGGACTTCTCTGTGACTCTACTGCAGGCTTCTAAGGCTGGCTGCAGGTGGCAGACGCGTTGTCCCAGCCGGATGGCTCTGCCCAGCAGGGCCCTGTAAGGCTCCTAGCAGAGTCCTGTCTGGGGTAACCTGTGGTCCTGCCTGCTCGTGGTTCCGTGCGATGGCCATGCCAGGCACTGCGGGATGCCATATAGGCACACTGCTGCCTCCTCAGCCTCTACCCTGGAATCAGCCTGCACTGAGCCTGTGATGGAGAGCAAGTTCAGTGTGGGCCTAAATCCTGGGGGTCTCCACCCCAGGCCTGCCAGTACAGAAGGTGTGCGATGAGGCCAATCTGTGCCTTAGAACCAACTACTGGTCCACTCGTGTCCCCCAAACTTCTAACTCTTTTATTGCCCCCCACCTTTGTGCCATGGGACCTTTGTACAGAAGGCTGGCGTGTAACAGGAGCCCCCAGATCTCGCTGAATCATTCAGCAGCTGTAGGAGTCCTTTAATAGATCTCCGGGGACCCCACAGGCTTCTCTGGAATACAACTCGAAAACGTCATATTTAGGACTCAGCTTTGGATCGAGAAACCGACCCCAAAGAGGTGATATGACACACCCAGGGCTTGGTCTTATCCATATAGACTTTCTAGAGTCTTCTGTTGATTGTCTGGTCCTGGTTGGGGACTTTGGAGTCAGGGGTTCACCTGAAACCACCAAGCAGCCAGATAAGGTTCTGTTTCTTCCTATCTGTGTGACTCCAGGCAAGAACTTTGCCTCTCTGTGCCTTGGTTAGTCCATCTGTATCTTGGAGAGTTGCTCGAAGGAAGAAGAGAGTAGAAAGAAGAGAGGGAGAGAGAGAGAGAGAGAGAGTGCTCTCACTGAGACCAGGCTAGCCCCGACGACTGGCTCACATCTCCTTATAAAAACAACACCCTGGGGTGAGTTTCTGTTTCAAGGGTACAGCTTTGCGTAGGGACTGTTTCCCCAGGTCCATGTCCCAACATGTTAGCCACGAGCAGAGTCAGGAGAAGCAGAGTACTGCCGGGACCGGTGACTTCCATGGCCAAGGCCTAAGCCTCCTTCTGGCAGAGCAGAGGAGCTGGATGGATGTTTTCTTCATCGTAACCCTGGAGATGAACTTGCTCTTGGGATTGGCAGCTGGAGGGACTAGAGTTTGCACAACCCCAGGTCCTACCTTCCCTCTAGGAACCAGCCTTGGGTTAATCGTTTCAGACAGTAGATCAGTAATTAGTTCTAGGGCATAGATACCCTGGCCCCATCCATCATGCTGAACCCCCTTTCCCACTGAACTTAAACCCACATGTTACAAGTCAGGGGGAGCATGAATCATGGTCTTTAACAGTGTTGGCTTTCACATCTGAACTTGTGAGGAGGTGATGACTCCACCCACTTTATAGACAAGCTTACTGGGCCCCTTGGGCCACACAACCTCCCTTGAAATCCGGAGTGGGGCAGAGCTGCCGGTCAAGGCACAGATGTGGCCTGGGACCTGCTGGGGACTGTGAGGGTCCTCAACTGCTGCTTTCTAGTGACATCAGCTACAAGAAAGCAACTAGGGAGTTCCCAAACCCCAAACTCACTAGAGTAGAGGTTGTACTGATGACTCCCCATGTGCCTGTGTGTGCCTGTGTGTGTTATACAGGGTTTAGTGCCTCCCAGACCGGCTTCATCATGTGGTCGAGGATGACCTTGATCTGTTGTTACTCGGTGCTGGGAATGGAACCCACACTAAGAGCTCTTCTATATTAGACCCCTGAGATCACTCCTGAGCCCTGCTCCCGCTTCTCAAACGCTAGTCCTCCAGGGACCCTGTTCCCTCAGATTCTGTGTACAGCTGTGGAGGACACAGGCTAACACATCACAGCTGCTCATTCGAGTTTCTTCCCAGATCTGGGCCTCAGGAGACCATCACCCAGCCACACCCCAGCTGCCATCACAGACATAGACCCTCCAACAGGCTGTGGAGCTTGATGCCACGAGTTTGGCATCTACAGAAGAATGTCTGCCATACAAACATTGGTTTTGCTTGTTTTGATTTTATTTTGGATTTTCAAGACAGGGTCTCTCTGTGTAGTGCTGGCTGTTCTGGAACTCACTATGTAGACCAGACTGGCCTCAAACTCAGAGATCCGCCTGCCTCTGCCTCCCGAGTGCCGGGATTAAAGGTGTTTTTTTTTTTTTTTTTTTTTTTTTTAAATAGCGCTAGCTTCTGTAGCAGTCCTTTACCAGGTTTTTATCCACTGGAAAACAGGACGATGGGACCACACCCGGGGGAGGGGGTCCAAGCTGAATGAGCTTAAGAGTCATTCATCATATCAGAGAGAGATGTAGGGAGATGGGGGGGGTCTCTGTGAGGTCTCTTTTGTTAAAATGCAAGTTTGGGGTTTTCAAAAACCATATTGTTTGAAAGCCAGGCCTGATGGTGCATACTTGTAATACAAGTTACCAGAGAGTATGAGACAGGAGGATTTTAAGTTCAAGACCAGCCTAGGTAGCTTACTGAGTCCCTGTCTTATTAAAATTGAGAGAGAGAGAGAGAGAGAGACAGAGAGACAGAGACAGAGAGACAGACCTGGGCAGTGAAATTTGATGGTACAGCACGTTTAACACTCACGAGCATCTAGTTTTAGTCTTCCGTACTGCTCCCCTCCCAACCCCAAAGGCCAAGACTTCACAGCGCAGCCAGCCCTCCCTTGGGTTCTAAGACCTCAAATAGAGCCAACAGCAGTGAGCCAATGCCACAGTGACGGGTGTGTGTGTGTGTATGTAGGGGGTTGGGGACAGCCCCTGGCTACTTGCTGATTCATCTGTTAGGGTTGAGTGCCACACGCCTCCCCCTGCTGCAGTGGAACTGGCTCTCAGGTCCATAGCTCAGGCAGGACAGGATTGAGCATGGACTACGGGACAAACGCAGGTGATACAGCAGGAAGGTCACAGCGCTTGCTCTGGACCCCAGCCTGCTTTGGGGTCCTTTGGGGACTTCTGGGTGCAAGAAATAAAGCCAATGGGGAACACTGAACTATAAAGAGCAAGGTGGTACTAGGCTGAGGCAGAGGCCATTGTATGTGAGGGTTAGGGTGGGGGTCTTCAAGCCAGGATCTGCTGAACAGGAAGGCATTCCAGAGGGCAGGCATAGCTGTAGGTCCCGGCCCCTCCAAGTTCTAGATGCTGGGGTCCAGCCAGCCTCCCTAGGCTCCAAGCTCTGGGTTCCACCCCCAACACCATACAAACCAGGCACGGTAGTGCACACCTACAATCCCCGCACTTATGGATGTGATTTAACCTCAGATTCCTCATCGGTAACACAGGCTGTGGGTTAACTTGAGTTAATACATGGAAAGCACACAGCATGGGGCCTGGCCCATGGCAAATGCTTAACGAACGTTAGATATTATTGCTGTTACTATTATTGGTTACGCTGGTTGGAGCTTGGTAGTATGAGTGGGAGAGCATGCAGAAAGGCTACTGAGGGTAGCCCTGAGGGTTGAACACTGCACAAGCCAGGGTATCTACCAGTTACTTAGTAGCTGAGAGAATGGTACCTTCCCAAGGAACAGCATACACCTCTGCACAGCCAGAACTCTGGCTTTGGATGCCCTGGCTGACCCTGCTCCAATTTCAGGCTAATAGGTACATGTGGAGGAATTCTTTTATTAAGGAGGTCCTGGTGGGAACCCTGTAGCTCAGTGGTAGGGTGTTTCTCTAGCATGAGCAAAGCTCTGGGTTCAACCCCCAATACTGCCCATTCCAAGAGAAAAGTACAAAGGAGGTAGTAAAGTGGAACTTCTGAGTCAGTGTAACCCTGCTCATTGTATGTTGGCCAGTTTGATCAAATTACTCCTTTCTGAGCTCAAATTTTCCCCATTTTTTTTTTAAACCAATGTCAAGAGGCCAGGTTAGTTCTGGGATAGCAAATAAACTTCATCCCTGAAAACCTAACTGATACTTGAGGCTTTGTAAATTGAGATTGGAGGCTATGCTTGGATGAGTAGGGAGGGCTCTGATTGATTAGTAATGTCTGCATGGGGTCAGGCATAGACTGCTGTCCCAGGTATGAACATGCCTGCCTTGCTTAGATTAGCCTTGTAGTGGATTCTCAATCCTGGCTGCTGGTTGGGATCACTGGAGGAATAAAAGCCCCTCTGATCCCAGGGATGTGGCCAGTATTGGCAATTTCCCCTCCAAAGGCATGGCCATTGAGAATTCTGGTGGCCAATGTTCCTTATGGTCCCTAGCTTTCCTGACCCCATGACTTCATGACCTGGGGTCCTGTCTTTTGCACCTTGGAGCATGGTTTGTCTTTGGAGCTCCATGTTCTCTGCGAGCAGAGCTGGAACATTCAAGTACATTCTCCCTTCAGTCTTGCTTCTGAGGATTCAAAACAGAAACTGAGGGCTTTGGCTACAATCAGGATGTGGGGTTACCTAGATAGGCTCTTCCCAGGTCATATGCGGAGTCTGGAGTTTTACATTTGGGGGACCTTGTGAAGCTGAGAAAAAAGCCTAGTCTACTCTGCCTTGGACCCTGCTGTCTCTCTTAAGCCACTCTGGCTGCCCAGGGTAGGAGCTTGGGACATAGAGGTCTGCTGAGACCCCAGGAAAGGCAACAGGCCTCGAAATCACAGCCGCAGCTCTGATCTCAGGGATGGAGCATGAAGGGAGACGATGAAAGCTGGTGGGGTCTCTGAGCTCCAGAGAACGGGGAACTCTAAGCCCGCAGGCGCTGTGTTAGAATGTGGACAGCCCCGAATGCGGATTGTGCCTCCAAATTAGGAGGCAACACAGGCAAGATGTCCCGGGAGTCCACCTGGCTCGGCCTCCTTCGGGAGACTTTTAGCATCCAGCCAGCTTTCCTCCGTCCCTCCTGTCACCAGCCTAGGAATTTCACGGAGTGGTGACCCAGGCAAGCTGTGCCTCCTGGTGGCACACAGCCCCCCCTTGGAGCAACGTAGAAACAATCGAATCACATAGAATTCCATCATATTTTAAAATAAGCTTTATTTAGATTTTTTTTTTAATATTTTATATTTTGCATCCATGCCTTCGAGAAACCTCTCCCACGGGAAAAGGTCATTCTCATCTATAGTTACCCATAACTCATTCCCTATTTGACGTGGTTCTCTCAAACAGATCACCCTTAGTAGCTCTCAGAATGATCTCCTAATTTGCAAAAATTGAAATGAAAAGGAATGACTAAGTCATTACCAGAAGTGGCTGTAATCTTATTTTCCTTGTAAGTAAAGAGGGGAAAATCATAAAAACAAACAAAACAAAATAAAACCCAAAAATTCAGTGTGTGTGTGTGTGTGTGTGTGTGTGGTTTTTCCTAAGACCTCCTGCTGTTGTCAGCTCTGGCCTCTCGCCCTCACCACAGGGCTGGGATAATCAGCTGGGCTGAAAGAGATGGCAGGGAGGCTTAGGAGGTGACCCTCCTGCCCCTCTCTCTCAGCCTCTGGGCCGGGTCAGGAGGGAAGAGGGGACCTGGTGAGGTTTTTTGGCTTGTTTTAGAGACTTTGGGCACAAGATCCTGGACATCCCGGATGCTCCATCCAACACTGAAAAATCTCTTTTTAAGAGTTGAGAATGTTGCTGTTAGTAGGAGCGCCATGGTGGCCACGGGGGGGGGGGGGGGGGTGTGTGTGGACGGAGTTGTTAGTGGTTATGGATCAGTGGTAAGGGCACCCAAGGGTAAAGGAAAGGGGAAACTGAGTTCCAGGGGTGCGGCAGAACTGGCTGGGAATTCATGGGTTCTCCATGCCCAGTGAAGCCCTGTTGGGGCAATGCTGCTCCCTAAATAGGCACAGGTACCTGCCAGCCCTCATGGGGTGAGCCTGCTTGAGCTGCTGATAAAATCGGGGGACAGGGCTCGGGGGATTCCCGAGAGTCTTCGTGTGGCCCCTGAAGCCAATTGGGAAAAAAAGAGGGCAGAGGGCTTACCTGCCAGATACTGTCCCCAAGAGCCCTTCCCAGAAGGTGGGCATCTTCTCTGTTGACATCTGCCCGGCCCATATCTAAGGATGGAGGTGTGTGTGTGTGTGTGCAGAGGCCTCTTACCCAACTGACTCAGGCCCAAATGTCTGGTCAGACCCTGTGGGTGTATCCCAGGCTGTCCTTCCCTGGACTCAATCAACATGGCTCCAAAGACAGGCCCAAGAGAAGGGGAATGTGATCGTTAGGGGTCTGCTCACTGAAGTCACGTTCTGTATGTTCGATAAATAAATATATATAGAGAGATAATATATAGAAAGGCCAGAGCAGAAGGTGGGGGGGGGGGTCCTCTCATGCAGGGACAGCAGCCGGGAGAGACGGAAAAGAGAAAAGAGAATAAGCAAGCTGGCCATCTGAGGTCCCCGGTTCTAGCCACCCTAATCTACCTTGCACAGTGTCTGCAGCGGCATGAACACAGAATTGACAAGTAGCAGAAACGCCCGCCTCCCGCCCACCCCGTGGAAAAATATACATTCCGATATTTACGTAATAATTTAGATAGAATACGTCTTCTGCATTTGTGCAAATAAATTAAATGCGACAGTTTTCTTTCTCTCTTTTTGTTCCATGAAGAAAGAAACAGCAACGCAATTTAAAAACAGGCAGGCCATTTAAAAAAGAGCCCGTATGACCCCCACCCCCTTACAAATACTGTAGCCCAGCCAAGACTCTCTGGCTGGGCTCACGAGTCTCTGCGGAGTGACCTTACCCTGACGACGATGGCGGGGTGTTTTTGCGGTTAAAGTGACTTGGGCGCACCCCGAGAACAGGGTCTGGTCCCACACGCTCACACCGAGGGGTCGGGAGGAGGGGGACATGGAAACAGACCACGCCCTGGGCGACATGGGCTGCAGGAGTGGCGGCTGGACGGACTTCACAAGCACGAAAGTGCACACTACTTTTGTTATTTACAGATACACAGCAGTCCTTCGAGTGTTCAAGTTTCATAAACAGGAGGAGGGAGGAGAAAGGGGGAAATTGAAAAACAAAAATACAACGGATTAAACAAACAAACGAACGGACGAAACCCCCCCCCCCCAAAAAAAAAAAAAACACCGAGAAACAAAACAAAAACGAGAGAAACAAACGCAACTGTATCGCTCGGAGACAACAGAGTTGACAGAGTCACACACGGTTTGTGGTATGTACATCGATTACAGAGGTGGCGGCGCGGAGTGTGTGTAGGGGGTCACAGCTGTGTGTCCGCCTGTTCCGGGCGCTTGGCCACACCCACCCACAGAGGTGAGTGCGCCCGGCACCCCACGCAGGCCCCACGCCCCCATTCACACACACACACACGCACGCACGCACGCACACGCACGCACGCACGCTCGCTCCACGGCTCATCCACACACAGACATGCCCTCGGACAGTGGGCGAAGGGTGGTGGGTTATCACCAGTCCGCGTCTTCCTCTATGTAATAATCAGGGGCGGTACCATCAAAGAGGCCAGGGTCGAGGGACTTCCGTTGCTTCCCTCTGGCGAAGACTCGAGAGATGGAGCCGAATCCCATCTTCTCTTTCTTCTTTTTCCGTTTTTGGTCTTCAAGATCCTCTAGTGACTGAGGAGGAGGGGAGAAGAAGAAAGGTGAACTTAGCCTGGGGGGGGGGAGCGGGGGATAGTGGTGGATGGAAAGGCAGGGAGGGGCTTTCCTTAGTCATGGTCAAAGTTGTGGTGAGGGATGGAGACAGAGGGAAGAAGCCAGGCTTTGGGGCTGGGATCCCTTGCCCTCTAAGCGAACCCAGGCTAGTTTCAAAGCCTCTTCTTACACAGTAACCCAAGACTGTCCTGCATGCATCCCTGATGTAAGGCAAAGATGCTTGGGATAGATCCTGGCTTGACAGCCACGTAGTGGCCAGAAGCTGCTCCAGTTGCCTGAACAATGACTATCACTTAAGGTCAGTTCACTGACTTGAGGGACCAGTCAAGGGCCTGGAGGAACATACCCATGAACCTGATCACTGCCCATGGTCAGTCTGACACAGGGTGGACAGGCTATATGGAGCGCTGATGTATTAGCACACGCTGAGTGCAGATGGGGCCAGCCTAGGAATCCTGACAATGACCTTGTAACAGGAGGTTGAGGGTAGCACCCGCTGAGAGCTTTACAAGTGGCCAAGTGCTTTACGCAGCCACACGTGCTTGGAATTATCTACAGAGAGGGTGGGGGCATAAAGTGGACCCAGGCTCACGGTACACTTTAGAATGTCTTGGAATGCATCCCTTGCCCCCAACCTCGGCTGCAATCTCCACTGGGTAGGGCCCAGGAATCTGCATTCAGGATGTCTGTAGTCTCCTCTTGGGGAATCCTACGCAGATGGATGGCGCACAGCTAGAACCATCCTAACACGAGACACGCCGCCCTCATGTCCTTCCCTGAGTGCCTTTTCTCAGACTGATGACAAATAAGGGGTAGACCTAGTAGCTGACAGGGGCCCGAAGTGCCACTGCCTCTGGTTTTGCCTTAAAAGACTGAAGATTACGATAGTGGAGAGGCCTAGACAATTCAGAGGCAAGGGGAAGATGCTGACCACAGCATCGGGATACAGGATGTGTGGTGTGCACAGTGGGCCTACAGGTCAGGCCGAGTGCATGCCAAGCTTGTGACTCAACAAGGGACTAGATTCCTCTCTATCTTGGGAGTTCAAAACATGGCATGGGGTGACCGAACGTTCAGAGCTTGAAGAGGTCAAGTTGGGGGTCCAGGGAAGCCCCAGTCAGCCAAGGGAAGCTATCCTTACCTGTACAATAGGGTTGTGCAGGTTCTTCTGAACTGGGCCGGGACTGTCGCCCTGTAGCCAAAGGAGAAGAAGATGAAGCAGCAGACACGACACGGGAGAGCACAGGTGGTCCGTGAGGATGGGGGTGAGGGGAGGGGCCTTCCCTGGAGAGAAGCCGCTGCCTCCAGGGCTGTCTTCCCTCTACAGTGGAGATATCACCCCTTACCCTCTGGCACTTCCCCACAGCTGACTGATGGGGCTGGGGCTCATCAGATGTCAAGTTAGGGGGCCTGAGATGCTCTCTTGCCTGCTCTGACCTTTCAATCCATAATCCTCTGAGGCGTAATAAGTTCCTGCCTTAAGGGGTCCATGTGTTCATATTGAAGGTTGGTTCTGCTAGGTGTATTTTTTTTTTAAATAAAAGAAGTCAACTTTAATGGAAAAAGCATTCTAAGAAGGCAGGCAGTTGAGGTCAGAGACCGACACTCGCCTATTGTAATGGGGTTCTATTCTCCAGCACTGAAAAGGGGGGAAAAAATTAAACTAGGGAGACCACATGGGCACTAACTTACCCTTAAACCAACACAGGGACGCTCTTATTTTGTGGAGAGGAACTGTTAGTCAAATTTAGGTATAAGCAAGGGTCCACCGACAATCTCTTACAGAGCTAACAGTAGAGCTGGGACTCAAATTCGGGGTTTCTGATCTCTCCTGGCCCCTTGTTCTTTCTAGGCAGGGTTCCACAGCAAGCACACACTAGGTCCTGAGCCTTAGGACTGCCTGGGAGCTTACCTACACAGGTCTGGCTCCTTTCAAATTCTTTTGTAGGGAACAACAGATACCCTGTGGGTAGGTAAGACATGTCCATGGGCTGCCAACTACGTTCCAGGTGGGTAGAGAAGGGACCCTTAATGGCCTGTGGATACGCAAAAGTTTTCACTACATCCCTAACCATGTCTGCCCTACCTGGGAACAGACAGCCCATCGAAATCACAAAAGGCGTTATTAGGGAGACTCCTGGTGGTCATTTCTGGAATTGCAGGTGTAATGCCCAGGAAGAAATAAACAGTGCCACTTAGACCAATGTCTCTTAACATCCAATTTCCCTGTACTGAGTCCTCATTTCTGCTCTAATTAGAGGTTAGAGTGTGAGGCGTTGTTTCTTCCAGTCTGTTTTGATGTTGGTACCAGGTCAAATCCCTGAGGCGAGGAGGCCACCTGGAGCCGTTTTCTGGCCTTTTAGCTTACCTATGTGCACACCTGCTGAGGTGGTGAGCAAAGGAGGTTTGGAGAGAGAACAAATGGAGGTTTAGCCTAGGTCCAGTCTCAAGGCTTGCAAACAAAATTCATTCCGCAGGCAGCTGAGACAGCTCCTTTGCAAAGTACTGTCTTTCTAAATATATATATATATATATGTAAGTTGCCTCTGGCAACAGGTATGTGCTGAGGCCAGGCTGGGCAGAGCCAGCCTGTGCCAAATGTAGTTCTGGTAGCTGGGAGTCCTGTGGGTAGATCTGTCTCTGAGATATCCTGGGGTCACCAAAAGGAACCCCTTAGGAAGGTGCTCTTGTTTGGGGGGTGAGCACATCTGTCAAAGGGTGTCTGCTTAAGACTGGGACTCTCCACCTGTGTGGTAAGAGTCGGGCGCTGTCTGCTGTGATCCCTTTGACTGAAAAATGGATGGGGGCCCCGGAGTGGTTTCCGTGCTCTCTTTTGTACGTCAGCCTCAGCCCCAGGACTGTGGCCAAGAGAAGACACACTGCTCCCTCACAGCCTCCTGTGAAGGAAGGCTTCCTAGCCCTGCCAGGGGTGGTCTGAGGCTTCTGGGTTAGTACTCCATGGCCACCCAAGCCTCTTTCAAGTTTAGTCTTGGGCGATTTTGTGTATGAATATCTGAGTATGCGCTGGGGTATACATGCATGTACTTATACATGTCTATATGTGTGTATACATGTGCTCAGCCCAGAGGCCAACGTTAGTGTCATTCCTCAGAAGCCACTGGCTGCATTCTTTGAGAACAGCATCTTTCACTGGCCTGAGCTCACTGGCTGGCTGGTCAGGGAACCCCGGGGGTCCTCCCGTCTCCACCTCCCTAGGCCGGGATCGCACTCCTGTGCCTGGTCCCTTCATGAGGATTCTGGGGACTGAACTCAGCTCTTCATGCTAGCGCAGACAACACTTCAACAACTGAGCCATCTCTCTCCCCAGCCCTTGTAATCGTAGTTGCTTAATAAGGACTTTTCATGCTCACTGTGGCCCGGAGAAAGGTTTCCCTCACCCGTACCCACGAAAGTCGCTGCTTTTCCTAACCTTATACCCGTGCTTATTATGAGTTCTCATAGCATGTCCCTCTCCTAGCTTCTTAGGCAAATAATCACACCGTCAGCAGGTAGTGGTTTTTATGGGTTTTGTTGGTTAATAAAGCCAAATCTTTCCCAGGCTGGTGAGATGGCTCAATGGTTAAGAGCACTTGCTACTCTTACAGACGACCGGGTTCAGTTCCTGGCACCCACATGGTGGCTTAACATCCACCTGTAACTCCAGTTCTAGGGGAGTCTGATGCCCTCTTCTAGCCTCGAGGGGCATCACACATGCACACACAGTGCATTGACACATGCAAGCAGGACACTCATGCATATAAAATAAAAAGTAAGAAAGAGCCTTCCTACGCATCTGAAGACACTTCTGGGTGGCACCTCTGTCATTAGGACATGGCAGCGAAGCCTTCTGTGCTATCAACTATGTTGACGGAACAAGAATTCAAAGTGGTCTCCACCTCTGACCCTCTAATCCCGCAGGAGGCTGACATGGGTTTCAGCCATCCGATGATGCTCGGACCACCAGCATGGGAGCCCGCAGTTGCTTATGGTTTGAGAGGGTCTTCCAAAGGCGTGTTGTATTGGAAGCCTGGTCCCCAGTGTGACGATGTGGGAAGTAAGGGAACCTTTATGAGATAGAGTCTCTTTTTTAATATCAGTTTTTCCAGCCTCAGTCATTTTGTTACAGCAAGCGGACAGAGCGCGCCTGGAGGGCTCAGCTGCCGGTGCTCGGTATGTAATTATTAAAAAAAAAAAAAAAAAGTTTGACTAAAAAAAAAAGCGAGACAAATTCACAGAACCTCTCTGCAGAGGCCAAATGTGCCCCCAAACTACTGGAATCTCAAAATTAAAACCCAGCGATCTGTTTCATTCCAGGGTGAAGGATGAGAGTGGGGGCTAGAGGGGCTAGGTGGTCCTGTGGTCAGGCCCAGGGTCCCAGGCAGGGCCCAAGACGGGGTGCACCTGGCGGGGTTCCAGGCTGCGCAGACCCTCCTCGCCCTCCCGGACACGGGAGGAAACAGGCCTCATTCCTTTCTCTCCCCACATCCACCGCTTCTCGCAAAAGGAAAGAACAGAACGGGAAATGCCTTCGCCACAGCGTTCCCTGGGTGGACAAGAGGAAAGAGTGGGCACATCTTTATCCCACCCCGTGGCCCCGCCGTTTCTGGGCAGGGCCCAAGTGCCCAGGCCCTGCCGCTGCTGGCCTTACGTTGCAGAGGGAGTGCGTCCGGTGTCGTGGGGAGTTGATGTCGCTGGGTGTGGACGACCGGTCGCCTTCAGCAGCAGATGCGTCGGAGATGACGGAAGGCTGCCTGGAGTGGCAGGGGCTCACCCTGACCGCTGGAAAACAGGGACAGCCGGTGAGTGGGTGACACAGAAAAGGCCAGCTCGTGCACCCATCATATGGATAACAATGCTGAGTTAGAGGGATGGTGAGTGTTGGTGGGCCAGCTCTTCCCTTCTCTACCACAGCCCTGCGTGTTCTAGGGGTGGCTGCTGGGGAGACCCTCCCCCTTCCTTTTGATCCAGTCCAGCCCCTCCTGCCCTGGGGAAGGTGAAGGTCTACTGAATGGTTCTAGATACTATGCAACCCTAACCACGGCTTAACAGCGGAGTCCCAGACAAGAACTCCCCAGACCACTGCGAGCTCTGTTCTTTCCCCAACATTCCAGTGGCTCCGAAACACAGCCCCAAGTCCCTCTACTCTTCTAGCCCATGGCAACTGCCACCTGTCCCCTTGAAGACCAGGGTGCCTGTCCCCATGAAGACCAGGGTGCCCCCCCGCCCCCGCCTCACAATGAAGCCAGAGCCACAGGCTTTTGGCTGCTGTGGGGGTACAGTACATCCCTCTTCCTGGCCTGGCATGCTGAAACCCTGTATACCCCAGCAGCCAGGGCTCAGTCATTCCCTTGATGTTTGCGCACACATGTGGAGGCTGAAGGTCGACAGGTGTCTTCCTCAATCACTCTCCACCTTTTAAAACCTACTTTTACATACACACACACACACACACACACACACACAGTGTGTGTGTGTGCGGTTGCTTGTGTGTATGTACACCGTGTGTGCAGTGCCTGTGGAGGCCAGAAGAGGGCGTCAAGTCCCCTGGAAGTGGAGTCACGGGTTGTGAGCCTCCATGTGGGTGCTGGGAACTGAACCCAGGTTCTCTGCAAGAACAGTCATTGATCTTAAACTGCCAAGCCGTCTCTCCAGCCCTATCTACCTTGTTTTTTGAGAGAGGGTTTCTCACTGATTCAGCTAGACTGGCTGGCCAGCAAACCCAGGGGACCCTCCAGTCTTTACCTCCTTGGGGCTGGGATTACAGGTGCCACACCCAGCTCCTTACCCTCCGAGGACTGAACTCAGGTCCTCCTGCTTCTGCACCCAGAACTTTACCAACTGAGCCGCCCTCCCGGGCCCTCTGCTGGTTTTATTGCCGGACTCTATTTACACATGCATCGTCTCTCTGGCACTGAGAGCATGACGGGGTTCTTATATGCATTCTCTCCCCGGGCTTTTTCAGTGTCTGGCTCTTCGTAGGCATGTGGTAAACAGCGGTGGAATGAAAGGTCTAGCTTAGAAGTCACAGCCCAGAAGGTCACTGGGCCCTGCTGCAGATTCTCCCATATGCCAGCGCCAGTGCCACCCAGAGGGAGCACTGTTACCAGACATACACTCCATGCAAGCATGCCTGACTGACAGTCTTTGCTATCAATGACTATGTGGCCCAGTGGGGAAGCTGCTGGTCGGTGGTGCCTTGGGTTGTGTGTGTATGTGTGTGTGGTGTGTGTCAACTTGACATAAGCTAGAGTCATCCGGGGAAGAGGGTCCTCAATAGAGAAGTTTCCTCCTTCAGGCTGGCCAGTAGGCAAGTGTGTGTGGGTATTTTCTTCATTAATGATGTGGAAGGGCCCAGCCCACTGTGGGTGGTGCCACCCCCTAGCAGACGGTTGTGGGTGGTATAACAAAAGCAAACTGAGCAAGCCATGGGGAGCAAGCCGGGAAGTAGTGTTCCTCCATTGAGTTCCTCCCCAGACTTCCCTTCGCAAAGCTGTAAGCTGAAACAAACCCTCTCCTCCCTGAGTTGCTTCTGGTCATGGTGTGATAAGCGTATCACAGCGACACAGAGTAAACTCTGAGAATGCTGGTGACTGTGCCTCTGCAGAGTCGCTGACAGGCGTCTACTGTGTATGCAGCTGGGAGGAAAAAGGAGCCATGGGTCAAATGCCTTCCCAGTGATGGCATGGTATGGAGGTGGGTGACCCCGTGCAGGTAAACACCTAGTTACAGAATCGCAGAGGAGCCGGTGGGTGGGGGTTGGGGGCACAGCCAGGGAGAGGGTCTGGAACCTTCTAGGAGTAGACGTGCTTAGTAAAAGCCTCTGAGGTAGCTGCAGGAGAGGCAAGGACAGCGAAAGAGGAAGGGCCCAGAGGGAGGATCCTGTGGCCTGACTAAACCCCACTTAACGTCAGCCCCACCGAGGAGAGGCCTTGCAGGCGCAGTAATCAGAAGTCGCCTGCTGTTCTAGTCCAAAACTACTGCAAACTCTGTCCACCTTCAACAGCACCTCTGTCTCCTGCTGACTAGAGGCTGGGGTAGCCACCCAAGTACCTGGATCTTAGAACCGAGAGGGGTAGTAGCTACCCCTGGGGATCAGCATCCCTGCCCATGTACAGAGCTGGGCTTATGTTTTATAAGGTCTTTAGTTCTGACCTGGCTTCAAAGGCCCACTGTAACCCTTGGGGATCCCTGCTTGGGTCAGCAGAGAGGCTTCTGTCTCTGTTCAGGGGAGGGGGACCCTGAGTCTGTTTAAGCTCTGAAGCCCTGTGTGTCTCCTATCAGTGAGGACACAGAGCTGACAAGGAGGGCAGCTAATATTTACCGAGGCCCTGACTTGGGAATTCTATACACTTTACCTTTCTGGCAATCCTGGGAGGGGAGGTCTCAGCAAACAGATATGTAACACACACTGCACATTATGAATCCAGCATCCCTCACACCAAAGGAACAGATGGCTCTTGTATGGGGTCATAGGTCACATCCTTTGTAAATAACAGAGCCAGGATGTGACCTCAGCGGTATGAACCTGCGCCTGTGCCCCTCCCTCTACGGTTCACCTCCTTACCCTACACGCTCCATCTATAGGCAGCACGGCACCCGTGAAATTGTCCATGGCCTCGTGGAACCAGCCTTGGGCACCCGGAGGGTCAGTTTTACTACAGCCCCTAGAGGAACCCTCAACAGGGTTAGGTGGCTCATAAAGCACAATGGGATTGCAAGGAGTCTGGACTGGCTTGGGTACCACAGACAGTGGGAATGGGTGCCAGATGCTCTGCTAAGCGCCTGGAGCAAACATAGGTGACATTTATACTTTTTATATTACCTATGGAGTGGCTGCGGTTGTCAGTCAAGTACCCTCCCTGCCAAAGAATGCCTGGGTGACCCAGGCTGGCCAAGCAGAACACTGGCTCTCCTAAACATTGTGATTAGCTTTTTGTTTTTGTTTTTTGTTTTTATGGGGGGGGGAGTCATGTGACCCAAGCTGACCAATCAGGGTAATTGGTTTTTACTTCACCTTAGGCACACTTGAGCCTCTGGATCCAGCTATGCCTGAAGCCCACTTCTTAGTGGGTTCAGTCAAGAGGGTCATAGTTTTTCCTGTGCTGTCGCAGGCCGCTGTAGTGTGAACAGAGAAGCTGATTTTCCCCACTGGTCCCAGTGACCTCCTGTGAACACTCCCCTTTATTGCTGGACCAGGCCGGGCAGGACTCACCTTGCCGGTCTGCAGGGTGGGGAGGGTGGGAGTGGTAGAGAGTCTGCTGGCTCTGCCGGATGGCAGCAGTCAGTGGGAGGTCAGCCTGTACCACCCATTCCTGGTTGCCGTTAAGCACCGTCTCGCCGGGCATGGCAAGGGAATGCCGCTTGGGAACATCCTTGGTCAGTGTGGCTAAGGACTGCTTGGCCTGGAGAAAGAGCGGGAGACCGGAAGAAGAAAATGTAACCAAAGGGGACTTCTCATACAGCTGCCTGGCACCTCTTACCACCTCAGCGCGAAAGTCAAGGGTTCTGCTTCCACACCGGTGCAAGCCATGTGCCTGCAGGGCAGGTGTCACCCATGCCCACCAGGGTCTCAACCTCCAGTTGGCACTGAGAGCAAAGTGAGACCCACACGTAGTGGGGAGAAGGAAGTCCGAGCACACTCATCACTTCTGGGTTCTCTAAGGACAAGCCGGGTCTCTGGGTTGCACGCATGTGCGAGTGCGTGTGCATGTGTGTGTGTAGGCTGCAGGTCAATGTCAGGTGTTGTTCCTCAGGAGCCACCCACCTTGTTTTTTGAAACGGGGGTGGGGTGGGGTCTCTCGCTGGAGCTTGCCAAATCAAGGCTGGCTGGCTAGCAAGTCCCAGGATCCTCCTTGGGTAAACCTTGTAAAATGCAGGTCTGGGCTTGAATTGGGGGTGGGGGGGAGTGAAGGTCATGGGGAGAGAAGCCAGCCCTGAGACCGTCAGAAATGCGCCTAAACATCCCCTGATGCACAGGACGGCACCACCACAGTCAGCCAGCCCCCTTGCCGGCAGCAGGGAGGGCGGGCCGCCATGTAGAATTCACAGCAACAAGCGTTAGGTCAGAAGAGCTGAGCTGGCGGAAGGTGGCGAAGTCGGTATAGCCTGGGCTAGAGGGACAGGGCCCATATTAAGGGAACAGCCTCAGTGCTTCATGTGGGGCTAGCTGAGGGTGCCAGGTCTTAGCTATGAGTTATCTCCTCACCTCCACCGGGGAGTGGGGTTTTATCAGACACGATCTTCTTAAGTTTGTTGGGTGAGAAAAGGAGCAGGCATTAGCCACGGGTGCACGCAAGCCAGTTAGCGGTTTTCTATGGCTCAGGCAGCTCTCCAGGCTCCTGCAGGATGGAGCGGGCTGAATGAGCAGTGGGAGGAGACAGGGAAAAGCCCAGCATGCTTTCCCTTTCTGCAAACATCCCAGGCATATACAGAGAAGGCAGAGGACCGCCCAAACCAACCCACAACAGAAGCAGCCTTCCGGCGACACAAGAAGCGGCCCAGGCATGAACCTTGCTGTCTCTCCCCCAGGCCCTGAAGGCCCTCACCTCTGGCTGGGTCAGGAGTGGAACATCGTTACCTGACAACTGGGGGATCGCTTAGGCACTAGCCACAGAAGCTGCTTGCTCAGGACTTGAAATTTCTGAGAAAGCTACCAGGCATAGGTGAGCTTCAGAGGAGGCTTCACGTGTGCACTTGGGAGCCGTGGACCGACTATCAACACAGCACTTCTGATACAACTCCATGCTGGGAGCTCCTCTTGAACTCTGACCTCCCCCCAACTTGTCCTCTCGGGGCCTCCGCCTCCCCCTGAGCACTCTGAACCAGGAGCATTGAGCTCTTGGAACTTTCTAAGTTGGCACGAATATGCTCATGTGCCCAATGTCCAGATAGAGCTGGGCTTGACCTCTGCTGCTATGGAATTTTCTGTGTGGCCTCGAGCACCCCTCGACTTTCTACTTCCTTCTGGAATGCCTGTGTGTGTCTGCCAGGCGGGGCGCCCCTCTGTTGCCTGCCATCTCTGAGAGGGCTCTGTGCCAGCCTGGACCTCAGGGCAGAAGGGTCTGGGACTATCCACAGCGCAGCCTCAAGCTTCTCAAGGGACGAAGGGATGTACAGCCAGAGGGACACCTGAAGGAGATGGGGCATCATGGGTCCAGGTAAAACACCCTTTCTCGGACTCTGCGAAGATTGGCCATGACAGTGTTCCAAGCCTCCAGCAGCAGAGGTTCTGAAGCTGCTGGCAGCGGGGAGGAGCTGAGAGTTTCTGGCCAGAGTCAAAGTCAAAGCTGTGTGTCAGTATGCTGGAAACAGAAGTGTGTGTGTGTGTGTGTGTGTGGGTATTTCCTAGTACAGGGAACCCCTAAGATGCTGAGCCAGGGCTCAAAGCACCAAGATGCGCTTCATCTACCTGTCCACAGGGGCCTGGGTGAGCTGGGCACACAGGGCCTTTCCCACCCATACCACTAGGGGTCAGCATTGCACAAGGCAGTTGCCCTTGGTTTCATTCTGAAGCAAGAGCTTTACAAACTATCCCCGTTGTCACAACATGGCAGAAATGCCATGCTGGCTTCTTCCTTGGTGTTTCATTTATATCCTTCCCAAAGCCCTGTAGGGCATATGCAAGGATCGCCATGTAGATGGAGGCCCAAACAGGTCAAGCATCCTGACCGGGTCTGTAACTGCATCATTAGCTGGCACTGGCATCCTGCAGGACAACACATCCCACTACTAAAGAGTCACGCAAGAGACGGGGCCTAGATAGCTCACTGGGTAGAGATGCTGTCGAGCCTGATGCCCTAGAGCCCGGGGCGGGGGGCACTCCTCCAGCAGACAGCACTCACCATGGCTAACTCGGCTTCCAGCTCTTTCATACGGTTGTCCTTGAGGTCCAGCTGGGAGCGCAGAGCCACGGCGTGGTCCGTGGCCTCCTTGGCCTGCCGTCGAAGCTCCCACTTCTCTCTCTCCAGCAGGTCCTTCTCCTTGGCCAGCGCTTTGACAGCATCCTCACTCTCCTGTGGTCGGGATGAGAGAGAGGGGTGAATCACAGGATGCCCCAGGGGTGAGCCGGGAAGTGGAGAGCCCCAGGCACGGTGGCTGGACGCCCTGCCCTGGTGTGAAGTGGAAGGCTATGGAGAGCACTCTCCCGAGCACCCTGGACGCCCCCCAGAGAGCACTTTCCCAGCGAGTGAACCCGGGTAACTGTGTCTCTATAGGAAAGATGGGGGCAGAGTGAAATGTAAGTGGCCCTGACCTCTGAGCAGGGGAGGTATTGAAACTTCGGGTCTTCTCAAGAGGGTGGTCCTTGGGGGAAACACAGCCCATCCCAGCAGACCATCACGTCTAAAGCTGATCTAAGTCCCTCCCCACCCCATGGCTGGGAGCAGTGGAGAGGGACCACTATCCTGTCTGACATGATAACCCTGTCCTCGAAGGTCAGCCAAGAAGGCCAGAACAGGAGGCCGGGGGTACTAGCTTTTCTGCATGGATGTGGCTTCCACAGTGTACGGCAGTGGTTAAAGTTCTAGAGTGAATCCCGGCTCAGCAAATATCTGCAGGTCAGCATGGCCTCAGTTTCCCCATGTGCACTGTAAGCATTTTAGGATGTCCCGGTCTGGAGCTCAGCACAGAAGCTTCTCCCCCCCCCCCCAGGGTCCCTGCTTACACTGTCTGTTCCGAGAAGCCTTCCCTGACCACCTGCTTAGGGTGACCACCTAGCCAGTCCTTACAATGGACCTTCACTCCACCAACCGACACTCGAGGCAGACACAGCCAGATAAAGCTGTGCTTGTAGATCTTACACTGAGAACACCGATCCAGAGCAGAGCTGACCGCCCCTGGGAGCTGGCTGGTGATCTTGAGTTAGGAGGAAGACCCACTAGGACCCTTGGGATCCTTTTCATCCGTTCTGCTGGTTGGGAGCAGACTGGGGCCCTAGGCTAGGTGAAAGGGGTCTGTGGGTGTTTTGAAGAACTGGACCCATGTCCCCATGACACTGTTCTCAGGCAGAGGCCAGCAGGCTCAGTAGCAGCAGTCATGGGGTGTCGTGGGCAGTGCTGCAGGCTTTGCGTGCACGACTGTATTTGAACCTCACACCCAAAGAGGTGGAGACTCCAATTATTCCTGATTCACAGAGGGATAAACTGAAGCTCAAAGGAGAAAAAAGGGCCCTCAGCCCACTGCCGACCACGGAACAGGAAAGAGACCCATGGAATTCCTTCTCCAGGCCTCTGGAACTTGACAGGGCCTAGGGGCAGCAGGGTAGGACAAGGCTAGACCAGGAAGAGGTGACCGAGGAGACTCATGGCCTCAGCGCCAGGATCATCCTGTGTCTAACTCTGATCTAGCTGCCTGCCCTGCTTTGAGAGCATCACCAGCTGGGTTTGTGGACAGTCCCCAGCTGGGCTCAGGGGACAGGGCGTGTGTCTCTGGCACACTTTTCTGGGATGTTGTAACTCCGAGAAATTTCTGGGCAGGCCAAGTCCTATCTTTGTCAGCAGCTCTGAGTCCCGCTGCCCCCACCTGCTCCAGCTGGGGCCCGTGGGGGGGGGGGTCCCAGGAGGAGCCAGTGGGCCATGGCAGATGCTGAGAGCCTGCAGCCCAGTGACTGGGGAGCCAGAGAGTTCTATTAATACCGTTCATTTGGTTCAAACATCGAATGCAGATTATGTTTTGGTAACCAGATGCAAGATCTCGAGAGGTTGGGTAACACCCAGGCTTCGGCTTCAGCGTCTGCATGGGATCTCTGTGTGGTACAGCGCCTGCCTAGAATCCCCCAGTGAGGGGCCGAGGCGCCAGTCATGCGGTAGAGCACCTGTCTACCCCCACATAAGGGAGGTTCTGAGTTTATATGGAACACTGCAAAAATAAACAATTGATTTGATCAGTCACCAGATCCTTGAGCAGCTTGGTCTCGCCACGGATTGCCTAACCTGAATGCACACAGGCGGCGGCAGCTGGGCACAGCGCAGCGGGTGGCGCTGTACCTTGCCGTTTAGAGCCCTTTGACCACGGAGAGGAAGAGACTTGCATGTCGGGGAAGTGACAACGAGAGTCACCAGTAAGGCTACAGTAGACACATGCAGAGCCTGTCAATTCTAATCTGGCCTCTGACTGCAGCTCAGGGCTGACTTCCTTGACTGGGCCTGTTGTGAGATCCACCACCCAGCCCTCCTGTCCCCAAAGCTGCAGGCTGAACTGCTAGGTTTGAATCAGGAGTGCCTGTCACAGGCTCCCTGGCTGGCAGAAGTAGGCTCACCCTGGAGGTGAGCCTCTGAAAGGTTATATTGCTGCCTCTGCTCCAGTCATTGCACCATGCTCCCATTGCGTTTTCCTCCAGCCTTTGTGTTCTTTTTCCTGGTCGGCCATGATGCAAAGGCCTCTGCCTCATGCTCCCATAGCTTCCCCTCCACTATGGTCTGAACCATGAGCCCAGATAAATCCCCCTTCCCTCGAGTTGTTCCTGTCAGGCATTGTGGACACAGTGACACTTAAGGACCACATGCATGAACGAGTGTTTCTACTTCCAGGTCGACATACACGACTCATTAACGGTCCGGCATGTGGAGGTCAGAGGTCAACTCATGGAAGCCAGCTCTCCCCTCCCATCGTTGAGTTCCAGGAATTGAACTCAGGTCACCAGGTTTGGCGGCAAGTGCCTTTTGCTGCCGAGCCATCTTGCTGGTCCAGTTTTTCTGACCTCCACAACAGCAGGTGAAGCACCTTCTCAACATGGCAGCTCTTGAAGTCCTCTGACTGGGGCCTGCTTACACCCCGGGGGCTTCTACACCACACCGCACACTATATGCAGTCCTTACTGACCCAAATCACTCAGCCATGTAATCCACAGACTCCTCCTCATACCACAGAGCACGTGACAGGAGCGGAACCAGCATTTCTCAACCTGTGGGTCGCGACCCCTTTGGGGCCCGAACGACCCTTTCACAGGGGTCGCCTAAGACCATCTGCATGCCAGATATCTACATTACGATCATAACAATGGCAAAATTACAGTTATGGAGTAGCAATGAAACTAATTTTACGGTTGGTGGGGTCACCGCAACACGAGAGACTGCATTAAAGGGTCGCAGCGTTAGGAAGGTTGAGAACCACTGGTCTGGACTCACGTAGGAGACATGTCTTTAGGTGGGTCTGTGAGGTAGCTTCTAGATGGGGTGAGCTGGGGTGGGAAGACCCACCCTGAATGGGGGTGGTGCCATCCCATGGGCTGGAGCACCAAACTGACTGAAAAGGAGACCGTCTCTCTCTGCTTCCTTCCTGGCGGATCTCTCCGGTCACGATGGGCTGTATCTTCCAACAAATCCAAAGCTAACCCCTCCCCTGTGTAATTGCCCTTGGCAGTGCCACCTCCTCCGTCCAGCCTTCCAAGCTCCCTCTCTGCAGGCAAAACGCCCTGCTGTCTCCTCACGCTTGCATTAGGGTGTTCTTGATGGGACGCGTGAATCACCACCCTGGGTGCTTAGTCCTCACAACAGCTCTATACCTTCAACAGAAAGGGAAACTGAGGCTCTAAGGTGAGTGGGAGGTTGAAGGGTACACCCAGAGGATCAAGGAACGGAAGCATCTCGACTCCCAAGTCCACGCTGTCCAGGCCTGACCACCTAGAGGCACAGGGCCCACCTGGGAGCTGGGGTGCTTTTCTTGGAAGGCCCAGATTGGCTGTGCATACCAGAGCCTCCAGGGGTGCTCTGGGATTCAAGTCAGAGACCACACTTGGCCAAGAGGGGAGAGAAGGGTCCTATATGTCTGAGAAGGGAGGGTAATGAGGGGGGACAGGAGAGGCAAGGGATGAGACGGGGGGGGGGGGGGGGGGGGGGGGGGGGGGCGGGGACCAGAGACGCACTGACCTTGCGGTGTTGCTCGTAGTTTCGGATGAAGTCTCGCAGCTGCTCCTCGCGGCTCTCCAGCGTGGCGTACAGCTGCTGCATCTGGCTCACCAGGTCCGTCTTCTCCCCCTTTAAACGCTTCCGGTCGGCTTTCATGGCTGTGGACAGGATAGAGCATTAATTAGCTAGCTCCTGATGCCCTAGGCATTCTTCTGGGTGCCTTTTGTTGTGGTGAGAAAGTGGGGTTCACCTCACTCAGTGTCTCTCCTGGCCCCCTACCCCACTGCAGTGTCCCTGGACTGCTGTGTGAGTGGCTCCCTTCTCAGATCTGGCTACCTACAATGGAAGCCCCACTAGACTTCATGGCTAGTGTCAGGGACTCATACCTGGGGAGCTCTTGACCCTGTAGTAATGAGCCCCAAGGTCATCCCCTGAGCCCACAGAACAGCTCCGCCCTGTCCAAGAGTCCCTCGCTGGTCCTGCTAGATTATTAACATGTGAGGGTTTAATGACATGCAAAATAAGACACCAAGTAAACTGGACTCCATCGAATTAAAAACTGGGCCTCACAGGGATACATGGAGAACAGGAGAAGGCAGTCCACAGAAGGGAGAAAATGCTTGCAAATCCCATATCCAATAAGAAATATCTGGAATATATAAAAAAAATAAGTTCCAGGCCTGCAAAATGGCTTAGCTGGTAAACGTGCCCACAGTCAAACCGGAGTTCAGTCGCCAAAACTCACATGGTGGAAGGAGTCATGATTCAGCAATTAAGAGCACGCACTGCTCTTGTAGAGGACCAGAGTTTGGTTTTCAACACCTACATCAGTTACAACTGCCTCTAACTCCAGATCCTGGGAAATCTGGCGCCCTCTTCTGACCACCATGGGAACCTGAGCTCGTGTGAACATACCCTCACCCCCACCCCCCATACATGATTAAAAATAAGTATTTAAGAACCCTCTGTATATAAGCACTTAAATAAGCGTTAGTCGTAATAAGCAAAGTCCAAATGTTCAGCCAGGGATGGTGAATGACAGAATGAGAGTTATCCACACAGTGAAGTATGATTTTAAAAAGCACTAAGCAGAGGCAGCCAGTTGCTGACAGCCAACAAATCCTGAGTCCATGTACGCAAAACGTTCCTAAGAGGAAACCCACCGACACGGAGCACAGAAGCTGACGGAGAAGACAAGGGTGCGGGGTGACCTCAGAGGGCGGGAGCTTCTTCTGAGGTGAGAAGATGCCAGTGCCGGGCTGTCCGGAGTTCCAAATCTGACTGTTAGAAATCGCAGCCCCACGAAGTTCAAGTGGGTGAATTGAGACATATGTGAATTCAATCTCAAAACTGCTCAAAGAAATCAAACCACCCAGGGTGTCGCATGATCTGAGGAAAAGGCAAAGCAACGTGTGCACTGCCCCCTAATCCAGATGCTGTGCCTACAGCACCAGCAGCTGGGGGGATGGAGCAGCCTCAGAGAAGGCTGGGACTGAAGGGCAGAGCAAGCCCCCGGGTTCTGGAAGCTTCCAACCCGAGAAGGCCCAAAATGGATAAAGTCTTTTGTCTAAAAGCAAAAGGCCATGTGTAACTCCCAGATGCCTCCTTGGTGAGGGGGCTCCTGTGTAGCACAGACCAGGCAGTATCTGCACAGCCTATCTTGTTCTGCACACACAATCCTGCAGGCTCAGCCTGTGTGCACGAAGGAATTAGGAAAGGGTCAGGTCCGGGATCCAAGACCCCAGCTTCTGGCCTGGCAGCTAACGTAAGCTAACGCCCTCTGGCCCTCCTGTCCTTTGCTCTCTCCCCTGGGCAGAGCAGGTGAGAGGTGGGGCATCTGGAGCCATGCCACTGCACACAGAGAGCCACAGGGAACCCCACGCAGTGGGGACAGCAGGGCTGGTCGGCATTCAAAATTCCAGCTTTGAGCCTCCCAGTGAACCCTGCTGAGTCTGTCCTCTCCACAACCCACTGGCTGCACAGCAGCTGAGGTCACCAGGGCCAGGCTTCCAGACCCATTTAGCTGAAGGCCGGCAGGGTGGAGCCGAGGACACAACTGGGCTAGCTCTGTGCCCCGTGCATCCAACACGGTGCAGCCTGACTGGGGAACCCGGCTTTAAGAAACTCCAGCATCCAGGAAAGCAAGATGGTTCAGTGAGTAACGGCATTTGCCACCAAGCCTGACGACTTGAGTTTGAACCCTGGGACACACCTGGAGGGCGAGAACTGACTCCTCCGAGTTGTCCTCTGACCTCCTGCCCACATGCTACAAATAAATGACAAACAAACAACAGACAAATCAAGCTCCAGGATCTGACAAAGTCACCCAGCCAGCAAGCACCCTACAGGCAAGCCTGGACCAGCGCCACGGGGCATCCCCACTTGCCATCCGCTGGCATTTCAGATGTGTTTTTATGGAGGTGGGTAGTGGGTTCTCTTATCCCATCCCAGAGAAGACACTCTGGCCACACAGCCAGGTATTGGCACGGTTCAGGGTGCGCCAGGGCTGATGGTCTGGGTTGTTTCAGACCGATGGGTGTGACAGTGGTAAGATGCAGTGTTGAGCAGGAAGAGGGTCTCAGAGGCCTTGGTTGGTCCCTCTGACCCTTGCCACCTTTGTCTCTTGGTTAGAAACTGAACCCCTAGGATTCTGAATTGCACCATCGTAAGTCTTACCCAGTAAGAACTAGTCATCGTTCTCAGCTGCTTGGAGACCCCCCCCCCGGTAGGGGGGCTGGGATGCCTTGGGACAGGACAGCATGCTCCAGTGTTTGAGGGGCCCCACTTCTGGCCCCATCCCAGGAACACTTCTGCCGCATCCAGGCCCTGTTCGACTCTGGGCTGCACTCAGCCAGGCTTTGGATCTAGCGTCTAAGAAAGCTGAGGCTTTGGGAATGGAGATCATGTTTAAGCCAAACTAACTTCCTTGTATTAACCTTTTCTGTTGCTGTGGTGGAATGCCCTGCCAAAAGCAACTCAGGAAAAAAGGGGGTTTATTTTAGCTTATGGTTCCAGAGGGTCAGAGTCCATCATGGTGGGTAGTCATGGAAATGCAAACAGGCAGAGGAAGCATAGTAACAGGAGCAGGGAGCTGGCTGATCACATTTCACCCGTGCATAAGAAGGAGGGGGAGAGGGAGGGAGAAGGGAGGAGAGGGGAAGGGGGAGAGAAGGAAATAATGGATCAAGGCTATAAACTCTCAAACCCCCATCCCCAGTGACATACTTCCTCTAGCAAGGTGCCACCTCTTAAAGGTTCTATAAACTCCCTCAATAACAGCACAACCAACTGAGCCTGTAAGGGGACATTTCTCATTCAAACTGCCAGATGCCACTGAAACTGTAAGCAGAGACCAGTGTACAGTCAACACAAGGCTTTCTAAAGCACGCATGAACAGAGCTAAGATCGTGGTACCCTGGGTCTGTCATCTACCCTGTGAACCCCACTCGAGGAAACTGGCAGAGAGGCCCTGGGAGCCCTCGGATGCTGTGCCAGCTCAAGGTAAGGAAGTGGTACCGCCGAAGCAGCAGAGAGCAAAGTGACCAGGCCAGAATTGGTGCACTGCAACGCACCCCAACAAGCATCCTCCTCCGCGGGTGTCCAAGAAATCATTTAAATCCACGCACACAGCCATGAGAACGGCGACGGGGTCTGTCCTGCCTTTCCTCCCCCTCTCTCTTACTCCTCAGCTACTGTAGCTGAGCCACATGCGGCGTGCGTGAGACTTGCCTCTCTATGTGGGGTTGAGTTTCCTCCTGTGGCTGCTGGCCAGTGCTCTATTTGTACTCCTGGAAATTGGCTTCACCCAGGCAGGTCTCATTCCTGCAACCAGGCCACTGGAACCACTGCCATGGTGACAGGTGATGTCATGATGCCCTTTGGGCCTTTGCAAGCTCATGGTGTGAACAGGACGTGGATCCAGGGAATGTGGAGATTCTGGGGTGGGAGGGAGGGTGTGTGTGTGTGTGTGTGTGCACGCGCGTGCACGGGCAGAGGGACTGGCTGCTCCAGAAGACCTGGGTCAAGTCACTCAGTCTCCCGAGCCTTGCTTTATTTGATTCTACATTGATTCCATGCATTAGGCATCAAAGGTCATCCAGCTCCAGCCTCTAACCACCTATCCCCTGAGCTTCTGAGGTCACCCACCCAAACCAGGTCCCACAGCACACTGGGAACTACACGCTGTCCTTATCTGCTCTTCTGGACCTTGGACTCTGGGTGGAGCTGAAGATGGGTGAGAGTTTTGGGCGGAACCTCAGGCTTCAGGAGCATGCTCTACCACTGAGCTAAGCTCCCAGGTGAACCTGTTTCACGGAGTAGGAAACGGGAGCCCCAGTGTTAACTTGAGAGGGAGCAAGAATACACACACACCACTGAACAAGAAAATCAGGTCCTGGACTCAATCCAAGGACACCTTGACCTTGGTCTCCTCACACGCCTCACTCGCCAATATGAAAGCACACATCAGTGTGAACAGTTCGACAGCCTCTTCGTCCTCCCACAAACCAGAGGACGGGTCATGACTCCCAAGCGCTGTCCGGATGCGCTAGTTCTGAGATGCGGCCCCTTCGCCATTTGGCCTCTCAAGGGGTCTCTGAGGTTTCCCTTAAATGCAATCTGACATTCCACCCTGTGGCTGCTGGAGATGTGCATGTGTGTGTGTGTGTATGTGTGTGTGCACCTTTCACCTGCAGAGCCCAGCCAGTCCATGCCACCTTCACACCACACCCAACAATCTGGCTTCCTGTGAGGCGGAGCTCAGCAGCCTCTGGGCTCCTTCTGAGCAAGCCCCAGCCAGGAGCCTTTACAAACTGTCCAGTCTGGTGGGCCCCGAGAAGTAGAAGGCTGCAGCAGGTAAATGGCCACTGCCGTCAGGGGGTGGGCTCTCTTTTCCAACCAATCTCCACACAGAGTCTGGGGAATGAGGATGGTCAAGCAAGGGAAGAGGGCCTGGCATGGGGCTCCGGGTGGCTTAGGCCTCTGAACACACCCACCATCCTGGGAGGCAGAAAGAATCCTTCCGGTTCAACTTCCTGTTACTGTTGGGAGATCTGAGCCCAGAGAGGGAAGGAGAATGTTGGATGTCCCACAGCGGGCCACCCCGGGTCTCTTGATGCTTAGGCCAACATGGCTGGGCTAGAAGCACTGTTTAAACATCTTCCAAGGTGCCATTAAGCCTCCCTGTTCTCATCCATAGAGTTGACTTTCTGGGTGAAATGCAGGATGCACACCTGGAACATCTGGGGAGAAGAGACCCCCAGAGTTAGGGGTTTCCCCAGATTCCAGGCTTCTCTGTCTTGTTAGGTGGGAAGTCTGAGATGCCACAGGTATCTGAGCTTGGGGCCTGCTCTGCTTGTCAGGCTCTGTCTAGACAGCAGGAGCTCAACTGAGCACTGCAGGGCCTAGGAGTGGGGAGACCTGTTCTCCCCAGCCCCACCCAGCCCCACCCAGCCCCACCAGCCTGGCCCCTGTTGGTAGCTACTGGATCACGATGGCAGGAAAGAGAGGCCGGCTTCAGCACCTGCACTGGGCCAGTACCTTGGCCTGTGGCACGTGCATGCATGGCCCTTTAAATGGCAGGTCCTTGGTACACTAGTTGAAAAGCCTGCCAGAACAGTGTCCACTTCTGTCTTTACGGAAACCTTGTTCACCCATATTGGCTACTGAGCCTTTACTGACCTTTACCCATCCCTCTCTGATTAACAAGCTTTAGATAGCTGACTGAAGTGTCTAGTAAGCATGGGCCAATGCTATTGGACCTCCCCTTCTGCACCGCCCTATTTTCTCCATAAAAAATCCGCTTCCCTACACAATAAATGGATTCGCACCATGGATTTTACACCATGGAGGCTTTCCCCAGAGTCTGTTTCTTGGGTTCGTGACTCTGCACCACTTACTCCCTTGGGAATTCTGCACCCACAAAACCCCACAGGCCCCTACTGGTGGAAACTGAGATGACCCCTTTTCCCCAAGACTCCCTGGGCATTTGGGTTCTTGAACTTAGCAGGTGCCCTGCCCAGGATTTTCCCAGCATCACACCAATGCATGGCCCTTTCTCTGACCTCCCAGATGGCCAGTCTTCCTCTCACCCCTCTTCTAGCAGATTCCATATTTCTTCCTTTTGAAGCAAAATGCTCCCAAGGGCTGCTCACAGCGCCACACCCACCGCTAGCCCCTCAGTCTCTGATTTCTCCGTACTCCTTTCTAAGTCACTGAGAATCCTGAGTCTGGCTTCATGTCCTTCCTTGATGTGTCCCCATCTCTCTGGCCATTCCCAGGGGTCTCCTGGAGGGGGGCTCTCCTAACTCTGGCTTCTTAGTTGAAAGCCCTCTCCCCTGGAGGCTCTTCTCCATCTCTTGGGGACCATGCCTGTGAGCTCTCTAATCCAGCCTGCGGATGCTCTATGACTTCATTGGATCATCTGACAGCATCCTAGGACACGTGAGACCAATGGACCAGGCTCTCTGACAGTCTGGGTGGCCTGTTCCAGTGCTCCATTCACAGTGGTGAGTGGGTGATGGGGACACAGGATACATAGCGACAGGAGGACGATGGCTTGGGAAAGGTGCAGAAGGCTCCATGTATCTCAGGCTGTTTCTTTGGTCCTCAGCTCAGGCGCTCAAAGGCACAATATCCTGGGTGGGACAGAAGACCACACTTGGGCTCCTGCTAAGATCCATCACCAGGAAAGGGTGGGGAACCTATTCTGTTCTTAGCTTCCAGAGAGTGGCCTTACCCTAAGTGGATACGGTTAACACCTCACATGCCAACTTTCCAGAAAATTCCAAACTCCTAAGTCTTACTATTTTTAAGTTCTTAAGTGTCCCTTACAGCACAGGGTAATGTCAAGACTTACTTGAACTTCAAGGGTCTGGCTCTGCAGACACCAGCTGTGTGACCCTGGATAAGTCCCCTGTGTTCCCTGTTTCGAATAGAGAGACTTCCTTTATTCGATAGACAAAGAGGCTTTAGAGTGGAGCAGAGCTGGGGCTCCAGATGCAGGTGTCTCTGCCTGGCTGTGCCTAACTACTCCAGGGGTAAGGGTGGAAGATGTCAGGAGCGGATGGACTAACATGCCCCTACAAGAGGTTTGATTAGAGGCTGTCGGACCTCATGATGGGAGGGGTCTTGAAGCTTAGGGTGAGACTCGGGGCAGACTCTTAAGGGGGACCCTTAGCTTGTGAGGCCAGACCAGCCAGGCCAGCCAAGGAAGAAGTTAGGGACTTGCAAACCATAATCAGACTCCCTGCAGGCTGCTCACCCTCCTCACACCAGGAAGCTCTGGCGGGTGGTGCTTCCGCCCCTCCCCCAGAGGTCATCAGCAGGAGGGAAGTGGGGGGCGGGGCATGCAGGGAGGTGTTTGCTTTCCAGCCTTAGGAGGGGAGTCCAGGAAAGTCCTCCTAAAAATAGTGTGTGTGTGTGTGTGTGTGTGTGTGTGTGTGTGTGTGTGTGTGTGTGTGTGTTTGCTCACAGGGAGGGGAGGGAGCACCGACATTCCCGAGATTTAAAGAGGGGATTTCGGGGAAATAACACTGGCTGCCAGCTCCTACACCCCACCCACCCCACCCTCAGTGAGCAGCATCCTTAAAGGGTGACATTCGTGTGTGAGGTCATTGACAAACCGGACAATGGCTTGGACTCTGTCCTGAGAGAGAAGACCAAGACACCAGGGTGCAAAACAACACACAGTGCAGCTTCAGGAACCCAGTGTAATACCGTCTCTGGGATTGCCCCCTCAGAAAAGGCCTCGGGCACCTAGAGTTCTGGGGACCGCCCTCACCACGGCTCTTCCCCAGGAGAATCAGCAAGGCCGTTCAAAGCTCCATGCAGGCGACAGCCGGCTTCCTGCCGGTGACTGGTAACGTTATGCCAAGAAATCAGAGGACAGGTTGTTATGGTCCTTCCCCACTCTCTGCTGTCACCCTAGGAATCAGACATGACCAACCCAAGGTTGGGGAGGTGGAGGGCTGGGACCACTTGGCGCCATCTTTTAATTGGGGGGGGGGGGGAACAGGAGTTTCACGGCAACACTGGAACTCTACTGTGCTTAAGATCTCTATAAAATATTTAGACTGCGTGGGTAGATATAACAGTGATTATACATTTAAAACGTTAATGAGTATAATTAGATTGAAAGATTAGCCAAGCCTGTCACTAAATATATATTCAGGACTGATCAAACCTCCTCCTGTGAAATTACATGTGGACACACCAACAGGTCTGTGGCTCTTAGATTTGCCCCACAGAGGAGGAGCTCAAAAGTGGGCCCAGGAGATATCAGGCTGGGGCAGGGCGGGGAGGTCATGAGGGGGACCCTGAAGACCCCGAGGATCATGAGAGACTCGATAAGGTCCAATGAGCCGCCGGCTGTGAGAATTCACCTGCCTCTATGGATGGAGAGCTCAACCCGAGATGAGCCAGCCCTGGCTCATAAACACTAGACACAGTGAGGCTGGGGTGTCCCCTAGAACTCCAAGGCCCCAAGTCCAATCATTCCGAACTAAAGTTTACGTAAGTCATCGCATAGACCTGCAGGACCCAGGGTCGCCGTCACTGAAATCTTGCTGTTAACAGGACAAAACAATGTGGGCGGGGGAGGAGGCGGCTCCACCCAGATGGAAACCGCACCGTAAGGGAGACAGACACACACAGGGCACCCTTTTAATTGTTACCTAAGCACGGATAAGCTTTAAAGGCACTCGAAGGTGTACATCAGGAGGTAAATAAACAAGAGATCCCCCCAGGGGAAGGGTGGCAAAGTGTGACCACAGTGGGGAAAGAATGTTCCAGAAGAACAGTACAAGAGTCCTGAGGTAGCAGATGCGCAGGGTTCCATGGTGTTGGCCATGACGGTGGTTCCCTCTGCCGAGATCTGGGAGGGTTTGCATCTATGAAAACGCTTCCTCGTCTCTCTCGGTGAGACCACACAGCAGCCTATCTACTACACTGGGGTGTGTAGCAAAAAAAAGCTTATAAAGGAGGTAGGATAGCTCAGTAGGTAGAGTACTCGTCTACCATGCTGGAGCCGTGGGTTCATTTCCCATTACCATATAAACTGTATAGTGGCTCACACCTGTAGTTCTAGCATTCGGGGGCGGGGGAGTAGACGCAGGAGGATCAGAGGTTCAAAGGCATCCTCAGCTACACAGTAAGTTTTGGAGCCAGCCTGTCACAAAAGCATACGGGCAAATGAACTGAATTGCAGAGGGGACGGATGGGAGGAGGACACCCGCTGTCCAGGGGACTGTGCATTAGTGTGAGGCGGGGAAACCCCGTGCAGGGATTCAGATGGGGTTCATCCTACAGGGTCTTAGGGTGAAGGCGAGGCCTCCCTCAGTTTCAACCGGCAGAGGCCAGGCTGGCCAGACAGTCTAGCTGAATCGATGAGATGCGTGTGCAGTAAGAGACCCTGTCTCAGAAAATAAGATGGAAGAGCTACTGAAGAAGATATTCATCATCGGCCTCTGGCCTTACACTTAGGCCAAAGTGTGGCTCCACACAAACGCGCACACACAAACGTGGGAACACACACAAGACACTGCAATGCAATACACTGTGAACATAGAACTTGGATCCTGACTCCAGCACAGTAAAAATAAGTACGCAAATACATGCATAATACATACATAAAGCAAGTGTGTATGTGATGGGAAACCAATACAACGGGTAAACGTTTTGTCATATGCGTGTTGGAGGACTCTGGTTCTGAGTTTTTGTCTTCTATAGCTTCGAACGCAAAGACCTGTACACCTCACCACGAGACTTCCGGATAACGTGAAGGAGGTGGGTCAGGTAGGGGCGGGACAAAATCAGTAACAGGGTGGAGCCAATGGCAGGTGCCCAGACTCATGACATCATTGCCTGGGCTCCTGTGAATGAGTGAATTTTTCCCTAATAAAGAGCTCTGCCACCAAGGTTAGCGGACAGAGGTGCTGGCCGGGTTCTAGCACTGTGCAAAGCTGCCTTACTGGCCATCTTTTACCTTGGCCCTCTACCTCGTGGGTGGGCAGCCTGGGTCCCCAGCACCAGCTCCCAATGCACCTGCACTAAGTCACTGTGTTTATGACAGGGCCTGGTTCACGGGGTGGTGTGCGTGAGGCACGGTGACTCCAAACTGAGCCAGGGCACCTGTCTGGCAGGGCTTCTGGGAGCTGAGGTGGCCACATGCCAGGGTTCTTTGTTAGAATGAGGGCCCAGCGCTACCTTTTTTTTATTATTGCAAAAAAGGGGTCTGAGAGGAGAGAAGTGACTGGCGTGAAATGCGTCCAGGCATGTCTCGGGGAGTGGAGCCTGGATCTAAAGACCATGCCCGCTCTGGGTGGGGCTGAGGGAGGCTGGGAGAAGGGGGATGCTGGCTGCTAGGCTGCAGCGTTGCAGGCCTGGGCTGAGAAAATGCTGAGTCAGCTTACAGGATAAAAGCATTCCTGCTCCTGGAAACAAGGGTGAAGAATTTCCGGCTTGATGCTCCGGAGGGGAATGTAGTAACTGCCCAAACAACCAACCCTGAAACCTGAATGACTAAACAAGGAGGGAGAAGGAGGGGCTTCTGGGATCTGGGATGAGCTGGGGGCAGGGAAGTGAAGGGGGAGGGCAACTATGTTCCCAGCCACTGCCCTGTGATTTCGGTCTCACAGGAACCATTGAGGACTTGGGGTAATATAAGAACAAGCAGTAGCTTGAACTTGGAAGGAATCAAGAGCCTTCCGCTTAGAGGCTAGCTGGGTCACAGCACTAGAGGGCCTGCAGATCCTTGACCTCTGACCTTTGGTCCTGCCCCATCTGGGTTTGAAGGCTCACATGAAAGGACCTCAGTGATGCACACTCTGCAAACAGGGAGCATCATGGGTTCCTTATCCCAAATGATTCTCTCGTTCCCATGGCAGCCAGTGGGAACCAGTGCTACAGTCTCACAGGAGAGCAGAGCAGGCTCTGAGGGGCTGAAGGACCTACCTTTGGGGCTGGGTTGACTCCCCAGTCATACTCCCCCACTTTGGAGCCTGAGGCCTTCGTGACCCTGAGAATCTGCACTGACCCTGCAGCCCTTTGCCCTCCCCTCTCAGTGTCTCTGGCAATCCTACCCCCGTCAGCACAGGGACTCAGAGAGGGTGGAGTCTGGAAGAGGCTGTTCCTGTGTTGTGGTTACAGTAAGGGGCTTGGAGCACAGCTTTCCAGGGGAGCTGTGGGCTCCACACAAGACAAGTCTCCTGGACTCGCATTAAGTCTGGGTAAAAAGGTTACCGTATTAAAGGGGAAGCTGGCAGGAGGTGCTTTCTCTGCTTGCTCTGGAGCTGACCTGCCAGGGCCACCCAGGCTGGGAGAGGGCATGGTCCTTTCACCTGCTGCCAGTCGCTGCCCCCTAGCTGCCCCCACCGCCCCGCAGCCTTCTGTATGGGGAGAAGATCCGGGTGTCGGTAGTGGTAGGAAAAGGCTCCTTGTGCAAATCTAAGCTTAGAAACAATTCTTTAGCAACTGCCATAGGCTGGGGATCTAGCTCAGTTGGTAGAGTGCTTGCCTGGCGTGCACAGAGCCCTGGGTTCAATCCCCAGCACTGAAGAAACTGGACATGGTGGTGCACAGTAATCCTAGAACTTGGGAGGTGTTGGCAGGAGGGTCAGAGATTCGAGTTCATCCTCAGTTACATAGTGAGCTGGAGGCCAGCTGGGCTACATGAAGCCCCGCTTTAAAAAAAAAAAAAAAAAAGAAAGAAAGAAAGAAAGAAAAGAAAAAGTGTCTTTGGAGGGTGATGAGGGCGGTACTCTGAGCCAGCAGGTGAAGAGTCTGACAGAAAGGGGCCACCCACCATCCCAAGGATGCCAGCCAAGTCTTGCTGGCATCCTGCTAGGCTCTGTTTGAACCCTTCCTATGATCCACCTCCTTCTCAGAGTCCAGACAGCCCAGGCAGCAGCAAGGCCAGACAGAACCCCAAGATCAAGCCACACCGTCCACCTTCCTGGCTCAGTGCCTTGACATTCCCATCTGCAAACTGGACCCATTTCACAGGGCACAGCAGCACTGAGCGGCGGGCATTGAGTTCTTAGCTCTAGGAATCGCCTGCTGGACTAGGGGTGCTGGTTCTGGGTTCAAATCCAGACTCTGTGGTTCCTAGGCAAACGGTTTTCTCAACGATAGATGAGGATAACAGAACCGGTCTGGGTGTGGGTGTGCATGGCCTTGCACAGCTGGCCACTGCCGCAAGCTTTCTGCAAATGTTGGCTCATTAAATCTCTCAGACAACAGAAGGTGGCACTGTCTGTCCCTTGAGACCCAGTATGTACAGCCGTGTCACAAAAAGCCCAAGGTCACACCAGTGGGCAACAGCAGGGCTCCACCCGCACTCCCTGTTTTGGGTCCTGAGGGCTTCTGGCCACACCTTTCCATGGTTTTCAAGGCTATCACTAAGTCCCACGTACATCTGCTGAGTTCCCAGCAGGGCCTGGCCCCAGAAGGTACAGAGTGAATACAGATTATCAGCGTGAGTTTCTTCTGAGGTTTCTAAAGTCGCCGTTCCTGGTATAGCCCACCCTTCCCTGCTGCAGTTCCTTCTTTAACAACTTAGCCACCAGGGCTATTTTTAGGTATTCTGTGACTCTCTGTTTTGTCATTTGCTATATATCCCTGGCTTCGGGAACAGTGTGGGGGACAGAGTGGGTGGCCAGTAAATATCTGGGGAGTGAAGAACAATAGAGCGAGTGAGCTGATCGCATGCTCCGTCCAACCCACTGAGCGTTACTCTGACCCCTGGGCAGCCAGCACCGTGGAAAGGAGCCAGCGTAACAAAGAGAGGCGAAGAGACGCCGTGCCTCCACAGAGGGCCACGCTGCACACAGCTGAAGCGCCGTTAGGACCTGCCAGGCTTGGACCCTTCTGGCTCCCATCTATCTATCCCCATACGATCAGAAGTGAGTGAGCTACTCCGTCAGCAAGGTACTTGTGCAAGGTAGTAGTTCCTGGTCTGCATGTCTTGCGCAGGGAGAGGGGGGCCTCCCTCCTCCTCCTCTTCCTCCCACCCCCGTTCAACAGCCTCCTGGAATCCTCTTTTGTTTGAACAAGATCCTGAGAGTAAACATGTTTTACACACTCTAAAGGGTTTGGCGCTCTCTTGACGGCTGTTGGTTTTGTGTGTGCAGAGACGGAACCTGAGGCTTCTTACGCGCCAGACGAGCCTTTGCCTCTGAGCTGTAGCCCAGCCCTGGCCTTTGGGTTTTTAGCCATAAGGGTTGTGCTAGGATCCCAGAGGCTGGCCAGTGAGTGGGTGGGTGTGGTAGAGCCACATCTGTGAGCACAGTACAGGGAATATGGGGGGTAGACGCTCTAAGCTCCCCTGAGTTCTGATCTTCGATGCTCCAGCCTCCCCGAGTCAGGCCTGGATGTCCCCCACAGTGCCCAGCCAAATGGCTAAACACCGTTAGTGCCACTCAGGGACCCTGAGGTGCCACTCTCCTGCAGGAGGAAAGACAGCTGATCCCCAGCACCACCATCTGCAGGTTAATGTGAGGGCTCAGGAAAAAGTAAGAAGGAGCGAGCTCAGCGTGGCTACTTTGGAGCCTGGGGTGAGTGGGGCAGACAGGCTGCTGGCACCTGCCCTGTGGCTGCACTACATAGGTGTGGTCTGTCCCAACTCCTCGAGACCTGGTCCCTTCCCTACACCCTGCCAAAAAAAAAAAAAAAAAAAAAAAAACCTAATCTGTGGGGCCGATTGATGACATGTTCACTCTAAACCCTGAGATGGGACGGTGTTCAGCTGCTGCAACGTTCTTACTCTAACAGACCCCAGTGAGCACCAACAGCTAGCAAAGTTCCTCCAGCGCCGCCGTGTCTTATGACACGTAGCACCTGTTAAAATTCTGCCTCTCCAAGGTATGGGGCAAATGCAGGGAGGGAGGGCTTACTTCTGCCCATGGTTTGAGGGCAGTCTATCTTTGTGGGGAAGGCATGGCGACAGCGTGAGGAGTGGTCACATTGTATCCACAGTCAGGAAGCAGAGGGAGATGGATGCTGGTGCTGGGCTCCATGTCTCCTTTAGCAACCCCACTCAGCCGATGGGACGGTGCTGCCCACATCGAAGGTGGCTTTTTCCACCTCAGCGAACATAACCCGGAAATTCCTTTACAGACACACCCAGAGGTTGTTTCCAAGGTGATTCTAGATCCGGTCAAGTTGACAGAATATCAACTGTCACGGGGCCATTTCGCATTCAACCCACAGATCCAGCTGACCTCCAGTGGGGGGGGGGGTGCCTCCGAGTAGGGAGGAACACTGAGCATTCGTCTCTAATCCTGCAACAGAGACTCCCTATCTTATTATTCTCGGGGTCAGAAGTTTGCAATCGTCACTAGGTTTAAGTCAGGAGTGAGTAGGGCTGCGCTCCTTCCCATAGCTCTAGGGAAAAACCCACTTCCCACCCTTTAAAATTTCTGCAAGTACCTGCAACCTTGGCTTGTGGTCCCTTCCACCAACCTTCTAGGGCCTCAAAGTAGTTGCTATAACCCTCTGACCTCACCTCTCTCTCTTACCAGGGCCCTTGCAATGATGGAGCCACGGGGGTAAGCACCATCAATGGCATCTGCAAAGCTTCTGTCATTGTATGAGGTCACATACCTACTAGGTCACACTGTGGGCAGCTTTTGGGGCATTGTAGCAGGTAGGTTCCAGTGGCACAGTTCCAGGGGCAGCCAGCAGGCCGGCGTTCGGCACCGGACAGAAGGTGGCTGGCCGGGGTGGTGCAAACACGCACCCTCCCGTGCATCCCAGTTCCTCAAAGCCCAGCATGACTTACAAGCTCTAAAAATACCATCCCATTGCTCAACAAACGCTGGGGCTCTTTGCGAAACAAAGCGAGGACAGGACTTGAAAGGCTTGGCAAGGGGAGCTGGAGAGCCCGGGCTGCAAGCAGGACTCTGCTGGGGCAGCCAAAAGCATTTCCGGAGTTCTCCTGAAGCTCAAGGCCAAGGTCAGGCCCTGGACAGGGGCCAAGGGCCAGGGCTGCAGGCATCGGGCGGGAGAGGCCAGGGAGAAGGGAGTAAACACACTTGGGGGCCTCCCCGGAGGGCAGGGTTTGTTGTCTGCCTTATTTATTCTTTGAATAAGGTTCACCTGACTCTAGGACCAGCGTTTCCTTTTTCCTCCTTTTATCTCAAACAACTGAAGTTCAGGGTGTGACTGGGTAGGCACTGAGAGGTGAGTTCAGACCCAGAGAGCCTAGGTGTGAACCCAGGCGCCAACAAACTGGGGAATCTTTTCAACTCTCCACGTCTCAAGTGTCCTTACCTAAAGTGGAGTCTATAAAACCACCTGCCCCCTGGGGTGCTAGGAGGGTTCAGGACTAGGGTTGCCCCCAGAGGGAGTGGCCATCACCCTGAAGTCTGTGCCTCCCCTTGCCTCATCTTCTGGGTAGGCTCTCTGCCTCATCATCTTTGGGGAGAGGCAGAGAGAAACCTAGACACCCATACGGCTCATGATTCACAGTTTTTGGAACACCGCTCATCCATCAAAGCACAAAACTACCATTGAGTCAGTCAGCCAGCGGCTGGGGAGAGCTTACCTCCCAGCCCGCTGCATGCCAGCTGTGGAACTCTCAGGGCAAGGATCAAAGGCTGGAGCAGGTCCAAGGCCTGCCTCACTCCTGGCCAGGGACTCGGAGTTCCACTTCCTGTCTGCATCTTTCTAAACGAAGCACTCGGGCCAAGTTCATTACCGAGGTAACGCGTCCACCCCGCGCTCCGTCTCTGCGGCCTCATCTATTACTGCATTGGTAAAAGAAATTATTATGGGTAGGCGTGCACAGATAAGAAATCTGGACTCGAGAGGTTAAATAATGTTTCCAAAGCCACACAGTCACTTGGTGCTTGGACTGGGAACAGATGGGGTTGGCCAGACGCCTCTGATTTTCAAAACTGGGCTACAGGTGCCCAGTCAGGTCAGGCCCAACCTAGGAGGCAGCTCTCAGCCTGCAGTCTCCCCGATCTTGGGGGATGCAGAGTGGGAAGCCGACAGCCTAAGACCTCTAGCGCAGAAAGTGGATGAACGGGCTACAGAGGGGGTTCCAGTAGGGTTGGGAGGACTGGGAGAGTCGGAGCCCCTAAGGCAGATCTTTCCAGGCACAGAAAGTTCCAGAAAGATCTCACAGAGCAATTGACATTCAAGCAGGAGTCTGTGAAGCATGAGGAAGAGCCAGGCACAGCGGGAGGCAAGGAATGCTGGGAAAGAACATTTCAGGCTGAGGACTCAGAGGTGCCCTGAGGAATGAGCGGCCCTAGGGTGTTACAGAGCAAAGGGCGGGTGACCTAGCTTTGACAGGAGAGGACTGGGGATGAGGTCAGATAGGAAGGTGGGCCATGGGTCAGGTGGGGAGCTAACAAGTGTGTCCCTCCTTCAAAGATGTTAGAACAGATGACTCTCCAGAATCCTTCCTGCCCTGCAAGTGGCTTTGGGAAGATCAACACCTCCTTTCAGGGACTAGGAGGGGCTGGCAGCCACATGCACAAAGGACACACCAGACACACAGAGACACACACACACACACACTCTACAAACTCAACTTGTCATAGCCCCTTACCACCATCCAAGGTGGCATAGTCTGGGGACCTTGGAGGCCAGGCCAGCAGGGATGCTGCAGCCTTCTTCTCTTGCTATCCATTCTCTATGGTCCTGGAGTGCCCACTCAAGGCTGATGCTATGGTTGACTAAGCCACCGCCCGGCCCCCAAGACAGCCACACACTCAGTAGCTCAAAAACCCAGTGTGTGGAGACCTATCCCAAAGGGACATAAGGAGAAAAGGCAGGGTGAATCACCAAGGGCCGATCTGGGTGGAGGGAACCCTGTGGGGATACAAGAGCATGGGCCCCACGTGCTCCCATGCTGGGGTCATGAGCAGTAGGGGTGGGTGGGGTGGGAAGCTTAAGTGAGTTCTGTCGTCAGAAGGGCCCAGAAAGGATGTGGAGGTGGAGGTCTGCTCCCTGGGAGTAAGGTGAGGGACACAGACAGGGGCCGGCTTTGGCTGGCACCCTGGCCACAGCTCAGAGCAGCAGGAGCCCAGATGGCTAGCTCCAATCGCTTCTTAAGACAAGGTAGGGCAGCATTTTGAAGGCTTCTGACTTTTAGAAGGGTGGCAACAGATTTGAAAACTTTCAAAAGGACGATTCTGGAAAGCATACCCGGATCGTGAGCTTTTGAGCTGTGGACACGAGGGTAAATACGAACGGGTGGCTGCACGCTGCCCAACACACTTAGGTTGAGTGGCGCACATGCGCATGCTGGAGCCGGCTCTGCTCTAGGGGGCACAGCCAGGGCCATGCCTGGAGCTCTAGCCTCTTTCCCACAGCAAAGGGATGGTGATGGAGGTGCAGCCTAGGTGACAACCCCATCCTTGCCTAAGGGTGCAGGGATCTGGAGCAGCGGGTGTCAACAGAACAGCAGACTCAAAGTGGCTTGGGTGACTGGCCCAAGCTCCCACAGACCCCCACATATCAGTCAGTCTTTGAACCCAGAGCCCCAGTGATACAGCGATTAGGCCTGGGGACAGCTGGATGGGCAACAAGACACACTGGTTACAGTGTCCCAAGGGATCGTTCCCACCTGGCAGGGAGGCCCTGCTATAGGCAGCGTTCTGTCCCAGATGGGAAGTCTCCTCAGCCTCTGGGCCTCAAATGTAACTGTGGTCGGTGTTGAGGAATGGGTGTACATGTGTGCGGTGTGTGTGTGTGTGGTGTATGTGTGTGTGTGTGTTTACATGCAGGACACACAAGCATGTGTGTACACTCATGTGCATATGAGAGTGAACAGCCTATACCAGCAAAGGCCCCACGCGGACACCCCAGAGCCCCAGAAAGGCAAGATAGTACTGTGTGTGGCGGTACAGGCCTGAGGTCACCAAGGGCTACAGCCTTCAAGTTGATCTTCCCTTGAATCTCCTTACTGCCACCTGACCCCGCCCAGTGGCCCCTGCTGTCCTGAAGATACCCTGGAGACAGGTTCTGCTTCCACATGACAAGACCAGAGCTGAGGGAGATGCCCTGAGATGCCCAGGGCAAGCCCCGGCAGGTGAGGCAGCCACACCTGAACCCTGCCCACACCTTAGAGGAAGCCTCTCTCGCGGGTACAGCTAGCCCAACACCTTTCCTCCCCAGCCTGGAAGTTCCTATCCACGTGTGCCCTGCTCACTAAAAGGAATCCCTCCCGGTCCTTCGAGCAAGACTCCGGAGCCGCACATACAGGCGCGTTACAGATAAGTCAGCGGTCTCTTCTGCCTCTGGTCTGGGGAGGGAATTCCTTACATGGGGGCCCTGGGACTCCTCTTAGGTTAGACATTACAAACATGTTCTGGGCACCAAGGAAAGGGCTAGAAATGGCCCAGTTATCCCTGCCCCCACGCCCCAGTGCTGTCCTCAGGGGTCGGCACCGTCAGTGGCTTCCTGGAAGAGGGCAGTGGTGGTGGCCCAGGAGGCTGGGACACAGGCCATGGGAACTGCCATCAGGCTAGCGGGGCTGCCACAGGTCTCAAGCAGAATTCTGCCCAGTAGGGCCAGCTGCCACTCGAATTGTTTGTTTTTTTAAATGGTGTCTATGTGTGGCCTGCTTACTGTATGTGCAAACTATGTGTGCAGGGTGCTCAAGGAGACAGAAGAGGGTGCTGGATTCCCTGTACCACCAGCACTGGTGTCCATCCTGGGAACCAAACCAAACTCTGCAAGAACAGTGTCTCCTCTCATCTGGATGGTGATGAGGCCCCCAGTGGTCATCGGAAGGCCCCAGGGCATATCCAGATGAGGAGGAACTGTTACTAGTGGACATTCCTCGGTCAGAGGAACCGCGCCTGGGATCTTTGGCCTCCCCCAGGAATCTGGGGTTCTGAGCATTCAAGAAGCCCAGAGACACCGAGACTGGGACACCTGGGACACACAACGCAGCTCAGCAGACCGTTACTCCTTTACTCTGACGCCTCCAGTCCTGAGCGCAGGTGCAGCCGAGCACATTGTCGCTAAGTGCATGGTTCCGTAGGTAGAAGCAGGTAAGGTAGGCAAAAAGCGGCAGCTAGACGGTTCTGTGGCTGGGCCAGCTAGCCTGGGGGACTTCCTGTACCCACATTCCTCTGGCTCTAAAGAAGAAATAGAGGAGTGAAAAGCAGGGGCTGCTGTAACGCAGTGCTGGAGCAGAGATTAAGCGAGGGGGAATTATCCGAAGTAGAAGACCTGCCCACTATGGATGGTCCCATTCCCTAGGCTGGAATCCTGGACTATATCAAAAGGAGGAAGTGAGCTGCCATGTGCTTCCCACTTCCTGCTGTGGGTGGCTTGCTGGCTATCGTGCGCTTCCTGGGCTCATTGATGCAACACTGTATCCCTTTCTTCTTTGCCTGGGATCTCCCTGGATCTGAGTCTGTGCCCAAATCTCTCCCCTTTAGTCAGTCACATGATCCCTGGGGCCTATCCTTCTCCAGGCCTGCTTCATCTTCAGGGACATCTGTAGTGGTCTCACTTCCAAATAAGGTCCTGCTTACTAGAACTTCAACATATGGGTTCTACCGGACACAAGCCAGCATAGGAAGGGCTAAGGTGTGACCCAGCATGCTTTAGGGTGTAGACAGGCAAACACTGGCAGCACAGAATCAGAGAGCAACAATATCTACAGACCACATGGCTTTGTAACTGCTCAACTCTTCAACAGAGCACAGAAGCAGCCTTAGAACACAGGGAGACGAAAGGGTGCAACTGTGTGACAATAAAACTTTATTTACAAAAATAGGTGGGGAACCTAATCTGGCCTGTGGGCCAGGCTCTGGTGACTGGCCCCTTCCCCTACGGACAACCTCAGGCCTGCAACTGGGTCAGAAGCTCTAGAGCTGGAGATTGAATCCCTCTAGACAGCTTATCTGTGGCAGCTGATAAGACTGTCGTGTGGAATTCTGCTGGCTAAATATTAACTCCTGCCTGGGTTTTTTTTTTTTTTTTTTTTTTTTTTTTTGCTCCTTTGCAAAAAAAAAAAAAAAGTGCTCTCTGTGGCACGTGCCCTGCTGTTTGCTCTGGTAACACACAAGCTAGATTCTGGTGAGGCTCGGCACTGTGGCTTACAGGCAGGTCAGGTCCAAGAGAAACTCTGCCAGGACTTCTGAAGCCATTCCCGAGAGTCTGGGACCACGCTCAGCACCTCACAATCACACCATGACGGGTGCTCAGAGTCTCTTGTCTGGGTTAACACCCCAACCTCCAGGTGAGGCTGCACGGACGGGCTGAGAGGCAGGTCTGAGGGCTCAATCTGTTAGCTACCTGATACTGTAACAAAACACCTGGGAAAAACAACCAAGGAGGAAAGGGTTACTTTGGCTCACGGTTTTGGAGGTTCCTGACTGTGGTGAGCTGGCCCCTTGCCTTGGGCCTGCAGTGAGGCGCACTCTGGTGGGAACACACGGAACAGCAAGCTGCTCACGTCACGGGATGCAAAGAGTTAAAAGAGGAAGGGGCTTGGGGAGATACACCCCAGTAGTGACCTAACTTCTGT
The DNA here is from genome assembly GCA_026225945.1 of Cricetomys ansorgei. NCBI lineage: Eukaryota > Metazoa > Chordata > Mammalia > Rodentia > Nesomyidae > Cricetomys > Cricetomys ansorgei. The sequence continues at coordinate 3,254,032 of JAMJFZ010002251.1, forward strand.
CTCCTAGGTCTCACCTCTAACAAACTACACCTCCTTCAGCCACAGTGCTGAGGGTTTGAGCACACTTCCAACACACGCACTCTAGAGACATTCAAGATCCAGAATCAGCAAGTCCTCATGTGGCGTGCAGACGAAACGTCCAAGGACAGTGGACCCGTGGCAGATCACAGCACAAGAGGAAGAGAGAGAGAATCAAGCAGCACCCAGAGGAACATGCAACCCCACTGCCCAGAGTGCGGAGGGCCATGCCCAAGCTGATCGAGTACCACGCCATCTTCCGTTAGTGTTTGGGGAGGGGGGGGAAGAGCCACAGTCACTTGGAGCCCATGCCTGGAGCTTGGTGGACAGAGAGAATGAACTGCCCCAACTAACAAAGGTCACATGCAAGGAGTCCCAGAGTCTCGGGGAGAGGACACGACTCTGCATGCAGTGGTATGGGTATGTCCAGAGCGGCCAGGCCTGGGAGACCTCTGAAAGCCATGGCCCACAAGTCTTTCCCCAGATCCCTTTCCTTCTTCCTATGACCTAAGTCAGTTTAGCAGTCTCTGCTGCTTAGTCTAAGCAGAGTATCTGACCTTTAATCTCCCACTCTGCCCCACCCAGGTAAAGAGTGTCCTTGTGTGTGAGCCATGAGAGCCTCCAAGCCCACAGAAACTAAGAACACAGAGACACATATGCCAGCTCACAACTATCTGTAACTTCAGTTCCAGGGGATCTGAGGCCCTCTTCAGGCCTCCCTGGGCATTGCATGCACATGCTGCATATGCATACATACAGGTAAACACTCATACACATAAAATAAAAATAAATCTTTAAAGAACAAAGGGGTCATCACAGACACAGCTGGGTGGAGGTGCTTACAAATCTAACAGCACCATGTGCTAGCTGTTGAATGTTCCCCTGGCTTCCTGGGCTTTCTGGCATGGTAGAAAACAGAGCCTAGGAGCCACAGTGACTGCAGTATGTCATACTGCATGGTTCCTCCAGTAGAGCTGTTCTGGGGGACCCAGAGGCACAGATGGGGATGTACACATGCTGCTGCCTCTGCCTGGAGGTGTGTGTGTATGTAACCCTGATCCTCCAGTCCTGGCTTGCTGACCCCAGGTGAGGGGGGAGCATCCTGTGGTTCCTGGGGGAGCCCAGGAAAGGGGAAGGAAGAGATAAGTGAAGGCGTGGGTAATTAAGGTATGGACTGGGACCAAACAGGAGAGGGAGGCAGGCCCTGCCTGCAGCTGCTACCTCAGCGTAAGGGGCGCTCCCACTTCTCGGCCTCCTCTTCCTCTTCTCCTAGACCTGACCTCCTTCCCATCTCCCCACAGCTTCCTAGATCTCCAAGTTGGTCCTAACATGCCCCACCTAAAGTTCACAGTAGCCAGAGCACTGGAACGACCTGCCCCTAGACGGCAGGTCTCCAGACTATTCTCAATGCAAAAGCTGCCTCGGGCACTTGCTATTGTCCCACCTGGCACATCATGCAATCCACACTCCTTCCCAGGACTTCAGAGTGCCTCTTCCACCACCGGCCCCCCAGTTCCAGCTCCAGTCCCCCAACCCTTCATGCAGAGCCCATTCATCCCTCAGGCCTGCAGGTGACTCCTGGGGCTTAGACTATCCCATGAGTCTCTGTTGAAGGTCCTTACTCTAGACCAGAGGTTCTCTACCTCCCTAACGCTGAGGCCCTTTAACACAGTTCTCGTGTTGTGGGGACCCCCAACCATAAAACTAGTTTTCGTGGCGACTCTATAACTGTAATTTTGCTGTTATGAATCATAATGCAAATATGGTATGCAGATGGTCTTTGGCGACCCCTGTGAAAGAGTCATCAGATCCCCGAAGGGAATGCGACCCAGAGGTTGAGAGCCGCTGCTCTAGAGGGACCAAGACGATTACCCTGTGTGCCACACGCAGCCCAAGCACCGCGATCAAGTGCCCGCAGTTGCCAGCTCTGGCCTGGTCTGCGGCAGATGCCAATCCCTGTTTCTGGAATGAGTGACAATCTTCGCTCTGAAACCTGAGAGAAGGTTTGCAATTGCCAGTCTGAGTAGCCAGGAGAAGGCCCCGTGACAGGCACTTCACCTCTCACGTTCTGCATTGTGGAGGGCATGCCACGCCTCGTACCCGGGTGGGTCTCTACTCTGAGCAAACTTGCAGTTTGGTGTGGAACTCAGCAGAGAGGCACGGCTGCACCTCGTCAAGCCTGACTTTTGGTCAGTACTGGGGATCGAACCTAGGACCTTCGTGCACGTTAGACACTTCTACCACCAAGCTACATCCTCAGACCTCGCTTTGCTTTTTGTCTTGAGATGGGGGCCTTACTACATTATCCAAATTAGCCTGGAACACTCTCTTATCCCAGACAGACTTAGAACTTGCTATCCTCCTGCCTCAGCCTTCCGTGTAGCTGGGATTACAGGCCTGTACCACCAGGCCCAGGCCCATCCTAAAACTCTTGGGATAAACATCAAAGAAAGATTCTTACTTACGCCAACCGCAACCAGCAGGGATGACCATGAATCGCACCTAAGGTTGCTTTGGACAGATGCCAAGCATGAACGCTGTCCCTGAAATGCCTGGTAGCTGGTGAGCTGAGATGCAGCTGGTGTTGTGATTGAAATGGTTAATGCTTGGCTGCACCGCCTTCAGAGCTGGGATCGCAAGCAGGTACCACTGCCTACCCACAGCTATGCATCAGCAGGACTGTGTTCAATGGAACACAGTCTTTCTTCTCTGTCTTTAAGGGGCCTTTCTGGTTTGTAAAAAGACACCATACGGACCAGCAGGAAGCTCTGACAGTACCTCACGACCGGTCTTTTCTAACCCACAAGTGGGTGACTGGTCTTCTCCTTTGCAGGCTAAGGTCCCTGATGTGTAGGCCTGTGCTAATGGGCCGTGACTCCATTGACAATTTAACCATCTATTTCAGAGACGGTGTAAGTGAGGACCCTGCTGAGCATTTGGGGTTGGGAGCAAGCCCTGCCTGATCCTCAGTGAGCTGGGTCCTGTCATTTTCTCCCAGAGGCCACTGTGCCCACCCTCCCTGGACCTGTGAGACCCCTCTGTTCCTCAGGAGAGACTACCATGCCCTTCCCACACCCTGACCTCCCCCCCAGGAGTGCAATGTTACACCAGGAGAGCCAAGGGCTGTGGTGATGAGGATGGTTGCCTGGATACGCAGCCGCCAGGTAGCCATGTGTGATCGCCGAGGTTTCCAGGGAAAATTGCACCTGGGAGACACCAGCCTCCCTCCAGCTCCTCCAGGTCCCTCAGCTTTCATCAGGAGGAAGCTCACACCTGAAAGCTTTACCCATTCCGTGTCACCCATGATTTAATGGCTCTCCTCCACACCTCTGCACCCTACAGTCTTACCCAGCACGAGAGGACAATTTCTGAGAAGTCTGTGCCTCTCTGTTATGGTAAAAATGGGCTTTTTCGGGTTCTGAGCTCGGAAGCACACAGACACGTGAGGAAGCAGGAGAGATGTGCTTCAGGGCATAGGAATTGGGTGCAGATAGAAAAAGATTCTCCTGCCTGGGGGTAGGACACCCCCCTGGCTACATCCTGATCACCTGTGAATGCATCCAGCCTCCACCTCAGCTGATGGCCTCCCCTCCCTGCCTGCCTGCCAGCTGTCTATTGGCAGCCTGACTCCAGGGCTAGAGTTCCTGTCCGTGTGGCCTGGATCTAGGTTGTTCAAGCTGGTCCAACACAAATCCAACACAGCCCTCTCTCTCTTGCAAAACTCTTCCAATGCGCGAAGCAAACGGTATCCGTTCTTTTTTAAAAAATGTCATGCTACATATTTATATATTTGTGTGTACGTGTATGCACACGCGCATGCCCCAGCACATGCGTGAAGGTCGAAGGACAACTTGCAGGAGTTGGTTGTCTCCTTCTACCAGGTAGGTCCTGAAGATCAAACTCAGGTTGGTCGGGCTTGGCAGCAAGCTCCTTTACCCATTCAGCCATCTTAATCAGTCCTTATTTTAGTTTTATGAAACAAAGGTCTCATAGGTCCCAGGCTGGCCTCAAACTTGTTATGCAGCCTAGGATGAACATCTAACTCCCCAGAGTGCTGACATTATGGACGTGTGCCGCCATACCCGTTTGTGGTGCTGGGGTTGGAACCCAGAGCTTCCTGCACACTAAACAAGCGTACTAGTGAAATTACAACCTACCCTAAGATTAGCAAACGCGCCACGATAAAGTCGTAGCAGCTGACGCTTACTCAACAGCTGCTGTATCTGCTGTTCTAACCTCTTCCCACAAACCATCACTTCATCCTTACAACCATGGGTCAGGATAAGCCTGCGCTACCAGTAGGGCCAGAGAGCTCCAGTCATTTGCATAAATTCAAGTACTAGGAAGAATCGAAGCCAGCACTGTAATCCCAGCTAACACATCACTACGGCCTTCCATTTCCCGGGGTCTCACTCGCCCACATCCAGTCCATGCTAGGAAGCCTCTGCCCTCTGGGAAGGCTTGCGTGCAGTGCCTTCCAAACCACCTGCTGGAGATCCCAACAGCCAAGGCCATGTGGCAGTAGGGGGGGGGGCACGCCCCCCGGATATAGCAAGTAGTTGGATATACCTTGTGACTGGTCAAATAACAGGGCCTGACTGTGCTGGGCTCATTTCATACAACGCCCTTTCTCTTGGGAGGCTTAGGTGAGGAGGGACCCAGACTTGGGAGCCCCACGATTTGGCCCTGACTCTAGCACCAGCTGGACACATGACCTTGAGCAAGTCAGGTGACCTGTCTGAGGTTCCTCCCCAGTAAAAGGGGATGGACCGTGGCTGGTGAGCTGCAGTGAGCTTCTCCAGTGACAGGCCATCTTAGGCGCTCCGTAGTGGTCGCTCCCTTCCTTCCAAGTGTCTTTCTTTCTGGAAACCTTGCACTGAAGCCCTACGCACAGCAGGCACCTCCCGCCTCTGTGTAGGCATCTCCTAACTGCTTAACAGCTACTTTCTCCGACATCATCCACCGAAAGGACCTACCATCTTCCCCACCTGCTACTGACAGCAGCACCTACCCCTCTCCCCCGGAGCAGTGCCACAGGCCATGGGTCTTGGTGTGAGTGGGCCCCGAACGCCTCCAGGCTGTATAGATATGACCCATTCAGCGGGTGTCAGTCCCCAAGGTACAAATTGTCCCTCAGGGGTGTTTGACGTTCCAGAAGAGTCCAAAAGAGAAATTCTACCAGATGAAAAGAAAGTTCACCAAGAGAACTCTTGTCTGGAGTGGCTCGGCTGGGGACATGGACAATACTAGCACTCACTGAGAAAGAGCTGGCCATAGGTGGAAAGAACAGGCTATGCCCTGTCCACGGCAGTCAAGCTATGACATTTGGGATAACCCAGTCTCCTCCTCACAGGTCTTTATAGGGCCTCAGAAAGTTACATACCCTGAACTCAGCAATCAACCCGAATCTCGCCCAAGGGCAGAGCATACACCCAAGGGCGGAGAGAAGTTGTCAGGTTTAGAGGGCACAGCTCGGGGCAGGAGAGCCTCCTGGAGGAGGCAGTCTTTGCCTGGAACAGAAACTCTGCCTTGAAAAGCCAAAGGTACCATCAGGGCAACTGTGAGGCTAACACTGAGCCCTGCTCAATGGGGAGGGTGCCAGGCCAGGCGTTGCAGGGCCAGGTGGACTGGCCCATTTGGCACGCAAGCTTGTAGCCTCTAAGCCAGTTCCCCAGAGGACATTTCCCAGGAACCTGCCAGGCTTTGGCAAGCTGAACAGAGCCACCAGGGTCACTCCAGCCTTCCCTGCACTGAAAGAAGGACAAATTCCCTAGAGAGGCAGGGCAGCACAGGCTAGTGTGGGAGTCACATTCCAAAGATCCTTCAGGTTGCCACACAATGGGGATGCAAGGGCCAGGGCTCACAGGCCACTTGACCAGAAAGCAAGGGCCCAGGAACATCACTCAGGCCCAAAGACCTTCTGGAATCTGAAGCAGAACGTGGGTAGGTACCCATGGGGTCTGAGCCCTTACTCTCTTCCCTGCCCGTTTTCTGAGCCTCACTTCTGGGCCAGCCTGGGGTACTGGCACATATCTTGTCTGTGCTATTCCTCACCCCTAACCCTGCTCACTTTTAAATGGCAAGGACAGGAGACATAAACCAAAGGCTGACAAACAGTGGTCTCCTGAAGACTCGGTCCCAGGGGCTACAGGCCCATAAGTGTTAACTATCGCTCCCAGGGCAGCAACAGGCCAAGAGACCCGTGTGGTGGCTCCAGTTCAGGCCCCATTTCTAAGACCCTGCCAGATGCTCTGCCAAGGGTGGAGCGCAGGGTAGGAGAGAGTTCCTGGCAACAGACAGCCACCACGCATCCAGGACCATCTAGCTGGACCTGTCTGCAGGATAGCTGAGCAGATCTGACCAAGAGCAGTACCTGCCCAGCTCTTCCCAGAGCTCAACTGGGTGTGGTCTAATGTCTGAGCCCAGGGCTCTGACTCAGCCCCTCTTCCTTCCCTTGAAATCTCAAGCTCAGACCTCCAGAGGCTGTCAAAGTAAATGAGTGGGCCAAATTATGCCATGCGGGCTCCTGGGCCCGAGGCCTGGGGCCTTACCTGCTGGGATGATGGCGGCAGCCTCTACATCAGGCAAGCTGGTAGCATTCTGTCCTTCACCAGGTCCACAGCAGCAAGAGGCTGTGTTTGGCCTTCGATGGGCTATGGTTTCTCTTTAGCTCGCTGCCTGGAGGAACCAGTGGGCAGGTGGAGCAAGCAATGCACCTACTGTGGCGGCTCAGCAAAGAAAACACGGAGGTATTTTCGTAGATGTCAAACCTGCCAGACCTCAGCAGAACCCCAGAGGTCTCATCTCAGGGGCTTTTGTTGACGCAGAAACTCCTCAGGTGTTCTACCGATAGCACGTGCAGATCATGAGCAATCAAACACCCTTTCCATAAAGCCAACACCTGCAGACAGTACAAAACGCCAAGGCCCGGGCGGCCCTTTCTCAACAGTGGGCGCGTGCGCGTGTGCGCGCGCGCGCGCGCGCGCACACACACACACACACACACACACACACACACACACACACGAACATTTTAAACATAACTGAAAATAAGCTTCTGCATCAGGAAGGGCAGATGACGAGGGCCCTGAAAGACCCCTGCCACCTTTCCGTTTTCCAGGAAACTCTGCATAGCTCCACACGCCTGACTGTCAACTCAGCTGTGCCCACTGATCCAGGGGAGAGACTGACCCTGAGAGCCACACTGCAAATAGCTCTTCATTTAAACAGGGGTTAGACACGCCCACAAACAACAGCTGTGCAGTATTCCCACTAACCACTCAGAGGCAGGCGCATCTCCCTCCTTCTCTCCCTCCCTCCCTCCATCCATCGTCCACCCGCCCATCTACCATTTTTTTTTGCAGTACTGGGGCTTGAACCTAGGGTCTCACGTACACCGGGCATGGGCTCTGCCACCAGGCTATTTCCCCTACCCTCTTCTTACTTTTTCTTTTGAGACAGGCACTCTGTAAACTGGCCAGGGGAGCCGTGATTTTGCAATCCTCCTGTTTCAGCCTCCTGAATAGCTGGGATTATAGGCCTGCACGGCCTGGCTTGACTCATCCTCCATTTAAACCCTATCTACCAGAAGTTCTGTTCTACGTGCCTCAGTTTCCTCATCTGTAGAGTGGGGCGAGCATCCTGTTGTGCTGCTAGAGGGTTGCCTGAATAGATTATATTCACAATTAGTATTCATGTATGTATATTCATGCACATATATGTATTCATTCAATGTGACTGGCTTATACAAATATTTCATAAATATGTTTTGTGAATATATACATACCGAATATAATAATTCTCTCGTTTCTATTGTTTTTGGTTTTTTAAAGATTTATTTAAGTGAGTGTTTCATCTGCATGTACATCTACACGTCAGAAGAGAGCATCAGATGCTGTCATAGATGGTTGAGAGCCACCACGTGGTTGCTGGGAATTGAGCTCAGGACCTCTGGGAGAATGGTCAGTGCTCTGAACCACTATGCCATCTCCCCAGCCCTAAGTTGTTGTTTTGAGACAGGGTTTCACTGTGTAACCCTGGAAACCTTGAACTCAAGAGATCCACCTTAAAGGTGGTGCCACCATGCCTGTGCTTTGAATGACACTCACGGGGCCAGCCTGTGCTCTGAATGCTTTCTAAACATGCTCCACTCACAGGGCCATTGGCTTGTCACTTCGAGTCTTCTTTTCAACCGCAGTACCTGGCCCCAGAGCTGAATGGGCATATTCTGTGCTAAATTGGTCCAATTTTTCCACTTGGTATCAAGAAAAGCCTCTCTTCTTTCTGCCTCCAGTGTCAGGCTCTGAGCGCCAAGGCCTGTGCGGCGTCCTCAGCTGTCAGCAGCCTTCATCCTAACTGTTGGGCAGCATGGGGTAGATTCTACTAACAAAGCTGTGCTACAGAGCTGGGCTGTAGTTGTTAGCTGCTGTTGGGGCGGCCCACCGAGGGAGACAAGGAGGCATGTTCATATGTGGAAGCCCTGCCACATGTCTGCAGAGGGAACCGCTATCCTGGACAGTGACATACTCTATAGTGGAGTCCCGATCGTGTCGCTCAGGTGTTTTTATTCTTTCAGAACTCCTCAGGTGTTCTACTGATAGCACATGCAGATCATTAGCAATCAAACAACCCCCACAGAAATCCAACACCTGCAAACAATACAAAGTGCCAAGGCCTATGCAATCCCTTTTTCCAACAGTGCACAAAATTATTTTAAATATAACTAAAAATAAACTTCCACAACACTGGGCCATAGCTCAGCTGTGATACCCAGCTTCAGTCTGCCTGGTCTTGTTCCTGGGCTGTGGGTGGCAGCCCCGGTGCTTGGCTTTCCTAGAGAATGGGCTTTGCAGACACTGTTCTGTCTCACATCCTTACTCTAGGGCTGCCTGGCTACGTAAGTCTGACCCTCAGAGCTCTGTGTATCTGGGGGGCTAAGAGCCGTCTGTGAGTGCTGAGGCCAGGATGCGGGATAAAAAAGCCAGGCTTGGTCAGGTGGTGGTGGCACACATCTTTAATCCCAGCACTCAGGAGGCAGAGGCAGAAGGATCTCTGAGATCCAGGCTAGCCTGGTCTACAGAGTGAGTTCCAGGATAGCCAGGGCTACACAGAGAAATCCTGTCTTCAAATAACCAAACCAAACCAAACCAAAACAATAATAACAACAAAACCCAACTCGCCCCCCCCCACACAAATAGTCCAAGTAGAAGCCACCACACAACTATGGCTTATAAGGCAATGGATGGCTCCTTGCCCCCAAACACCATCTCCGGGCCTCCTCATTCTCCTTGCCTTTAAGTCGGTTTTACTCATGCTAGGTAGCAGGCAGTAAGCTGCATGTGTGTGATGTGGGCCATCTGTCATGATCCAGCAAGCAGACACCCAGAACCCATCACCATAGTCAAGAACGAACACTCATGACCCCCCAGCTTCCTCCCTGTTCTGTGACTAGCCTGCACCTCAGCTTGTTAGTCCAGTGCGTGTTTTCAAGACTTTCTGCAGGAATGGAATCACAGCCACACCCTCTGGGCCCAGTCAGTCACCAGAACCATTCTGAGGTCTGTCCACGTCATTGCCCAGCACGAATGGCTACATCTTCTCTGCTGCCAAGGCTCCTGCTCTACCCTGCCACCCATTGGTTCATTCATCTGTGGGTGGCTATGTGGACTGCTTCTAGCTTCCGGGCTGTTACAATTGTCCTGCTGTGAACATCTGAGAATGTGTCTTTGTGTGGACAGGTAATCTCCTTGTGAGATGCTGATCTCATTTTGTAGTGTCTCCTCTTTACCACTCGTACGCCAATTTTTTTGCTAGGTTATTTTCCGTGTTCTCTCTCCGCTCCCTGGCACATGGTCCTGCGGCAAAAATGGATAGAACAGAAACTCCCATTGTGTGGAGTCTGGCTGGTCTGTCCCTATCAGAAGGTCCTGCAAGTGATGCTGAGAGACTCCGGGATCAGGTTACGGAAGCCTTGCGTCTGGCCCGACTTTTGAGAGTCACAGTCATCGCCTCCCAGCATCCCCTGAAGCAAAGTCCACTGTCGGCCCCATCCCTGCCTGCTCAGGCTGCTTTCCCGTCTCCGTCTCTGTCCATTTCCCTCTTAAGCAGTACTCGATGTCCCTGCCAGCGCCACCCACAGACTAGAGTTCAAAGCCCAGCTCCGCCCAGGAGCTGCCATGTTACCTAGATACCCACAGCCACTTGGTACTTGTCCCCACTTCTAAAAACCGAGAAAACAACAGCTTTGTGATACTATCAGAGTACGATGACCTCAAATTCTGTAGTGTGTGGTTCATAAAAATTGCTCGGATGGCCATCAAAACGGGCCTCTCGGGGCCTGTGAGAACAGTTTTCATAAAGACGCTGAGATGCTATTCACCCCGCCCCCTTCTTTAACTCTATGTTTAGTGTGTACTCAGCTGGTACAAAAGCAATGGTGCAGAAGCACTAATGTCTTAGTACAAGTCACATCAGTGGTGTCGAAACAGTGAGCTTCAGGCTCAGTGAGAGACGCTGCCTCAAAACTAAGGTGAGAGCAATTGAGAAAGACACCAAACACCGACCTCTGGCCTTCGCGTGCAGGCTCATGAGAGCACAGACACACCACACACATATACACATACACACATTTATATTCCCACACACACAGCTTTGATAACCATGTGTGTATAACTCAGCAGCAGGGCGTACACAGAGAATGCACAAAAGCCCTCGTTCAATTCTTTTTTTTTTTTTTAAACACCGTGCTTAATGAAGCAATAAAATCAACTAATAGCTTTGAACAACTCCCCCCCCCACACACACACGTCTTTTAATCAAATGGGATATAACTTACGGTTCTCTGTTGTGTATAAAGATGGGATGACTGAATTGGAAAATATTTAGGCGTTTGAGTTGTCAGCTAAACTCACCACTTTAAAAAATTATTACATGTATTTATTTACTTGTGTGCTAGGACGTGCTTGTCGAGGCCAGAGGACAACTTGCAGGAACTGGTTCTCTCCTGACACCATGTAGGGCGTTTCTCTGGTATGAAGTTCTTGAATGGTAAACAGTAATAGTTCGAGCCATAGAAGCAGGCTTTAGGGGTTTTCAATTCCCAGAAGAGCTTGAGAAAAGTTTGAGAAACAGTATCTTAAAAAACAAACAGGAGCTGGAGAGCTGGCTTAGTGGTTATGAGCTCACATTGTTCTTGCAGAAGACTCAAATTCAGTGCCCAGCACCCACTCCAGGTAGCTCACAAAACACCTTTAACTCCAGCTCCAGAAATCCACTGCCCTCATGTGCACATGCACATGTATACACACACATAAAATAAATCTAATAAATCAATATAATAAGGGACTGGGAGTGTGGCTCAGTGTGTAGAGTTCTTCCCTAGCACGGGTTTGATCCCTAGCATCATACAAACACGATGTAGCAGCCTGTAATCCCAGCACTCAGGATCAGGAGGATCAGGAGTTCAAGGCCAGCCCCCACACCATGAGGCCATTCTGGGATATGAGACTCTTTTTTTTTTTAAAAAAAACAAAACAAAACAGCAACAATAAAACAAAAACAAAAACCAACAACAGCGCTAACAAGCTAGCTCACGGAGTAAGTAAAGGCACCTACTGCCAATCCTGACGATCCACATAGCGGTAGGAAAGAAGCGATTTTTAAAAAGCCATCCTCTTGAGAAACAAAAGAATAAATAAGTAAGTAAGTAAATAAGCAAGCTATCCTCTGACCTCCATACGAAAGTCCTGGCAAATCTGTGTGTGTGTGCGCACACACGCCAGGCAAATTAGAAATGTGATACATAAGAAAAGAAAACAGACTTTAAAAACAGGTCCTTGTCATGTTCTAGTGGCCAAAAGAGGGAGAGCGGAGAAAACGTGGAAACGACGCGGATGTTCGACGACAGGAAAATGGCTGAATAAATAATGGAGCCTCCATTTGGTGGAGCATTATGCAGTCGTTAAAAATTATGTCCTCAAATCGTATTTATTGTTGTTGGAAATTGCTCAGGATGTTCAACACACTGTTGAGAGATTTGAAAAAAAAAAAAAAAAAAATGAAAGAAAGCGATTTTAATGACTGCCACTTTTGTGGCGCCGCGATTTACAGGGAAGTCGGGAAATGGAATCCTGGGAAATTGGCAGACACCAGATGGTCCTGTGAGCTCCCCAGAGGCACAGTGAGGGTCATGGCAGGGTATCTAGGGGTGAGTTTAGATGCTCCCTAATACCCTGCTCCTTGCTCATGTGCTTTCTACTTTTAAACTCAAGAGGAGACCGAACACCCGAAGCCAACATTACCACACTCACCCCCAGGGCAACAGCGGCGTCTTCCAAGCAACCCTCCCCATCCTATACCCCCACTCCCCCTGCCGATCAGTCTGACATCATGTAAGCTCTGGGGACCAGTGTTCCAGTGTCCACCTGGGTTCCCAGTCCTCACCCCAACTGCAAACTTCAGGTCTCATCTAAACTGCAAGATGGTGGAGCAGGGGCTCTGCCAGGGTGGAAGTCTTCCGGGCATAGCTTTTCCCTGGGGCCACCGGCTGTTAACACATGTCACCGCCATCTGCTGCCTGCTCTGCGGGCACACGTCTGCTGGTTCTCCTCCTTACAGTGTAAATCCCTCTGCATGCCCAGCCTCCACCGGCCACATCTGTCTGCAATTTGTGCGCCCTGTGCAGTGGCTGGTGAGGAAGTGAGTTCTTTACGACACAGCAGGATTCCAGGGGATGCTCTGGGTGTCTGGAGGTGTCCGGGCACTAGCGTTTCAGGGACAGCCTGAATGCATGGGCTCTGGGGTGGTAGCTCCGAGCAGATCTGAGAAGGCAGGCCCTGCCCCTGCCATCTGCCAATCACTAGGCTTCTGTATAAACCACAGTAAGCAGTGAGCCAGGCATCTGGTACGTCACTCAATTATTCCAGCCTTTCCGGCCTGTGAGGCAGCCACTCTCATTAGCCCTGAAGTGTGGAACACGGGTATGTCCATTACCTCAAAGGGGTGAGGGTGCAGGCAGGTTGGAAACTTTAGACAAGGTCAAAATTAGTAAGAGGTAGAAGCCAGGTGCTCCCAGCCCTTGGTAGGCTGAGGCAGATGGAGCCCAGTGAATTAAAGACCCCCCAGTTGGTGGAACTGTTTGGGAAGGGTTAGGGGGTGTGGTCTTGTTGGAGGTGTGTCACTGGGGGGGGGGCGGGCTTTGAGGTTTCAAAGGGCCATGCCATTACCAGTTAGCTTTCTCTCTGCCTCATGGTGGTTCTAACATGTAAGCCATCTCCCCAGCCCCGTAATGACTTTGAATGAACAGTCGCAACCTCTCTGTTCTAAGCTTCTCTTGGTAAGCTCTAACTGTGCCCAATGTGTAAGGTAACCTTTGTCATGGACACACAGATAGAAAAACACACAGTGCACGCAGGCTCCATGCTATCTGGAGTGCATCTTAGAACGTGTCCCCAGCACATCAGGGGTGTTGGACTCTTGCTCTATGCACTATAGGCTCCAGGGGGCTGGGTGCCTCAATGAAGACGTCACCCCTTTCAGTTCTCACCCCTGTGCAACCCTGGATTCTCGCCCTTTGCTCAGGTCAGGGGAGTAGCGGGGTACACAAACCCGGCCCAGAAACCACCTCCTTCAAAGTCTTGAAGAGCAAACACAGCTAAGAATTCTGCCCCTGGCCAAGGACAGGAGAGGTAGAGTCTGGCTACTTCCTGTGCCATCACCAACTCTGCAGAGGAGTGTCAGCCTCGGTGAGACCAAGGACCTGGGCTTGCCCAGCCTGGGCTGAACAGCACTTCCCCTGGAAGATTCCAGGCCGTGAGATGCCATAGTGAAGACAGGAAGGATATTATGAAGTCCTCGAGCAGAGTAAAGGGAAGCTATAGACTGGAATGGACCCCTGCATTTATGGCTGCATGGAGAAAAAGCAGGCACATTTGTCAAAATGACCTCCCAGGCATGCAACCATCCAGTGCCAGCTGGGCCACAGTGTCTCCCGCCGGCAATAGCCAACGTCACAGCCACCCTGGTGAAATAAGATCCCCGCCAAAGTGTCCCGCAGGCCAAGAGAGCCACACACACTTATCCTTCCGATGGCTCCTTTCATATCCTGAGGGATAGCAATGGAGTATCACATGGGCGCCTGCTCAGACATCCATGCATACCAAAGCTAGGTCAGGGAAAGCTGCTGTCACCAGGGTGGCTCACCAGACAGCAAAACCCCTCTCTCCTGGGACAAAGCTAGAAAAGTAAGAAAGTTCGCATCTCAGACTCCTCACCCTACAGCAGCGTATGACCAGGGTCCTGCCAAGGATGACCTTTGACCCTCCACTTCGGGCCCCTTGCAAGGTCTCTTGTGGACCAGGAGGGTCAAACACCCCTCTCCCCAACCAAAGATGCTCACCCAGGACCGGTTGGTCAAAGGAGAAACTTTGCTGCTCTGTGTGTGTCATTGGCAGCCTAAGTAACAAGCCAGCTCTGGCTTCAGGGACAATGCTTTTCTAGACATCCGGGCGGGTGCATTCAACCCGCAGCCCTCGTGAACAGCACAAAATCATAACTGGCTTAAAATGTGAGGATTTTTTCATTTGTGACTCTTTACGTTTTATGACTGGACCGCACAACTCTCGAGTGTGAACTTTGCAGATGACATCTGACCCAATGTCAAATGGTTGGATTCATTTTGCAAGAGTCAGCAGCAAACACACCCCAAAAAGCTGTTTTCTGGAGACACCAAGGGACCAACTTCTCAACTCACTGTGGCAGTTGTATCTTAGGCTTTCTACCTGTCTCAAAGAACCTTCTGAAACCCTCCCTGAAGCCCAGAGCACGGGCGAGAAACCTTGCAGGAGAAAAGGAGCTGAGACCTGTTTCAGCCTGGTCTGCGATCTCTGGCCAGCCGGTGACCAAGGAACTGTGGTCCAACTCAAAAGATTTCCTACACACCTGCGTAGGTCCCAGGGTCCCCCCAGAGCCAGGGCTGCATGATGCGACTTCTCACAGGGAAAGTGCACTGGTCTGAGTGGTGAGAAGAATCCTTCTCAGAGCCCACCTTGGGGAACTGGAGTGATATGTGGGGGCTGCAGGCATGGCAGAGCCAGCACATGCTCAGTCCTGAGCAGGGATGTCCCATAGGCTCCCAAGGATGTATGTTAGACTCAGTAGTGGGTCAGTGTCCTGGTCTATTGAAGACGGCTCCTGAGGTCCTACCCCTGCCTGAGAATCTATGGACAGTTAATAGTTCCTGAAAGCAGGGGAGACATTTCCTTTAGTGGTGAAGCCACTGGCAAAATTCCCAAGTCCTGGAAATAGATCTTATCCATACTCCTGAGCCCTAATGAGAGTGAGGATGGATGGAGTTCTAGCTGGGAAGAGGAAGGTACCAGCAGGAGTAGGAAGGACAGCAGAGGGTGACCAGGATGAACGTGATTAAAAAGCATTATATACACATATGGAAATGTCATAGCAAACCCATTATTTTGTGAAATATATACAAATGAAAACTTTCAAATAAATTTTTAAAAAGCTCATTCGCTCTTCATTCCTCAGAGAAACTGTCGCCCAGAGACAGGCCAACTCGAGGAAGCTCAAAATGGCTGGGAGGGCCCCTGTCACTCACCTTGCAAGGCTTCCTTGGCTCTGGCAAGTTCCTGCTCTTTCTGCACCAGCTGCACCCGCAGCTCGGTGGCGGAGAGGACCTCAGGGCACTTGCCACCCTGCGACTCCTCCAGGTCCTTGGCCAGCATCTCCTTCATCTGCCGGAGAAGGTGCACTTCCTCCTGAAGCTGGGCCACTTCCTCCCGCAGGAGCACTAGGGGACAAGAGCAGCTGGTCAGAGATAGGGGACCTGGAAGGGCTCGGTGACTCCTGTGAGCTGAGCACCTTTTCCCAAATGGGCCCTGGTCCCACCCAGTCCGCGCACATACAACCTGCCACGCTCCCGAGCGTCCGATGCTTCTGTGGGCCCTCAGTGTCCTCCTGATGGCTACAGACTTAGGAGTCAACATTCTGACCATGAGTCAGCCCATGCCTAGGGAAGCTTTGCGTATGAGCTCTCATCGACCCCCCCCAAACTGAGCCAGGTACCAATAGGATCCCCACCTCAGGCATCAGGTCACCAAGGCTCCTGAGAGGTTAAGGAACTCTGAAAGGCCCGGCTTTGTCATGGGTGTGACCCTGGTGGTGAGTCAGCATTTGAACAGTGTCACACTGGGGACCTGGTGCTGAAGGGCACAGTCACACTTGTGCTGCAGAGCACAAGCCCCCGGGGCTTCTGCACCCCACGGAGAACACGGCATCGACAGGCATAGCCCCAAGAATGGGGGCACCATAGGTGTAGGACAGGACAGCATCTATATCCGATTCTGTGTGTGTCCCCTGAGAGACCCTGTGTCTTGAGAAGGTACCAGGTGAGAGCTCACCACTGTAGTCCTCTGGGGCCCAGTTTGTTCCTTTAAGCAGCAGTAAACCCCAAACTGCCAGGGGTGCTGGGGGGGGCACTGCACCTTCATGATGGGGAGATACAGGAGGGGGTCCATGCAGGTGGGACCTTGTGATGACCTTTGTGATGCCTTACAAAGTCACATCAAGAGTGAAGTTACCAGGTATGGTAGCACACTTTACATCAGCCTAAGAGGCCGAGGCAGGAGGACTTACTGCAGGTTCAAGGCCAGCCTGGGCTGATAACGAGTTCCAGGCCAGCCTGATCTATATAATAAGACCCTCTTAACCTCCCCCACACTCTAGTGAGTCCTCATCCGGGTGGCAGGAAAAGAGCCAAGTAGAAGGACACGGTGACACCTCAGGAAACAGCTCCAGGGCCTCACTCCATCACTGCCCCCTCCCAGTCCCAGCCACACCCATGACTGCCCCCTCCCAGTCCGCTGCAACCCCCAAGCTCCTTCCTACTTGCCACCATCCTTCCCCAGCTCTCCCGTGTCCCCCGCCCTCGTGCGACACACATCTGTGCTCCACCCTCACCTCCTCAGACAGCTCCTTCCCCCAAAGACCCCTGTGCTGAAGGTGCCCGCCTGCTCTTTCTTACTCCGAGGACTCCAGTACAGGCTGCTCACTGGCCAGGTCTCTCTGAAAACCTGCAGAGTAAGTTTGCTTGGTCCTGGCTCAGCCCTCGCTCCTGACACACCTCTCCAGGAGGGAGGTCAGATCATAAAAGATCTTAACCAAGCTCAAGGTTTAGTGTTTTTGTTGTTGTTTAATGAATGGCTTCTGTGTCTTTCAAGCCACTCCCGAGGATGCCACTAAGGTCCCTCATCGTTCATGCAAACAGCAGAGGGTCCAAAGAGGCTCTGTCAGTCACTAGTCAATTCTTCCATAAACTTGATGCCCTTTCTTGGGGTCTTTGCTACACACCACAGGGATCCCACCCAGTCAAGACTGTCAAGTTAAGAAAAGTAGAACAAAGTAAAACAAGAGCTAAAATCCCAGATGCACAGGGGATCTGACCTCAGGGAAGCAATGCGGCATTCTTGGGGTGAGTATATTCCAGGCACGTGTAGAACGTACTCATGCTCCGTGCATCTGTATTGCCCTGCATTCCAATTTGACTAGGCGTGCTGTTTCTTCCCAGTGGGGTTTCCCCCCCTCCCACGGTCACGGGCGGCGCAGGAAGCGGAGTGAGTTGTGGGGGAGCTGGCGCTGCTGGAACACCCCAGGGAGCCAGTGACTGTGGGTCTAACATCTGCTGCACCCGAGCTTGGCCCAGAGCAGAGCTGGGGGATGGCCCTGGCGCCACACACACCATCCTAACAGGTGTACCCGGCACAGAGGCCCCGCCCCCAGCTCTGAAGTAGCCAATGGGAACCAGGCACACCTAACAAGTGCCCAGTCTCGGGCAACCAGGCTGGATAAACAAATAAGCGGAAACGAGAGGCTCCCATGAGCTCCCTGAGCACTCATACCAGCCCGGCAGGTAGTACAAGCTTGCTGACTCTGACCCGGACCTTCCGGATCAGAGCCAACCTACCACACAGCCCCGAGAGACTGGGCCCCAGACTGCAGTCCTGGGATCACTGGGCAGGGAGGGGACTGTATAGGCCTGTTTTCTTAGGTGTGAAACAAAACTTAAATAGAGGCTGGGGGTGTGGCCCAGGGGCAGAGCGCATGCTTAGCATGCTCAAGACCCTGAGTACCATCCCTAACCCTATCTCAAACCTACTTAAATATGCCCAGCACCCCGTCTGCAGTACACAACATGCACAGCTTGTCTTGCCTTCTGCATAGAGGGGACCCAACGCACACATCAGAAACAACGCTGTATGTCCTTGGGCAAGACACTATCCATCTCTGGGCCTTCACAGAGGTGCTTAGAAGGGAGTACTCTCCGTCAATCTATCTTTACTGCTAGTGTGTGGGAACAGAGACTCTGGACTCTGGTGTGTAGCTGCACAGCTCAGCACAGTTGCCACCGAGAACAGGTGGCTTGCTGGGTTCAAATTAATTAAGAAGCAATGACTCGAGTATCTCAGCTAAACAGGTCTCGCCTGTGTTGGGTTCATGCTAGTAGCTCAAGTGGATGTGGAGAGATATGTGTATGGCCATACAAAGCAGTTTGTTCTCCCCGGATTACATACTGACGTCAGGGCAGTCCAATTAAAAAAAAATAATAATTGCAGCCACCTCGAAAGCTGGCCATGTGGTGCTTTTTAAATCAAATAGGCAGCGCCTAGGGAATCCCTCTGATTCAGGGTCTGAATATTGGAGCGGCTGTCATCTTTCGGGAGGAAGCAAGGGGCTTCTGGGAAAGTGAAGCAGAGAGGCGAGGTCAGTGCCGCCTACCACTAGGGGTGCTGGTCCTCTAAGGAGCTGGGCAGTGTGCAGTATAGACTACCCAATCCTCCATTCCAGCCAGTATATAGACAGCCAGTGTAGACAGCCATCCAGGGAGACAGGAGGAAGGTGCAGCTGGCGAGTTGAGCTGCCGCAGGGGCTGGTGTCCCACTCACAGGGCTGTCCTGGCCTTGACTAAGCACAGACAAACGGACAGCGCCATGAACTGTACCCTCCACACAGTACCAAGCCACAGTCCTCAGACCCAAGGCCAGGGAGCAGGCAGGGGCGCAGAGGGACCAACAGGAGCCACATTCAGGCGACTGTTGCTGGGAGACTCTCCTGCCTCAGGGAGGAGAATCTCCTGCCTCCTGCTTGCTACCCAGGAAGCTAACTTATCAACACAAGAGGCTCCAGGCGCTTCTTCCCTGGGGAAGAGAGGGTGCAGCGTACCCTCCCCAGAGGACACGTCCATAATCGGTGACCATGGGAGCTGAGATGGAGCCTGATATTCCACAACCCATCTCCTTCCGATCACAAGAGTACTGTCTTCTTTTTTTTTTTTTTTAAGTTACCGCCCAGCCTCCGCCACAGCTAAGGTTGCCCATGTGACTCAGTTTTGGTCAATAAAGTATAGAAAAAAAATTGTTTTTGAGCAGGACTGCCACTTCAAGACAAAAAGGAAAAAAAAAAAGAGTTGAGTCCTTTCCCCATGTTTTATATTCGGAGAGTGGATTTAATGGCTGGAGTTGCAACAGCCACCTTGTAATAAAGAGGCAATCAGTGTCTTAACCAGATCAATCCTCACAATAACCCATGAATAGGTACTATGATCATCACACCAACTTCATAGATCGGGAGTGCGAACACCCCAGCATGTGTCTACATGCAACATGCTAAGGGAGCTGGGGTCCTGGGCGGTGTAACTGTGGGGACCTCCACAGTGGTCAGACTTCTACTGTCAACGAAAATATAATAAGGCTCAGGAGAGGAACAGAGCCTGTGGGTGACGTCAGAACAGAGCCCAGGTCTTTCTCAGACCTAGATTGGAGTAGAGCCATTTCTCACAGTAGAGCCTCATCTTCACCCAACCCCCACCCCCAGGAGTGAGCTTTCCTTGCTCCCCATGGTGGAGTGGGTCTTGGCAGCTGCACCAGGTTCATGGTTCCTGCAGCTCCTGAGAAGAATGTGTGGTTCCTCAGAGACAAGGATAAGACCTCCTCACACGCACCCCAGTGCAGCTCTGGGCAGGGCCCTGGCGGGCGTGTGTCCACAGTACCGGGTGCTTCAGACAGAGGCAGGCCGGGCAGGTGCAGGCAGTTAGTGGGGCTCAGTGTTGGCTCCTGCACTTCCCGACGTTGAACCCTGGCATCCGATCTGAATGCCAGAGTGGCCAAAACTGGTTTCCCAGCCTTCAGTAAACATTATATTAAACAAGGCAACTGTCTCCTGGGCTCTGTCTGCCCAGCCTTAACACTGTGACACAATGCTGTTACCTACAAAGCTCAGGCCTTGGGAGCTGCAATGGAGCTAATTAATAATAATAATAATAATAATAATAATAATAATAATTATTATTATTATTATTATTTTAAAATCGCCCTAAATCTCATAGTTTTAAGAAAATTTATCATATTATGTTGGGGTGCATTCATAGTTATTCTGAGGGAGATGCTGCCCACTAGCCACAGATTGGATACAAACATTCTGGAAAGTTCCAAATGTGGGTCAAGGGTAGTTTATGACCACCAGTTTTGTTTTGTTTTGTTTTGAGACAGGGCCTTTTTACATAGTGCTAGCTGTCTTGGAACCAGACTGGCCTCGAACTCACAGAGATCTACCGGCCTCTGCCGCTCCAGGGCTGAGATTTAAAATTGTGCCACCACAACCTCAATTTCGAGATAGAGAATGTGTCCTCTGTCTTCTCGAGGAAGGCTATGGTCTCCCACAGCCACAGCTTCCCTGACCTACAGGGTGAGCTAAGGGGGGGCAGTCGGGGCCTTCGTGAAGGGCAGGGCAGGGCAGGGCAGGGCAGGCAAACACTATCGCTAGCCTAGGATGGAAGAGCGGAGCAGAGGGGCCTGTGTGAGGAAGCTGGGCTTGGGGCCTGTTGCCAGCTGCCCACCATGGATGGGCACCTGGTCACCAGCCAGCCATATACCTGCCCCCGAGCTCAGATTCTGGCCTCTCACAGCAAATAACTGTAGGGAGGGAGCCTGAGCAGCCCCTGAGCTAACCTGTGCTCCCTGGACAGCCTCTCCGGAAGAGCACCTTGGCAGCCCTGTGGACTGCCTTCTATTTTTGGACCGTGGACAGGGGTGCTGATATTCCCAGGTCACCTGAGCCACGTATACACAGAAGGCAATAATTGAGAGAGGCCCAGTGACACAGAGAGGCGCCTTTACGGATCATACGATCACTACTGTCCCCTCCAGCCTTTTAGAGACCCACGGCTGCTGCCCTTTCCGCTCTCCTGGTGGCTCCTGCTAGGGACAGGATCCTTTCCTAAGGCCACATGGCAACCCTGTGCTGGGCTGGGGGAGACTTCAAGATTCTGGCAAGGTGCACTGCCTCTCTGTGGGCTGGCCTGAGCCTGGCGGGTGACCTTGCTTGAGCTGGTCTTGTTATTGCAGGGTCTGGGCCAAGTCCTATGCAGGTGGCGTGGGTGACACCGGACACTGATCTGAAACAAGGAGGGACGAGACAGCCTTGGAGGGTAGTCTTGAGACTGATGGCGATCAGAGAACAAAGTCACCAGAAGGGATAGGGTTAGCAGAAACATGGGGTTCCATCGAAGCGGATCCTAGTTGGAGGAGGGACACCCTCAAATAACAGAATGGGGAGAGGCTGCCGGCAACCCAGGGCAGAGAGGGAGGTCTCCACGGTGGCCCTGGTCCTCCCGTACAGTGCTACACTGTGCAGAGGCAAGAAGTGACTTGGCTGACTGGAACATTTAAGGCTGTTGGTCACCTCTGCCTCGGTGGTCCCAGCAATACCTCCCAGGCTGTCTCATATCTTTTCACCTCCACGTGGCAACTAGTACTCCATCCCCACAGGAACCCTGAGGGACAAGGCATCTTACAGGATCCTGTAGCACAGTGGGATACGGTGGTGGTAAGCCGGGGCTGCTCTCTCCCGAGGGTGTCAGACTAGAAGGTCACCCGAGGAGATGATAGGCATTGCCTCTTAATCTCAGTCTCCCTACCACCCCTTCTCATCCCACGGTTGGGCAGAGGACCCTCCCCACTAAAGGCTCCTTAAGCAGTCACCACCATTTCCATCTTCTCCTGGCATCAGAGGGGCACGCAGTAGGGGGGGGGGGGGGGTGTTCCCTAAAAAGGGACAGTCTGCTATAAGGCCAGCTCTGAAGACCCTCAGGATTCTGTGATGGCCGGACATGGCACAGGGAAGTGCAGGAAGGACCAGGATGTGATGGCTTCCCTGTGCGTGGAGCCAGAGGGTAGGAGTGCCAGCTCCAGAGCCCCACTAATGCAGCCGCCCCAGACCTGGGAACAGTCCCCTTTTCTCGGACCACCATCGTTGCCACTAGCCATGTTCCCCTGCCTGTCTCAACAGGCCACAGTTGCTAGCAGCTGGCAGAGAAGGGGCTGCCGCTGCGGGGACTCCTGTCTCCCTGGGGGGGCTTTGTCACGTGGTCTTGCCTACTCTGCTGCTTCATTCCCAAACAGAAAAGACTGCCATGGAATCCCACCTTCATTAGTGCTGGCACTCATACCTCCTCCAGGCCTACGAGGACACTGGATAAGGTAATTCTTACCCACCCCCCTGTGGGTGTGGCTGGGCATGGTGGGCACCCAGTGAGGCCACCTCTTTTTCTCAAATTTCACATAATTTCCTCACCTCTGGGGCATGTTTAATCTGCCTGCCCTGCAGAGGCTGCCCTGTGAGGACACTGGGCTAATCTCCCACCATCTTGCTGCCTCTGAGGTTATGGTTTCCCCCAGGGAGCTACACACATCCATTCAACACCTCCAAGCTCCGATTTTCTCCTGGAACAGGGGCGTGCGGTTGGTGCCCACGGGCCATGAAGTTAAAGTCCCGCCCTGGGAAGGGGGCTGCAGGAGCCTGAGTGTAGGCACAGAATCTGTTTTAATCTGAAGACCGTCACCTGGGAGCACGGGCCTCTCTGGTCTGCCGGAGACCTGGGCATGTCTGGATAGGGACTCCCCTTCAGGTTTTAAGTTATATTTTGTAAGTGTGAGCATGCTTTTGTGCATGAGTGTGGATCTATACGAGTTATGCTACTGTGTGCGAGGAGAGGTCAGAGGTCAACCCTAAGTATCAGTCCTGACTTTTCACCTTATTTAGGATGAGGATCTCTTTGTGTTTACCATTGCATTTGTGGGCTAGCTGGCCTGAGGGCTTACAGGATTCTCCTGTCTCTACTGCCCATCTCTCTGTAGAGAGGGCTGAGATTAAAGATGCAGGTCTCAGCCAAGCCATGGTGGAACACACCTTTAATCCCAGCACTTGTAGGCAGAGGCAGGTGGATCTCTGTGAGTTCGAGGCCAGCCTGGTCTACAGCATGAGTTCCAGGACAGCCAGAGTTACAACAGAGAAGCCATGTCTCTAAACAAAACAAAACAAACAAATATGCAGGTCTTTATGAGGGTTCTGGAGTCCTCATATGTATGTGTCAAGCATTTATCCTGAGCTATATATCCAGATACCTCTTTCATTTTTGACAAAGCACCCCCTCCTTGACTTTGGGAACCCCTCGACCTCCATCAACACCTGTCCTTCAGAAATGGAAACGGGCCCTTATCCAGCCAATGCTGACTCACCCTGACCACAGCGATTGGTTCAGGGGAAGGCATGTGACCTAAGTCAGTCTACCCAGAGTTCATCATCAGACTCCAGGTGCTCCAGGGCTGCTAGCGGCCCTCCCTACCACCGTGAGTGGCAGCCAACAGAGCATAGGTAGACAAGGTAATGCCCACCACACCTAAAGACAGATCTGCACCTGAACTTCTCCCTAACTGTGTGAAGACTCGCTTTTATGTTTTAGCCAGTTTTCTATAGCTTACAAGACAAAGAAAATCCTGGTAAATCGACTCTGCCAGTTTCGGAGGATCCCCCCCCGCCCCCCCGCCCCAACACACACACACAAACATGAAGGCTACCTGCTGTGTGCTAAGCCCTCCAAGCTATATTCTCCTTCCAAACAAGAAGAGGCACGGGACTTTTGCTTGCAGAAGAGCAATGAGCCCCCCCCCCCCTTTCAGTTCCCATCTCTCTTTAGCCTCGGAGACCAGCCTCCCCTACTGCTTCCAACTCAGCCCTGTCTTGTTGTGGAAGTTTCTTTTTAGTTGTGTTTAAAATAATTGTTTTATGCACTGTTGGGTGAAGGGCTGTCTAGGGTGTTTTGCATTGTCTGCAGGTGTTGGGTTTCTGTGGGGAGAGTTGATTGCTTATGATCTGCACCTGAGGAGTCCTGACTCAGTGAAAATTCCTGAGCTTAGAGCTTGGTGTTCCACTGTCGATGGAGTACGGCGCTAGCCAGGACGGTGGTCCCCTCTGCTGAGGTCTGGCAGGGCTTGCGCCTATGAAAAATGCCGCCTTGTGTCTCTTGGTGAGCGGCCACAGCAGCCTAATGACTGCACTGCCTCATCTTGAAGCCCTGTCATCCCAAACCTCCTAATTCTGCTTCAAGGCTATTTCCACCCAAGCCCTGTTCCCATTTACCTTTCTCCTCTGCTATCTGCAGGGATCTTAGAGCACCAACCACACAGCTCCTGAGTTCATACCCTGGTTGGGGTGTTCACCCAGTGGCTGACACTGAGCCTGGGCCTACCACGCGCATTAGAAGCTGGGTACCATTTGTTCCAATCCTCAGATGCAAAGACTGAGGATGTGGCTTGGTGGCAGAGCGTGGCCAATCAGCACAAGCAGAGGCTGAGGGTGTGGCGCAGTATCAAAACCCTTGTCCAGAGTTGTGATGCCCAGGACAGGTGGGTTTGGCTAGTTCAAGATCAGAGAGCTGGTTCTGGTAGCTAAGGCACATCCCAGCTCAGAAGCCTATCAGATTCCAAAGTTCAAAGCTAGGCGCCTGCCCTAAATGCCACCCTGTGTATCTTTCCCCAAGGAAAAGAGGCTGATCGGAGGGGACAGACCTGAAAGTGGGTGATCTTCTGCCTTCCCAAGGTCAGCATCCAGCAAGGGGATATCATGGGGTTGGGGTACTGACACAGCAGTCACCAGATGGCCCTGCCTGTTCCCCTTCTTTCTTACCTTGCAAAGCCCTCCCCGCTCACTCTCTTCCTCTTGTCCACCTCCTCCCACCAATGAAAATACAGTGGGAACGTGGGAAGGAAAAGCAAACAAGCAGGTACTCATCACCCTATCGTGCAGTGGCCCAGGCCTTCAAATCGGGGGGCTCGTAGTTTGTGGCAAATTAGATTCATCACCAGAACTAGGTCAGCCTCACCTTGGCTTGGTGCTCCACCGGAGTCTGAGCCAGCACCCCAAGCCTCAGTTTCCTCTCCAGCTGCCTCTGGCCTCCATGAGGCAGACTCAAACTTCTGCCACTGTCAAAGCTGGTTCACTTCGATTAACTTTGACTGGCTCTGGATAGGAATGGGTTAGGGGAAGAGCCAGGCATCTACTCCCATTTCAGGGACAGACAAACTGAGACCCAGAGGAAGGGTTTAGATAGATCCATACCCTTTACCACTAAGGTACCTGTCGTTACAAGCTGGAAGCCAAGCTTGAAAATGTGCTTGGGCTTCAAGAGTCTGAGTCAGTCTCAAATGCATCAGTGCATGTCAAGACCCTACAGATGTGAATTATCACACATAGGGAAGTGGGTACCAGGCTGAGTGTGGGCTCCCCTGGGGCTGCCATCACACAGGGGTGGCAGATCTGAAATGTCTGTGTTGGTAGACCCCCTCGCCCCCATGAGGCAAGCATTAAAACCAAGTCCAGACTGGTCTGAACAAATCGTAGAGCTGGAGGGGCCACAGAGACAGGTACTGGGTGACTCCTGCTACCTTGTGACTCCTTCCCCTTGGGCTGTGGAGGCTATCATGGCTGCAGAGCTCACAGGCATTGCCAGGCACCTCAAACCCACGTAACTCACTCACTATTCTCCAGCCTGACTCAACAGCTGCTTCAGGAGGGAATAAAATGCGCTCTGCATATTTTAAATGTTTCACTTATTAAAACTGGCAGGGTTGACTTTATAAGCTGTGTAACAGTAAAGTCACTTAGGAGAGATTGGTCTGGACTCACCCATGGAGGGCAGCCTCCACCAGAGCCAAGTGGCTAGGATTCCCAGAAGGCGCCATCTGGGATGTCTCAGAGGGGGCACCAGATCACATCCTGGTGTCCCCACATGAAACAAGATCCTCCCTCTGGAAGCCCAAGTCCAGCCAGAGGAGATGGGGCACTTCCGGCCAGGGTCTGTTTCCCACACTCCAGGATGCCTGGGTCTCTAGCCAATCAAGTTAATTGAAAAATTACCTTGGGCTGAGAAAAAGCAGGCCCGGCTGAGGGGTGGGGACAGGCTCTCAGGAACCCTGCTGGTACCCAGCACTTTTAACAGTCTATAGCAGAGGGAGCAGAGGGAGGGTAGAGGACCTGGGAAGCGCTGGGCCTTCTAGGAGCTTTGTGGCTCCAGGACTCTCTCTGCTAGGCAGAAGGTCATGAAAACGTCCAGCCTCAGACTGGAGATGTAACTGAATTGAGCAGAAAACATACCCAGCATGCACAAGGCTTTGGCTCCAGTCTCCTGCACTGCGTAAACTGCGTATGGTGGAGTGTAACTACAATTCCAGCAGAAGCGGACGCAGGAGAATCAGAGGTTCAAGACTCCTTCAGTGAAGAAAGTCAGGCACCAAATAAAAAGACAGCCGGAGAGTGCAGGCCAGGGAGTGTGGGTCTCACACACCTGGCAGCCAGGTATCACACACACACACACCCCCCCCCCCCCCCGCAACACTGCATCCCAGGATTCTATTCCGGGATGGGTGGGCTGTAGGGCCATCCCAACAGCGAGGCTTAAAAAACAAAACAAAACAAAACTGTAAACTTGTGGCTGCAGACCAGCCAGGAGATGCGTGAGAGGCTGTCTGCACCGCACAGGACAAAGATGGTGTCCTTATGCCCAGGAGGCTCTGCAATGGGCCCAGACTGCTAAGCCCTAATATGCGGCTTTTAACTTTGGCTTCAAAGTGCCCTCACGTCTATTATGTATATTATTTCAACCCAGTGGTGTGTTTTATTGTCCTCATTAGAAGGGTAAATGGTGATTCAGCCTAGTCCTATGGGGTGGGTGGTGCAGCCTGAGCCTGGTCCTCTACCCCGTCCTGTCCGCTGCACCCTACCCCAGCGTGTGCCTCCTGGGCACACCTTAGCCCCTCCGGGCTGCTCTGTCCTCACCTATCCTCCTAGGACCCCTGTCTGTCAAGACCATGAACCGTCAAGTCCAGAGTGGTCTGACCCATCTCTAAGAGACTTCTGCCATGAGCTTCTGAGCTCTTCAGAATAGGAGCCCAATGGGGACCCCTGTTACTGCACCCCTCCTTCTGGGAAACCACATCCTTTGGGACCAGGCATGCACAAAGCTGATTTTAAAAATGCTTCCTTGGGTTGGGCTAGAGAGGCAGTTTGCTTGGTAGAGCGCTTACCTAGCGTGCACAAGGTCCTGGCTTCCATCCCCAGCATGGTAAAGAGTGCTTATAATCCTCACACCAAGGAGGTGGAGGCAAGATCAGAAGTTCAGGGTCATCCTGGGCTACATAGAGAATTCAAGTCTATCTTGGGCTAAATGAATCCCTAACAACAACAAAGAAAAAGGAGAGAAAAACATTTTTTGTTTTGGGGAGTCTAGGTAACATGGCCTATGAACCAACTACATAATCAGGACCCCCAAAAAATGTGGGGTATGAGGAAAAGGAAGGAACAGTGGGGTAGGGAGCAGTCCCTGGGAAACCGGACCCCACCACAGAACTTTTTGTGTGGCTTCTGGCTTTGGGCACTTTCCCAAGGGCAGTGTGGCTCAATGGTGAAAAGCAGGCTCCAGCCCCAGGTGTTTGGGCTGAGCCTTTGCCACCCATCGAGAGCCCCAGCAAGTCACCATGTCTCTC
Source organism: Cricetomys ansorgei (assembly GCA_026225945.1). NCBI lineage: Eukaryota > Metazoa > Chordata > Mammalia > Rodentia > Nesomyidae > Cricetomys > Cricetomys ansorgei. The sequence continues at coordinate 3,281,934 of JAMJFZ010002251.1, forward strand.
TAGGCCTCAGTGCCCTCGTTTATCCTGGAGGGCCAACAAAAGACTGAGTCTCTACATAAAAGAGCATTCTGCCATGTGAGAGGTACTACACACAGGTGGGATATTCTCCCTCCTGCTCCTCCCTTGAGAGCCACATCACCTTCTGGCTCTCCTGCCTGGCAGCATTATCCCTGAGGATTTCTGGAACCTTCTGTCCCAAGCCCTCAGGTAGAACAGTCTTTGCTGACACGTCCTCATAGTGGGGCTCCCAGTGGCTAGCGGCTGGCTGCTCCATGCAGTACTAATACACGGGTTCAAGACAGGAATCCTCTTCTGACATTCTCCAACCAACTCATGGCCAGGGATGTGCCTCCCTCCTGCTGGGAGCGGCTGCTGACATCCCAACAACAATAACAACGTCTCCCATTCTCCTCACCCCTGACCTTGGCTGTCTGGCTCCCCCAACAGTTCAAAGGTCAAGCTGCTTCCAAGCTTCAAGCTGCCTCTTGGGAGATCAGAGGGGGAAAGTATTTGAAAAATGTAAATGGAAGCACCGGAGACTTTCCACTCCTGCTCCCCCGCCAGCTCACAGCCAGCTCAACAGAATACAGAATATAAGACTTGTACTGTGAACCCCATGAGCTACGAGGAAGGCAAGGGCTATGCAGGATTTAACGGGGACTCCTGACACCATTATGCACACCTCTGGGGTGCTGTTGGCCAGAGCCAGGGGCTGTAGGCATCAGAAGCTAGGGTGGCTTGGACCCACTCTGGAAGCGTATCCGTAGTGAGAGTCACTGTGGCAGAGAAGGGTTGGGATGGCCATCCCCCAGGTGGGTGTTCCCTGCGAGCTTTCTGTATCCCTCCCATGGGAAGTAGAAGCTGCAAGAGCACAGGCTCCAGCTTGGCCACTGGAAGATCGTGGAGAAGTGTCCCTGATTTCAATAAAGGGAAACTGGGAGTTGGAAGTGACTGGGACAAACGCTGGATGCAGATGTGGTGGGGGTGAGGCTGGGGCTGCGGCTCGATGCTCAAGGCCTGGGGTTCCACGCCCAGCTCTAAAACTCAGACCTAGAAAACGGAGGCCTAGAGGCAAAAAGTCTCTGGCAGGTCCTACAGGCTGCAGCCCTGTGTCACCCTCTCTTGCCTGCTCTCTTCAGCTGCTATGTGAGTTGCTGACTTCAGTTTTAGAAATCTCAATTCAGAAATCTTGGCTTGGGACGAGGACAAACTCCCAACAATCACGGAGACGACTGAACGCACTTCTGCCGATTTGTACTGTGTGGGTAACATTCTCAGTATTAACAATTATGAAATAAAGAGTATCGATCAACGCTGACAAACACTGAGGACACGCTGCTTCCCATAGTATCACACATACAGTCAAGATTTAACTGCCAGGGGATTGGGTACCCTCTACTGCCCCCTACAGGCGCGTGTGCGCACGCGCACACACACACACACACACACACACACACACACACACACACACTATAAAAAACAATCAAATGAATCTTTAAAACGCTCGATTCTCAGATTCATTTTCAGATTCTGTTTTGTTTTGGTTTTTGCCTGTCTGGGCTAGGTGTGGAGTCTAGGAAATGACATTTAAAGGCCATAGGTTCCCTGGCCGGTCAGAGGCCAATGGCCCAGAGGTCATGTATGTTGGCCTCAGGGGGCTACCACGGCCAAACAAACATCTTAAGTTTTTATGAACGGATCTGGAACAGGCCATAGAAACATTGGGGAGGAGCCCTGACTGCATCCCAAGTGGGGACCACCCGTCAAAAGTAGCCGCTACAAATTAGCAAAACGCACAATTCAGCTCTCCGGTCCACACGCGGCGGCGTTGCCCATCCCGTGGCGTGTCTCTGCCTCCGTTCCTCTATTGCGAATGGACTGAAGCGCCTTCTCTGAAGGAGCCACAGCCGTGTGGAGGTGCTGCGCACCGAAGGGCTGGTTAAAACTGACTACCGCTTGTGCCTGGGGAGAGAAGGAATGTTGCAGGTCAAGGGCAATTACCTCAGGTATCTTTGGTACCTTCCGGAGCCCTTCAGACAACCTGCATTTGACCTCACAGGCTTATGACTGTGAGGTAGGATGTTTGGAATGTATTGACTTAGCAGACCCTAGCTTCCACCAACCTCAAAGCTAAGTGCGCTGGCAGGTAGCCTCTCAGAGCCCTCTGCTCTGATGTCACTTGCCTACTTGATGTCCTCGCGGATGCATTTGGTGCTTTGATTCATGACTTTTGTTCTGTGGCTATATGTAGGTTCTTTGGAAATAGAGTCGCTTGCGCTCAGGCCTTGGCCACTCACATACGGCTTGGAATAAACTCTCCCGTTCTCTTAGGAGCAACAGCAGGGCTTTGCCATCAATGCTAAAAAAAAGAGGGTTCCTTCTAGATCATTCCCACGGGGTACACATTTGTACCCACACCTGAAGGACCACAGCACAAAAAGCATACTGTAGGGACAGCCCCATGTCTGCCCCAGAAGCCAGAGTAAGTCTTTAACGGGGAGTATCCAGGATGTAAGCTTGCCTCTTTGTTGACTGCCAGAGTAGCAGAAGGGGCTTAAGGGAGCCCAGGGAGGATGTGGATGGAAATAACAGCCTACCCGACCGGGGGCTTAAAGGAATGCTGCAGGGATCTGCCCCACAAAAGGCTGGCCAGGTCAGTGAGGATGCCCAGCCCAGGCCAGACATTAGAAGCCCACAGGCAGAAGGGAGTGTGTAAGTGTGTGTGTGTGTGTGTGTGTGTGTGTGTGGTTATAGAGCCACAGTAATCCACCCCTTATGCTTTATCTGAAAGGAGACATAGAGATCACACCTGGCAGCCAGGATGAGGAAGCCTAGCACACAGATCAGAAGCAAATAGGAACCAAATCGTGGGCCCAGGCTGACTCCCCAAGAGGGCACAATAGGACCCTGCCTGATGCCCTGAGCACTGGAGAATTCTCGGCCTTCAAGTGAAACCCACCTTTTTGCTCTAGGCAAATCCCCAGGACAAGGAGGAGACCCAAAGCTGAGCAGTCACAAATAATATACCATGGCCAAGAGGTGATAATAGCCCAAGCCACTACCCACTTTAAAGAGGCTACAGCTGCAAACAGTGGTACACAACCTGTAATCCTAGCACTTGGGAGGTGAAAGCAGAAAGCCTAAGGCCAATCTAGACTACAAGGAAAGCCCCTGTTTCAACATTTTTGAGATTTGCCTCAGTGGCTAAAGGCACTTGTCTCCAAGCCTGACAAACTGAGTTCAATCCCAGGGATCCACGTGGTTGAAGAGAAAGCCAATTCCCAAAAGATATTCTCTGGCTTTTCTACTTGTAAATAAACAAACAAACGCAAATTTATGTATTTATTTATTTTCCGAGACAGGCTTTCTCTGTTGTAACTCTGACTATTCTGTAACTCACTCTGTAGACCAGGCTGGCCAGGAACTCACAGAGATCCACCTGCCTCTGCATCCCGAGTGCTGGGATTAAAGGCATGTGCCACCACGGACCAGCTACAAATGCAATTTTAAAAAGTGCAGAAAAAAGCATAGGATGCCCAATGCCAGCCTGAATCTATGGAATCCACTTCACCTAGAATTTACTTAAGTTTAATTTACTTAAGTAAATTTATTTAAATTTACTTAATTTATATCTTGGGGCTCATCGTGAAAAAGGTCACAGACGGGGTCTGCCTACCCACCACCACCTAAGTCCCTGACCCCAAGGGAACTGAGAAAGTTCTCAAGGACATAAAGGAAAAAGATCCAGGCTGGTGGCTCTCCTCCCCAGGACAGAGAGGAATGAAAGGTGGCAGGAGGGAGCTCTAAACAAGCAACCAAACAAGTCTGCCTCCACAGAACCTCAGCACTAACAACAAAGGAGCCCAAAGAGGTGCGGAGCAGGGCGGGTGGAGGCTGGGCTGGGGAGGCTGGGCTGGGGAGGCTGGAAAAACAGGCTCTACCGGTGGCTTTGGGGACCAGAACTTAAGAACGGATGAATCACAGACAAGAGCTGGCTTCCTCTGTCTCCTTAGCACCCAGCCAGGCACTGGCTCCTCAGAGCCAGGGACAGCAGGTTGAACAAAAGGCACCAGAATGCTCTGGGCTGCCTGGGGCCCCAAGTGGGGCATCTGAGCGCCCTGTGTCTGTCTTACCACAGCAGAGGCTCCTGAGCTCACAAGACCAAGAACTGATACATTCGTTCCTTCTACCTGACCCAAAGAACACAAGTCAGGTTGTGGATGAAAGGGGGGGGGGGGTGCGTTAAACCACGAGTTTAGCTAGGCTGTGTGTCCACTACTGTCCACTACTGACACTCATGGGAGAGAAAGGGACTCTGCTGATTTGTGATATTAGACACGGGGAAGCCAGAATGCATGGCACGGCCTCCAAAACCAACCTGACCCCGAAGAGGCAAAAGGCAAGGGTTTTCAAAGTCTGGTCTATGGAACCCTGTAACAAAATGCAGGGCTGGGGATGTAGTTCCACTGGGAGAGCGCTGGGCTAACAAGCACGAGGTCACGGGTTTGATCCCCGGCATTGCATTAAAAATAAAAACTAGCAAGCAAACAAACAAACAAACAAACAAAAAAAAAAACAGTATTGACATATGCCTATAATTCCAGGAACTGGGAGGTGGGAGCAAGAGGGTCAGAAGTTCAAGGCCAGCCTGAAACAAGAGCCCATTTCAAAAGGGATATATCACAAAAATAAAGTGCCCGGGGCTCTTAAGTACATAGGTTCCCTAGCTTAGTGGCATGGCAGAACTTACCAGTATAATCTGAGCTCTACTATCTCTGTGAGTTCAAGGCCAGCCTGGTCTACATAGAGTTCTAGATCAGTCAAGGCTACATAGTGGAACCTTGCCCAAAGCAGGGTGGGGAGTGGGAAAGAATTCAAGGTCAACCTCAGCTACAAGGTGAGTTCTAGGCCAGCCTGGGAGAGCCACAGCTAAAAAACAAACAAAGCAAACCAAGAGCCTCATGTGCCTTCTATTAGGACCCATCCGCCCCTGGAAACCACCTCTCAGGGCTTCCTCCTCCCCAGGCATCAGTCCCCATACCACGTAGACAGAAAGAATGGATTTACTCGGCCCTGCTTAGGTTTCCCACTCAAGGGTCTGCATTCTGGGCTCCCAAACAGCAAGGGTAGAGAACAGGGCACCCAACCAGCACAGATCAGCTACCTAGGGGGTTATGGGTGGATTCTCTCAAGGACAGAGAGGTGGGGACAGCTCTGGGTGCCAGAGCCCTGAAAGAAACACACAGGGGCGGGCTGGATAGCTCCCACCTGTAATCTCAGTACTTGGGAGACTGAAGTAGGAGGGCTGTGAGTTTGAGGCTTGCCTGAGCTAAAGAAAGATGTGTGTCTCTAACACACACACACACACACACATGCACGCACACATACTCACACACGCACACACTCACACTCATGCACTCAGGCACACACGCTGGTGCATGCTTACAGTTCTAACACTCGAGAGGAAAGGTAAGAGGTCTAAAAACTCAAGATCATCCTCCATTATATGTCAAGTTCAAGGCCAGCCTGGGCAAACAAATATAAAATTAAAAACATAAAGACAGAAAGAAAAGCCCATGGCTTCCAGCATCTCAGCACCTGCTGTGGCCAAACTTCAGGGAATGACAGCCCTGCTGACGATGGCAATCTGAAACAGACATTTAGTTCCTGGTATCTTCTTTAGGTCTCAATAGTTTCATCTCTAAGATGGGGAGAATGCCAGCTGTCTCTTAGCAACGTGAACCAACAGACCACAGTGGCTGCATCAGAGCACCCCTTGAAATCCCATCCCCCCCCTACTCCTCCCCAACCCCGCCCCTGCTGGCCCTCAGCAAATGCGTTTGTCATTAACAGGTCCTGCCCTAGAGACAGGACACATTCTTCCCTGCCCCAAGGAAAGGGCACATTCTTCCCTGCCTGGGCGCACAGGGTTTCAAAGTTAGGAGCCTGGTGGCGGGGCTGTGCAGGTAGGTGTGGGAACAAGGCTCCCAGGAGACCAGGCTGTTGTTTTTACTTCTTTGTCAGCCTCTGGAGAGAGAGCCTTCTGAAGCCTCCACACAATTAAAAGGCACGAAACACACTCAATGCCTGCGATAAAGTTACAGCCCAAACTAGCCCTCGCCACCTTCCTAATCCAGGCGCCTGCAGATCAGCCACCAGGTGCCAGGTGGCGGACGGACGTTCCCTGGTACAGTCCCCCAAATCCAGCATGCAGACTGGGGACAGATACCACATTGCCCTCCCTGTCCCCCTGCATAGGCAGGATTCAGTGTCTCCCCGTCGGGGCTGAGACATCAGGCGGGTCTCACCTACCTGCAGGTCCCACCTGGCTGGGAATTTCATCCAGATCAGGGGGTTCTGCAGCATCTGCAGGGCCATGGATATTGGGCAAGAGCTGAGAGGAATCACCATGAGCAGAGTCTTCCATCTGGCCTCTTTTGAAGGCATCCAAGCAGCAGACCAGAGAAAGCCTGAAGCTACCACCATCACGCAGGCTTACACAGGGACTGCAGGGGAGATGGTCCTTGGGAATGGGTGGTGATCCTGACATCCCCCTCCCTGGAAGGCACTCATCTGATACACAAAACATCCAACACCCTTGCAGAGAGTAAATCCATTAAAATAACTACACACACACACACACACACACACACACACACACACACACACACACGCATGCACGTACACACCCCTCACCTTGGCTCCCCTCTCTGGAGTATTTAAGCCCTTAGTGACTCACAGCCAACTTGGGGCTCCCGGGTGATTGCTTTGGCCGGTTTTAATGATGTGTTGGCTGGGCTTATCTGCCGGGGCAAAAACCTGCCTGCCCGCAAATCCACCTGATCGTCCATTTTTTTGACCTATTATGATGACAGAGGCGCACCTCAGGGTGGTGGGTGCTGTTTCCCTTGAGATGATTAAAAGAAGCAGAGAAACCTTCCTCCACCAGGTTGAGTGGCAAATCGGGCAGGTAACTCAAACTGGAATATTACAGAGAATACCAAGGGTGTTCGGCAACCATTGTGGAGAATCCCCAGTGACTCACAAGGCCAAAGTGACAGCCAGTCCTTCTGAGTCACCCTCTTGACCAAATATGCACTGGCCTGGTGATGCACACTGGTAACCCCAGCAACCGCAGGGAAGAGGCCGGGGATCAGAGTTCAAGGCCAAGCTTGGCTACATAGGGAGTACGAGGCAAGTCTGGGCTACATTAAGATACATACCAATAAGACCCAAAAGCTGTGACAACTGTGATATACAAGGCATTTCACAGACAGTGCCATACACTTCAAGTCCTTTAGACTCTGAGTAAATGGGAATTTCCCCCCTGCCCCCTGATGTTGCCTGTAGAACAAGTCCCACAGGACACCAATTAAGCCCCTGCCCAAATGGGTAAAATGACCAACTCCCCACTTTATAGAAGGGTAAACTGAGACTTGGCATGTTCAGTACCTTATTGGATGGGCACCCAGCTTATAAAGGGCAGAACCCAGTAATTCCAACCGGTGTGTATTTACTTCTAAAACCGGTCTTGTAGTACAGGGGGGCACCTGCCCTGGCAGAGGATAAGATTCAATTCAAAGCACTGAACCACTTTGAGGACACAGGGTGGCCACTGGGGAAACCAATCTTCAAAGCGGTTTACACCCCTGATCACTGAGACAGCCTGGGCCCTGGTGATCTCACCTGCTGCACGAGGATGGTAACCTGAGCCAGTTGATCTCCGTGGGCGGCTGCTAGGAGTGTCCCAGTGCCCAGTGTGGACTGGAAACTCTATCTCCTCTTTTCAGCAGAAGTCCTTTGCAGAGTGGGTAACAAGAAATACCTTCCACTGAAATCGCTAACGCCCAAAGACAAGTGAATGCTTATGCTGTTTAAACTGGGAGTGTGGAGAAGACAAACTTTTTTTTTTTTTTTTTTTGTAAGATAAAAGTTTTAAAGGAGGAAAAAAAAAAGACTGTAAGTTTAATACAGGGTCTCCTTCCTTAAGAACAACACAAGATGGTTCTGTTCCTCCAAGATCGAGGTCTACAAGCTGGCATACACACTCCTGGGCTGTGCTACCCACTGCCTGTGTGACCTTGGGCAAGTCCCTCAACTTTTCCAAGCACCGGTTTCCTTGGCAACCACACCTCGCCCTGGCTGTTGGGAGGACAGGTTAAGACAAGCATTCTGTTTCGTTTCCACTGAGATGGGCTCAGGGAGCCGGTACACCAGGGTAGTCTAACTGGTGTACTAAGGCCCTGACAGAGCAAGAAACAATAGGGAAACAAAGGGGAACAATGTTACAAAGATCTCAGAAGGGGGGTTTTGGGGCTGAGAATGCCAGGCACGATCTGTAGAGCCTTTGCCTAACATGCATCAGGCCTTGGGTTTGATCCCTGGAGGGACTTCTTTTTTCTTTTGAATTTTTATCTTACACAAAGGTGCCAGGTGGTGGGCACACACCTTTAATCCCAGCACTCAGGAGGCAGAGGCAGACCGATCTCAAAGTGAGTTCAAAGCCAGCCTGGTCTACAGAGTTCCAGGACAGCCAGAGCTACAACAGAGAAACCCTGTCTGGAAAAAAATTAGATAAAAACCAAAAACAATAAAAACCCAGACAAACAATACAACAAACAACACAAAAGTTACAGCATAAACCAGAAGGGGTGGCCCCAGGCTGCAATCCCATCACTCTGAAAGCCTATCAGACAATCCAAAGGAGTCAGACTACTAGAGGGAGTGAGGCCAACCTGGAGCAGAGGGGACCGTGTCTCAAAAGCAAAGAAACAAAGCACAAACTAAAAACCACCAAGTTCAGATGTAGACAGATGAAGCATCTAGTCCACGAAGACATGCTCTTTTCCGAGCTGACTTGGGATGTCAGCCAATCAGCAATGTTCTCTTGCCTTAGGGACTCAGCACCCAGAAACCTCGCTTCATACGCCTTCGTCTCTGAGCACGTTCTCTTAACACCAGGTATCCTCGGGTCCCGTCGGCTGGATTCCCTCCCAGCTTTATTTTTCTGCATGGCAACTTTCCGTCCCTGGACGGCCTGCCTTGGACACGTTTGCCTATGGGAAATCTCCTCCCACACAGTCAGCACCTTGGAAACGGGACTGCAGTTGTTTTTGCTACTATAACCCTGTCAGTTCCACAGCACCTGCCTCGGAGCAGGTGCTCAAAAGATGTGACTGAACCAAGGAACAATGTCTGATAGGCCAACTCAGTTCATGTTCCCAGTTTAAGAACCCCTAGCTGGCACCTGGCTCACTCTGCAGGGGCTCTGGGCTCATGATTCCCAAGAGGCAAACTGGTCTGTCAGGTACCTCAAGGTCAGAGAGAAACGGGGAGACATGGGGTACGGACTACACAAACAACCAATGCGTGCATCCTCTGCTCATTGATCCATCCACCCTAGAAGTCAGAGCTACCACTATTCCAGGACCATCACCCTGTGGGTCTCAAGGCATGCTTCCTGAGCAATGTCAAGGTGTCCAGACCGCCATCCTGCGGCAAAGCGTCTGTTTCCAGACTGCCTCATCCAGGAAGGCATCTGTTCAGATCCTTGAACTGAGCCTCAAGTCTAGCTTGGGACAAACGGCTGAGATCATGTGGAGAAAGGCTGTGCAGCCTGGCTGGAATGTTTATTTCCCCGACAGCTTCGGCTTGTGGTTCTAAGGCAAAGAGTTCCCATTTCCTTCCTAGAAGAAAACTCCCATAAACAGAAACCATTTCCGGGCTGCCTGCCGCCAGCATCCAGCCACCACTGAAACTCTGTCCTTTAAGACACAGACACAGGGGGATGCAAAGGCGATTCGGCAGTTAAAAGAGCTTGCTGTTCTTGCAGAGGACCAGAGTTCGGCTCCCAGCACCCACGTAGGTGGTTCACAACTGCTGGCAACTCTAGTTCCCGGCGATCTGATCCTCTCCTCTGGCCTCCAAGGGTACCCACACATATGTACATATAGACTCATACACACGCACATAAATAAAAATAAATTCAAGCTTACGAGGGCTGACGATGTAGCTCAAGGTTAGTGTTTGGCTAGTGAGCACAAGGGTTTGATTCCCAACACCACAGAAAACTGGGGCACGGTGGCACATTCCTATAATCCCAGTGCTCAGGCTATGGAGTCGGGAGGGTCAAGGATGGAAGGCCATTCTCAGCTACATATTGAGTTTGACTGGGCTACGGAAGACCCTGTAAAGGAAGGAAAGATGGAGAGAGGAGAGAAAGAAGAAGAACGAGAGGGAGGTAGGAAGGGAGACAGAGATGGGGGTCACTGACTAATTGGAGGAAGGCCAGCATTGTCACGATGTGGGTGACCTTGTCTCCAGCAGGGATGTCGCCTGGGATCTGGGAAAGGCCATCTCCAACACCTTCTCCCTGTAGGGACATGCAATGAGGGAGTGCTGTGGAAAACAACTAGACCCAGATGTGAGAGGCAGGCGTTTCCAGTCCACAGCATACCATTGGGGTATTGTTATCCTGAACCCAGGAACACAGCCCATCTAGATACAAAGTCAACAGCTGTATCTCCACCCAGCCATCTTCCACATGTTTACATAATAACAGTGTCCACAGCCACAACACACTGGCCTAAGAGCCTGGAGCGTGTTTTTTTTTTTTTTGTTTTTTTTTTAACAGATGGGGCAGAAGTCATTGTGACACAGGCAGAGACTGAGGCAGACAGCATCACAACCTAATGGGAAACTGAGTCCCTGGGGCAGTGACAGGTGATTCAGCAAGCAAGCATACCAGGTATGAAGAGGCCAGGACTAATACTTACTATGCACCTGCTGTGGTCACAGGCGAGGTGTTCACTCTCTCTCTCTCTCTCCACTATCTTTAAAAAATTATTTGTGCATGGCGGGGGAGGGGCACACATGCCATAGCTCATGTGTGGAGGTCAGAGGACAACTCTCCTTCCACTACGTGGCTCCTAGGGAACGGAACTCAAATTTTTAGGCTTGGCCTCAAGTGCCATTTCCAACTGAGTCATCTTGCTCCCGACAAGGGCTCTAGCACTGAGCTGTATTTTTACACTTCTGATTTGGAGGCAGGGTCTCACTGAGCCTTGCCCTTACTCTGTAGCAATGGCAGGCCTTGAACTCAACATCCTCCAGTCTCAGCCTCCTGAGCACCTGGAATGACAGAGCTGGGCCACTTCGCCTGACACAGCATTAAAAAAAAAAAAAAAATCAATATCCACTGTACCAATATCCACTGTAGGTAAACTGAGTCTCAAAGAGATGACCCGACTTGCTTAACCTGTGCTCTGTTGTACACCTGCTGACTCTTCCTCAAAGGAAAGAACGAGAAGGCAGGTGTTCTGTGGGTTCCCCAGCTCAGGAGCGCCCTGCTTGGAAGAGGGATCCGCGTGCTAGGCTTGCCATGCAACAGGTATAATCTGAGACGCCAAAGCCAAGCCTGGAAGCCAGTGTCTGTCATCTTAGATGACATCAGGCTCTGGAGTTCAAGGTCAGCCTGGGCTACATCATAAGACCCTGCCTTAGACAAAATAAAACCTGGAATGCCTGCACCAAGGTTTAAGACAATGAGAACTCTCTGCATGGATAGAGCACAGCCTGGCTCCCAGGTGAGGTTTCAGGACACTGCACGAAAATTACTACAACACAGTAAGGTGTTCGACAATTAATTTAAAAAAAAAAAAGTGTGCACTTCCGTTGTTCCTGGAAAAGTGTTCCGAAAGTTCAAAGTGAAAGATGGCAGGCTCTTCTCGGAAAAGTCGGCAGACTCTCATCTCAATTGTTTCCACCTCAGAGTCAGGCGGATCCAGGGTTCCTGCCCCCGCCCCATGACTTAACTTGGGGGCGGGTGGAGGGAGACAGCTGAGACGGGAATGGGCGCACCCACTGGGCACATTTTAACACAGAACCGCTGTACTCTACTGAGGCGGATCGGCCAAGCACAAGCAATTAAGCCCTCAACGCTTGAGCTTCCCACCGCTGCAATTTCTCCTGGACTTAAAGCATATGCGAAACGCAGGAATCTCTGCTCCACTCAAGCAAAGACGAGCGGCAAGAGCAAAGGGCCGCTCTTTTCCAGACTTAAGGCTGCCAGATGGGTTACAGGCACGGTACACGGGGTCGCCCCAACTTTGCACTGAGCTAGCCCCTTACCCACATTTGCTCTGGGTCCCGCCCCAACCAAGCTGGGTCTGCAAGCGTCACAGGATTGCAGGACTCTTGACAAGCATGGATTTGACCTCTCTGCATGTAGTGCTTTTGGGGAGCTCGAGACTCGAGCTCCCATGTTGCAGAACTCGGGGGGGGGGTGGCTGCTAACTTCGCTCGGGGCTAGCCCCTTTCCCACGCTCTGGATCCAGCCCGGAGCTGAGTCTCCAAGCGCCACGGGATCGCAGGAACCTGACAGGCATGGCCCTGATCTCTCTCCCTGCAGTCCACTTGAGGTTCTAGAAGGGGGAGGGGGCGCTGCCGGAGAGCCCCAAAACCCCAGCTCCTCGACTAAAAAAAAACTCTTCTTGTCCAGTGCGCCTCCCGGCCTCACCCACCCGGCGCTCGGGGACACAACTTTGCTACCATCGGCTCTGGGCTCCCAGCCCCGAGTGCCCCCGTGTGCCCGGCCCCGCGGCTCCCGGGCTCCGGGGGCCTGCAGCCGCACCGCCCTCCCGGCCCCACTCGCACCTACCGGGTTGGCTGCCGTAGCCATCGGCTGCATCGGGGACCGCCCCAGCTCGCTGCTGCTCTCGGGGCCCCGCAGCGTCCGCGCATAGCTCGCAGGCTCCGTGCTCCCGGGCGCGCGCGGGTCCGGTGTCCCGCCCGCAGGACGGAGCCGGCTGGCCGTGCGCCGCGAGCTGGCGGACGCGCTCCCACGAGCCCGAGTCGGCTGCCCGCATCCCGTGCGCCCCAGACGCGAGGCCCCACGGCGGCGCGCGGGGCTCCGACGGCGGACCCCCCCGGCTCACAGCCCGCGGAGCCGCCGCCGCATCGGGCCGCCCACGCGCGCCCGGCCAGCGATCTCAGCCCCGCCGGACGCCGGGCAGTCCGCGGCCGCCGCACCGGAGGAATCCGGCGCGATCCTCACGTGGGAACAACTCCAGATCCCGGGGCTCCTCCTCCCGCTCCTTCCGGGCTGCCGAGGTACCCTCTGGCCACTCCCCGGACACGCCCCACCCTCTCACACCACGCCCTCTATTCGGCCCCGCCCCCGCCCCGCTTCTCCTTGGCGCCTACTAGCCCCAGTGCGTCTGGCCCCAGGCCACTTCTTGTCCCTCCGCCCCCCAACACTTCCTAGAGAAACCTAGGATCCAACACTGCCATCGGTGTGGAAAGGCTGCAGGCCGGTGCCTGGCACTCCAGTGTCCCGGTCGGTGAAGTGATGTCCTAGTCTTAGGGGACAGAGGTTTAACTAGGCCAGGCATGCTCAGGTCGAGATGGTACTTTGGAGTCTGCACCCATCACTGGAGTGGCCTGGAGTGGGTGCTCCAGGGGCTGGCCATGTGCCTGTAAAGTGCTTTGCATTTGGGAGACCCCTTTGATCTGAGATTACAATGCTTTTTAGAGGGACTAATTATTCCCCCACAGCCTCAGGAGCCAGGGCTGGCTTCCCCTGCTGTAGACTCAAGGGAGCCAAGCTGCCCAGCCAGGTGAGGAGTCCCTGAGCTCTCCACCATTAACCACCCCATCTAAGCAGTGTGCACCCTAGGAGCAGTGAGTCTCTAGGCCACTTGCAAATGGCTCTCTAAGAAACTAAGGGAACCAAATGACTTGTCTCCAAGTCTGAAACCTTTTACAGTCACTCTTCTGATCATGGGATGAAGCCCCACCTCTCCTCAAATGCAGTGACTTGGCTACTAACTACCAAGGCCTTCTCAGCTTCCATTCCCTTCCCCCTGGGAAACTGGTCCTGCTGGGGAGTCTTCAGTGGTGCCAAGACTCTCCTCCTCATCCCTAACTCAGAGCCCCGATCCCCATGTAGGGCATGGGGCATGCCAAAGAGCTGCCGCCACCGATGTCTTCAATCATGTAAGAAAACCTCCCATGGCTTAAACACCCAGCCTCTCTAGAGGAAGGACATGGACCCAGCACCAAGCTACAGTAGGTCCCCAAGCTCCCCACATTTGCTGGAATGAGAAGTAGAATAGGAAAGCTTTCTCTGAACCCTTGAAGATAGAAAAGCTGGGAACATCCTTCCCAGGCCCTGGATGCTGGAGACATCTTATCCAGGACACACCTCCAGTGTGTGTATGGGGGTTAGGGGTGGGGACAAGAGAGAAAAGACAAGATGAGACACAGCTGAATGCAGGAAGTGCTGAGGAAGGTGTCACCAGAGCATTCAGGCTGTGTTCTTTTGACTTACCCTCCCTCTCTGTCCTGGTTACTTTGTATCGTCAACCAGAGACAACCTAGAGTTCGTTGTCTGGGGATAGGGAACCTCAGTTGAAGAACTGCGTAGTTTGTATTGTCCTGTGTGCCTCTCTGTGGACCTGTTGTCTTGATTAATAACTGATGTGGGAGGGCCCTGCCCACCATGGGCGGCACCATCCCTAGGCAGGTAGTCCTAGGCTGTATAAAAGAACTAGCTGAGCGTGAGCCACCCAGGGAGCAAACCAGCTAACAGTGTTCTTCCATGGTTCTTGCATTGAATACTTGCCCCGACTTCCTTCAACGATGGGCTGTGACCTGAAAATATAAACTGAAATAAACCTTTTCCTCCCTTAAATTGCTTTTGGTCATGGTATTTATTATGGCAACAGGAAGCAAACTAGAATGCCTTGTCTATTAAACGTTTTGCAAAAGCTGGACATAGTGGTTCAGCAAGCTAAGGCCAACCTGGGCAGTATTAGTGGGTTTCAGGATAGCCTAAGCTACAGTATCAAGCCCTGTCTAGGAAAATAGCAACAGTGAAATGAAACCACTTAGAATTTCACTTCCCGAAAGAAACACACTTCCCCACAGTTACTAAAATACAATGAACTCCTGGTCCACCTTCTATTTCTCTCTCCCCTCCTTCCTTCCACACAGGACCTCATTATGTTGCCCTAACTAGCCCAGAACTCACTGTGTAGCTGAGGTTGGCCTTGAACTCACATTGATTCTCCTGCCTGAGTGTTGGGATCACAGGTGTGAGCCATGGTGCCTATTTTCCTACTCTTGCTAGAGACATGCCCTTGACTCCAGGATAAAGGAAAAGCCTACAAGAGCATGGGTGGATAACACCGGCCACTTGGCTTTGGTATCATGGTAACATTAGGGTGTGGCAGGGACTGTGGTCAGTCCCCGTGGAAGAGACTGTCGACCTCACGCACAGGATGTGGGCCCAGTGTTTCCAGGCACTCTTCTTAGTTTGGGTGTTGATAATTCTTTAAAATTTAAGAACAAGGCACTAGAGAGATGGCTCAGCGATTAAAAGCACTGGCTGCTCTTGCAGAGGACCCAGGTTTGAGTCCCAGCACCCGCATGACAGCTTGCAACCATCCATAACTCTAGTTCCAGGGGATCTGGTGCCTTCTTCTGACCTCAGTGGGCACCAGGCATCCATGTGGTGTACAAACATGCCAGCAAAACACTCATACACGTAAAATAAATAGATTTTAGAAAAAAGAACAACAACCTCAAGAATAAGGTTGTTCTTATTCTTGAGGGAAAAAGAAGGAAGAACAGCAAAGCAAACGTGTCTAGAAGTGTCTGTGTGGCCCATTGGCCACCAGTACTCTCTCCAGGACAACCTCAAAGAAGCTTGCACAAACTTCAAAGTGACGTTTCAATCACCCAGGCTGTTCCCAAGGCCAGAGCCCTGGGGAATTTCCACTGCTCTCCTTACTCAGCAAAGTTAGGCCCTGGCTCAGCATGCACACACACCCCACAGATCAGAACATCACATGAAAGTTGGATTCACTTTCCCTAGTTGTCTGGGGGTTCCCAGGATGCGTGGGCTTCCCCTAGCCAGCTGCAGCCTCCCCTTCTCCTGTTCATAGCTTTCCCTGCAGGCAGTATCCTGCTAGCCAAGGCTGAGTTATGCAGTCTACCAGAACACTATCTGTTGGGCGCTTCCTTCAGGAATGTTTCCTGGGAAATACTGGCCCCACATTCCTGTACATGAAGCCTATGGTCTCTTCCATGGGACCACAGTCCCTGCCACACCCAGGGCCCAGGAGACCTTTTCTGCTTGGATTTACAGCGTGATCTGGGAGCCATGTACAGCCTGGAGCAGCTTGGACAGGTTCCACACAAGGGAACACACCAGAGTGGGCCCCAGGTGGACGCATCATAGTAAGGCTGGCTGTTAGGGGTTCCAACCATGAAAGCACAAGGGGTCCTGGGCTCCAAAGGACCTTGTTTGGGGATTCAGTGCATTGATGACGTTGCCTCAAAACCCTTACATGTTTTTGATGTGTGCATGTGGGTTCATATGTGCGCTCGTGTATGCATCCGTGTGTATGGAGGCCAAGGACAACCTCAGTGCCATTCTTTAGACTCTGCTCACTATTATTTCTTTTGTTTTTAAGACAGGGTCTCATCCTGGCCTAGCGCTCACCAAATGGGCTAAGCAGGGTGGCAGGCTATTAAGCCCAAGGGATCCACCTATTTTTCCTTCTCTGGTACTGGGATTACAAGTGTGCTTTGTGTCCGGCTTGCTTCTTTATTTTCTTTCTTCAAATGAGTTCCGAGGGAGGCTTTTATAAGAATTTTATCCAGCTCAATTTTATTTATTATTATTATTGTTGTTGTTTTATTATTATTTTCGACCTAGGGGGCCTCACGTTGTCCTGAGACCTGGAAATTCACACTTGCAAAGGACCTACTGGAAACCAGTACTGGGGGAAGCAGTGTCTGGGGTTCAGTTTGCTCTGTCTTTCCTCAGGGCTCATGTCTGGCCTCAGCAGAGTAGCAGAAGGGAAGATGCGCAGGTCAGAAAGGCAGTTGGGTTGGGGGATTCCCATCAGCCCTTGAGGAGTCTTATTTTATGGTTTAGAGGGGTTAGAGCCGATGGTTGAGAAGTCAAAGAGGTGAGGGAGAACCACAAAGTGTCGCGGATTGCCTTGGTTCTGCACTCTCAGGCCAGATGGTGACCCTCTGACCCTGACCTCGGGCTGACAGGGAGCTACCGAAGAAAACACGAAGGGACCTGGGGACACAAGGGTCAGCTCAGGCCTTTGCACGGTGCCTCCTCATTCCCAGGAGAACTGCATTAGATCACAGGAGAGCACCACAAGACAGATTTGGCTTAAGGGACAACACCCAGCAAGGTCTAATTGGAGGTATTGTGACGGTCGGCTGCTTCAAGTTGCACATTTGAGCCCACGATAGATTTCTGGGTATTTTTCTCTTGATTATGTTTCTTTTATAACATTTTCAGCAGAGATTTGATTTTATTTTAATTTTTTTTTTTTTCAAGACAGCGTTTCTCTGTTGTAACCCTGGCTGTCCTGGAGCTCACTCTGTAGAACAGGCTAGCTTCAAACTCACAGAGATCTGCCTGCCTCTGCCTCCTGGGTGCTGAGATTAAAGGCATGCGCCACCACTGCCAGGCAGAGATTTTATTTTTAATTTTTTTAATGTATTAATTTCTTGGGGGAGGTGGGGAAACAGGGTCTCTCTAATATAGTTGTCCTGGAACTCTTTAATCCCAGACTGAGGATCTGTCTGCCTCTGCCTCCCCAGTGCTGAGTTTAAAGGTATGGGCCACACATCTGGTACCAAAAATGTATCAATTTTTATTGTGTGCACGTGATATGCATTGCATGTGCCTATAGCACAGGATGAATATGGAGGCCAGAAGACAACTTTGTGGTGCTGGTTTTCTCCTTCCACCTTTATGTGGGTTCCAGGGATAGAACTCAAGCCATCAGGCTTGCAAAGCAAACCTTTGGCCCACTGGGCCATCTCACCCGACCCTTCGATTTGTTGACAGGGTCTCATGTAGCTCAGGCTGGCCTCAAATTCATAAAGTACCAAAGATGATCTTGAACTTCTGATCCTCCTGTTCCTACCTCCCAAATGCTGAGACCTCATGCCTGTTTTTACGTGGTGCTGATGCTGAATCCAGGACATCAGATAAGCCTTCTGCCAAACCCTATGGAACAGGTTTAACTGTGGCCGTACTAACTCCAATGGTGTGTACTTGCAAGGTATAACTGGTGATCCTGCCAAGGATGTAGTATCCTAACACTCTTGTTCTGCTCCCAGCAAGACTTCCAGGGAATCTGAAGACTTGGGCCAGCTGCAATGCTAATACCCTGGCTGGTGTGTAACCATGGGTATGTGGCTTTCTACCTTTACATCTGAACAACCAGAGTATTGGCTTAGAGGGTGTGTAAAGGGGGTTCTAACCGGCACATTATGTTTTGTTGTTGTTGGAGTGTTGGGTTTTTTTTTGTTTGTTTGTTTGTTTTAGAAGATGGGGTCTTGTGTAGGCTAGGCTAGCCTCATGCTTGCTGTCTAGCTGAGGCTGGCCCAAATACCTTACCTTTCTGCTTCCACCTCCTGAGTGTTGGGATCACAAACATAAACTACCATGCCTAGTTTTTTATACTCTGCCTCCTTTTTTATCCTTTCTCTTGGAGATTGTGTGTACGTGTGTGTGTGTTGCAAATACTAACAGGAAGTGCATTAGTCTCCTATTGTGTAACGAATCACCCCAGAAATAGCAACACGAGACAAGGATGTTCAGGAGTTTGGGGGTGATACAGCAGGTCACTCTGCCTCTGAATCACTTGTAGGTCGCAGCAATGTGCCTGCAGCAGCTGCTCAAGGTTCGCATGGAAAGCACCTGTTTCCAGACTTGCTGGCAAGGAGAGATTCGGTTCCTCCTGGAGGAATCCCGACAGCCTCAGCTCACAGGATGGCAGCTCAGGTCCCATAGAGGGCTCTGAGAAAAGAGCAAAGCCAGTGTGCTCCGATGTAGCTCACCTTGGAACTGGGACCATCACCATTTTCCTATTCTAGTTATTGGGGTGCATCCCTAGGTCTCTCATGCCCTTGGGGGAGACTAAATGAGAGTGCTGACACCACAAAAGTGGGGATCATGGGGACACTTTGGAGCTGCCTGCCTCAGGAAGCAGGGACACCATTCCTGGAGACAAACACAGCAAGTCTCAATCCAGCTCTGATGCGCATTATCTCAGGCCAACGGTTTCAACCTTGGGGCTTTTGTTTCCCTGACTATGTGACGGTTGTGGTAACTGTTGGCTGGGCTGAGCTGAGGCTGCTGGGAGATGAGGTGTCTGTCAACCTCTGAGCTATGTCTGGCACAGTGAAACCTCAGCTCCTAGAGGGAAGGACATTTCTTAGGAGATGCTAACTAACAAGCCATTGCTCCAGGATACACAAGTCCAGAGAGACTGACTCCAAAGCCCTCTGGCAAGCCCCGGGCTGCCTCTGTGGCTCAGGCCACAGGTGGGGACAGAGTTGATCCCCTCTCTGCTCCTTGGCCATCCCAGCAGGACTCTGGGGGCACAGGTGTAGCAGGAAGGATTAGATGGAATTTTCTCCCAGCCCTGCTCAGACCTGGTTCTCAGTGGGTGAAGGATTTGATCCAAACACCACTTCACCATCTGCCCTGCGAGGCTGGAGACTTTTGTGAGCCTGTCACGGACTCACCATGCCCTCTGACGGTCTCCTCAGGGCCCCAGATGCCCTGGCCATGGTCTCGCTCTTTCAATGGACTCCAAAGGGTCGTGCCCAGAGGCAGGAGGCTGCGCCCCATCCCTGGGCAGCACAGGGCATTAAAGTATCATCTAGGACACAGCTGGCCTCTGTGTCGGGCTCTCTTGTTTTGAGACAGGGTCTCGCTACATTCTTTTTGGAAAATGTTTTATTACCTTTTGTGTGTGTGTGTGTGTGTGTGC
The DNA here is from genome assembly GCA_026225945.1 of Cricetomys ansorgei. Lineage (NCBI taxonomy): Eukaryota > Metazoa > Chordata > Mammalia > Rodentia > Nesomyidae > Cricetomys > Cricetomys ansorgei. The sequence goes on from JAMJFZ010002251.1 coordinate 3,301,754, forward strand.
ACGCGCGTGTGCCTGTGAGTCTAAGGGTGGATTTGTAGAAGTCAGAGGACAACTTGTAAGAAATGGTTCGCTCCCTTTCACTATGCAGGCCCTGGGGATCCAACTATTACCCAAAAGATAATAGTTACTGGGCTGCGGAGAAGGCTTAATCGATTTAGTGCTCGCTGAATAAGGACCCGAGTATGAATCCCATACGCCCCCATAAATTGCCATGTGTGTGTAGCCTCTGTACTGGGAGGCAGACAGTCCGGCTTCATGTCAAACAACTTCACTTGCTGAGACAATTTCTTTGCGATCTTCCCACCTCTACCTCCCAAGTGCTGCAATCACAGATAGGTTTCAACCACACCCTGCTCCAAGCTAGAGTCTTTTGGAAGTGGGGTCTCATGTTCAGACTGGTTTTGAATTCACTATGTTATGAAGGATGACCTTGAAATCCTAATCTTCCTGCCCCTAGTTCCTCAGTGCTGGGTTTACAGGCACGTACCATCAAGCCTAATTCCCTCAAGATAGAGTCTTTTAGTCTTATTTTTATATTTTGAAGACAAGGTTTCCTTTTGTATCCCTGCCTGGAACTCCCTATGTAGGCCAGGTTGGTCTTGAACTCATGGAATCTGGGGGGTTCAAACTCTTAAATTCTGGGATTAAAGGTGTGTACCTGTGCCAGGACACTCAGATTTTTTTTGTTTTGTTTTGTTTTTTAACTAGGATCTCAAGAGGCCCAGGCTGACCTTGAACTCCTAATCCTCCCTACCCCACCTCCCAAATGCTTTGGTTGTCGGTATGTGACCATACCCAGCTCCAAGACAGAGTCTTCCTGTGGTGAGAGGATGCATCCCTTCCTAATCAGGGCTTCTCAACTCTCTTCTCCTCAAAGCTTTGTTATAGGGGGGTCAGGAGGATTCCAATGGAAGTTTAAAAATGGCAGCTTTTCAGAACAAAGCCATTAAGAACAAAAAGTCGACGTTATAAAACACTGGCAAACATTTACAGAGCACTTAGCACGAGCCAGGCGCCTCTTTATATACCTTTCATCCAATACTCCCCCACATAGGCAAGGAGACTGTCATTAGCTCATTTTACCAATGAGGAAACAGTATAGAGAGTTTAAGTCACTTACTCCAAACCACACAGCCACCATCCGATGGGGCTGGGACTCAGGCCCATGCACACTCATAGCCATTGTACTGCCTTGGCAATAGGTGTGTTTTGTTAAGTATTTCCATCACCCCAGGGACAGTGCTCACTCAGCCCTGAAAGCTACTCTATCCCCATGTTCCAGATGAGAAAACTGAGGTTGAGGGGGAGAAAAAGGATTTTATGTAAAGCAAATGGATGCAGGATTGCTGAGAGGAACTGCCTTTCCCCCAAGAGCACGTTTCTTCCTTCAGTGCTGACATTAAGCATAGGGTCTCACAGATGCTAACCAACACCTCTGCTAATCAACTGAGCCAGCCTCCACCTTTGCACGCTGATGTCACAAGAACCGCTCTTAGCTGCTGAGTTCACCATTCTTGACTCACAGCTGCTCCCAGTGGTCACAAGGAGAACTGCACTCCTCCTCTGGCAAGCTCTGCACCAGGGACGCGGGTGCTTGGCCCTGGCAGGTTCACCAGCAAGGCAAGCAAAGGGCCATACCCCAGCAAGTTCCCTTTACACACATCTAGAGTAAAGTGGCAGCAGAATTCAAACTCAGGTAGCTCTGACTCCATAGCCCGTTCCAAGATCCAAGCTCCTATTCACCATAACTATTCCAGAGAAAGCAATAGGTAGAGAGGCATGAAAGGATGTGCCCAGGATCACACAGCTGCTTACCAGAGGCCAAGTATGTCTTTAGCCATGCACTGACCCAAAAGAAAGTGCCATCCCATGTCCGAGGCTGTGGAGGTGAGCCACTGTGCAGCTATGCCCTCATCCTGATGCTGTAACAACGTCCTTCCCGGAATACTCAGCTTAAAAAGTCAAAATGTTGCTTCGGCTTCGCAGGGACCCTCCCCAGATGAGAGGTGAAAGTGCAGTTCTAATAGTGGCCATTGGAGGCAGAAGAGGGCCAAACCGGGCCAGCCCGCTGGAGAGGGAGTCCTGGGTCCCTGGCTCCCAGGGACTCTTGTGCCTGGTACAGAAGTAGGCATCTTCCTAGCTCGGATGTAGGAGGCACACCAGAGACTATCCCTCACTTGAGAGCTTCACTTCACTTCCGCATTTAATCTGCTGCTTTTAGGCCTCTGGGGTATGTGTGGGGTGGGGTAGGATGGGGAAGGTCTCAGCGGAGACCACACGGTGGGATAAAACACTCATCTAAAAGTTGCGAGGTGAAAGAGAGGAAGAGGAAGTGGGGAGTCCCACAATACTCTTTAAGAGCATGTCCTCATGACCGGAAGATCTCCAGCAGAGCCCACCCCCTAAAGGTTCCATCATCTTCCGGAAGCACTAGGCTGGGGACCACGCCTCCAGCCCACCGGCCTTTGAAGGACCTCTGACCAAACCACAGTGAGACCCAGAACAGGTCCCAGCAACCCTGGTGTTTTCTGCTGTGCTCTCGACACTCCTGAGATCCCCTCTGTTGGCTCTGCTCTTCTCTCCTACCCCTCACAGTAGCTCACCTCTTCCACAACATCACCTCTGTCACCATGACCTGCAGGAGCACAGAAAATAAAAGGCACTAACCATGCAGTGAGCTGAGGGTAAAAGGGAACCCCAGTGCTTAGGAAGTGGAAGCAGGAGAATCATAGGTTCAAGGTCATTTGGGGCTACAGAGAGGCTTTAGGGGGTGGGTGAGAGGCGGAGAGACCTTCAGTGTTCCATCTGCTCTTGCCCTTGACTTGCCTGTAGAGTTGGGTGTCTGCTCACCTTCCTGGGCCTGTTTCTTCACATGCACATGGAAGTTAGAATACCTGTCTATTACTGTGGATGTTGCTTGAGGAGGAAAGAGAACCATGGGTGGGACAGCCCCTGTCACTGCAGAGAGCCAGTCACGTGGACAGTCAGCTTCAGAGCCTGGGCAGTAACGGAATCACCCTTCACCATTTCAGCCTGCCCTCTGCATTGCTTAGAGTCCATGCCTGTCCTCCCAGACCTCAACGTGTAAGATGCTCCTGGTCCAACTGGATGCTGGGATGAGAATTACCATGGGCATGAGGGCTGGGGATGTAGCTCAGGTTGGAAAATGCTTGCCCAGTAGGTACCAAGCCCTGGGCTCCAGTCCTAGTACCACATAAAAAACGGGCACAGCGATGTATGCCCGCAGTCCTAGCACTTGGGAGATAGAAGCAGGGAAAATCAGAAGTTCAAGATCATCCTTGGCTACTTAGGGAGTTTGAGGCTAGCCTTGGCTACGGGATCCTATGTCCAAAAATTTTTTTTAAAAGGAAGGAAAACAGAGAAGAAAGAAAAAGAAACAGCTGCAGATACGGAGAGGAGTTTAATCATAGCTGCTGGGACGCTGGTGCCTAAACGCTGGGCCTGAGCTGAGCCTCTGCTCCCCACTAGCACAGGGAATAAAGTAGTCCCTGAAAAGATCAGGTCAGCCAAGAACCTGGGAAGTCTTTGCAGGTGAGTGATGAGTCCTGGAGCTGTTAGCCTACCTGCCCCTTTAAAGCCAAAGTGCCCCCCTCTCCTAGAGACCTTTAGCTCCCCAGTCACTCTGAGCAAGTTGCAACAGAGGAAGAGCGGCCTGTGTCTTCCGTGGGAAAAACCTCTCGGCTCCCTGCAAACAGTAATTAGACAACCCCAACTCCGAGAAATGGTTTAGCTGTTCAGAGACAAAGCTGTGTGGGTAAGAAGAAACAGAAGGGTCAGGGTGGTGGTGGTGGTGGTGGTGGTGGTGGTGCAGGGCACACAGCAAATCCAGGACCCATGGGTGTCATTCCTGTAATCCCTGAGTCAGAAGCTCTCCAAGTCTGGCCTTGGGACCTCAGGCACTCTCCTCCGCCCACACTGTTGCTGCCAAGAATGAGAAACATCAACCTTGGCTGCACCTGGGCCTCCCCAATGCGGGACGGAGGAGGTGGGGTCTAGTAGCCCCCCATCTGGACAGCTCTGACTCTAATGGAGCTGAGGACCACTTTTTCCCTGGAGGAAGGCCTTTCTGTGCTGCGTCCCTCCCGGTGGGCAGGCCGTGGCTGAAAAAGAGACGAGGTCACATTTCCAGAGCCCGTGGTCTCATGGTTACAAAAGGTCCCTTCCTCCACACTGAATTTCCTGTATTCACAGTCCAGGTTGGGGGCCTTCCTCATCAGGAGGCCACCTGCCTGGGCTCTGGGGAGGCCTGTCTGTACGCGCCTGCGCCTGCTTGCCTGCTTTCTTTGTAATTAGGGGCTGCGCCTGCCTGTCACCCACCCACGGGTACTCGGGGCACATCAGCCATGGCCGGTTCTGCTTCTCCGATCACGAAGGCAGAGCACATCCCGCCCCTGTCACCTCTGCCCATGAAGATGACACTTTGAAATTTCAGGAGTTTGATGACTGCAGAGGCCCCAAAAAGGGCAGAAAGGAGCCAGGCTTCGAGTCTACTTGCCCCCCAAAAGGGCCAGCCTGAGAGATAGCCCAGCATGCTGCTCTCTGGACAGGGGCAAGGGGCTTTGGTTCTCAGGGCTGGAGACTGACCTGGCCCCTGGTCCCAGTGGGACTAATTAGAATGTGTTCTAAATTCTTTCTCCCTGAATTGTCCTCCAGCTGTCTTTGGAATGGGAGGGAGATTTATTGAATAGATACATAGGAAGCGCTAACGTCTCCTCCTGAAGTTTCCCAGTCAAACCAGCAAGCCAGCAAGTGTTTGGTGCAGTGGGAATGAAGCTGCATTCCTTTGGTTTAGAGTTGTGACCTTTAGAAATACATGGTTTCTGCCACACCCGGGGCCCAGCGGGGCTGATTCAGGGATTCTGTGACTGCAGGGGAGGGGGGAGGAAGATCCCAGCCCCTGTCAGTGGAATGTAGGGACCAGCCTTAATGGAGCTCTGCTCCCAGGGTCTAATATGATATTTTTATTCTTCTTCGTATTATAACTATATAGTTTTTTCTGAGGCAGAGTCTCATGTAGACCAGGCGAGGGTTACCTCCCTATGTAACTGAGGATAACCTTGAACTCTAAATCCTCTAAATCCCACAGTGCCAGATGGCTGATATGCACCACTATGCCCAAGTCCCATTTTCCTGTGTTTCCCTTTCCCTCTCGGGGCTTCTTGGAGCCCTGGATAACCCTGACAGCTCCCTTCCATGGCATCAGCCTATCTTACCTAAGAACATCATCCTCTGTTGTGTCTGCTGATGAGACACACGAGTTTTACTCTGGGCCGTCCCCCTGGGCCTCTAGACCCACCAACTATCCTATTTCCCATAATCCCTCAGCTTACTTGTAAGTATGTGTGTGGTGGGTGTTCATGCCAGAGCAGGTCCCCGGAGGTCAGAGGATAACCTGCAGGAGTCAACTCTCGCCCTCCACCACGTGGAGCTGAGGATCGAATGAACTCAGGCTGTCAGGCTTGGCAGCAAGCTTCAGCTGCTGAGCCATCCTGCTGTCGGTCAGCATTTTAAAATGAAGGTAGCTTATACCTTGGGGTGAGGTAGTGCATGCTTTCAATCCCGATGCTCAGGAGGCAGAGGCAGGTGGATCTCTGGGAATGGAAGCCAGCCTGATTTAGGTCTACATAAAGAGTTCCAGACCAACCAGGTCTGCACACTAAACTCCTGTCTAAAGAATAATAATCTTATAGTCAATATTCATATTCTTAAAGCTTTTTGGAAGAAAGCTCAGGAATCTGGTAACACTGAAGCCCATTCCGTTCTGTATGGTTCCAGTGTGCCCTGCTGCCCCTCCTGACTGGTTCCCCTGCTTTCTCTTGTCTTACCCCTTGCATCTCGCCCACGAGATAAAGTCCAGTTCTTATCTTGGGCATATCTATCTGGCCTCTGTCTATCTGTCCATCCTCCTTCCTTAACACAGCAGAGTAGAACCCTGGATGGGTAGATAGGAGCGTGAGTTTTATTCTGTTGTCAGGTGACCTTGGGCAGAATGCCTGCTCTCTCTGGGCCTCAGATTCTCCATCCAAACAACGGAGGGGCTAGATGTGGTTCAATCGGCAGGGGGCTTGCCCAGCACACGTGAAACCCTGGCTCCCATCCCCAGCCCCTCATAAACTAGGAATAGTGGTTTATGTCTATAATCCCAGCACTGGGGAGGCGGAGAGGTGGGAGGCAGGGGGATCTGAAACTCAAGGTCATCCTTGGCTATTTAACAATTTCAAGACCAGCTTGGAACAACTGAGAGCCTGTCTCCAAAACAAAGAAACAGGGTGGCGAGCCGGCTCGGCAGGTAAAGGTCCTTTAACCCGCCGAGCCTGACAACCTGTTTAATCCCAGAGCCCTCATGGTGGAAGGAGAGAACCAACTCTCACTAGTGGACCTCTGACCTCTACATGCATGGTATGATATATTCACACCCATACACATCATACACTCAAACACGCCATAATTACATGGTAGCAAAAGCTAAACAAACAATGAGGTTGCTGGGTAACACCATTTCCACGCCCTCTCCTGCTATCCTTACCATCAGGCTGGTGCACCAGAGCTCACTGGGAAACCCTGCAGGGGTAGACTCGCCCACTTGAGCCACCCTGTGGCTCCTCTAGCGGGAAGATGTGTCTCACTAACCCAGAGTGTCAGCCAGCAGTCCCAGCAGGAGCCTAGAGGATGACCTCACCAGTGCCATCAGGGGTTTCCACCCTAAAGCCATGATTGCAGAGGCAGACACCAGGAAGGACCCCTTCCCCACTGGAAAACACAGGATGCCAGAGCTGGGATGCCCAGGCAGTTTGGCCCCGCTGGCGTTAGTCTAGGGACAACAATGCCTGCTGGGCACTAGCAACCCCAGCTAAGGAATAATTCCCAGTTACCTTCCAGGAACACAGAAAGCCTGCATCTGCTCAATAGCTTCTCTTTCTTAGTAATCATTTAAGGAACCTGAAGCCCAAAGAGGGGAAGAGCTTGTGCAGTGACACACAGCAAGCAAGCCAGTGCCGGAGCCAGGCAGGGACACAGGCTTCTAGACTTTCTTCCTCTGGTACCACCCATAGTCGCTCTCCCTTGGGAATTTAGACCCCTCTGGCTTCATCGTACTGGACTTCAAAAGGGGCCTCGGGTGACCCACATGGGCAGGGCCTGCACAGGGTGAGGCTGGAGAAGCTTGCACACACTTATGGTACCCAAGATGGGCTGTGCAGCAAGGTTCAGGGTGTATGTGTGTATGTGTGTGTGTAAGTGTGTGTACATGTGTATGTGGTGTGTGTATGTGCGTGTGAGTCTGTGCATGTGTATGTGTGTGTAAGTGTGGTGTGTGTGTATGTGTGTGTGAGTGTGGTGTATGTGTGTATGTGTGTGTGCGTGTGGTGTGAGCTGCCCAGGCTTCCAGGATGGAAGCTGAGCCAGAGGGCAGATTTCAGAAGGGAAAGCTGGCAGCCCACACTTGACTTACAGACATATTTTGTTTTTCCTGCAATTAAAACAACAATTCTCATTAGTTGCCAACATTTAAGAATTTGGGCGATTTTGCAGAAAAGATTTCTGATTTGCACCCGGAGAGGACTGGGAGAAGCTGGGCTTGCATTCAAAGTCCTGGTGTTTACATACTTGGGCATCTGCCCTTGGGGAACAGCCTGGTGGTCACATCTGGGGACAGCAGATCCCCCTTTATAATCTTGCTATAGTAAAACCACACAGCCTCTCTTTCTTGACCATCCTGGGAATTCCATACATAACAGTTCTCAACCTGGGAGCAGTTCTGTTCTCCAGAGGACACTTGGCCCTAGAGCCACTTTGGCTGTCACAGCTGAAGGAGGGGTGCCATTGGCACCCAGTGGGTGAGTCAGGGATGCTTCTCAACATCATGTTATGTGTAGAGTGGTCCCCATGACAAAGAACTGTGAGGCCTTCAATGTCAGCACTGTGGGTGCCAAGAACTGCTGCGTTGAACCAACAGCCACCAAGAAAAGGCAACGGGGTGCCAAGAGTAGCGGAGAGGCCACAGAGAACTCAGGCCACAGAGATCCCAGACCCACCCTGAAGCTCAAGTTCCTTTTTGTAACTGCAAAGGACCTAAAGCAGCGGTTCTCAGCCTTCCTAACGCTGCGACCCTTTAATACAGTTCCTCATGTCGTGGTGACCTCCCAACCATAAAATTATTTCCATTGCTACCTCACAACTGTGATTTTGCTGCTGTTATGAATCGCAATGCAAATATCTGATGTGCAGATGGTCTTAGGCGACCCCTGTGAAAAGGTTATTCAACCCCCAAAGGGGTCACGATCCACAGGTTGAGAACTGCTGACCTTAAGTATCTAAGCATGGGACTGTTGGCAGAGCTGATGTCATGATAGGTTGAAGGTCAGTCATGAACACTGGAGGGAGCAGAGGGGCCGATGAGAAGAGTCACGGGACTGGCTCTGCTCCCCACGGAGCTGCCCTGTGAAGCCACGGCTGATGGCTTGGAGTGGAGCCAGGACATCTGTGCACTGTGCATTTATTACGCACTGATGGAACACAGAGCTCTGTGTTCTTAAGGTAAGAGAAAGTGATGGTAGGCCAGCCTAGCATGGCCCAGGCCCTCTGGATGCTTAGGAGGCAGCCTGCTGAGGAGGGGAAGGAACACTTGGGCATGAAAGAGGTCATGCCCTGCTGCAGAGCATCACAGAGTCTCCAGGGAACAGGTGCTGACTGGGTGTGGCTGTGAAAGGTGCCATTGAAACCAGGCAAAGTAGAGAGCTGAGTAGTTGAGGTGATAAAACAGGCCATTTCGGGAGGATAGAGAGATGGCTCTGTGGTTAAGAACATGGGATGTTCTTCCAGAGGACCCGGGGTTCAGTTCCCACCACCCACATGGCAGCTCACAACTGTCTGTAACTCCAGGTCCAGGGGATCTGGCGCCCTCACACAGACATTCATGAAGGCAAAAACACTAGTGCGCATAGAATTAAAAATAAATAAATCAATCTTTAAAAGTAGATAAAAATGTAACAATAAAATTACTTTAATCTCTCAGACCCTGCCAGGTTGCGGGGGGATGCTGGGGGTAAAGGAAGTGGAGGGACAAGTTGCTGCAGGAAAGGATTGTGGGAGCAGAATAAGGGGTCCCCAGGATAAGCTAGAGGAGAGACAGGCCAGACGCCCATGGGGATCATTGCCCAGTGCAGCCTTGGAGAAGTCACCTAATTCCTAGGGTCTCAGTTGACATTCCGCTCCCTAGGGTTGACCACAGGGCTAACTGTTGCCTGTTGCGCATCCCCCACGCAATGCCTAGTGCCAGAAGCACTTTGGAATTTGGATCCCTCTCCCGCGCCGGTGATATTTGCCTATATATCATAAGATATATTGGGAGATGGGATTCAATAAAACACAAGAGTCATTTGTGTTTCGGGTATGTCTTTGACGTATAGTCTGAAGTCCAGCTTGTTTGGGGCTAGAATCCTTCTGAACTCTAAGCCAGAATAAACCTTTTCTAAGTTCCTTGCCTCAGGCATTTTGTCATGGTAATGGGAAGCTAACTAACCTACACACTCCATTTACATACCTTCATTTTATGGGATGGAATGGACTATGTAATGACTAACAGCATGAGGCTACACCCTCTAGTTCCTCAGACACAGGATGTCTCAATTCTGAGGCTAACTGTCCTTCGCAACCCAGCATACGCTCTTCTTGCTACTGCCAATCAAGTCAAGGAACAAAGAAAGCATCGTCAGTGACTTTAGGACTTGTTCAAGGGATAGACAGAGCACAGAACAACAAAACCCAGAAGCACACTGCGTCAATGGTCAACGCGTTTACTCTTCCCACCCAAATCCACGGGGTAGTTACCAGCAAGCTAACTCCATGTGCTATAATATTCTCTTGAAATATTTTCATCAAATGTTTGGCTCCTTTTTTTTAAAAAAAAGTGATATTTTATTTTTATTTATGCGTATTTGTGTGTGTCTCTGTGAGGGTGTGTGTGCATATGAGTGCAAGTGCACACGGAGACCAGAAGGGGGCGCTGGATTCCCTGGAGCTGGAGTTACAGGTGGTTGTGAGCAGCCTGACACGAGTACCAGGAACCAAACTGCAGGAGCAGCAAACACTCTTAACCACTAAGTATCTCTCCAGCTTCTGAGTTTTTATCAGTTGGTTAGTGAACTTTGAGGGGATGTACCAGATGCAGACGTAGGGTAGAGTGGGGTTCTCTTCCAACTCAGGACATAGGAACTTGGTCCCCTTTGCAGGTATTGGCCAGGCAAACCAGAGGAATTTTTATACCTAAGATGCTCTTATTCCAGGAGGCTGTGGGAAGGGTCTGTGCACCTGTTGCAGAGTGGTAAATCCTAGTATACACAAAACAGCGGCCTGTTGATACCACTACCCTCGGTGTGAACAGGAGTCTGCAGTGAAATACACAGAGGGGTCCCATGTATCCTGTAAACCCTTGTTCTTGTGTTGCCCGTGGCTGTTACTTGCATGGTATAGGCAACATAACAGTCCTCCCACTTAGAACTCCACAATGCAGCAAGCATTTATGAAGCACCTGCTCCGGGCCAGGTTTTTTTTTTTTTTTTTTTTTTTTTTTTTTTTACAAGCTTTCATCTTCTCTGTCCCACAGCCTACATCCTACCCAGTGGGCACTTCTGAAGCCCATTTTATCTATGAGGAAAATTGAGGCACATGGGGCTAAGTACTTGCTGCAATATATCACCCAGCTTAGGGCGTTGGGAACTCAGATCTTCTGATCCTCCTGCCTCTACCTCCCAAGTTGAGATTACAGGTGTGCACTACCATACGTGGTTTATGAGAGGCTAGAGGTAAAACCCTGGGCCTTGTGCATGCGAGACAAGCACCCTAGCAACCGAGCTACACCACCAGCCTGGTTCAATGTTCTGCAGCAACTGCATAAAATAAAGCCCAAAACTTTCACTGTATAGAGAGTGTGCCCGCCCACTGTCCGCGCCCCCAGCCACGGGCAGCCCTGGTGGCCCCCCACTCTGCTCACAGAGCTTTGTGCAGTGATTCGGCTCAAAGCGCATGGACTTAATGACACCATTTTCCAAAATGGCTGGAGAGCTGGTTAAGAAGGACTGCGTTTTTCTATCTCTAGCCACATATTAGTTCCCCTTGGAAATAACATGGGAGATATAAAAAAAAATTGCAGTTCTCAGGACTGGAGATTTTCTGGTCTAGAAAGGCTTATGTCCATCAGAGCATGTCCTGAGTCCTTCCTGGCTCCCAGTGCCCCGTGGAAGCCGCGTTTCCCGGTGTAGTGCGTGTGAGCTGTCTGCATAGGCCTGACAGGTGCTTCCTGCTCCACTGGGTCCCTGGGTCCTAATGTGCATGGTAGGCCACTGCTTGTGGGTACATTTCTTCCATCATTTTCAGCACTGGGAAGCACCTTCCACTGCTGGAGACCCTTGCGGTACTTTGTAGAGGGGCATCCAGTCCCTGGGCACATGTTCTATAACTGGGCATGTGTTTCTGATGTTCATATGCATATCAGCGTGAGGCTTTCAATTTCTGGGAGACAGACTGAGCACCTACCCCACACACCCCCCAGCTCTAGAGAGAGACATCAGGTGACCATTAATTTAACTGCTCTTCTTCTGTCTTGACCTTAGATGCCGAGCAGCCAGGGAGTTCCCCCAGGATGGCTGTTCTCAAGATAGTGTGGCTGTGCCACCAGCAGGTCCTGCTGGACTGACACCCTCAATCCAGTGGTTTCCGATCACCCCGATGTTGCCAACCCTTGGTTCCTGTGTGTATCTGTGCCTGTGCATATGCAGAGGCTAGAGGTTGACTTCAGCCTTTAGAGAAACTTTATCATTCTCTACTTATTTATCCCTTTTTTATTTATTTTTGTGTGATGTCTATGCTCATGTCTGTGTGCAGGCACACACACCTGCACGCATGCACAGGAAGGCCAGGGAGGATGTCAGGTGTCTCCCTCCACTCTTTACCTTCCTCTGGGGCAAGGTCTCTCACTGAATCTAGAGCCAACAGTTTTTTGGGGCCCGGTTGATGACCTGTAAGCCACAGTTATCCTCCTGCCTCTATTCCGCTCAGTGCTGGGGTAACAGGCATGTACAGGGTCACAGCCAGCCTGTGCTGGAATTAGAACCCCAGCTCTCATGCTTGGGTGGCAAGCACTTAACCCTCTAAGCCATTTCCCCAGAACCCAAGGCTGGCACCTGTAAGGAGGGTTACCCATTTGCCCTGAGGGAGCGGAGGTGGTTGGGTTGTCCTGGGTACCTTCCAGAGATCCAGAGGAGGAGGAGGGCAAGGGGATAGGTAGGAGGGGAGATTGTACTTGTCTCACACTGCTCTTCCTCTCCAGCTTGCTTGGGCTGGTGAAGCTGGCTGTACAGACAGGAAGTTGGGGACATAGACGTCTGGGAAAAATAGATCTTGAATCTGAGCCTTAAACTGGCTTCTTTCCTTTAAATCATTGTTCACGGCATGGTTAGCAGGCCTCGGAGACTAGTAACATCTGTCCTGAAATCCAAGCCGAAGGCTGTGACTGCCATGAGGGTGGAGGCGTGAGGTTCAAGGGGCCACAAAGAGATTATCAGGGCTGAGAGGAGACACCCATTGTGTATAGTCACAGCTTCGAGTGCCCAGGAGCCCTGATCTGGAAGGGGTTGTGTCCTAGTCCCATCTATGAGACATAGAATGGACCCCAGTAAGCTTTTTTGAGGTGGGTGATATTTAAGTTCACCATTTAAGAAAAATTAAAACTGGGAAATATTGAACATTTATCCATTTCAAAGATGACAGTAAACCCATGTCATACGGCGCTGTAAGCAGCAGTTCACGAACAACGCAGGTCTATTTTCCAGAAGAGGGAGGAGTGATTTTTCACATTGTTTGTCAATGTGGGGAAAGGGTCTTACTATGTAGCCCAGGCTGGCCTCCGATTCGAGGCAATCCTCCTGCCTCTACCTTCCCAGTGTCGGCTCTACGGACGTGCACCGACATGCCTGCCTGAAGACCTTTCTTCAGGGCCTTGAGGCCCTGCGGTTCTCAGACCACACTTTGACAAATGGTTGTGCAAACTAACTCTACCTCACCCAGGAGCTGGCAGGGTCAAATCTGTGAGGTGAGGCAGCTCCACCTGAGAGAGAAGAGGTGCATGAGTATGGAGGGCTTCAATGGCTATGCTATGCACAGCTGTGAATATACATTCTTGATGGGGAGAGAGGAGGGTTACCCTTGGCTACATATAGATATAGAGGCCAGCCTGGGACACATGAGACTCCATCTAAAAAATAAAAATGAAGTCAGAGATCATAAGGTGGCCTGAACAGGGGTCCCAGTTAGTCTCAGACAAGCTGAGGATTCCTCCTGGGGGCAGAACAGAGACTGTCTCAAGAGTAGACACAGTCCAGGATCCGGAGGAGGGTCAGGTCAAAGCATCCGGCATCCACATCTGGTTAGCAGATTGGGGCTGGAGAACAGGAAGCTGAAAACTGTGTGAGGTTGAGGCCAGAGCTGGAGAGAGAAAGCAGGCGGGCCTTGGTGATGTGGCGGAAAAAAACAGGGCACCCAGAACAATGTGTGCACTATGACTACAGGGAGCATCTGCACACGCGCTTGAGTCCGCACTGTGCATGCACAGAGGGAGGCAGAGGGGCGGGGAGGTGTAGAAGGCTAAGCTGGACACACTGTGTAAAAAGTCCCTTGTCTCTATAAACCATCAGGATGTCCCCAAATGGCCAGTGTACCAGTGTCCTGGTCACATTCCCAGTGCCACTGGCTGCTATAAAAGGCCTTTTACTAATGATGGGTTTGAGTTTGGGGCTCAGAAGGTGGGGAGCTGTGCTCTCGGAGAGCTGCAGAGAGGCTGGCTTACCCCTAGCTGTGCAGTAGGGATGGGTGGTGTGTGTGTGTGTGTGTGTGTGTGTGTGTGTGTGTGTGATGTGTGTCACACACACGCGGGAGGTCAGAGGACAGCTGGTGGGAGTCAGGTCTGTCCTTCTATGGTGTAGTTCTCAGGGATCAAACAACTCAGGTTGTCGGGCTTGAGTGGAAGTGTCTTTACCACTGAGCCATCTTGCCAGCCCTAGTTCTACACGTTAAAGGTGTAAAGTTCCTTTGACCAAGTCTGAGAACACCTAGTTTAAGCCAACCGGGATTGTTCACAATCCCCCGCCAGGGACTGACTCAGACATAAACCAGTTTAAGGCATTCAGTGCAGTCATGTGACACAGTTTGGCCCAATAAGATAGGTAGAGCTGTGACTGTGGATTGCTAGGGAAATTCTTCCTCCTGGGTCTGGTTAACTAGGAGAAGAATCCTTTTTGCTTCCTCTGATGCTACCTTGACTTGACATCACCAAGACTTCACCAGCTGCCTCATCTCCGAGCTCAGCATGGGACTGACTATCCTAAGGTGCCTAAGAGAGGCCCTGAGGATCCCCAAGAGCCGATGAAGTCACTGAGAAAGAAGACAGAGTAGTTTTAGCCAACCTAGGGATTCAACTGTGGTTTCATGATTCAACCAACTCCAGTCAGCTGGAGTTGGGGGTTAGTATGTATATATGAAAGCATTTACACGGATACCTCCATTTTACAGATGAGGAAACTGAGGCCCAGAGAAGTTAAGTGAGGGCTAGTCACTGGAAGAAACCTAGCTTTCTCACGCCTCAAGTCTGCTACCCCACCTACCACTACGTTAGGCAGTCCCAGGAACACCAAGTCTTTGGCTTTCTCTGTGTAGAGTCCAGACTACAAACATCTCTCACTGGGTTTGGTAGTCAGAGCAGGGCACTCACAGATCAGGAGTATCTCCTGAAGCTCCTCACTTGTGTCCCTAAAAGAACAGGCTTCGTGACCACTGCTGGTAGCTTGGAAGTTGCCCTGGCTTTGCATGGTGAAACCTGAGTGTGCTTCTCACCATCAGGGTTCCAGTCTCTCCTTATGGGACACAAATGACAATTGTCCCAGTCAACACTGCTTGCAAGCAACAAGAACTCAATCCTGGCTGACCTGAAGCAGCAAAGTGTGGTGTTTGTCTAGGCGGCTCAGACAGCTGGACGGTGGAAGAGGCAACCTGGGTGGCGATGGGGCAGGATCCGAACCCATGCCTGAATCCAGCCACCGACTAGCAGCCTGTGACCAGTCCACACTACTGGGCATAGGCGCTCTAGCCTGCCTCCTGCCACCACAATCTTGGGACACGGAATCTAAATTTATACTACCCGTTTCTTGTTCTAGTCCCCGGTTCCCACCTCAGAGGATGAGTTAGGATCATCTGATTGGCTAAAATGAGGTCACATTCCTACCCTCCAGCAGCAAGGGAGGATGGGAAAACTGGGAACTGACTGGAGGAATAGTACTTCTGCGAGGAGCCAGCTGTCTTTTGAGAGGCACCTTGAAGGTCCAGGCAGACACCCAGGTTCTGGGTTCCAGAAGTGTGATTTGCTCAGAGACAAATATGCAACCAGCAAGGGGTTGGGGGGTCCCCCCCACCGTGTGAGGATAGCAGGTCCCTTTTGGAGGGCAGAGCAAACTCTTGCCCCACAGGGACTCGGGACTGGTATCGGGTCTCACTCAACCCCTGGTTCAACCCCACACAAGCGTGTTCAGTGGGCAGCTGACTTCCCTTCTGTGGGCTTCACTCTTCTTGATGTAAAATGGGGTAACTGGAGCACCCCAGCATGGGGACTGATAGGAAAGCCAGGTGTTCAGATGTGAGAAGGGCTTAGCATTTAATTAATGAACTGTCACTTGGCGATACCATGTGCCGGCATCACAGAGACGGGTCCCAGTTTGGCCCAAGCTTCACCGCATAGCTTTCCTCTTTTCTTTCCCTGCATGGAAGCTCCTCTGTTCTGCCGTGACAGAGAAGGCTCCTGTTTTCTAGAAGCTTCACTGCTCCCCGGCTGGGGCCTCAGTCCACTCACCCGGAGTCCTGTCCCCGCCCCCACCTCCACTCTTGGGATACCAGTGAGAGGGTCTGTAGCTCAGCTGTTAGTGGGGAGGCAGAGCAGCCTGCGCCAGGGAGGGACATTGTTTCCCTGCTGCTGGGGACCAAGGTCGCCTAAGCATCTTCTACAGAACACAGTATGAGGTCCCTCTGTGATGAAGAGACCTGAGATACCCACCATCCCAGAAGATAAGCCCCTTGCTGGGTCATACACTAGCTCATGGTAGGTTGTGACCTCATGTCTGGAGCCCTGGTGTGCCCCCAGGGGACTGGCTCTGTGGCCATGGCTCTGAGAGGAGGTTTTCAGCAGTAGATGTGGGTGGGATTGGGTGGGAGTTAATGAGAGGGCCTGCTGATCTGGCAGCTTTGCTAATTAGGCTGTGACAGCTCCAGACCCAGCCAAGGAAAGCGAGCTGCTTATGCTAATCAGGCTCAGTCTGCATTTCCTGGCTGGCAGTGTTGCCCGCCTGAAGAGTGTGCCCAGCATGCAACACATGGGAGATGAGGGAGACAGCTTCTGGTGGTAACTGAGGTCCTGGGAAACTCAACTGCCCTGTTTAGGAAGAAAGAGGCATGGGCGATGGAAAAGGTTACCTATGGGCAGGCCAGCTGCGGACCCTCCTGTGCTGGAAGATGAGAGTGTGGGTCTCAGTTTCCAAAACCCACCCCTTCTGATGCTGAGCAGTCAGCTGTGTCAGGTCAGCTATTGGCTTTGGACACTATAACTAAGTAAGCATTGGGCTGAGGATGCTCCTTGTTGACCCCTGGGCACCAGGGACAGAGAGCTGCACTGGTTGCCCAAACACACACAGAATGGGCTGAGTTGGTTTCCTTTTTACTGATAAGAGCCCAGAATCTCAGACCTTGGAGAAGTATGAACAGTGATTTGGCCATCCACCCACCCATCCACCCACCCATCTACCTATCCATCCATCCATCTACCCACCTATCTACCTATCCATCCATCCATCCATCCATCCATCCATCCATCCATCCATCCATCCATCTACCCACCCACCCACCCACCCATCTACCTATCCATCTACCCACCCATCTACCTATCCATCCATCCATCCATCCATTCATCCATCCATCCATCCAGTTCCTACTGTTCAATCAAGGCACAGGGGACACAGAGTGGAATGCTATCTCTAGTCAAGGACTCTGATGCCCAACGAAGACTCTAAGCTAAACTTTAGTGACTGTGTGCCCACCCTCAGAGGCCACAATGGGATTTGTCACTCAGACCTGGGGGCCAAGAAGGACATCGGCAGAGCTGAATGGGGCAGATGAATGGCTTCAGTGGCCAGGCAGATGTACCCTGTCATCAGACACTCTGCGTCCTTCACATCCCAACATTCCCTCTCGTCCCAGGGACCCTATGAGTTGAGGCATGCTGGGGAGCGGAAGTCAGTGTGTGTGGGGGGGTCAGATGATGAATGAGAAGAGAGACTTTGGAGGAGCTGGAGCAGGTGTAGATGATGATACTTTTAAAAGCAACTTAAGGGTGTTGGGGAAGTTTATTTTTAGTTATGTTTGAAATTGTTTTGTGCACTGTTGGGTGAGGGGCATTTTGTATTGTTTACAGGTGTTGGATTTCTATGGGGGGGGGTTGCTTAATTGCTTATAATCTGCACCTGAGCAGTTCTGAAAGAATAAAAACACCTGAGCTCGGCACTGGGGGTTCCACTGTCGATCGGGTATGACACTGGCCATGACGGTGGTTCCCTCTACTGAGGTCTGGCAGAGTTTACACCTATAAAAAAGGTCTTCCATACTGAGCCACCACAGCAGCTAACAACTATAAATGGCTCACCAACGTGGAGCAATGACATCACGCCTGCTCATCCAACGCGGACACAAGGAAGAATGAGAAAAAGCCTCAAGACTTCACAGAGTCGGGTACAGCATGTTCAGAAAAGCTACCAGAGGATAGAGATTAAGGTATTAATTGAATGCTCCTGAAGGAAGAGGAGAGAGAGAAAAGAAATAAGCCTCTCTAAAGAGAAAAGGCTGTGAAATGAATAAATAAATGAGAAAGAAGCTCCGAGGAGAGAGCCATGTTTCATACAAATGTTTGGGATGACTTTTCATGGTGAAAACAGAGTTCAGCTGGGAGCAGGGAAGAAACAAGGTTTCCACCACGGTTGCTGATCATGGAGCTGATGCTTCCTCCTCTCGCTGGCAGCAGCCAGCCTGGCACACCCGACAAAGAGCAGCCAAGAGACCTGCCTCAGACAGGGTGGAAGGTCAGGATTGATAACTGTGTTCTCTGACCTCCACATATATATCATGGTACTTGCATGCCTGTGTCTGCATACACGCACACTCTCTCTCTCTCACACACACACTCACACATATTGACTTACACACTCACAAACTCTCACATACATACACATGTACACACACTCACATATACTTTCACATACTCACACACACAAACTCTCACACACACACATACTCAAACTCATTCACATACACATACGTGTACACACTCACATGCACTTTCTTATGCTCATATACTCTCACTCACAGACACAATCTCTCTCTCTCTCTCTCTCTCTCTCACACACACACACACACACACACACACACACACACACAGCTTTCAGGAGCCACCATAGATAGAGCAGATTCAATTCAATTGTCTGGGTTCTCTGTGGTAGGAAATGTCCCAGCCTTGGGGACTGCGTTCAGAAGGAGATTCTTCATTTCAGGACATTCAGACTTCTCCAGCAGGAATGTGGGCTCTTGCGAACAACTGAAAGATCTTGCTCCAGGGAGACAAAGAATGAGATTTTTACTCAGTCTTTCACCGAAGGAGAATGCCAGTTGCCCACATCGGCCTGTTTCCAGCTGACCAAGCTTGGCTTGCTTACTCCAAGCTCAAACTTGCAGAGCTGAAAAAAGAGAATATTAGGCAAGTTCTGAGAAGCTCCTAAAGCTCCTGTGGTAACCTTCTGGAAGCGTCTCCAGCTGGGTTCCTGTGTGTGTGAGAGAGTGCATGTATATGTATGCAGGTGCCTGCGTATGCTCTGAGGCCAAAGGTCAACCTTTTGAGCTATTCCTCGGAGACACCCCCTTGCTTCTTTGGCACAGCATCTCTCACTAGCCGAGGACTCACTGATTTTGCCAGGCTGGCTTGCCGGTGAGCCCCAGATATTCACACGTCTCTGCCTTTCCAAGGCCGGGGTTACAGGATACAACACCATACCTGGCTTTCAAAAAAATGTGGGTTCTGGGGGCTGGAGAGATGGCTCTGTGGTTAAGAGCACTGGCTGTTCTTGCAGAGGTCCCAGGTTCAATTCCCAGCACTCACAACTGTCTGTAATTCCAATTCCAGCGGATCTGACACCCTCACACCAATCCACATAAAATAATGTTAAATAAACTATTTTTAAAATGCGGGTTCTGGGGCTCAAACGTACTCGTGTCTTCATGCTTTTGTGACAAACACGTCACCCATCAAGCTATCCTCCTAGCCTTCTACTGGGTCCTGACCTTGAAATCTACTCTTCTCTGTACCCTTTTCTGGCAGGGAGACAACACAAAGTCCTCTAAGAGTGCTTCGTGAGGCAGCCATTTTGCCTGTTTGAGACAGGGTCTCGCCATGCAGCTCAGGCTTGCTTATGCTAGCGATTCTCCCGCGTCGGTCCCCGGAGTCCTGAAATGACAGGCGTGTGTCTCCATGTCCACCACTGAGGATGATGTTTGAGTTCTGCTTCCGAGGGACTTGTTTGTGTGTGTCGGGCAGAGGCAGACACACATGTCTGTCAAGGACCAGATGGTAAATGCATGGAGAGCTGCCTGCTGTGGATGCTGGGACGGACTTGGGTTCTCTGCAAGAGCAGTGTGTGTACTTAGCTGCCCAGTCCTCTCTGCATCACCTCTCCCCTTCCTTTTCTTGACACAGTTTCTAAGTCCTCCAGGCTGGCCTCACTCCTTACTCTCCTGCCTCAGTCTCCAAAGCTGTTACAGGAATGTGCCATCAATTAACATCCTGCTTCTTAATTCTACCACACTGGTGACACTTGGATCCTGGAGAGGACACATTCAAACAGCAGTCATGGAAGACTATTGTCTTTTTTTGTTCTTTTAGGTAATATTCCCTCCTGTTCCCTAGGGGAGGATTGACGTTCTTCTGCAGGTGACAGGTTTAGTCTTGTGGCCTTGCCAGGCCAATGAAATGAGAGCAGAATTAATATGTACCCCCCCCCCCCCCCCACGCAGACTGTCTGGAGTCAGC
This sequence comes from Cricetomys ansorgei, assembly GCA_026225945.1. Taxonomy (NCBI): domain Eukaryota; kingdom Metazoa; phylum Chordata; class Mammalia; order Rodentia; family Nesomyidae; genus Cricetomys; species Cricetomys ansorgei. The sequence continues at coordinate 3,321,936 of JAMJFZ010002251.1, forward strand.
GCACGGTGAGCCTCCCATTCTCCTTCTCCTGCCTATCACCGAGCCCTGGGTGGAGACTACATGGAGCAGAACCACCACTTGGAGACTGATGTCAAGGGGCTGTTTGTTACAGCAGCACGCTGGATCCTACCCTGACTGATATATGCTGCTCTTTACGCCACAACGGGGTGTTTCAGAGTAGGGATTTTTGTGGCCACTTCCCAGGAGACCAATTTAACCAGCTATGCAAAAAGCCATCTTTGACAGGTTCAATCAGGTTAAAACCACCCCCTGCCAGGGTGTATACTGAAGATGACTCATTAACAGCTAGAAAATGCTTTGAGGATAATAAGTATTGGGGGACCTGGTTGGCACTTGCCATCTGATGACTTCTGGGGTCCCTCACTTCCTCTCTTGTTCCAGGAGGGTACACTAGTGTCATCCGGGGTTTCAGTATTTGAAAGACCAATGACAAACCACCGATGGGCTTGAATGTTCCAATGCTGGTGAGGGAGCAGGGTACTGGGTGTAGTGAAGGGGGAAGAGGAAAGTCAAGTTTGGGCACGGGGTCGCCTGTGCAGGCCCCTGAATTCACTTTCGAGTTCACAATGGGCGGGGCGAAAAGTTAATTTCCTGTTTTCCTTGAGGGAATGGCAGGGAGGAAGGACAAATGGTGTTGTGAGATGCTCCTGCCTTCCAGAGTCATCCAGACTGTTGGACAAGGCTCCTCCCCACAACATCATCCAGGCTACAGGACCAGGACTGGGCTCTCCAGCATCATCCATTCAGGCTGTTGGAAAGAGGCTCCACCTACCCTCCCCCTCAGCATTATCCAGCCAGGCTGTTGCTTGAAAGAGGCCCCACCTCCACCCCCCAGCATCATCCAGGCTACAGGACCAGGACTGGGCTCTCCAGCATCATCCAGCTAGGCTGTGAACAAGGCTCATTTGATGCCGTTTTCCTTCCTGGTTGCCCTTTTCTTTTTTTGTTCTTTCTCTCCCCCACCCTCCCAGCACTAAGGAGGCCCCCTAATGATGCCCAGCTGTGCAGCTAACAGACTAGCAGGCACACAGGCACGCACCAGGATGCCACACAGTGCCACCGTAATGAGAGAGCACGGGTCAGGAGAAATTAATCCATTCTAAAGAAAGTGATCATTAAGGGGACTGAGAGGGAAGGGAAGGAAGCACATTGCATTCTAATCAGGCCTGAATGTTTGTTATTGGGAGCAGGGAAGATGCATCACCCAACGGCCACACCCAAAGAACCTAGGAATATGTTAGTTACATCAAGAACAAAACCGTGACTCCGATGATTCCCAAACTGGGGCTCTTCACAGTAGGGAACTGCAAGGATGGTTTTGTTGTTCAGGAAATAATGAGTGGGGGGCTGGAGGGATGCCTCAGTGGTTAAGAGCACTGGCTGTTCTTATAGAGGACTGGGGTTCAATTCCCAGCACCCACATGGTGGCTCACAACTGTCAGTCACAAGAGGTGCAGCGCCCCCTTTTGGACTCCATGGTCACTGCATGCACATGGTGCACAGACGTTCATGGGAGCAAACACTTAAATAAAATACACATAAAATAAAAATAAATCTCTTTTAAAGAAGAAATTATTGAATGTTTAGTGGAGACCTTTAATTCACTCTGGATAACCCTGTACGGGCAGATAAGCAGGCAGAATCCAGTCCCTTTCTTTGGGCTGCAATTCTGTCATTTTAGTGGAGACAGTAGATGCTTAGATTGAGCAGGTGTACAGTGGGTTTCTGGTGGTGCCTTAGGAATTTCTGATCTACAGAGGTGGCTTGTGGGCCATCTGAGGTCCTGCTGTTCCAACACCAGAAAGGAGGAGCCTCAGGAGCATGGAGGTATGGCATGGTCTATCTTCTCTTTACTTCCCAGGAATTACCTTTTGTTTTGTTTGGCGACAGGGTCTCATGTAACCCAGACTGGTCTTGAACTCCCTATGTAGGTAAGGATGACCTTGAACTCCTGATCCTGCTGCCTTCTCTTCCAAAGTGCTGAGATTATAGGTTTGTACCACTGTGTTTGTTTATGTGGCACTGTGGCTCGAACCCAGGACTTCATGTATGCCAGGCAAGCCCTCTATTCATTGCGATGCACCTACAGCCTCCAGATGAATTACTCTCTAATCCAGTGGTTCTCAACCTTCCTAATGCCGAGACTCTTTAGTACAGTTCCTCATGCTGTGGTGACCCCAACCATAAAATTATTTTCATTGCTATTTCATAACTGTAATTTTGCTACAGTTATGAACAATAATGTAAATATCTGATATGCAAATGGTCTTAGGCCACCCCTGTGAAAGGGTCATTCAACTCCCAAAAGGGTCAAGACCCACAGGTTGAGAACTACTGATCTAATCCTTCCAGGAAAAAAAATCTTTCTAAACATGAGGCTGGGGGTTGGGGAAGAATAATAAAAAGATCTTTGTTAGTTAAGGGAAGGGAGAGGAAATGGGGTCAGCATTTTTTAAAATTAAGTTTTTTAGTGTGTGTGTGTGTGTCTGTGTGTATGTGTGTGTATGTGTGTGTGTGTGCACATGTGTGTATGTGTGTGTGTGTGTGTATGTGTGTGTATGTATGTGTGTGTCTGTGTGTGTGTATGTATGTGTCTGTGTATGTGTGTGTGTGTATGTGTGTGCATGTGTGTATGTGTGTGTGTGTGTGCATGTGTGTATGTGTGTGTGTCTGTGTGTGTGAGTGTGTGTATGTATGTGTCTGTGTATGTGTGTGTGTGTATGTGTGTGTATGCATGAGTGTATGTATGTGTGTGTGTATGTGTGTGTATGTGTGTATGTATGTGTGTGTGCATGTGTGTGTGTGTGTGTATGCATGTGTCTGTGTATGTGTGTGTGTATGTGTGTGTGTGCATGTGTGTGTGTATGTGTGTGTGTGTATATGTGTGTATGCATGCCACAGCTTATATGTGGAGGTCAGAGAACAACTTTTAGGAACCAGTTCTCTTCTTCCACTGTGTGGCCTCTGGGAATAAAACTGAGGCTGTCAGGCTCAGCAGCAAGCACTTTTACCCACGGAGCCCCTTGGCAGCCTGGGCAGTATGAGATTCCCACACAGGGGCTACAATCAATCAATCAATCAATCAATCAATCACCTCACCACATCCTTACAACTGAAGTTGGGCATGGTGGATGCTGATACATTGTTTCCATCCATTTACCTGGAGTTTATGAGCATCTACTCAGACGCCCCCAAAAGTTCTCAGTGCTGGAGACCTCCAGTGAACACACGTGCCATCCTCATGCAAGGCGCTGAAATACAGCCACTCATGTTCACATAGGGTAAACTGTACACGGAAGCACGCACGTGTGTGTGAGCGTATGCGTGAGCGTGTGTTTGTGTGTGTGTGAGCATGTGTGTGTGTGTGTATTCATGTGTGCATGTGTGTACACGTATGGTATTTCTCCAGGCATCTGGCAGCATCTACAGATGTGCCCATCACAAGTGGTAACGGGGGGTGTGCTCCTGGCATCTGGTAAATAGTGGCAAAGGATTCCATACTCTACAATGTCCAGGGCAGTCCCCACATGACAACGGATTTCTTTTCCCTCCTCAGTCATGGCTCTGAGACTTGGAACCCCCAACTTTATACATATTCACGTATACATTTCAGGAAGTAGAGATTGGTAGGCAAGCTGAGGGAGACTGAGCTTTGCAAGGACAGCCTTGCGTGACTATTAGGACAAAAGGCTGGGCCCTGCACCTGGAACAAGGAAGAAAAAAAACAATACAACACATTGGTCAACAGACAGGCATTAGGAGAACACTCATGGGCTGGGGGCGGAGGCTCCACTTGAGTGGAGGAACCAGGAGATGCATCCTTGGGGAAGTGAGAAGCCTTGAATGATGGCTGGAGTCAGCCGAGCAGTGAGAACCAGGAAGGGCATCCTGGCAGGCACTGAGCCCAGCAGGTGTGAAGGCCTCTGGGAGCAGTGGGGCCTGTGACTTGGCAGAGCTGCAGGAAGCCAGAGGGATGGCTGAGTTGGGCTATGGGAGGCAGAGGCCTGGAGGGGGCTGGCCTACCCTTGGCTGGTTTCCTGGTGAATGCAAGCAAGGAGGTAGTGATTACAGCCTCATTTCCAGGTTAATGGAGGAGAACTGGAGGTAATGCCATTTGTGTTGATTCTTGATTTCTTGTTAAAATGTTTTTCAGAGAACACTCCCTTCACCACTCCACACCAGACAGAAAATGGCCCCCTCCCAGGCATGTCCTAGGTCTGTAATGTCCTCCTTTCCCTGCGGGGCTCTCTCGGTGAGCATTGTTTTACACTGCATGTTAAATGGTGTTCCATATCTGGTAGCAGCTAAGGTCTAATCCAACTGGAGGCGGACCTCTTTCAACCCCTTGCTCCTGCTGAGAAATACAAATCTGCCTTTGACACCTCCCTGGTTCCAAAGCTTCCTGCTCAGTCTGAGAGGCCCCTCAGGGGCAGATGGGAGGACTTGCTAGCCTCTATCTGCCCACTGTGCGGTCTTGACCCGCAGAGTGGGTCTTGCTAGAAGTACAGTCCCAGGTCCCCATTCCCGAGCTACAGAGTCACCATTTACATTCATATATATGCGAGTATGTGTGCGTATGCACGCTCATATGGGGAGACCAGCAGGCAACTCTGGGTGTTATTCTTCAGGGATACTCTGTCTACTCTGTGACTTCCAGTCAGCGTCTCTCAATGAACCTGGAACTCACCGGTTAGGCTAGGCTGTCTGGACAACAAGCCTCGGGGATCTTTCGGTCTCTGCCTCCCTAGAGCAAGGATGGCAATTTGCATATTATCCGCAGGCTTGGCTTTTCACAGGGATTCCCCGGATCACATAAGGATCACCCTCAGGTCCTTATGCTTGTGTGACAAGTACTTTAGCAAGGTCCCCGGGGGACTATTACTCACATACACCAAGCTAGAGATGTTTCAAGTGAACTTAAAAAAAAAAAATATGCCTCGGTCGAAGGATGTAGGTAGGCGGTAGAGCGCTTACCTAGCATGTGTAAGGCCCCAGGTTTACCTTCTAATACAAAACACAAAATAATAAAATAAAATAAAAAGAAAGAAAGAAGAAAATCTGGGCTTCCATGACCCGAGTGGCGGGTCACTGGCGGAACCGATCTGTTAGCCAAAGCCGAGAGGCTCTTACTTCTACCTCACCAATTATTTTTCTTGGTTTTATTACATTTATTTATTATTTCGGAGTCTATGTGTGGGCACCTGTGTGGAGGTCAGAGGACAACTTACAGGCGTCAATTCTTTCCTTCTATCCCATGGGTCCCAGGGATTGAACTTGGGTCTGGTTGGGTTGTGGATAAGCACACTTACCTGCCTCTGTCACACGGGATATCAAATACTAACTTGACGATTTAGCTCAGAAGCAGTACTAAAAAGTGATGGGTTTTAGTATCAAGACACTCTCCGTTTTGTCACGTGTAGGCTATGAGACCCTGGGTGGGTGGCTCAGTCCTTTGCAGCCTCAGTTTCTCCATCTGTGGAAGGGGGGAGGGGGATATGGTCTCCCTCTGTGGGATTCCGTGGGCACCTTAGGAGTAGTCTGCACCTCGACTCTTCCTTCTGGCTGCTTCCCTTCTTTGTAAAATGGACTGGAGTTGGGGGATGTAAAGACAAAAGAAAGGACGTCTTAATCCCAAGTGGTAAGGTCAGGGTGACATTTGAAGTGACCTGTGGAAAGCAAGTGGTCTAGCAAGTGGCTCTCTAAGTCAGCAGCGCAGGAGAAATGGAGTACTAATTTTACAGCTTCCGCTCGGAGGTAAAGCAGGCCCCCAGCGGCCTCTGCTGGGATGTCCGCTTCTGAGCCTTAATTAGAAGTTAATCTGTGTGCCTGGGAGGGGAAAATGAGCTAGCTTTGGGGGCGGGATTCATCCTTCTGTGACTGTGGCTTGACTCAGGGGTGGCGGCTGACTGGCAGATGTTGGGGAGGACTCTGGCAAGATGAGGCTTCCCTGGCTGTGCCTGGATCTCACCTTCTGAAAGAGTCCTCGGAGAAAGGGCTCCAGGCCCTTTGCTGGCGGGAGGGGTGGTGGCATCCACCGTGCCCTGAGGTGTTGTGGCCCTCAGAGTCAGCACAGAAGCGCCCCCTCCTGGAGTCACTGACAGGTGGCTAAGGGACATCTGGGAATACAGATGTCAGATCGAAGTCCAGCTACCCACAAATCCCCCAAATGATTTTTGACAAAGCTCCTCGCCTTCTAACACCTCAGTTTCCTCCTGGGTCCAAGAGGAATGGCAAAAACAACACTTGCTTTGCAGGGTCAGTATGAGACTTGCACAGACTGATCCCTGGCCAGGTCTCGGAGCAGCACCTACAAGTTCCCGAGCACTCTTTGAATGCCAGTGAGCATTCTGAGGGGCTCTAACACTGCTTTGACTTTTGCAGCCATTCTCACCTACCCCGAGCATGTGGAGTTCTGAGGCCATAAGCAGAAGCCCTGCTGCATCCAAGCCCCATCCCGTGGGGATGGGGTGTGTGGGGGGGCTGGCTTCACCTTACACAGGCCCCTTTATCTTCCAACTAAGCCTGGGATGATGTCCTCATTTACCAGAACCAGCTCTGTGCCCACCCCAGAGCAAGGCACCCACATTCCTGATTCCACATCTTTCCAGCTCCCCTTGGAGCAAGCAGACCTCTTAACTACAAATGAAGCAACAGCAGAGGGGAGAGCAAACAGCCTGGGAAGGAAGGAAGCTGGGATCCAGTCAAGGAATTATTAAAAATTACAAGTACTTATGTATGCATGCAGGAATGTGTGTGGGGGGGTGGGTGGGTGCATATGCTATGGGGTGGGTGGGGGTGGGTACATATGCTATGGGGTGGAGGGGGGTGCATATGCTATGGGGTGGGTGGGGGTGGGTGCATATGCTATGGGGTGGAGGGGGTGCATATGCTATGTGGTGGGGGGTACATATGCTATGGGGATGGTGGTACATATGCTATGGGGTGGGGTGGTGCATATGCTATGGGGCAGATACATATGCTATGGGGTGCATGTGGACATCAGAAGGCAACCTGCAGGAGTTGGTTCTCTCTTTCCACCAGGAGGGTCCTAGGAACGGAAATGCGGTCATCAGCCTTGGTAGCAAGTGATTTGACCCTCTAAACCACCCTCATTGTCTCCTGGTTAAGGTGTTTTAAGCCAAGTCTGAGACTGTCCGAGATTAAGGTCACGAGGTGTCAAGTTGCTCTTCCAAGATTCCAAATGGACTTCTCCTTTTTTCCCCCTCCAGAGAAACTAGAATTAAAAAACAAAAAAACAAAAACAAAACACTTCTCTCTGTTTTTTCTCTGTCTCTGTCTGTCTCCGTCCCTCTTTCTTGTGTGTGTTTACATGAAAGTGAGTACATGTGTGGAGGTTAGAGGAAGGTGTCCCATCCGGCACCTAGCCTGAGACAGGGACCCTTGTTCGCAGCCGAACCAGGTTAGCTGACCCATTAGAGCACCTTCTGTCTCCACCTGCCATCTCGCTGTAAGTTCTGGTTTTACAGGCGTGTACGGCTGTGTCTGGCTTTGCTTAGGTTCTAGGGATTCAAACTCGCGCCTTGCACGCCAAGTGCTTTATCCACAAACCATATCCCCAGCCCTGAAATGAGAAGTTTCGGTGTGCTATAGTCAGAACGACTTTAAATGACCTTTCAGAATGGTAGGAAAAAATCCAGGACTGATGCCCCAAACTCAGTGGAGAGCAACAATTTCATGGGCATGAACTGTCAGAGGCTCGGAGCAGACCTCACTGCGGAGAAGGAGCTCAAGACATTCTAGAAGGAGGGAGCAGCCACCACCGCCGGCAGCACATACATTCGGGCACGGGAATCTCGCACAAGCACACTTGAGGGATTTGCACGAACAAGGTGCTAGCACTGTGCTCAGTGTTAGCAGGGAGCGGTTGAGTGTCCTGATCTGTAAGGAGGACTTCTGGCTGCTGAATGGTGACCAGAAATTCTTTTCAAAGAGACCTGGCACCAGAGCCTCACCCAAACCAGGAAGTAATCATGGACAACAGGACTACAAGTTCATAAGGGCTGTGACCAGCTCTGCTTTGCTCCCCCCGGTACCAGGGTGGACAATGCCTAGTCCATACTGCACTAAACGGACACACAGGACGAGGAAACAGACATATGGAAGGACCAGGAGAGGGCAAAGCGGCAGACCGTGCCGTGGGCTTGTTGATGAGAAGCTGACTTCCTGCCCTGGATCCTTCTCCTACTGGAAGTGTTCCTACAGAACTGAAAACAGGTTCTACCACCTCCCAGGTTGGGGTGCATTTCACATGCAAAGGTGTGTGCTGACATCTGTTCTTCCCCGTTTGACAAGGGCTGGGAAGCGGGTTGTTTGCATGTTATCTGGCCACTCACTCTGCTGGCTTTTCTGGTACGGCTGGGAACTCCCTGCTTATCACCCTGCTTATCACTCTTGGGAATCCTCTGGCCCCTGAGTGCAGTGAGCCTGTTGAGGAGCACTCAGGAATAACTCCAAGGATACAAGGCTGTTGTCTCTTGGAACCAGCAACTGGGCTGTGGTCTTACTATATTCTCCAAGAATGTACATGGTGTCCTGGCACACATCACACACACACACACACACACACACACACACACACACACACACACACACACGGTGGTGTAAGAGATCACACATGTTCAAGGTGTAGCTTCAGAGTGTACTGCAGCCCTCATGCAGGCTAGGCAAGTCCAAGGCTAGCCTTGTACTTTCTATACAGTTGAAGGTGACCTTGAACTTCTGATCCTCCAGTCTCCACCTCCCAAGTGCTGGAATTACACACATGTGCTACCATGCCTCATACTGTTTCAGGCCTGCCAGAGTGGCTGTGCCTTGGGCACATCTACTCCATGGGGGATTCTCCACTAGGATATGTCATGTTATAATCAAACATTCTGGAGCCCAGCTGCTCTGTGCCAGGGTGATGCTTTGGGCCCATTTCTGTCCTGTGGAGTGTTCAGAGCAAGGCATTAAATCACCCTGAGCCACTGAGAGTCCTTTCTTTTTACTTTATTAAAAACATGCTTATATTTCCTTCCTTTCTTGTCCCCCAACACCCCACTTTTTGTGCGTGCATGCACTGGTACGTGTGTAGAGGCCTGTGTGCATGCACGTGATGGTATGTGTGTAGAGGTCTGTGTGCATGCATGTGCTGGTATGTGTGTAGAGGCCTGTGTGCATGCATGTGATGGTATGTGTGTAGAGGCCTGTGTGCATGCATGTGATGGTATGTGTATGTGTGCATGCAGTGCTAGAGGCCTGTGTGCATACATGCCCTGGTATGTGTGTAGAGGCCTGGAGACTGAACTCAGGTCATCATGATTGGCAGCAAGCATGTTGAGCCATCTCACCAGCCAGAGTCCCCTTTCTGAACCATCACTGCAGTGAGAGAACAGGGCTGGCTCTGACGTGAAATCAGAGCCAACTGTGTCTCATGCTGCCGCACTGTCACACGGCAGATCGTATCAGGCCATCTGGCTGGGGACGCCTGGCAAGGTGATAATATTAATGGTGCTGATAACATCTCGGAGTGATCTGCTCCTGCGTGTAGCGCCGAACGGTTTACAAAGCCCCAGATGTAATGAGCTCGTTTGACTTCTCAATCATAATCCATGCAATCACAGTGAGTAAAACCAGGCTATCTATTACCTATGGCTGATTTGTTTAAGTGTCTCATACGTATTAATCTGATTTCAACAACCCCCAGAGAGCACGTCTTCTTTGTGTCTCCGTCTAATCCACTGTAAGGAATACAAGTGAGGAAACTGAGGCTCAGAGATGAGATGACCCAAGGTCACAAGCCAGGTCCTGGCCCAGAGGGATTTATGTGAGACCTTCCAGTCTCTGACGTCATTGCCCAGCACATCCCCAGCCCGTGACAGGGACATACTCCTAGGAGCACAGGGGTTCATGGGAGTAGTTAAGTCTTTGGCCTGGTGAAGCTGAGAGGAGACGGACCGTCAAGAAAACCAGGACAAGGTCCCTGAGGCACACGAGGTCAGGACTAAGAGGCCACCTCGGGGGAGACGAGGCCAGCCCAGGTCCCAGGAATGAGATCAATATCAACCACAAATTCACTTATAAGTTTGTTAGTATTCAATGGACGCTCCTGTTCCCATCGAGAGGCTGGACGCTTTCCATCCCTAGAGAAGAGGGACATAGGACAGCCAATAGGAAGTCAGCAAGTGAGGGTGGGGGGGTGCTCAGAAATAGAAGGAACCGCAAAGGCTGGCCCCACCCAGTGTCTGATGGACTCCCCTGTCCAGCCCAGGCCCTGAACGGCATTTCCCCTCCTGTTGAAGTTCACCTGGTAGTGCACAGCTGGTTTCCGTGATAAAATCTGGAGCTGGAGTGGTTGAGGAGGTGAGTGGCTGTCTTCTGGACCAAACCGTTCATCCGGAAGCGGAGGAAAGAGGGCAAGTGTGATGGCTAATCTAGATCACGAACTTGATGGAATCCAGAGTCACCTAGGAGACACACCTCTGGGTATGTCGGTGAGGGAGTTTCTAGATTGGGCTAAATGCACAGATTGGCATCCAAGGCAATACAAAGGGGAGGTCAAGCCGCGCATGGGCATTCAAGTCTCTCTGCTTCCCGAGGATGCAACAGGGACCGGCTGCCTCACAGTCCTGCCGCCACACCTTTCCCGATCGTGATGACCGCACCTCAAACTGAGAGCTCAAATAGACCTTCCTTCTTTCTAAGTTACCTCTGTCAGGTATTCTGTCACAGCAACGAGGGGAGTAACTAATACGAGAGGGGAGCGCCAGCGCTATCAGAGGGAATCGTCTGGTGCAGTGTCCTCACGTGGGAATAGGTAGCTGGGACTTTGTTCCCAAGGGGTATTTGGCCATGTCTGGAGGCATTAGAAGTTGTGCCTTGGTATCTAGTTTGCAGAAGCTAGGGTTGCTGCTCAGCACCCTAAAACACACAAGACAGCCTCCCAAACGCATACCTAGCCTCAAGTGGAATAGTGCCAAGTTCGAGAAGCCTGGGCTGGACTTCAGAATCCGGGTCACGTGGGGTGAGAAGCGGGCACTGGACACGGGGCAGCGGGATTCAGAACCACTGGCAACTCTCACTCAATTGGACAGGAAAGAGAGTTGAGAACAAGAGGGAACACAGGATTTGTCCCTAGACACAGCCAATTCGGGCCACAGCTGGAATCTGAAGCCATGTCAGTGGGTGTCAGTCTGATTTTAAAGGCTGCCTTCCCGTCTTCCCCCTTAGCTGCGGTGACCAGGACATCCAGAATAAACAATTTCAATTGGTTCCTGGTTGGGGGATGGGTATTTTCAGCTCATTGTGGCGGGGAAGCAGGGAGGAGCAGCTTAGGTCGTGGACTGTGTATCAGAGGCTGTCATATCACAGCAAACCAGGAAAAAGAGAGGTAGGAGGTGGAGAGAAGGTACCACAGGGACCCAGCCCTAGCACCTTACTTCCTTTAGCCAAGGTCCACCTCCCAAGGTTACTAGATCCTTCCAAAACAGCGCCACCTGTTGGGGACCAAGAACATAAGCCTGGGGAGAACAATTCACATCCAAACCTAATCAGCCACGTTATACAATCAACCTTCTCTTTCTCTCTATTATGTATTCATTTAATGTCTGTCTCTTCCAACGTGCTGGAAGCTTCTCCCTCCAGATACTTGGGACCTAGTACACACCTTGCAAGTCGAAGATATGAAATATTAGTTGAGTTAGTGAAAGTGCTTCTAGAATGTTCATAATGACAGAGGCTATAGATAATGAGAGTCTGTTTCTTAGCTCCCAGGGCGGTCCCAAGCTCGACACACATGAACTCATTTTGTCTCCCTGGCTTCAAGCAGTGGGTGTCACGATCCTGGACGTGCTGCAGATGACAAGTTTGGAAGGGAGGAGAATAATGGCCCAGTCCTACACAGCCAAGCACGTGAAAGGAGCCAGGACCTGAACCCAAGGTGAATATCCTCAGCTCTCAGGACCTTTGCTGCAACCGTGGACCTTGTGGTGATCCTTCGCCAAGTGTCTGCCTAGCACTTCACATGCAGGAGTCTCCCTATTGCTGGCCAGAGCTCACCCACCTCAGAGCTCAAGATCAGTGCACAGCTCGAGTCTATGATTGCCTTTAGCCAACGTGATTGGATCATGATGGACTCGAGAGCCAAAGGGGAGCCAGGAACCAGCCCACCTCCTGCCTGGGACTCCCTGCTCTCCCTACCCCATTATTTCTATCTTTATTGTATGTATATGCGTGTTTTGCCTGCATGTACATCTGCAGTGTACATGGAGGTTAGAAGAAGGCATGGGTCCCCTGGATCTAGAGTTACAGATGTTTGTGAGCCACCATGTGAGTGCTGGGAATTGAATCCAGGTCCTCTGCAAGAGCGGGCGGTGCTCTTAACCGCTGAGCCATCCCTTCAGCCTCCCCCCTATTTTTTGAGACAGGGTCTTTAGGCATCCCAGGCTGGCTTTGAACTTAGTTTCCAGAGTGCTAGGATTATGGGTATGTGCCAGCATCCAGCTGCTACCAGAACCTTTTCTTGAGCCCTTAGAAAATACACCCTCTGTCCCTTGGATATCTTCAAATATGAGGATGGTGCTTGAGGCCATCTCCCCAACATGTGGAGGAAGGCGTCATCGGTAGGGTATGGGCATCGGTAGGGCAGAGTGGGGCTGACATCCACGGCAAACAAAGTCAGGAAACATATGCAGGAAACTACTTGCTGGAAAGAGATGACTCTGTGTGCATTCCTGGATCCAGCTATACCTGAAGGATCAATGCCGCTTCCCAATCACCTTTACCGGTAGCGATTCTTGTGTGCTTACTTAGCTTAAGGCAGTTTGAGAGGAATTTCTCTCACCAGAGACTCAAAGATGTCTGACTCATCCAAGTTGGTTTACAACTTGCTCAAAGGCTTATTCACTTTCTCTAGGCCCTGTGAAGGGTAGATGACTTTGTAGAACCCTAAGCAGCAAGATGAAGTTGTTCTAAATCTAGACATACCCATCTATAAGAAGGTCTAGGGGCTGGTGAGATGTTTCAGCAGCTAAGGGGAGTTGCTGCCAAGCTTAACAGCCTGAGTTCAATCCTTGAGTCTCACATGGTAGAAGGAAAGAACTGACTCTCTTAAGTTGTCCTCTGAGAGCCACACTCCGACCACAGCATGCACACACACACACCCTCCAAGACAGAAACAGTAGCAGCTGTGATAGTTGACATGGCAACCTGACAGGACCCAGAATCACCTAGGAGACAAACTTTTGGGAATTATTGTTAGGGAAGTTTATTTTTAGTTACGTTTGAAAATGTTTTTATGCACTGTTGGGTGAGGGGCTGTCTAGGGCGTTTTGTATTGTTTGCAGGTGTTGGATTTCTGTGGGGGTTGTTTAATGGCTAATCATCTGCACGTGCTATCAGTAGACTACCTGAGGAGTTCTGAATCAATAAAGACACCTGAGCTCAGAGCTCAGGGCTCCACTGTCTAGGACAGCTCTTGTCAGGATGGTGGTTCCCTCTGCTGAGGTCTGGCAGGGCTTGCACCTATGAAAATACCTCCATGTCTTCCCTGCTGAACTCCCACAGCAGCATTCTGCTACAGATTATCTATGAGGAAGTGTCTGGATTAGGTTAATTGAGGTGAGAAGACCCACCTTTAATGTGCGTGCCTCTGTAAGATCCTAGACTAGATCAAAAGGAGAAAGAGAGCTGAGCACCAGCGTTCATCTCTCTCTGCTTCCTGACTGCGGATGTGATGCAACCTGCTGCCTTGCACTCCTCCTGGCGCCATGCCTTCCCCACCACGATGGACTGTGAACCCTTAAACTGTGAGCCAAATAAACCGTCTCATCCTTAGGTTGATTTGGCCAGGCATTTTCTCACAGCAATGAGAAAAGACACTAATTCATTAGCTCACACCTATTAAGCCCTGTGTGACAGGAACTGCTTTGCGTGTTTAATGTTATCCACTCATCAGTCCTCATAGGCACACACCTTCTGGGTACCACTGTCACCATCCCATCCAGCAGGTGGACAGACCAAGGTATACAGAGAAGGATGCAAACATGTTTAGGGCTTCACAGCAAGTAAACAGCCAAGCAAGACAGGAGCCCTGACCATGGAGCTGAGACCCTGCCTCCCAACTAAACTACTGCACGAGCCTGTGTCTGCCTTCCTGAAAATACCCAAGCAGGAGTGATAGTTGCTAGCCCCGCCTCCCTCCCACCTACAGATCCACAGCATGCCTTCCCATGTACCTGCTCTTTGCTTCACTGCCAAAGGCAAGTCTAATCACTGCCTGGAGTTTCCTCCCCAGCTCGCACTGTTAGGAGCCCATGGAAGCCACTACCACTTAAGTCCTTGCTGTTGGCTGCATTGGGCATGCAATAAACCAGCCAGGAGATCGGAAATTGGACAGATGACAGCAGAGGCAGTGATGTCAGAGATCAGATCGTCGACAGGGAAGGACCAGCTCTAACAATTCCATATGGCTGTCACCTAGTCTGCTATTTCTTGCCTCTGCAGCCAGTCTCTGCGGCACCCTAATGAGGTGGCACCCGAACATCTGTTCTGATCTCTGTCCCACTCAGCACGCTTGCATCTGCTGCTTCCTCCTTGTCTCAACCAAGTGGCCGCTTTGAATGTGCCATTTCATAGGAGCAGCAACCCTCCATCCTTACACGGTGTCCACATACAACTTGGAGTCAGGGCTGTTGATTGGCAAAAGTTGTAGACAACACATCTTCCTGAGCATCTCTATGTGTGTGACACATGTATTAGTCACACTTGGGCTAACTCACCTCTTTCCCAGGAAAGCAAAACCTTCCTGAGGTCTCAGGGGCACTCTATGTTTCTGTGGAGGGCAGCCCATGGTGGTAGATGGGCAAACGTTTTGCTACCAAAACCACAGAGGAGAGGAAAAGCCCTGACTTGTGATTTGAGTGGCAATTTCCATGGTATAAGTACTGCCACATTGCCAAGGTCAAACCACCAGGGTCGTCCTGGAATTGTAGGCCTTGGTTCTCAGGAGCCTCGATGTACGGACTCTAGCCGACCCAGGGCAGGAAGCCTGGCTTGTGCCTTATGTCTCTCACGAGTCTACTGACTCTCACTAGGGGAACCTGGAGAGATACTTCATCCAAATGGGACTTTAAAAACAGTGATAGACAATATAAGGGTACCAGCTGCCATGCCCTCCCAACAAACAGCAGCCAGATCCACTCTCAAGTGGATAACTAATGATTTATAGAATGCTTTCCAAAGATATAAACATCACTGGAAACTTCCCTTTTGTAGCAGTTTGCCTACTGTGACAGCTCACCAAGGAAGATGGGAGGAGTTATCAAACATGTAAAGTATGCCAGACCTCAGCAGAGGGAACCACCATCCTGGCCAGCGCCAGACTCAACAGTGGAACTCCAAGCGTCTGAGCTCAGGTGTTTTATTGACTCAGAACTCCTCAGGTGCAGATCCTAAGCAATCAAACATCCCCCACAGAAATCCAACACTTGCAGACAATGCAAAATGCCAAGGCCTATGCATCACTTTTCCAACAGTGCACGAAAACAATTATTTTAAACACAACTAAAAATAAATTTCCACAACACCATTTCTTTGCTTCAGTATGGGGGGGCAGTCACCATGGACACCACCACAAGTAGAGGAAGCCCTGTGACTCTACTCTCTTCAGAGGGCAGGCAGATTTGCACAGCAACAGATTTGGTAAATGGAAATACAAAACAGTGGATAGAGAAGCCTGGAGTTAGTTAGGTTTGTCCCTCTCTCATTTAAATCCTTTTAAATCTCTTTCCAGCCTCCCAATGGGGAAAACCAACTGAGAACATTGTGGGTAATAAAAAGAATAGTTGAAACAAGATATGTCAATGGTCTATAGAAAAACAGGCTATTCTAGCACTTGAGGGCTGGATCCAAAAAGTTGGGGGCTTAGAGAGACTGATTTGGTTAGCATTTTGTTCTGGCACAGAGTATAAGGCACTTGAATTAATTTCATTGTTGACAGGTAAAGGGATGGTGCAGCTAGCTGCAGTAGGTAGCTTCACCTTTCATCTATCTATCTATCTATCCATCCATCTCTCCACTCATCTACCTCTCCATGCATCTGCCCAGGCATCATCTATATTCTCACTCAAGCATTCTATCCACAACTCCATCCATCCATCCATCATCCATCCATCTATCCATCCATCCATCATCCATCATCCATCCATCCATCCATCCATCCATCATCCATCCATCCACCCATCCATCCATCTATCATCCATCATCCATCATCCATCCATCCACCCATCATCCATCCACCCATCTATCCATCCATCATCCATCCATCCATCCATCCATCCATCCATCATCCATCATCCATCCATCCACCCATCATCCATCCACCCATCTATCCATCCATCATCCATCATCCATCCACCCATCCATCCATCCATCTATCATCCATTTATCCATCCACCCATCCATCCACCCATCATCCATCCATCCATCATCCATCCATCCATCATCCATTCATCTATATCATTCATCCATCATTCATCCAACCAATATCTTTCTTTCTTTCCTTCCACTTACTCATGCATCCATCCATGCACCTACTCACTCCCAACCCAAGTCCATCTATCCAGCCAACTGCTGGGTCATGTTACCTTTCCTCAGAAACAATCCAAGATCACCAATGACAGTGCAACATCCAATAGTCAATTTCCCTACCCATCTTAACCTCTCAGCAGCACCGTCTTAGTGTCACTATTGCTGTGGTGAAACACAGCCCCACCCATCACTTTGCCCCACCTGGCACTGTGCCCTCCTTGTGCCTTGTCACTAGCATGCCTGTCCTCGATGACCACAACAGCATCCGTATTTGCCTCCTGCTTCCCTTTTGCCAAAAACATACGTCAGACGCTATCATATCTCTTTCCCAAACCTGCTTTTGGCTTCCTGTTTTCTTCAGGAGAAACTAAAGCCTTCCAAAAGCATTATGGGCTTCGCTACCTCCCAGCTCTCCACCTCTGACATTCCTTCTGCCGCACTACAGCTGGGCTGCAGTAACCTTCTGCTTTCTCTGCTCCTGTCTCTCACAGTACCCTCACCTGCCTCAGTCTCTGCGTGGCACACCCTCTCACCTTCCTCTAGGGTTCCAAGATGCTGCTCTGCTAAGGCTTCCTACCATCCCATGGGAAGCAGCAGGCTCACTCCCAGTGCCCTGGGTTCTGCTCCTCTCCTTTATTTTGCTTTGCAGCCTTTCAAGTGCTTGGCATTAGTTCAGCTATTTGTTTTCTCCTTTAACATCTGACTACTCCTCCATAATACAGCCTTGATAGAGGCAGGGGCTGGATCTTGTTTATTGCTTTAAATTATAATAATGCCCAGTGCACACAGGTAACAGAAAGAACGGTGAGTCCATCCATTCATTTATCTGCCCACCCATGCACGTATCCATCGACCTTTCTACCCATCTTCTATCTGCTCAGCTATTCATCCATCTTCCCCCATCCATCCGGCTACATATCCATCCAGCCATCATCCATCGATGCATGCATACACCTGTCTATGTACACATCATCTGTCCATCCACCCACTCATCTTTCCATCAATTCTCATCTATCTAGATACCCATCCATCCATCCATCCATCCATGCATCTATCTATCTATCTATCTATCTATCTATCTATCTATCTATCTATCTATGTAACTATCTATTTTTGCATTATCCACCCAGCTACCCATGCATGTATCTGCTGGCTTATCTATACATTATCAATCCATCCATCCGTGTATCCATCTGTCTGTCTGTCTGTTCATCATTTCATCCATTCACATGTCCAGCCATCATCCATCCATCTTTCCATCCATCTAGCCAACCAGCCAACCATGCTGTAATTTCTTATAGTGAGTTTGGATAAGTTTGTAGGTCCACTGTGTTAGATCGGAAGTAGGTCTGGGGGAGTGTGGAGAGTGGGTGCGTCTTCCTGAGGTCAGCGGATACAATAATAATGGGAGTGTTCCAGATTTACTCTTGCAGCATCTGGCTTCGTGTATGGTGCTTTCTATTTACTTGAGGGATGGCCATTCCTGCAATGTGCTTGACAGCTCGCAAAGCACTTTTGCATTCATGACCCCGCTGAGCACTCTGTGACCACAATGCACAGTAAAGTTACTGTTGGACACAGAGCTGATTAAATTCATTAAAATTAAGAGTCCACCCACTTAGTCGTGCCAACAGTATTTTAAGTGTTCTGTATACGCATGTGGCTAGTGGCTGCAACTCTTCACAGAACCTTCTAGAAGGGTTCTATTAGACAATAGTGTCCCACAACTGCCCTCGCAGTTATTATACTCAATTTTATTAGACAAGGAAACAAATCTACGATAGTTCCTCAGCTAGGGCAAGGCAGAAGTTGCCTTGAAGCCTGCTCTCACTCTAAGTCCATTCCAGCCTGCAAGTCAGGGCAGGTGAGGACCTGGTCCCTGCAGGCTTGCCCCTGATTCTGCTTCAGACACAGATGGTGGCTTCAGTGTTTGCCTAACTTGCAATGGCCTCTCTCCACGTGCTGTCTGTGCAGCATTCATACCTCCTCTTGCAATAGCACCCTCTCTTCCCTGGCTACTTTGGTCCACTGCTGTCAGCCTAGGAGCCTTAGGTAGAATACAGTCACTCTTGCTTCAGGGCCGAGCAAATGGCATATGGCTTAGGTCTGTAAATCAGAGCATTGTAGACTTAGGGCATGCGTGAAGCCAAAGATGTGATACTGCACACACACACACACACACACACACACACACACACACATATGCAGGAACATATCCGTATGTAGTAGTACACTGCTGTGTAGGCTCAGCAAGGAGACAAGGAAGTATTTTCATATCTGCAAACGCTTCGACTTCAGCAGAAAGAACCACTATCATGGCCAGTGCCTGACTCACAGTGGAACCCTGAGCGTCTGCGCTCAGGTGTTTTATTGATTCAGAACTCCTTAGGTGCTCTACTGATACCGTGTGCAGAGCATAAGCAATTAAACAACCCCACAGAAACCCAACACTTGCAAACAATACAGAACGCCCTAGACAGCGCCCCCTCACCCAACAGTGCATAAAACAATTTCAAACATAACTAAAAACAAACTTCCCCAACACACACACACACACACACACACACACACACACACACACAAGCATGTGCATGCGCGCCCGTGAGCGTATGCATGTACACTACACCTGATATACTCTGTTGTTCATGGGGATGGCTTGGTTCCCCGTGGAGGCTCTCTTTGGTTCTGGTTGTGGGAACTGGGATGCAGATGCACAGACAGCATCTTCCCAGTATGTATGGAAGTTCCATATTCATTTCCAGCTCCCAATCCGAATCACAGCCTCATGGAGGTTTGTGAGCAAGGGAACAGAGCATCATCAGAAGCAGGCATCTCTCCCAACCTTCTGCTCTCAAACAAGAGGCTCAGGCAAGGGTGTAAGAAAAAGGAGGTCAAAAGGTCGTGTTTAGAGATGTGTAGTAATAAGGAACATTCTAGAAGAAAAGTGACTGGGTGATTCTCTAAGTCTTTCAGGGACCTGCACCCTGTATTATGAGGAGGTGGTAAGACCACTGAGGGGAGGAGCCACAGGACAGTGCCACAAGGCAGGGTGGGTCTGGGTCCCGGACAGAGGCTCCCAGCTTTATCAAAGACACACATGGGCTCGGAGCGTTATGCTGCACACACCTAGGGGATCAGATTGGCCTGGGATCAGGGTGGGATGGAAGATTCCAGGCCCCTGCTTCAGTCCCCAGATGTCAGACAAACTGCCTGAACTCCTGGATGACCCTAAGTGGGGGTAGCTCACCTAGTCAGGCTTTCTCCAAAGCCTTTGTCATTTTGCTCTGTAGTAAGAGAGGCCTGTTTTCCCCCAGGGTTGATCCCTTACACACCACTCTCAACACATTTACCCAATAGTCAAGGGTCAAAGCCGAAGGATAGAGGGGGTTCACCAAGATCAGACCTGAGTTTTCATCTCCGTGGAGGGAACAATCAGAACCTTCTATCTTCCTGTGATTTCTCTGGTCTCTCTCACTGGATACCTTGGGCTGAATGGCAGAGCATGTGCCGGGTGGGTGCTAGGCAGCTGCAGGAAGGAAGACGCGGAGAGCAGGAGCCTGGCACCGCGCAGCAGCCGCTCACAGAAACAGACTCTTAATAGCCCTGGATTCTTCCAGCAGGTCTGTGCGCTAATTAAACCTGCCCCTCACAGCCTCTGCGCGGGATGGGGGAACCTCCCGTGAAAGCTGTAATTTGCCAACACGAAGGCGAGCAGAAACAAGTATTCAAACATCGCCCACAAGCACTGCTTCAGAATATCGATTAGCGGGAAGCAGAGACCCGGGCCTGTGTTCCAGACCTCGAACCCGGTCCCGATCAATATTTCTCTCCTCAGTATGCAGAGGGGAAGACCCTTTTAATTCAGAGCTGGAAACCCTCCAGGAGATGTGACATCCACCAGCCCCGCCGTCATGTTCCACCACCATGATAGGCGAAGATAGGAAAATTACAGAACTCATCCAAAGATACTCTATGGAGCCAGCCACGCATCGCTAGTGACTCACAAAATGACCGGTCTCCGGTGTGCTGCCTGTAATTAGGGCTGTACTATGGTGAATTTGTGTTCGCAGGTACCCTGCATCGAGGTCTTGAGTCTGTCCCCTGAATTGTGTGTAAATGGTTGGGGGGGGGCATGGAAAGTGGCTGAGAGCTCACCCTGAGAGGTACAAGAGGTCCTCAGAGGCAGGAAAAGCTTGGGAGTGGACTGAAGGGCAGATGGAGAGTTCAAACACCAAATCGGGCTTGTCAAAGGAAGCAGAGGGGTTGGGGAGATGGCGCAGTACGTAAAAGTGCCTGCCCTGCAAGCCTGATGCCCTGAGTTCAATCCTGGGACCTATATAAGACAAAGTCAGAGGCAGAGGCATGCATCTGCAGTCCCAGAATTCCTCTGGTGAGACAGGAGAACGAGACAGGAAAATCAGCCAGAAGCTCGATGGCCAGCTCACCTGGAGTTTGCTACAGAGGTAGAAACAAGAGAGCTCCTGCCTTAAAACAGGGAGGCAGGTAAGAATTGACTGGTAAAAGTGTTCTCTGATCTCTGTACCCTCTAGTGTGTGCACTGCACACATACGCACTCACATAAAACAAAAGCAAAAAAAGACGAGCAGGAGCTTTTAGAATTTATTAAAAACATATTTTCCTTCTTGTGTGTGTGTGTGTGTGTGTGTGTGTGTGCATGTGTGCATGCATGCATGTGTGTGTGCTTTTGCATGTGGGTGTCTGAGGAGGCCAACAGAAGGCTTCAGGTCCTCTGGAGCTGGAGTTACAGGTGGATGAGCAGACCCTGTGAGTGCTAGGAACCAAACTCTGGTTCTTTGAAAGAGCAGGAAGGCCCCTAACCACTGTGCCATCTTTTCAGCCCCCAGGGCCTGGGTTTTTATGGTAGGGTACCATGGGCAGTAGGATATTGAGAGAAAGATCCTTTGATTGCAAGGTGTGGGCAGACAGGAACACACAGTCACACTTGAGCAAAATGTCATCCCCATTAGGAATACTTCCCAAGGTTCCCTAGGGATGGGTGACAGGGTCTGGCTTCCTGTTTAGCATTTCTCCAGAACCAACACCACTGTGCCTTTAAGGTGGAAAGGGGACGGAGCAGGGCAAGACGCTCCCCAATTTCCAGAAGGCTGTGTGAAGACATGGATGACAGCTGAGACTCTCACTGAACCAGTAAGGCTCCCGGCTCCCCGGGTGGAAAGCGTGAAGACACTTATATGGTGAAGGTTACTACCATTACCTACACAACCAACTCCCAACACTGGCTAGGTGACAACCACGGGCTGTGTCATTTCGTCCTGTCAACATCCTGGCGAGTGGAAGCCAGTCAGTTACCTGTGTCACAGTTCTGTGCGATGGAAAGACAACCTTGGACCCGGTAGAACCCTGCCGCCAGGCACGTAGCTTGTCCTAGGGGATCAGGCACTTGGGAAATTTCTATTTTGGTTCCCACGTCTAAGTCAAGTGCAGCTTTGCTTCTGTTTACCTCTAAACAGTCTTGATGCAGAATAAGCCTCACCCCCCCTGCAACTCTCAAAGGACAGCAGGCCTTTCATGCACACGAGAGAGGGAAGCAATGGGCTACGAGAGAACACGTGTCCATGCTCTATTGATTGGCCCTCGATGTGGCTGGCCCTCCTGCACGCAGAGGGCTCTGGATAAGCACTATGTTTAACGGAGTCTGGAAAAATGAACCTGAACTTCACATGCAAGAGAAAGGCATGCAAGGTCAGAAATCTGCCACGGAGCTGGGAAGTAACCACTGTTGCTCAGTTTCCTACTTCTTTTTTTAAAAAAAAGTATGAATTTATTTTATTTATATTGATGCTCTGTCCGCATAAATACCTGCATACCAAAGGAGGGCATCAGATCCCATTATAGATGGCTGTGAGCCACTGTGTGGTTGCTGGGAATTGAACTCAGGACCTCTGAAAGAGCAACAAGTGCTCTTAACTGCTGAGCCATCTCTCCAGCCCAGTTTCTGACTTCTGTTCTACCTTTCCTATACAATCTCACAGCATGGCCATGTGGCATTCTAGTCCCAGAAGCTGTCCACAGTTCAGGATGTCCTACGGCCCAAGATATCCCATAATTCACAATCTCCTATAGCCTAGGATGTCTCACAGAGATCTCCTACAGTCTGGGATGTTCCACAATTCAGGCTATCCCATTGCTCAGGATATCCCATAGCCAAGATCTCACATAGCCTAGAATATCCTACAACCTGGGTTGTCTTATAAGCAAAGAAGTCCTGCAGATCTGACCAGTGAGAATTCCACAGCTGAAGATTCAGAGCAGGTCTCTGGAAGCTCATGGAATCAAGGCCTAAGGGCTGGAAGGTGCTAGAAGGACCTCCAGGAACCTCTGAGTCTAACAAATTTTAGGATCAAATGTGTTTTTTCTTTCTTTTTGAAAAAAGGTTCTATCTATGTAGCCCAGGCTGGCCTTGAAATCACACTCCTCCTGCTTCAGCTTCCTGAATTCTGAGCTGATAGGCATGTATTATAACAGCCATACCTGGCTAGAATGCAACAATGACCATCAACGGATTATTATATGCTAACTCTGGGCTGGGTTCCAGGGATAGAGGAACAATATGGTAAGCTTAGTTCTTGGCCAGGAGCTTATGGGATGGAGGGAGGGGCTCTGGTGGAATTCTGGAGAACTGAGGCTGAATGCTTTTGGTGTCACTTACTCAAGGAAGGATTTTATTAAATAGTTACCTACGTGCAAGGATTCCAAAGGAGAAGTGCCCACCACACAGGGGCCTCGCCTCTTGGAGGTGACGTGTCAATCATCAAGATTTGTTGGTCTGCAAGCAGAGCCTTGAGCGAAGAGGATCTGCAGTGCATTTTGTGGTAGGGCCAGAGACACGCGGAGAGGGTAGAAAAAGCTTGGGCCAACCGACAGCACAGTTCATAGCACCCAGAGCATCAATCTCCGTGCTAACAAGGTCCTCTTATTTATTCCAGTAGCATGGCCGGGGAATACCTAAGATGCGTGGCTCTGTGGTCTGGACAATCAAGAAGACACCTGGGGCTTCTCTCGCCTGTGTCTTAAGTAGGAGCTGGCCGGGTGACCTGGGAATGGGCTGGGTGAAGGGAGCACGGGCGAGGGTCAAAGGAGTTCCCAGGCAGATGGAGTACCACGTGTAGGGGTAGGACACTGGGAGACAGGAACTGAGAAAGGTTTCCTTGGGTCACTGTAACAAAGCATCACCAATAGGGTAGCTTAGGAAGACAGGGATATGCTTTCTGCCTCAAGGTGCTGCCCTAGAGGTTCTGAGAGAATTCTCTCAGCCCTTTGCAGTTCCTAGGAGCTGCCAGTAGCCCTTGGCTTGTGGTGTCACCCACCATTCTACCCTGTGCCTCTTCAGTCACAGGCCTCTCTCTTCCTGTGTCCCCACATGGTCTTATTACAAGGTACTGAGATTGGATCGGGGCTCATCCTAATCCAGGGTGACCTCAACCTAACTTCACCAGCTCTGTCTGTAAAGGTCTGTTTTTCCAAACACGGTCACGTTCTTAGGCTCAAGGTGCACATGAATCTGAGGCACTCAGTTCCACCCTGCATAGGCAGGATGGCTTCAGAGCCAGGGCAGAAGGCCCTGGAAGGGATTATTATTCAGTGGTGGAGGGGGACAGAGACCACAAACTCTCTTGCTTGTAGGAAGGGGTTCTGAGCAAGAAAAAGCATGTTTACTGGTCTCAACTTCCGGGCTCTCCCACAAGGGCCCGGCTGTCGCCGCAGCAGATGGTATAGATGGGGGAGGTGAGAGCTTAGGGGAAGCCGGAGAGCTAGGACCTGGTTTTAAAATACACCAGACCAGGGTGATCTGTCTTCTCTGCTAAGCAGATGTGTTGTAGATTCTATTAAAAGCATAGGCGAACCTTAGAAGACAGGTCCTAATAAGCAATTCTAATTACCATCTTATTAGCTGCTCCCATCCCAGGGTGAGCTATTTTCATACTGGAAGAAGCTGCATCCACAATTCTCTGGAAAAGTCGGCTGCTCTCGGCATCTCTGGACATGGTGTTTGGTATCGAAGGAGGTGGGTCTGACCTTGGATGGGAGACAGAAGTAGACAGCCACCCACCCCCACCATCCAGTTCTTGATATTTAGTGTTGACTCGCCAGCTTCTTGTTACATGTAAGTAGACAGTCTTGTGGCTGTTTGCTTTGAGATGGGTCTTGTTATGTAGCCCAGACTGGCCTTAAACTTGTTGTGACCTGTCTCTTCCTCCTGAGTTCTGCAGAGAGATAGGCACCACCAGGACCAGCTACGTCAATACATTATGAAGGGAGTTAATCTATTGAAAAAAAAAATGGCACTTGGGTCTTGGCATTTTAAGCCAGGAAGCAATGTTTCTTTCCTCTTAGCATGGGGCCGGCTGACATGTGAAGGGCAGTTCACCCATGGAAGGGCTTGTTGGGCTGAACCTCTACTGTGCACTAAGTCACTGGCCTCCCACAACATCATGACCCCCTTGCAGGCTGGGTCTGATTATTCCCAGCCTGATTCTGATCTCAGTGAGGTCCACAGTGGGGGGTGAGGGGGGGATGTTGATAGGCAGATGGCAGTGTAGAAGAGACACAGTCTCCTGTGAACTCAGCCCAGAGCCCGCCTTCTGGGTACGGCACCGAGCTGCCTGCCAGATGTCGCCAGATGTTGCAGGTGTTAAAAGAAGGGAGTCAGGGCAGAAAACCAAGCTTCTTAGCTGCCTGGCTTCATCTCTATCTCAACTGCAAATTTAGGGATGTGCCCGTCTCATTTTTATACCCTGTTAGGGTCTGAATACAGCTCCTTAAAGTTCATGCGTGGGATATTTAATCCCCAAACTCCCATGTTGGTTATATTAGGAAATGGTTACGGAGGGTGTCTAGATTAGATGATGTCCTGAGACTGGCCCCCAGATGACATTAGGGGCTTTATAAGAACAAAAAGAGGTATCAGAGCTGGCACGCCTGCTCTGCCTTGACACACAGGGCACGACGGTCTGCATTCTTGGACTTCCTACCATCTAGAACTGTGAGTTGAATAATCCTCTATGCTTTATAAAGCACACAGTTTCAAGTATTTTGTCACAGTAACAACAAACAGATAAAGGACGCATTCCCTTAGGAAATTCTACCTAGAAACTCCTGTTGAGACAGTCCCCGGACACTGATTTGCAGCAAATGTTCTCATTCATCTAGGGTAACCCATTCCTGAGGCGTCATGTCTATCCTTGGAAGGGTGATTTCTGCTGACCTATCGTTCCTAGTTTATTGTTTGCTTTTGGAGATGGGATCTCGTTATATGGCCCTGGTTAGCCTTGAATTGACTACGTAGACCAGGCTCCCCTGAGCCAGGCACAGTAGCGTGTGCCTTTCATCCCAATACTCTAGGGGTAGAGAGAGGAGAGTCAAGAATTCACTGCTTTCAGGTACACAGCCAGTTCATGGCCAGCCTGGGCTACATGAGACCCCGTTTCAAGAAAACAAAGCAAGAGGTCAGAGTGATAGCCCAGCAGATAAGGTCGGTGGCACTAGGTCTGACAACCTGAGTTGGGTGCTGGGACCCACATAATGGAAGAGGGAACTCAATCACAGGCTGCCGGTGGGGTGCACATGCCCCATCATAAATAAACAAACACGCAAGCAGACAAATAAATGTTAAAAAAGGAGAAAAAAAAAACCAGAAACCAAACAAAGAAAAAGGGAGAAAAGAGAAACGAAGACCAGGCCTTGAACTTGAAGTAGCCACAGAGGCTGGCCCCAAGCTCGCTAGGTAGCTGATGATGACTTTGAACATCTGGCCCTCCTGCCTCCACCTTCCAAGTGCCACCTTGTCCCGCCTATGTGCTTCTGAGCTTAGAACCCAGGGCTTTGTGTTTGGGCAAGCTGAGCCTTGTCCCTAGCCCACTTTGCAGTATTTTTACTGACCCTGAGCACCCAGCTGCCATTTGTCAAGATGGCCACTGGCATCCTGGGTTGGCCCTGAGGCCGATTCCAAAGATTAGTTTTAATCTGTCTTCACACCCTGCTGGTTTTCTGCTGTTGTCAGTGGGGAGCCTCCCCTGACTGTGACTAATCTCTCTCTGTCCCCAGGCTGGGAGTTTGGAAGGCACCACTGGCCAAAATCAATCCAAAGCAATTAAAACCCTACCACATCTGATTGGCCCAGGAGTAAGATTGATCGGGAAGTGCGCCGGGAAAGGAAACCTGCCTGGGCCTCAGCCTTGTGGGCATCAGAGAGGCCATGTGCCTCTTAGGACCAGAGCCCCAATACACAGCACCCCTTGCATAAGGCCTCTGGCAGACAGACAATCAAAGCCTATTAATTCACAACACCTTCTGGCTACCTGATTCTTGGTTTGTACATTAATTATAGCAATTGTCAAATTGTATTTTAATTGCAATTTTAGATGTGTTAATTTCATTCAATTATTAAGCCCTTATTTATGCTTTTTAAATTCGTGTGTGTGTGTGTGTGTGTGTGTGTGTGGTATGTGCATATGTGATTGTGCATATGTAGAAGCCAGAGGAGGACATCAGGATGTCCTGTTTCATCATCTCTACCTTACTCCTATGAGATAAAGTCTCTCACCGCACTTGGATCGAGGCTGGCAGCCAGCAAGCCTCTGTGATCTTCCTGCCTCAGAGCCCCACAATGTTGAGGTTACCAATGGTGTATAAGTGGTCAACCTAGAATTTTCTTTGTTTGTTTGTTTGTTTTTTCCTTTTAAATATTTTTTACTTCATTCTCTGACAACTTCTTACAAGCATACAATGTTTTAATATCAGATTCATACCCTACTCCTCTCTCTTGTCCCCTTCCCACCCTCTCTAGAACCCCTCTTGTCTCCCCTCCCCCACTGTCATGTAACCCACTCAGTTTCCGTAGGACCACATGCATGTGCATGAGTCAGGTTACTTGCTGGATTATGGGCAATTTCCCAGTGGCTTCACCCCTGAAGAAAAACGACTCTCCCATCTCCAGCAGCTGTTAGCTATCAATAGCTATTTAGGTAGGGGTGGGTCTCCAGGTCCCCCCACTATTTCTGCACACCTGGATTTTCATGTGGGTGCTGGCATCCAAGCTCAGGTCCTCATGCTTGTGCACCAAGCACTGGAGCCCCCTGAGCATCTCTCCAGTCATACCCTTCATCTTCCTTCATCCCACGACCCAGGGTCCTGACTGGACAGAAAGGAGAGAGTACTCGTGTCATCTCTTTCCTGTTCCTGATTGCAGCTGCAATGTGACCAGCAGCTCCAGTCCCCGAACCTTGCCCGTCTCAAACTGTGAGCCAAAATAAAACCCATTTTGTTAGGTGTTTGGTCCGAGTGACAAGAAAAGCCACTAACACAGAGGGGCGCGCATTCTGCCCTCGCTTTCACTCTTTCCTGCTTGGAAAAAGAGCTTTGCATCATCAGCGCTAAAACCAAGGTGTGAGGGCCACCCTCTTAGCAAGCTGACGCGGAAGAGTTTGTTTCCAGGTCTAAATGCAGACCTCCATCTCATCATCCCCTGCTGCTGTCAATCACCGACCTGAGATCCACTGAGCACAGACTTGCAGCAATTCTCCTGCCTCTCCATCCAGAATGCTGGGACTACAGAAGCATGCTAGGAACACGAGAGCTGCGTGCACATGAGGCTGCCCTCTCAGCAACTGGGTCAGATCTGGGGGCTGACACCACAGAGTAAGGAGAGCTTGTGGGGACAAACGTACAGAGGGGCA
Source organism: Cricetomys ansorgei (assembly GCA_026225945.1). Taxonomy (NCBI): domain Eukaryota; kingdom Metazoa; phylum Chordata; class Mammalia; order Rodentia; family Nesomyidae; genus Cricetomys; species Cricetomys ansorgei. The sequence continues at coordinate 3,350,261 of JAMJFZ010002251.1, forward strand.
TGGAAGGATAAAACGGTATTGTTCTTTTCCTTCATTTTGGTCATTTATTACAGCTGCCATCAAAAGGCAAGATGTGGATAGGCCAGGCCATTAGATGCCTGCCAATCCTGATAACCTCAGGTAACAGAAGGGCGTTCTAATGATATTCTGTGTAGGGGACTGGAACAGATCAAGGTTTAAGTCAAGAATGTAAGAAGTTAGAGATTGGGGAGACCTATACCTCTCCTGGGTATCTGAGGGAGGATCTGAGGCAGATTTTATTTTATTTTTTTAAACTTCATTTTAATTTATGTATATATATGTGTGTGTGTGTGTGTGTGTGTGTGTGTGTTATGTGCATTTGTGTGCAGGAGCCCACAGGGGCCAGAAGAGGGCGCTGGGTCTCCTGGAACTAGAGTTACATGTGGTTGTGAGCTGCCCAGTGTGGTTTCTGGGAACCAAACTCAGATCCTCTGAACCGCTGAGCCATCTCTCCAGCGCCTTGGGGTAGGATTTTTAAACATGCACACAGCCATGCAGAAAGCAGTCAGGAGCATGTACTTTGGGATGAAAAAGAATAAATGTTGACCTTGGCTGTGTCATGTCCTGGCACATGAGCACAGACAAGTCATCTGCCTTTGATTTCTCATCTGTAAAATGCAGACCAGAATAATCTCTGTATTCTGGAGGCCTGTCAAAGGCCAGTATTCAGCAAATGTGCAGAGAGCACAGAGCTGGCCTAGAAACCATCTAGGTTTAATGATCAGGGCAAGATGGGGGCAGCTCTTAAAGTTTGATGTCCTTGGCTGAAAATCCTTCGGTCACATAGCTTTTATTTATTTGCGTGTACTCATGAGTGTGCAAGTACATTGCAGGGGGACAGACGTAGAGGTGTGAGGTCCAGCTTGGGTGTGGAGCTTTCTATAATGTGAATTATAGAAAGAGACGAGGTCTCTCATTGGCCCAGCGTTCACTGATTACAGTATGCCGGCTTGCCTGGGAGCCCTAGGGATCTGCTTGTCCCCGCCTCCCCAGTGCTGGTATTACAGGCCCTTGTCACCACGCCCAGCTTTATTTTTATTTATTTTTTTATATGATTTCTTATCTGGGGCTCAAACTCAGGTCCTCGTGCTTGCTGCTCGGCAAACGTTTTACCAACTGAGCCATCCTCTACAGTGACTTAGAATTCTGGGTCTCACCACAGCCCCAGCCCCACGGGCTGTGAGCTTGTGGACAGAACAAAAGGGGACAAAGAGACAGCCAGCTGAGTGCTCGCGCTGCCCCTTCTCTCTGCTCCCTTGTCAGGCACAGGTCAATAACACTCCTTTTCCACGCCCTCCTGCCGCCATGATGTTCTTCCACCCCAGCCCCCGGGACCTGGTTTAATGGCCTCATTAAACCCTCTGAAACTGTGAGTTAAAAACAAATCCTTTCTAAAAGTTGCTTTCTTTGGTTATTTGGTCACAACCAAGCAGAAGTTGTCTTCCACAGGAGCCACGAGAAACTGTATCTCCTGGGTCTCCCTAAGGTGTATACTATAAGAGACAGCAGGAATGATGTCACCACTAGCGAGTCCCGGGAGCTGCTCCTCTGTGAAGCCCCTAAATGAGAATGCAGAGATGGGGACTAGGGTATTGTGATGGTTGACACTGATTACCAATATCGACAGGATCTACAATCACCTTGGGGACCAACCTCAGAACATCTTTTGGAGATTATCTGGACTAGGTTGACCCGTATGGAAAGATCTTCCCCACCCCCGCCACAGTGTTGTCGGTACCACTACACGGACTGGGGTCCTGGACTGCACAGAATGGGGGAAAGCTAGCTGAGCACCAGCAGCCACCTCTCTCTGCTTCCTGACTGTGCCTATGACCAGCTTCTCCCCCATCTCTGCCCCACATCTTCCCAGGCATAATGGAGTATATCTCCTCAACCACAGGGTCAAATAAGCCCTATGTTCTTTTAGTTGCTTTAAAACATTTATTTTATTACATTTATTTATTGATTGATTTTGTCTGTGTGTCTGTGTCTGTCTATGTGTGTGTCGGGGGGAGGAATGCCACAGTGCATGCGTGGCGCTCAGAGGGTAAAATTCAGGAGTCAGTTCTCTACCTCCACCATGAGGGCCCCAGAGGTCCTCAGACATGGCAGCCTTTGCTCGCTGAACCACCTCACAGGCCCTTGAGTCACTTGCTGCCAGGCACTTCGTTACAGCGGAGGGGAGAGCAGCTAATCAGAAGTATCTTTCAATCTTTCTCTAAATACCATCCTTTAAAAAAAGAACATTGTCCTCTGAGTCGGGCAGGCTATTGTTGTCAATACTTAGTTGTTTCCATGGAAACGCATTCATAAGGAAAAAGTAGAATTGAATCGGAAACATGCGCGCGCGCGGTGTTCAGAGTGGTATTCACGGGAACCGACAGGTGGGAATGGTCTTTCTGCTAATAAATGGAACGCGATGCGGGCAACCTCTACGCAGTGATGGATGGAGGTCCATCACGGAGAAGTGCTGATGCTTGGCATGACACGAACTCAGAACAGCAGAACCAGTTAGCTTCCTTCTCCGTGTGCACAAAGGCACTGGTCCGTTTCTAGGCGTGTTTTAGGACAAAGAAGACTCCATGACATGTCACACAGGTCATGGGCCCTGGCTTGGTGGATCAGAATGCCACAGGATTGCCACAGTGAGCCAACTCAGGGCCACGCTGTACCTGGTCACCCGTGCTGTGCCCAGTAGGTGATAGATTAACACAATAAGGAGCATGGGCTTCAGAGGGTGACTTGGGTGAGTGTTGGGGGAAGGGCTGGGTAGCTACTGAACCCTCATGCAAGGTGCAGATTCATCTAGCAAATCTCCCCCCCGACCCCCCACGTGTAGGACCGGGAAGGCTGATTCCACCCAGGACAATACACAACAAATTAAAAAAAAAACTCCAGTGTCTTGGGAAGACAGATATTAAGGCAAGGCACTACGGAAGGGGACACAGTCTATTCTTAAGACTTAATGAGACAGTGGGTTGGAAGCAGGCGAACAGTCCTGCTGGATTCTCCAGGGCTGCTTTCTAGAGTGCTGTGGAGGGGCTCTGTTCAAAACAATAGTCCCCTCCCTGCCGGCTTCCGCCCCATCTCAGTGCTCCAGGTCTGCACCCTCAGAATCCTCTTGTCTCTGCAGCCAGGTGAGGCTCTATGCACAGAGCCACCGTGGAGTGACTATTTCTGCAAACCTCCTACCTGGGAACGTTGGCCGGATCCCAGGGAACTCGGAAATGCCCGTCACACTGGTAGCAATACCCCCTGCCACCCAGCCCTTAGCCTGGGTGTTATTTGAAAGGGACACTTTCTGTGATCCAGTAGAATGTCTAAAAGGAAACCCTGACCTACAGGGATCTCCTGTCAGCATGAGACATGGGCCTGTGGTTGCCAGAGGGTGAGTTCACAGACAGGCTCAGTAGAGATGTGTCTGGCGAATCCCTTTTCTATCCTGATCCGGAAGCCTCAGTTTCTGCACCTACAGAAAGCTCACTCAGCAGGGAGCAGCAAGTAGAGTCTCAGGGGACAGAGTCTGCAGTAGGTCTCTCTGGTTCTCCCTGTCAGCTTTGCGGCCTAGACAGTGTGGGAAGGGGTGGGGCCAACATACCAGGCTGCCTGGTCCGAGGCTCTGTACCTTGTCGGATATTGAAATCCAGGCCAGCCCCAGCCCAGAGGGGTACATCTCTGTCCCCTGCATCAGCCTCAGCTGCCTTCCTCTTCTGAACTTTGCTCCCTGTCCGCAGCTTCCCAAGTGCACTGACCCTGAGAGGCCGCCAGATGGATTTGCACCTCACCGAGGATTTGGAGGTGTGGCTCCTCCGCAAGTGCTCGCCTAGCAGGTTCAAGGCTCCAGGCTTCATTTCCCAGCAACACATACATACATACATACACACACACACACACACACACACACACACACATATACACACACACACACCTGTCTTTCTATTGCAGTCAGTAGCTGCTGCAGTGGCCACGTGAGGCTCTGCGTGCTCTGTGCTGTTGAGTCCTCTGAGAGATCTGGGGTGAGAGGAGAAGGCTGGAAGATGCTTCTCCTTATCGAAAACAATGTGTGGATGATAATGGAGGGCCCAGCCCGGGGCCAGGTTTTCATTTTGATGTAAACAGTCTCTATCAGGAGGGAATGCCCTTTGGAATCAACGTCCCGAAGGAGACAGCTTGAACCCTTAAAGACATCTTTATGGGCTGCTTGGAAAAAATAGGGAGGGGGGTTGGGGTCTAGGGGCTGGGGACTGGGTATAGACTCAGCCCTTCAGCCTCATCAGGATGCTGAGACGACTCCAGCGGCTCCTGCGTGTGTCACAGGTTCCGCATCAACAGCTTTGGGAATCCTGTCCTCACGAGCCTCATTATTTTGGGTGCCCGGGTTTTTATAGATTTCAGGGAACACACGTATGATGCAGACCCCATCTCAGGTGAGACATACTTAGCCCAATGCCTGCTGCACTGTAAACAGTGTAAACCAGCTACTGTCATTATGCAATTCCCGTGGCCCCTCTGACATCTTTGGATGAGGGGCAGGAAAACTCACTGCTACGTCCCCCACGGCCTGCGACCCTGCATCTCTGATTGTCGCTTCCTGGACCCAATCGGCACTTAGTGACACTTACTGTATACCACACACCATGCAAAACTCGGACTGTGCAAACCAAAGGAGCCACGGCCCTGGGTAGAGGTGGATAGACCCAGGAGGAACGTTCCCCTTGAAGTGCACAAAGCCGGAAAACTCGGGTGACCAAGGGGTAGACAGACTTCAACGCCTGGCAGTGGGACCACTCCAAACTTCCATCATGCATTTGAGCCTCGAGCCCCACTTCAAACCTTGCCCAGTGTTTATTGTCCAAGGTTCCCTGGATCTCTGCACACGTGCTTCTGCCTCCTCGGCCTCGGGGCGACCCGAGGAAGGGGACGAGAATGCCCCACACTCACGTAGCCCTTGATGAAGTGCCAGCCCGGCGGGATGATGTATAGAGCGTCGGATAGATGGTGACGTTTTAATCACTCACAGGCGGAGCGGGCAGCTGCCTAATGGAACTGTCGGTCTCACTGACAGTCGGCATCTGTGCCTTAGACTCTGAGAGGATGCTTGCCTTCCCCACCCCTGGGACTGAGGCCTCCGCTGAACTCCAGAAAAAAGGCTTCAGCCTGTCACCCACATGCACCCAGGGGCTTCCAGAGACTTTGGTCTCCTTGGGCATGGAGATGCCTGAACAGTACAACCCTCGCTTCCCTCTCCTAATCCTGCCTCGCAGTGTATACAGTAGGTGTGCTGGGCCCACTGTAGAGAAGGGAAAACTGAGGCTCAGAGAGATGGCCCTGAGGCTCGAGTGATCAGAGGCAGAACCGGAATGTACGCTTCTCTCTGGGATGTCCCAAGACTTGAGTGTGGTGACTGTGTCACTGAGACATCAGAGAAAGGAAATGATGGGAAAGGGGGCAAACCTAGACACCAGAAGAGCCTTGGGAGAGGAAAAGGGAGGGGACCTGTGTTTTGTGTTTTGCCTGCCATTTGCATGTGTGTGACATTTGAAGATCCGTCCAACTGGCATTTATTAAGCATCTACTATGTACTAGGTGCTGTTCTAGCACTAGGGATGTCGTGCTGATGGGAACAGTGCTGACGGAAGCCACTGGCCTCCCAGAGTGAACAGGAGTGGGCCGGCAGAGGAGCAGATGGGGTGGAAGTGTGGGGGGGGGGCGACTCGCAGACTCTGGTCTCCTTGGTCTGCGGTCTGCTGTCCAGGTGCAAAGGTGCAGAGCTCACAGGGAGCCCAGGGTCCGGGTTGTAGCCTGGGGAGACAGCAGACACCTCCCAGTCTACAGTGGGACCCAACACTAAGAGAGCACAGACGTAAAGCTCTGAGCTTCAGGAGGCAGTGGAGTCTGGCTCATGGCTCATGGCCTGAGCCACAGGTGGTTGGCCAGCCATGAGGCCCCCAAGCCCATGGCCACTCTGTGATTGATATCGGCAGCTTCAGAAGCCCTTGGTGGCCCCCGTGGCTGGCATGCTCCGGGCCATAGGATCTGTGAACGCCATAAATCCGCCAGCTCGAATTCTATTACTGCACGAGCTTTTAAACAGACTGCCAGCATATCTTTTACTTTTACTGTGCTGGAAACACAAATGAAAACAGCTCTGATTTGTCCCTCAATAAAGAGAGGCAGTCAAAGAAGGTGGGGAGGGGATTGTTGCCTGCTTTCCATTCCCTCAGCCCACTCATGACTAGAACCTGTTCTGAACAGTCCACTTAGGGGAGGAGGGGAGACATGGAGCCCTGCTGTCGATTAAACCAGGAAGGGGCAACTCATCCCACTGGCTGCCGGGGAGGGGGGGCGGGGGTGCGGCTGTGAAGGAGTCAGACGCGGATGTGGGTGTGCGACCTGCTGGTTGTGTGTCCTCACACCAGCCACCAACCTCTCTGAGACACGCTTACCTTCCTGCGTGGAAAGGACTAAATAAAATCATGGAGTTGGAATTGCTTAGGTTAGTGCCTGGCATGAGAGGGCGCTCAGTTAAATCCAAAGTTATCGTCCCCACGGCCCGAGTTAGCATCCACTGGGATGTGAGGACGGAACTCCTGGCCCCAGTGCCCAGGTGGAGTGACTCACACTTGAGGGAGACGGTAAGTTTGTGGGACAACTCTGTCACTGTAGTGTGCTGTGCACAGGGGAGGGTGGGTAAAAAGACAAACTGACATTCTACTTCTATTTGATCTGTGTTAGCTTTGCCTCTGTGAGCCCCTGCCTTCCGTCCCTCCGTCCCTCCTTTCCCTCCCTAACTTCCCTTTTGAGACAGGGTCTGTTGTAGCATAGGCTGGCCTTGAGCTCACTATATAGCCAAGGGCACCCTGGGCTCATCCTCCTATCTTATAGACATGCACCACCATGCCTGGTTTATGCGTTGCTGGGGACCGAACCCACAGCTTCCTACATGCTGGGCAAGCCTGTACCAACTGAGCCACACCCCAGCCCTCTTCCTTTTATCTCTCGTGGCCTTTGGAACTTAGACGGTTGAGTTCAACCCCTCTTGGAGCCATGCTAAGAAACAAGGTTCCATCGTCCAAAGAATTTGAGATACTCTCACTTCAAGGGAATTCTTTATGGCGGCTTCTTGGCAACGTCACAAGCCGTTCGGTACCCCGAGAATACAGAAGGCAGCTGCACCAAGACGTGGGGCTGTAGAGCTCTCTGTCTACCAGGAGAACGTGCTCGCTCCTTCCCAGCACGGGAATGTGACTGACAGCCTCACTGCTGCCTGTGCCAGAGCCTGACTGTCCCAGCCAGCGGCAGAGCATGGCAGGGATGAGTTATGGTCTCTCGTGGCAGACTTGGTCCTCTTCTGATGGCCACTTTTGGCTTGGGTGGCTCCGGACAGCTTTTCCGATCCTGCCTCGGGCTGCATGCAGTCCCAAGGGCTCCCTCTCCGTCTCGGGTTTGACTTGCACTGTGGTCTGATGGCCCTTTGGCCCGTGACAGCTCTCTCCTCATTGGACCTCACTCCCCACATCTTCTGATAAAGGCCTACATGTTGAGTCTCATCTTGGTGTTTGCTTCTTGCCACCAAGCATTCAACACACGAGCCTACAGCGGCCATTCTCATTCAAACCACAACACTCCAAATGGGTTTTTAAGCTTATAGAAGCCATAGAATCTTCTGTGGAAGGGGACCAGTTGGGTGTTAGCAATACGTGATTGGATGGGTCTGGGTGAGGGCTGCAGTGGTAGGAACACCCCACAACACATGGAGGAATGGTGGTGGGACCCACAAACTCCAGGCTGGGGAAACTACCTATACGCAAGGGTATGTGAGGTATAGAGGCTGGTGGTGGGGAGCGGGCAGGAGGAAAACGAAGAGGCCTGGCAGGACCTGGGATGGTGGTGGCAGGGACAATGGGGACTGGCTCAGGGAGCCAGCTCAGTGGGTGAAAGGTGCTTATCGTTAAGCCTGATGACCTGGATTTGAACCCTGGAACCCACATGGCAGGAGGAGAGAGCTGACCTTTGGAGACTGTCCTCTGACCTCCACACACGCACTGTGTCACCCGCACACATAAATGCATTAATGATAAAAGAGACGGTGCACGCCATTACGCGCGGTACCTGATGCTCAATCACGATAACAGCTATGTTGCTGGCTGTGCATCTGCCGTAAACGCTTTTTTATTACTATTTTAGAGAAGATTGCTTCTACACACCGGTGAAAGTCTGTAGGCTACACCAGCAGGAGCCTCAAACACGTCCTGTTTATCACCCACCAGGAGGACACATGGAGTGACTGACGCACAGCCCTGAGGTTTGTGTGCGTGCACTTGGGGGACAGTCACGGGGGATAAAGTCACCTCACTGCACAGTTCTCGCAACACGCTTTCATTAGGTGATGCGTTTCTATGCATCGGGAGGCTTAGGCTTAAGGCTTGGGTTAGGTGTGTGTGAGGAGCCAAAATTTATCCACCATTATCACAGGGTGCCGAGAGATGATTTTGAAGGTAGACACACTAACACACAGAAGCCTTACCAGTTATTCCAAGTTAGGAAGTAAGAAGGGAGCGCCCTGGCTGCAAGTGTGGGAAATACCGGGCTCCAGGGAGCTGGAAAATCGGGGGAAAACAGGGAGGGGACACTACTGGCATCTTCTATTACCGTTATTTAGTATGCTTTGATTTTTAAATTACGTGCATGTGTTACTTTAGTAAAAGTGAAAAGTAAGAAAAAAGATCAAAAAGCGCAAAGGATAGACAAGTCCCGTTGGGAGTTGCATGGCCCCTCCCGATCCCCGTGTAATGTGCTCTGCGGTGGTTCTGCAGCCTCCAGGCAAGCGCTCCATGTGCAGACATCTATGAGATGCACACGCTTGAAGCATTCCGTGGCCCATGCAGCACGGTGCTGGCTTCAGACATTAAAAATCTGGGGGAGCAGTTCATTTAATGACATAGGGTGTTGACATGGTCACGTGATCATTGCAGAAGGGGAGCACGGTCCTACCTGGGGCCTCCCTACTGGTCCCTGGGCCCTTAGCAAAAGTGTCACTCCTCTCATTGGCTCCCAGAGGCTCAGGAATTGAGGGCCTGGCCCTTAGCCTCTAGTGGTGGGTGACAGTGGTGACAGTGCAGCCTTTAGGAGATAGAGCCTAGCAGAAGGAAGGTAGATCAGCAGAGGATGTACCCTTGGAGGGGCTATTGGGTCCCTGCCCCTCTCTTTTTGCTTTTTGAATGCCATATGGTACCCTACTGCACAATCTTGTGACACACTGACGCAAGCCCAAAGTCAACAGAACTGAGTGACAGTAGATTGAAACCTCTGAATCCATGAGCCAAGTTAAACCTTTCATCATTATAAGTTGGTTATCTCAGGCAGTTTGTCATAGCGACGGGCAGATGACTATCACACATTTCCTCATGTGTAGCAAATCCTGCTTGACCTTGACTGTCTATCATTGTTCTGGATAGACAACCCAACACAGATCCATTCCAATAAAATGAGAAAACCAACTAGGCCATTTATTCATTCATTCATGAAAGTTGAGCAGCCACCTAGTATGTGCCAGGCATGGCTTGAAGGGCTGGGTATAAAAGGATATGGGCTCCTCTTTCCTTTGATTCTTACATTCTGCAGCTCAGGTGAGAGAGAACAGGAACGGTAAGTTAGTAAAAGGCACCACAGGAGAGACTGTACCCTGTACTATGGAGAAAGATCAGGAGGAGGCCTGGCAGTATTTGCATAGCTAACGAAGCCCTAGCAGAGGAAAGAGTGTCTATGAGAAGCCCTGAGGGAGTTAGAGATCTGGGCTTCCATACGTCCAGGAGAAGAAAAGTCAGCAGGAGAGCTGGAGTCTGAAACATGACCAGCCTGTGGGCTGATTGGCCAGCAGGCTAGATCGGCTGCAACAGGCTGAACAGGGGGAGCAGAGGTTATGTGGTCAGACAAGTGACCTTGCAGGTCCAATCCAGTCCTAGAGAGGCCCCCAAAGTCAGTGATTTCTGGTCGATACATATCAGTGGGCTCTCAAAACGAACATACAAACAAACAAACAACAACACCTCCTGCTTTCTGTGTTAAAAACTCCTAGCGTGGCTGAGGCTGAGCTACCAGTGACACACAAAGTCACTGGATGAAGAGATGGGGGGGGGGAAGGGACACATCCAGCTCTAGCACCTGTGCCCTCAACACCCCCGTGGCTGCTACCCATTACCGTTCCCTTGACGCTTTTTGTCATATTTTGCACTTTTGAGACAGGATCTTTCTCTGTAGCCTAGGCTAGCCTGGAATTGTGATCCTCCTGCTTCTTCCTCCCGAGTATCTGGAAGGCAAGTTTGTGCCACCACGCTTAGCACTAGAAGAATCTTATTTCTTTAAAACATTAAATTACATTTATTTGTGTGAGATGGGGGCACACGGGTACTGTAGCGTGTGCAGGAAGCCAGAGGACAACCTGCTGGAGTTGGTTCTCCCTCTCTACCATGTGGGCCTCAGGGATTAAACTGAGGTCCCCAGGTCCAGCGGCAGGTGACTTCACTTGCTGAACCACCTCCCCAGCAAGCTACTAGGATCGTAAAGAGCGATCCCTGGAGACGGAGAGATGGCTCAGCAGCTAAGAGCAGAGGAGCCGGGTTCAATTCCCAGCATCCACATTGAATGGCTTAGTCTCCTATTAACGACACTTTTGGGAGATGCCCTCTTCTGGTCTCTGCAGGTACGTGCATGCAACACACACACACACACACACACACACACACACACTTTAAAAAAAATAAAAATAAAATCCTAAAGAGCTTTCTCACTGTTCTTGCTCCCAGAAGCCTGTACTTAAATGTATTATTGATCCTTGTTTACATTCGAGCCTGTGTATCAGAACACTACCCTCTTCAGTCTAGCTTACAGGTGAGTTTCTGCAGAAATCTCTACAGTGCCATTGCGCACTGAGTGTGCTGTGTCTCGGGCCTGTGTGTGTGTGTGTTGCGTGTGTGTGTGTTGCGTGTGTGTGTGTTACTGGGGACCAAACCCAGGGCACCATGCATGCTAGTCAAGTGCTCTACCACTGAGCTACGTCTCACTAGGTTGTCCAAGTTGGCCTTGCTTACCATCCTCCTGCCTCAGTGTCCTGAGTGCTGGGATCCCAGGCCTTCACTACCATGCCCCGCGCTGCTCTGGTTCTTCAGGCTCAGTGTACCCTTCCTCTTCTCATGGTGTCAGCTCCAGTAAGTTTCCCGGAATGTTGTCTGTGGGTATCTTTATCAAATAACGGCTTTTGGTCTGCCCTGCCTTTTTCCTCTGCTCTCATTACCCTTTTGATTTTTCTTCGCAGTCCTTATTGCAGTCTAAATTAAGTTGCTTATCTGTGCATCTATCATCCACGCAGGAGGGTGGCCATGGTCTTGACACCGGTAATCTAACGGCTACATTTGATTCTCGTGCCTGCAATAGCTGACGCACAGCCGACACGCATGCAGTAAATACGAAGCGTGGTACCTATGGCATGGACACATGTGGACTGCCCCGTGATGTGCCTCCACCGAGGCCTGTTGAGGCACAGTGAGAACAAGAGGCTGGCTCTTTCTACTTACCCGAGGGTCAAGTCTTCGAGAGCAGCTTACAGTCAAACCGTCTAGAGCACCAAGCCCGGAGGAGCCCCTTGTCTCATAATTTGACAAGGCCTGTACGACACAGGCTGGCCTTCGATTCTGTATATAGCCAAGTTTGACCTTGAAATTTTGATCTGCCTACTTCTACCTCCTGAGCACTGGGGTGACAGGCACGCACCGTCACACCCAGATTCAAATCCAAGTCTTTGCGAATGCAGGGTAAAAACTCTCTCGACTGAGATACATACAGTCCAGCCCAGATCTTTACTTTCAAGAGCTAATAAATTCACTTGATTTTGCTCACACCCGTTAGAATTGGGGTTTTGTCCTTTGCAACCTAAATAGTCCTAAAAAAAGAAACAAAATCAAAAACAAAGCAACAACAACAAAAACCCCAGTAAGGATCTCAGAGGCAGCTTCTCAGAGCAGGTAAGCTGGGCAGAGTCTTGGTGGACAAGCTGGGCGACTAGTCACCAACTGGACTCTCCTGGGGTTCAAGGATTGCCTCTTTTTGGTTCTGGGACTCTGTTGAGGCAAGGAGCTGCCAGAGCTCATGCATCGCCTCCCCCCCCCCCCCCAGGCCAGGAAGGATTGAATTACTCAGTGATTGTAGTAATTATTCCGTCCAATTGATCAGTAATAGCTGCAATTCTTAAGCTTGCTTTCCCATTAATAATCTGCAAAATATTTATTGCTTACATTTAAACACAACAGGCTGATAATATGACCATTGAGCTGGATCTCCAGGGTCCTGGATATTTACACAGCAGCACACGCTTCAGCTCTATTATTTATGTTGTTCTGCTCTCTAGTAAAGGGAAGGAGTTTATTAACATAAAACACAACAATCACAATTCTGTAAATTTCTTCAACTGTGACTAGGTTGCTGGGGGAAAGGCATAGAGAATTCAGCAATTGATTGGATATGTCTGCCACGGGCAGGGGTGAGCTGAGTTATGGTACATGTGCTAATATTCATCACTTATTGGATGATCAGACTTCCTGTTGTTATTTTGTTTAGGATTACTCTTCCTGAACAGACAAGGAGGCTTGACCCACTCTTATGCAAATGGAGGGAGACTAAAAGGAACCCCAAACTACTAATGTTTCCCATGGAAGCAAGATAGGGGCTCCTGTACTACCGACGAAGACTGGCTGAAGCACTAACCACAAATGAACATCTTACATGCAGCTCCCAGGATTCACAGTCTGTGGAGGCTTCTGATCTAGTATCTAGAGAAAGTGATGCAAGCTCTCATCCAAGCACCCTCTACTCCCTGGTTCTGTCCCCTCCTCCCTCCTTTCCCAGCCTCTCCATCTTTCTGGGAAAGGTTATCAACAAGATGAAATCAGCTCTCTTTTTGCACTGCACCTTAGCCCAGACTGGAGTCTGAAAGACTGTCCCCAGGCCACCCCTCTACTCCAAACTTCCATTGTCTGCTTGCCTTCCCCTACCTCCTTTTGCCCACGCTTACTGTCCCTCTCTCTGCTGTCCTGGAGGGCTGAGGATCACCCTCCTCGTCCAGCCTCCATCCTAAACGACCCTGTGACTTGGTTTCCATATTTTGAGTTGTGCCCCTCCCCCCGCAATGCTGTGCCCACTTCTCCTCCTCAGGTTCGGTCTCTCCAGCTGGTATACCTGTCATTTTAGCAGACAGCCCTTCAGGGTGTGGGATTGATGACTTCAAATCAGAACAGTTCATATCCCTGGTCACTATGTCCTGAAGCCCAATAGCTGCTCCAGGCTGGTGACAACCCAAACAGCGCTGCATTTCTGATATATCTTTCTTATATCCCATTGGGCTGATACCGGCCCTGGTTGGTGATTTTGTATCTAAAATCTGCACACTGCCCAGGTCATGTGGAAACCCTGGGGGAATCTTCACAGCCCCAGTGGCCACAGCTCCCCTCCCCCAAGGGGTTCTAAGTGGCCACTTGTCCTGCATGGCTTCTCAGTGATGTCCCAAGTGACAAAGCAGAGGCTGACCTGTAACTCTACTCAAGCTGGCCGCAGTGGGCTCTCTCTAGTACTGGGAACTGAGACTGAGCGTCTGTCATGAGGGGCTGAGGCGAGGTGGCCTCGGGTGCAGGTGACGCTCTTGGACAGAGGGTGTTGCTTGGTGGTGTTGCGCTTGCCTGACACAGAGGCGGCCCCGGAGTTCATCGCTATTGGTCCTCCCCAAAACCCCTGTAGGAGGTCGCTCAACAGTCAGTGTTCAGGGAGAGGTAGAGCTGTCTCCCAGAAAATGCTCCCAGGTGCCCCCTTCTTTCTGAGAACCCTGCTTTTCTCGAGAAGGCCTCCTTCCCATGAGACAGAGGGCTCATCCATCTTGCCTCTTACTGACTTAGCATAGAACCTAGCTGGGCCCTGAGCCTCCTGGGGAGGAGGTTGGGGAATTATCTGGAAAGCCAAGACGAAGAAGACACTGAAAAGCCCCTTGCCCTTCTTGAATTAGATGTTGGCCTGGCTTTGTGATGGCCGCCTTCACCCTCTGGAGGGGAACGCTCACCATGAAGACAGCGATTGGGGAGTGAGGAGGAGTGAGAGATGGGAACACTCAGGGTCTGTAGGCATGCAGAGGCTGCGGGTGAACCTGCGGGGCATTCTCCTCAGGACCCCTTCCTCACCCTCTCCTCCTCAGGACCCCCTCCTCATCCTCTCCTCCTCAGGACCCCCTCCTCACCCCCTCCTCAGGACCCCTCTCCTCAGGACCCCCTCCTCACCCCCTCCTCAGGACTCCTCCTCCTCAGGATCCCCTTCCTCAGGACTCCCCTCCTCAGGACCCCCTCCTCAGGACCCCCTCCTCAGGACCCCCTCCTCACCCCCTCCTCAGGACTCCTCCTCCTCAGGATCCCCTTCCTCAGGACCCCCTCCTCAGGACCCCCTCCTCGGGACTCTCCCCTCCCCCAGGACTCCCTCTTTATGACTTCCTCTCCCTTAGGACTTCTTCCTTCAGGACTTCTCACAGAACCTCTTCCTCCTCCTCGTCCTCATCCTCCTCCTCAGGACTTTCTCTCCCCTGAACACTTCCTTCTCCTTCAGAATGCCCTCCTCTCTCAGAGCTTCTTTTTCCTTCCAAGCTTCCCTCCTCATTGGAGACCCCTGTCTTCCTTCAGGGCTCCCTTCCTCTTTGGAGAACTCTGGCTTTGAAGATAATTCATTATTCTTGCTGAGTGGACAAATTGAAACACTTTTCCATCTGGTTCTAAGGCATCTACACTAAGACACTGGGACAAAGAACGCAAGACTGAGGGGTAGTTGCTTCCTAGCCTCTCTCTGGTCTCTCCCTGAGGCCTTCCCAGTAAGATTTCCTTGAGAGAGAGAGAGAGAGAGAGAGAGGGAGAGAGAGAGAGAGGGAGAGAGAGAGAGAGGGAGAGAGGGAGAGGGAGAGAGAGAGAGAGAGAGGGAGAGAGAGAGAGAGAGGAGAGAGAGAGAGGGAGAGAGAGACAGAGAGAGACACAGAGACACAGAGAGACACAGAGAGAGAGACAAAGAGAGAGACAGAGAGACAGAGACAGAGAGACAGAACTTGGTGACATCTTTTCCTTCTCTCATGCTGATTTCCCGCCTCTCTGAGCTCACACCCTCTTGCTTCCACTCACAGAGTCTGTCTTTATTTCCAGCCCAGCCTCCGTTTTGATGAAGTCTCTGCCCTTCTAATCCCCTCACAGAATTCCCTTGACTCTCCTGCAGGTACCAGCACCTCCAAGGGTCACAGGAGACAGGCCCCACCCGGCCTCCTGCTAGGTTGCAGGGATGAAAGCTTTGCTTTCCTGTGCTCAGGCCTCAGGACCTGGAGTTGAAGGCAGAGGGGGGAACGGGAGCCTGATGCTGTGGGAGGAGGGAATCTGACTCCCGGAAAAAATCATTATTTAAAACAACAAACAGAGCCTGCTTTGCTTTCATGGCAACCTGTTGTTTGAACAAACGAGGCGATTGATGGGGAGGCGGTCGATATTTCCTGATGTGAGAGGAGATGGGGAGAAGCGCTAGCTTGTCTGCAGTCTGGACCCAGTGCGCGGCAGACTACACTACGCCACCTGGAGGGAGCCCCTGGCCCACAGCGGCCGCCACAGTCTAACATCCAGAACGAGGAGACTCAGTGCAATCACTACGGATACACGCTTGGGCGACCCTAACAGAGCAGCACAGACAGGGACTTAACGTTGAAGCCAGAAAATCCCAGCCCCGCTCTCCCCAAGACCCCTCCTCCTTTTAGTTATTCATGGCAACCATCTCCCTGTGTCCTGCCATGTCGTTGTGTCCCCCCTCTGTGTATGACTGTGCCCTAATCTCTCATACGGACACCAGACATCTTGGATTAGAGCCCCTGTATTAGGCAGGGTTCTCTAGAAACAGAAATTATAGGATGAATCTATCTGCCTATCTATCCATCTATCTATCTATCTATCTATCTATCTATCTATCTATCTATCTATCTACCTATCTATCCATCTAGCTATCTATCCATCTGTCCATCTATCTATAATCTATCTCCATTCCATATCTATCTACTTACCCACCCGTCCATCCGTCTGTCTGTCTATCTATCTATGTATCTATCTATCTATCTATCGGATTTATTAGAATGGTTTACAGCCTGTGGTCCAGCTTGTCCAATAATGGTTATCTATCAACAGAAGATCCATTCACTCCACAAGGCTGGATGTCTCAGCTGGTCTTCTGTATGTGTCAGAATCCCGAAGAAGTAGGCTCTAACGCCAGTGAAGGAATAGGCTCACTAGCAAAAGTGAGAACCAACAGGCAAAGAGAGAGCCAGTTTCCTTCTTCCGTGTCTTTATTTAGGACACCAGCGGAAGGCGTGGCCCAGATCAAAGGTGTGGGATCTGTCAACCACAAAGATCCCACCTCAAAGATTAGAAGTGGGCCTTCCCACTTCAAATGGTTTAGTTAAGGAAGAAAAAAAAAATCCCTCACAGGTGTCCCTAGCCATTTGGGTTTTAGTTAATTCCAGAAGTAGTCAAATCGACGACCAAGAACAGCCATCAAAGCCTCTACAGTGACCTCGATTTTATTACCTCTGGAAAGATCCTACCCCACGCTTGGTCACATTCAGGTGTGTGTGTGTGTGTGTGTGTGTGTGTGTGTGTGTGTGTGTGTGTGTAAGACAGACAGAGAGAGAGAGAGAGAGAGAGAGAGAGAGAGATCCTACCCCCATGCTCGGTCACATTCAGAAGTGTGTGTGTGTGGAGGGGGGCAGGGTCAGGGCTTCAGAGTAAGACTCTCGGGGGCGCATAACCAAGCCTGTGATAGGTCTAAGGATGCTTTAGCGCTCATCCATCACCTCTGCCTCTGAGCTTGGTTGAGACTTTCGGGGCTTCAGGCGGTCAGACACACAGCTCAGAGTCTTGCTGGCGACTTCTCATACCCCTTGCGTGCTTTCATTTCTCCTTAAAATCCAGCATGGTTTGGACCCGAGTTCGACTCCTGCTCGCTGTGCCCAGCGCATGTCAGTGGAGTATGGGTTCATTTTGCCTCCAGTCTTTACCTCCTGTTTCTCAGTCTGTTCCTCCTCCACATCCAACCATCAGGGCTTCTTCCCTGCCCCTCAGCCCCTCCTTAGATAACCCTACCGACGACCCCACTGTTCCTCCCCAGTGGTCCCCGAGACCATCAGGCTGGGCCATCCCTGTTCCCCAGACCTCAACCTTCTCTGCTCCTGTATTTCTTAACTCTGGCCTTTGCTCCAGTGGGAATGTCGCCCCCAAGAGAGCCAGCCCTTCCCTTCATTTTGAAAGCCCATCTTCCATGAGCCAATTCAAAGACCACAGAGCCCATTGGGTCAGGTATGGCCAGTGGGGTGAGAGTGGTTGCCCAACTTGGTATTTCATACATTCTCGCCACATGCAGCAAATTCACTCAGGCAGCGTGCAGTGGGCACGACACTGGGTCTGCAGCTTAGAGAACAAACCCAACTGTGGTGCTAATGACAACCCGTGGACTGCATCCCATTTACGGCTGCTGTGTCCAGGTTGGCGGATGAATACGGGATCTAGTGACGGCCATGATGTGGCTCTTGGTATTGGCAGATGGCTCTGGGAGCAGAGGCAATGACTTAGCTAAGTAACCTCAGAATTCCCCAAAGCCACTGAAGGGAAACAATAGGTGTAGAAGGCAGAACAGACGACCCAGCACTATCCCATGTGGTTGCTCGGCCAGCTGCAGAGGCATCCCGTGTGCACTGGGTGGAGAGCAAATTCAATGTATGTAATAAGGCAAATTCAAGGGCCCCGGCATACTCCTGGGTCTGGACCTCCGAGAAGTGGCGAGAAAGCGCTTTGCAAGTTCCAGGGGTTTTACGGCAGTAGATTAGACGATGAAGCTAGAGTAGAGAGAGAGATATGGATAGAAGGGTGGATGGCTGGGGGTGGGGATAGGTGGATAAATGGATAGAAGGAAAGACAGAGGGGCAAATAGATGGATGGACGGATGAGTGGTGGATGGATAGATGCATGGATAAGAAAATGAACAGATAGTTGAATGGATGGATGGATGATGGATGGACAGATGGGAGAATGGACCAGTGGCTGAGAGATGGATGATGAGTAGTAATTGGATGG
This sequence comes from Cricetomys ansorgei, assembly GCA_026225945.1. Taxonomy (NCBI): domain Eukaryota; kingdom Metazoa; phylum Chordata; class Mammalia; order Rodentia; family Nesomyidae; genus Cricetomys; species Cricetomys ansorgei. The sequence continues at coordinate 3,368,455 of JAMJFZ010002251.1, forward strand.
AAAAGAGATGCATGTATGTATGAGAGGTACATGGGTGAATGGATGGGAGAACAGATGTACAGATGGTAGAAGGATACACAGAAGAGTAGGTGGATGGAGGGGTGTATGTATGGATGATGGATGAGTAGTCAGATCAACAGATAAATTGACTTATTTCTAAACTAAAGCCCAGGCTTCATGATTACGGGCTAGCTGGTCTGAGAAGGCTGGCTGGTTGGTAACTCAAGTAGGACTTTTGCATAACAGCCTTGAGGCACAACTATTTCGTTCTTCAAGAAAACAGTTTTTTTAGTCTCAACGCACTCAACTGGTTGGGCAAAACACACCACACCGAGACTCATCTCTCAGACTTAAAACCTTCACTGTAGCTGTTGATCCCATCCACCAAGTCTGTAGTGTAACAGCTAGCCCAGTGTTCAATGGGACATCAGCACTACAGTCCAGCCAGACTGATGCGAACAGTTAACGGACTCAGGGTTACTCCAGTGACTCTTGATAGACTCGGTTTCTTTTGGGTTCCCGGTGGGCTCCCAATGACCTTTGGATAATTTGGGGTATATTGTCACTGAGTTAGTCCACCGCTGGCCGCTGGCAAGGTTTTTGGCTTCTGCTAGCGGGGTGATCATGAGAGTAAACCCATGCCTACCCTCTCAGACTTCCTCAATGCTGAACACCATAGCTTCAGTATGACTGTGATATCACCCCCTGCCCTTCCCAAAGTCCTAGGAGGGTCACCTGGCACGAATGTATCAGTGGTTCCTCCCTGCGCTGACCTTTGGCCTTTAGTTGTATTGAGCATCACTGGGGAAGACCGGTGTCCTTGCTCCTGCTGAGGGTGCTTGCTGCCGCCACCTGCCTTAGACCTGAAGCCGCAGCTCCCACTGGCTGTCCTCACTCCTCAAATCCTGACAATGGATCCCTGCCTCTGGCCCTGGGCACTGGAGGACAGACAGGCGTCAGCTCCCAGCATTCCCTGAGGTCCAAGCTATCCCTTTGCATTTTGCATAAGCCAAGCCAAGCCCTTGTGAACAACTCTCCTATTGAATTCTTCTCAACTCCCCCAGTTTGCCAAGCCATTTATTTCTTAGACAGGATGATAACGATACGATACACCATCCTGTATCATGCCATAAAACTTGCCACAAAACTGAGCTTGGATCCTGCCCACTGAATTGAAAGAGAAGATGCAAGAAATGGTAACAATTCAAATCTCCATTAGCTGCTGGATAGGAAAATAGGAAACATTTTGTGGTATATCTCCACCACAGAGTATTATTCAGCCATAAAAAATGAGACCCATTTGCAGCAGCATGGATGGAACTGCAGGTCATTATGTTAAGTGGAATAAGCCGGACATAGAAACACAAGGGTCAGGGAGTTTCACATAGGCAATGTGAAGGACGATGTTATTGAAACTTAGATGAGAATGGTGGTTACTAGAGGCTGGGGAGAGTTGGAGGGAGGGGAGGGAACAAGGGAAAGATGATCGACAGGTATTAAGTCACCTGTGTGCGACTGCATGTAACATAGAAGACAGCAGTGGACAGCGATGGGGTTTAACTCAGCAAGCTAGGGGAAAGGATTTGGAATGGTCTCATCATAAAGAAATAATACGTATTTGAGTCTTGACATACGTTTAACTCAATTACTATGCATACACACACGTAATTATACGTATATATAATTATATATACATGCATGCAAGTATCACGTGGTGCACCCTTAACATGTACGATTTTTCTTGTGTATGTATGTGGGGTTGTGTGTATGGGTATATGTGTGCATGTGAGTGCATGTGAGTGCATGTGCCCATGGAGGCCTGAGGCTGACACTGAATGTCTTTCTTGATCACTCTGCACCTTATGTATGGAGCCAGGATCCATGCTGAACCCAGAGTTTACTACCTGGTCTTGTTCCAGTGATGCCCTGTCTTTACCTCCCTTTCTGGGAAGCTGTGGGTTTTGGGGACCTGAACTGTGGTCCTTCCGCTTGGGGAACAAGTGCTTTACAAGCTGAGCCATCTTCCTAGCTTCGTGTACAGTCTGTTAAAGTCTCAGTTAAAAAAAAAAAAGCAAATTGAAGATGAGAGAGAGAGACAGAGAGACACACAGAGAGAGACAGAGAGAGACAGAGAATGGAGACTTTCAGGCAGAGGGCTGAGTTTGAACACCCGAACACAATGCTAGACTTCTCTAGGCAGCACTGAAGGCAGGCGGACCGAGGACAGGAAGAGAAGCTGATGTTCTGTATGGAAGGAGTTAAGCTCCCACAGCCAGGCTGGCCCACACAGCCCCTTCAGCAGCTTTCTGCCAAGATATTTAAAACGAAACAGCTGTGCACGAGCAACACGGAGAGCCGTTCCAGCTCAGAGCACTGACGGGCTCACTCATGCCCACGAACGATTTGACGGGCAGCGTAATTGCTCCAAGCCCTGTCATCTTCCCGAGCAGTTGTTGAAGGGTCATCGGGACACCTTCAATGAAAGGCTAAATTCTTCTCTATACACAATTTTAATAATTGCAGCCTTCCTTTTCTCCCATTTAGAAATGCAAAGTTTCTGTTCTAAGGAGAGGTGTCAGGGCTCCAGGTCCATGTCTGGCGCCTCTGCAGCCAGCGTGGAGGCCATGATGTTTCTTTCCTTTCCTTGGGAATCTCTGGGCCAATTTCTGTTTGTTGATTGTGCATGTGAGTGTCCGTGTTCTCTGTGCACATGTCTATGTGCATGTGTGTGTAGAGGCCAGGAATGGGTATCAAGTGTTTTCTTTGAGTGCTCCCCACCCTACATTTTGAGGCAGGGTCTCTCTCCGAACCGGGAGCTCACCGACACAGCTAGCCTGGCTGCCGGGTCATGTGTCATGCCTGGTGCATGTGTCGCCATGTCCAGCTTTTCACATGGGTGTTGGGGATCTGAACTCAGGTCCTCAAGCACTTGGTTGACCGAGCCCTCTCCTCAGCCCTGTTTGCAGACACATATTTTCTTTCATATGCAAAGAGAAGAGAGAAAGGCATGGCAGCTAATAGGACCAGACTCTGCAATTGTCACTGAACACCTACAAGGTGGCCATTGTTTCTTTTTGGGGGGGGGGGTGGATGGAGAGGCAGGCCTGTGAAAGGTCTGTGCAGGTGGCTGTGGAGACATTATGTCACAACACGCTATCCTGAGTCTGACTCCGTGTTGTTCTGGGAGGAGAGGGCAGATTCCTATAGGTCATGTCTGTGACATGCAGCCAGATGGACGGGTTTTGTTGGATGCTCACGTAACTTGTTGCCATTTTGATTTCTGAAGCCATGTAATGTAGACCTGGCTGGCCTCATACTCAGGGTCCTCTTGCTTCAGTCTCAGGATTCGCAGTGGGCCCCAAACCTGTCTGGATGCTGGCCCTGAGGGAATTTAGGAGTCAGCACCCTGACGGACAGGGAAAGAGGTCATACATAAACAAGATGGTGGACTTCTGTCCACCTCTTCACCCACCCTCTCCATGGGCTCCCTCTGGCTGACCTGCCTGGACAGGTCCTGCACACAGGCTGTTAGTCAATCAGGGTTCTTTTCTTTGTCTAAGCTGGCCAATCTGAAAAGAGGGGAGGAGACCCATCCCAGGATACCAGAAATGCTTAAAACCCCAGCTCTTCAGGAAAAAACAGATTTTGTTTTCTGAATTCCCCTCTCCATTCTGTGGGGAACCTTTTTCTTAGTGTGCCTTGCTCTCTCTCTCTCTCTCTCTCTCTCTCTCTCTCTCTCTCTCTCTCTGTGTGTGTGCACACACACACACACACACACACACGCACGCAAGCGTGCACACGTGTGTCCACTTAATTTTGATAAGTTTGTTCCCTGTTTCTATCTGCTATGTCTGAAGCTTTCCTGCCTTTCAATTCTTTACTTGGCCAAGAAAATAAACTCTATTAAGACCCCAAGACAGTAACAGCCACACCTTAACGGAGCCAGCCCCTGCCTTCTTGAAGCTCATCACGGTGGTGTTGAAGGTGAGATGCACCTTAAACAAGTCTGTCACACGCATGAAGCACACTATCGGGGAGAAGAGGAGACCTTGAGGCTTCTGGATCAACAGCCAGCATTAGCAAGTGGGAGTTTAAGCACAGCTCAGTCAGGAGTTGGGGGCCACTGCCCCAATGGGACAGCAGTAGGACCTACTCAGAGGCAGGAAGGTGTCCTCCAAAATTCTAACTTGGCCACTGGCCAGCTACTGGTGCTCAGGCAAGTTGCCTCTCCAGCCCTCAGTCTTGTTTCTAGAAAGTGGGAGTGATTCCACTCAGCTCTCAAGGTGCTGGGGATGGGTGGAACCCAACAGTTCCCCTGGAGTCAAATCCTGTGCTGTAGCTTCTCAGTAAGGGTGGGGAGGACAGACACCACCTGTGGTTGAAGCTGCTACCTGCTTACCTCTCCATTCATGCATCGAGATGCATGTATCTAAGCATGGCTCTGGCATCACCACCATCACGGCGTATCCCTGACTATTTGTATCTCTTTATATCATCTACAGTCTATGGATGCATTTGGGTGTTTACGCATGCTGCCTGTCTCATCATCCACCCCACGCTGACCTTTGTACCCATGTCCTGTCTGGTGTCTACACCTGGAGGCATCCTCTTTGCTGGCTCCTTAGAGCCATCAGGGGTGCAGACCCACAAGACAAGGACCTTTGGGAAGCTTCGAGACTTTGAGTATGGTCTCCAGATGACAATCAGCACAGTGCAGAGTCCCTGTTCAGAGAACTCCACATGAGAATGTGGCTGGTCAACACACCAGAACCACAAACCAGATATGGAGCTTGAGCAGAGACCAGTGGAGATGCCAGGACTCCTACACACAGACCCTGAGCCATGATGTGCATGTGATGCCTTGGGCTAGGTACTGGTGGTGACTTGGTTTGCTGTGTAGAAACATTTCTTCTGGAGGAATATTGGCTAAGACTTAGACAACAAAGGAAACATACAGGCTTAGGAAGTAAACAAAACTTACAAGGCTCGGGAAGCTTATGAAACTTACAGGATTTATGGGCCCCTCTCCAAGGTTGTGTCAGTAGCATTTTGGAGAGAGAAAGTTACTAATCAATCAAGTTGCCTGTGAGTCTTGCAGGGAGTCAACCTCCTCTTTTGGAGCAGATTTTTTTGGTGACACATCTGCTTTTGAGTCACACATGCTCCTGTACACAACCCCATAAATCCAGTGGCTCTCTTGGGTGAAGCTAGATTTGAGTACAAGCATTTCTTTGGTTTGGTTGGTACCTTATCCTAATATCCCCAAGAAACGTCACTCAACAGTTGTAGAGGACAACAGACCCCTGGTGGTGGGTATGGCATACAACAGTTTCTAAAACACTGTTCAAGCCACAGAGGAAGGCAGGTGGGTTAAGCCACCCTGACCTCTGGCTGCCCTCCTTAAACCCATAGAAGCAAAGGTTCCAAGAGGCTCTGGCCTTCTACAATGCTGGCCTTGCTAAGGTACCTGGGTTTGGAATAAGAAATGCCACTCAGAGCTCTCCAGAAGGGCAGATACTCCAAGCTCTAGGTTCTGGGCTCAAGCTCTGAGGCTGGTAGCTTCTAGATGGGCTGCCCCCCATCTGTCAGGACTGGGGACAGGGCTGTCAGCCGCTGCAGCTGTCTGCTTCCTCAGTCCTGCCTGATGCTGAGCTGAGTGGAGCCCCTGAGTCCCCTCAAGGCATTGAAGAAGCGAAGCACAGACATCACTGTCTGCCTTGAATGGCACGTATCACCGCCAGGTCCTGCCAGCTCCTGCTGAGCCCAGGAAGGGGGTCAGTATTTCAGACCCTGCAGTTTACTTTTGGTGACATGGCTGAAGTGGTTCCAGTGTCCCCGAGAATCAGGAAGTGACTATTTTCTTGTTTCCCATATGCATTCATACCCCACCCAAATATATCACAATGAATCTGGAATCGTCTAGAATCTTCTAGTTCTGTCATCACGGAGAACCTAAGATCAATTCCAGAGAATTGTGGCAAGATTATCACTCCTATTATTGTCAAGAATATTACAAACAGGGGGACTGGGGAGCTGACTCAGGGGGAAAGCTTGGCATGCCAACATTGAGGACCTGATGCTGATCCCCAGAAAGCAGGTAAAAAGCTGGGCTTCATGGTACATGCTTATAATCCCAGTGTTGGGGAGATGGAGACTGGTGGATCCCTGGGGCCCACTGGCCAGCCAGCCTAGCCTACTTGGTGAGCCCTGTTTTGATAAACAATATGGGAAACTTCTGAGCAACCACACACAGCCAAGGTTAACCTTGGCATTTACATACACGTCATGTGCACCCCCAACAATGTATCTGCACCTCTGTCTTCCCAAGAAAGCATATCTTGGCCACGTTCCAATATAGAAAGCAGGATTGTGCGTGTACAAGGCACATCATTTAATCTCTTCCATTCTGGGTGACCACAGTGGTCCCTCTGAGGTGCTGTGGACAGTGCCCAGAACCCAGAATGGCTTCCTGCTCAAACAGAGACCTTCAGTGGTACCTACTCTTGTGCCCTCGGCCTGCATTGTGTGACCTGCAGAATCCTGGTCTGGGATTTTATTGTTGCACGGGGGAGGGGTCTGAGCAGGCCTACGGTGTTAGTCCCCATCTCACAGGCTGACACGTGACACGGCAGCTGATAGTCCAGGACTCAATGCTGGGTGTGAATGCTTCCCCAAGTACCCACCTTGCCCAAGCACAACTTACCCCTGAGTCTGCTGGACTCAATCGCTAGGAGCCTGCAGGACCAGGGCCACTGACAGTGGGATTAAACACTATCTGCCCCGACCAGACCAGGCTGGCCCAATTATCAGCAGTTTCTGTTCCTGGACAGAGAGGCCAGCCTCCTGTGGTCTGAAGACCTGGTTGAGGCTGGCAGTGGGGACCAGGGAAGACATAGCCATCGAAGGGGGAATGGCCACATTTGCTCTCTTGCCAGCATGTGGTACGGTCACTTCAGCTCCAGAGAAAACCCGCCCTGGACATCAGAGAGGAAGGGCGTTGCTGAAGTGTGCCCCCAGAGGCTGGTGATGCACACTGGGGGATACCCACAAGCAGGGCGGGGCCTCATGACCTCTGAACCCTGTGACCCCTCTTCAGAATCTATTACCCCAGCGCTCCCTTAGCTCTGATTGATTTTGCTCTCAAGCCTGTTGAAGCGGGCAGGTGGGTGGCGGTGACAACGGCCTGTCGTAGCTGCGCATGGTGAGTGGGAGACACTCGGCAGACAGCTCAGTCGCCTCAGACGTCTCAGTCAGCTGAGACTCTGCCTAGGGGTCCTCTGTAGGATGCTGGGATCTCCTTCCAACATGGTGTCCAAGAAACGACCTAGATTCTGAGGTCCCAGAATGTATTTCTGCTCCTTTCACCGGCTATCATCAGCGAAGCTAACCGAGACTCGAGGGGAGGGAATAGAGTCTCCGTCTCCATGGGAACAATAACAAAGGGTGTGTGGTCATCTTCAGTCACCCACAGCCGTTTTGCGGCTGAGGAGTCCGAGGTCTCCATGGCCTCCGGGACTTTTCTCAGACTGAGCTGCGGAAATCCAAACCAGGACTCAGCTCTGAGCCCCGGCCCTTCCGACTCGGCGAACTAACGCAGACAGTTGGTCGGCTTTGCTAACAGGGCGTACCTTCAGAAATAGGCCCAGGAAGGCCATTAAAAATAAGGCAGTGTTTGAGTTTTCTAAGATGGTTTGAATTTTCCGAAGCATTCCATTTCTTGCTGAGAGCCAAACTTGGGCTGTCTGCACGAGCAGCTAAGACTTCATCGGAGCAAAAACCAAGGCTGAGGCAAGGGGTGCGGGGTGGAGCAGAGAGACAGTCCCCGAACTGGGACTTCCTTTTCTCTGTCAGGCATTCTTATCACTGAAAACCCCAGACAGGGGCGTGCCCTGCGCCTAAAGAGACAGGCACAGCTACCAAGGAACTGTACAAGGAGATCAACTCAGGGCCGGAGGGGGTTTGAAACGTCTCCTGGGCTTCTCTCCCCAAGACTGTGTCATCTGCAATCTGGGTACCAGTTGTGAATTTATACAAGGTGGCCAGTGAGCTCTAGCTAGCCAGGGAGACAGATACCTTCCAAGCAAATCTATCTGAATATCCCAAGGAGAGGCTGAACATTTCAAGGGAAAGATGGAGGAGAAGAAGAAGAAGAAGACCTAACAAAACTCAGGGTCTCCTCCGGCTATGTCTGTATTGAGATGGGGTCTCAGGTAGCCTTGGCTGGTCTCCAGCTCTCTGTGTAGTTTTTGCTCACACTGGTCAACTGTACCTGGACTTGGACCAGGAGAAGACTTTGCCATTGCCTCAGCCTCTCATTCAAGGAGAGTTTGCCACTCCTGTGGGGTCTGAGGCACTGACTTCCTTCCCATGGCCGGGTCCATGTCAACCAGTACGCATCCACTCAGGACTTACACCAGCTCTTTACGGGTTCATTCGATGGCGAGGCCCTGACTCAAAACAACAAAACAACAACAACGACCACCCCGAAACCAAAAACTAGAAGCAAAGCATGTCTTCGAAGTGATGATGACATTTAAAAGAGATGCTGTTGAAGATTTGATGACATCATGCGTAATATAGCCGGAGGCGTTGCTCAGCGGTAGACCGGTAGACCCGTAAGTGCGTAGTTGATAAGTGTAGGACCCTGGGTTCCACCCTCAGCAGCAAGATAAATAAACAAGAAAAGGAAAAAAAAAAAAACCGGGGAAAAATTTTTAAAAATGAAGCACAAAGCACTAAACATTGATTTTCTTTTTAGCTTTAAAGCGATGTCATGTAAAATGCCATTTCACTATTGGGTTTTGCAGAAGGCATGGCATTGCTCCCAGCTAAGAAGCTGGGAAAGCCTGGGAAAGTCTGAATGGTTTTGCTCCTTCTCTGACATCCCCACCCTCCTGTGATTTATTTGCGTGGAACCATCTTGTGAGTTCTCCCTGGAACGAGAATCAAGATCTGGGCCTTGATTTATAGAGCGGCTCAACACATTTGGAAACAATGGACTCTGTGGCGTCAACACAGAAGAACCTGGACCGAAAGCTGAATCCCCGATTGTGGCCACGGTGGGAGGTTACGGGAGACCACCAGAATCTTGTTCAGTTCTAGATTTTTCTTCTGGTTGTGTGGAGAGCCAGGGTAGGGGAATTCCTGGGGGTGATGGTTCCTGTAGCTGCGTTCAGGGAGGGAGGGGCCTGTGTTGAGAGGCTGGGGTTGTGGTTTCTTTCTGGAAAGAGAAAGAAATAGTTTGGAGGCCATCAAGGAACAGCTGCTTTATAGTTCTGCAAATTGGACAGGACAGACATTCTCCGGGGTCTGGGATGCCGTGGGTCCTTGGGTGGGACGAGCCAGCCTGGACACTCAGATGAACGCCAGCACTTCCTAGCTGACCTGTACCATCGGGTTCAGCTCTGGAGGCCAAGTTCCTCCTGAATCAGTCTGCCTGGGTGATGACCTCAACCCCAGATGTGCACCTCAACCCCAGAGGCAGCTTCTTTGAGTCATCCTTGGCCCCTGGGGGAGGGGCAGGCTGATGTTCCGCACACAAACCCTTGTATGTTGGTTCTAGCCCTCCACCTTGTTTGAGACAGGATCTCTGTTCACCGCCACATATGCCAGGCTAGGTAGCCTGTGAGCTTCTAGGTGTTCTGTCTCCAACTCCCATCATGCCACAGGAGATCTGGGATTATAGATGTGCATGGTCATATTTAATCCAATATGGGTTCTGGGGAATCCAGCTTGGGACCAGGAAGCCCCGAGGTGGATCCTGCCTCTCTCTTGGACTTTTCTGCACCCAAACTTCCTTCTTTGTTGCATTTGAGAGACAGAAAACAGGGTCTGTCCATCTGGCATCTGGAGCAGAGTGGGTGCCTGTTAAGTCACTTCTCTTGGGAGCCCCTAGTGAACGTCTTTAGCAGGCATGTCCAACTTGCAGCTCACAGGCCACACACATTCCAGGGTAGCCGTGACTAAGGCCCAACACAATCGTGGATGATGACATCATATCACAACGTCACATGGACCTAATGCATTCAGCCAGCAGGCATAAACTGAAGCCTTATTGTGTGCCATGCACTGTCCAGGGGCCAAGGCCACTGCAAAGAGGAAGGCAGGTCTGCTCTTACAAGCCAGGACTAAGCATAGACAGTGATAACCCAACAGACCATGTAAGATAAATCCAGAGGGTAAGAAGGATCACAAAGGAAAAGTGAGAGGGTTGGAGTGATGGCTCAGTGGGTAGGGCGCTTGCCGTGCAAGCAGAAGGACCTGAGTTGGAATCCTCAGAACCTATGTAAGGCTGGGCATGGCCATGCACATCTGGACTCCCAGCTCTCATGTGGTATTATGAGAGGTAGACACAGAATCCCAGAAGCTCACAGGCTAGCTGGCCTGGCATATAAAACAGCCAACAAGAAACATAAGGCAGCCAGTACCTATTAGTCACCCCTCTTTTCCCCTCCCCCCCCCAGGCCCCAGCAACCTACTTTCCCTCTCTAGGTACTGCCTGTGAATGGAATGATACAAGTTGTGTTTTATGACTGTTTTTTTTCCACACAGTGTTTCAAGTTCAGCCCATGTGGTAGCACGGGTTAGCTGTTCGTTCATTCTTATGCGAGAATACTACTCCACTGACTGAAATACTATGATTCTTGTAAGCATTTGTCCATTGGTGAGCACCGGGATTGCTGGCACCTGCTGGCCACTTGAGCATTCACAGTCATGTTTGTGCAGACAAGGCTTCCAGGATCATGGATCTACACCCAGCAGCAGGCTGTGGGGTTATCTGTGGCTCTTGCTTTTGTCATCGTAAAACTGGAAGATATGTCACACGAGGGTCAGGAATGGGATCCTTAGGGGTTGAGATTCTGGGCCACGTCAGTCCCTAATGTGTCTCACGCAGTGGGTTTTGAACTACCATCCTGGATACAATGTGCCCCAGTCTCGGAAATACCTTTCCTTTCAGCTTGAGTCCCCACGCACGCAGCCCCACTATGCCCGTCAATATGCCGATGGCCATCGATAAGCAAAATTCTCAATACTTAGAATTTCGACACGGCCTTTGGGGGCATCTGTCAGTATCTTGTTTTATCAATCACATCAAGATGGGAAAACAAACCCAGGCAAAGAATTCTGACTGGATCCTCCAAAGCTTCCTGTAAAATACTGGGAACTGTTTCAGAAATGAAGCTAAACTGCACGTTAAAATAGTTAAGATTAGCACCGGGGAGACAGCAATTAAGAGCAGTGGTTGTTCTTCCAGAGAACACAGGTTCGGTTCCCAGCACCCACACTGCAGCTCACAGCCATCTGTAACTCCCACTCCAGGGGATCTGGCGCCCTCTTCTGGTCTCCTTGTGCACCGCACCCATGCGGTGCACAGCCATTCACGAAGGCAAAATGTAGATAAAATAGATAAATCTCAGAAAAAAGTTAAAATTATGGAAGAAGCCTACTATTCTTCAAAGAAAATGTCTTCTTCAGGGGTTCCTGTATAAAAGCCGAAGTCAATTTGTTCACCATAGTCTGAGCCCCGCCATTAGTGAGGACTGTTGCCACATGGCCACCAAGTCGCTCTGCTTAAGCTAACAGTGTAGGAGGTGGTAACACCCCGCTGTGGCGGAGCTAGCCCTGGCCAGGCTCATTTCTGATCATCTTAACAACCAGACTGGGCCCTCTAAATATTGAATGGAAGGTACTCTAAACCCTGGGAGTATGTTTCTAATCATTTACTGTGGACCCTGTCACTATTCTAAGGAGGTCTGGGGTCTGGTCCTTTATGAGCAGAGCACTCCGCTGGTGGAGGCTTCTCACACCAGCTGGCGCGAACAGGCAACTGCGCAGCATTCAAGATGCAGACTCGGGGGACAGAAGGGGTGACAGTAACATCTCAGCCACCCCAACCTCAAACTAGTCAGCAGATGGGAGTTGCCTGAACTCAACAAACATTCATTGTACATTTTCTTCAAACACATGGTACGCGCTTAGACAGAACTCAGGTTTAAGAGGGCGTATTGGTCAGGATGGGCTAGATTATGCTGCAGTAACAAACAGCCCCACCAAGTATCAGAGCTTTGCAATAACAGCCCCTGACTCTTACTGGGGATCTACTTATCCGATCTCACAGAGGAAGTTAAGCTTTCCTCTGAGGACTGCTGACTTCACAGAGAAGAGGATGTTTCCTGAGACTGGCTTTGTTGTTTGGCTACCATTCCACCTAATCCGTTTCTACTCTATATAATCAAAGGGTTTCATGCAACAGCAAGCCCCCACTAAGAGAGCCAAGCTGTGTAAAGGTAGGGCTTTGCTTTCTACTCCTTTCCCAGCATGGTCTGCTGTCTCAGGGCCAAGTATGGAGCAGGCAATCCAAATCTCCCAGGACAGAGGACAGAGTGCAGAGATGCACACAGGGGTTCCAATACCTAGTGCCCTTTAACTGTGAGACTTGGACAGTTGTCCTAACTTCTCGGTGCCTCAGTTTCTTCATCTGTAAAGTAGAAAAGACTCATGACCTCTCCTGGTATATGAGGTGACCCATTGCCTGTGATGTGCTTAGTAGGGTCTTTATAGGTCCTTAGTAGGGCCTATCACCAGCACTACTAGTTTTTGATAAGTGGTACCTTTGCAGCATTGATTTAGGCTCTGAACTCAGCATCCCCCTCTCCTCCCGCCATGCTGTTTTATCGTGCCTTAACAGCTCAGTATGACTATGACCATTTTGCAGATGTGGAAACTGAGGCCAGAAGGTGTAACTTACCCAGGATCCCTAACTATAGCCATGTGTTGCTTAATGATACATTTTGGGAAATATATGTGTGAAAGACTTTTTTTTTTTTTGGTGCAAATATTATAGACACAAAATAAGACAACTACGACATCACTGGGCCGTGAGAATGAATTTTTCATCACTTTGGGGAGATATCATCAGATTCGGGGCTTATTTTCAATGACTAAAATGTTCTTCAGTGTGTGACTTAGAATTGGAGCCCCAATCGGAATCCTGATCTTTCTGACTCTGGGGCTGACACTGCCTGGGAGAAGCAGAACCCCTTTGCAGAATTCAACCCCCAGGCAGAGGCAGAAAGCATGCCCATTTTTTCCTCTCTCTCTTTTTTTTTGGCAACAGGGTCTTACTATGTAGCCCAGGCTGGCCTTCAACTCTCACTGACACCCCTGCCTTGACTCCAGAGTGCTGGGATTCCAGGCACGTGTCACCAGGCCTGGCTGCCTGCTTTTCTTGGCTGGACGTGTTGTAATCTCCGTCGTCAGCTACCGCCTCACTGGCTGGGCTCTGAGAGGCTTCCTGGTCCTCTTTCCTTAGATCCTGTCTCTCTCTGGGAATGGCTTTCTGCATCCAGCGGCTCCCACTCCTGTTAGCGCTTCTTGGCAAAGCAGCCACACCCCTCCTCCTCTCGGTGCGGTACCCAAGTGGCCACCATGCGATCCAGCCAGCCTCTCGGCCCGTATCGCCCTGCTGAAGCCCCGAATACTGTTGTCTAGCTCCTCACAAGGGCAGCTGCACTGTGGGGATGACTTAGGGGGGTCTCCTCTCTTGCTTCAGTCTTTTAGGAGGTTAGCTGGAGTTGGGGGTGACAGCGGTGTGACTTCCTGCCGCCTCCTTCCTTGGTTAAGTTCAGATCTTCCTTAAATCTTCTCCCGGGCATGAATGGGACGACAAGGCTGTTCCTTCAGCGAACACCCGTGAAGCAGCGTCTGTGATGTCACACCCCAAGACATGCCCACACGTCTAGTGGAACCCAACGGAGTTTCCAGTGTGATGTGGGGCTACAGACCTCCAAGGATAGATGGGGCCTGGGCAGAGCCAGCTGAATGCTGGGAAGGAGGCTACCTGACATTTCCTATGTGCAGAGAGGGCAGAGAAGAGGTGGATCCAGGAGAGAAGAAGAGGGTGCCTTGTGAATGGAGGGGGAGGGGGATCTCTCCTAACAGACGCAACTGAAGGCACAGGAGTAGCAGGGAGACCGGAGAGGGTCCATTGACCACCACTGAGGTTCCGTTTCACTCTGGTTTGGATGGAAGCTAGACCCTCCCCCGAATTGGGATTCTGTGACATGGGGACCCTTGGCTGGCCCTGGACAGCAGGGCCCCTCAAGTAACCTGCTGGAGAGCGTGTCTACGATGGCTTCTTCTCACCCGACTGTGTCCCAGGGACCAGTCAGAGGACAGGGGAGGCCTGGGTGAGGTTTGGCAAATGCCACTTATATAATGGCTTATGAACAAAAGGTCAGGCCCAAGGCACGATGTCTGATTACACAGAGAAAACCAATCTAGTTTTTAATTTCCTCTGGTGGAACGTGGGCCGTGTGGGTTCACAGGGCGCTGGTGATGGAGGAGGGGCAGCTGGGGGGGGGGCTTACTTGCCAGAGGGCCGCCCGGAGGACGATTCTACAGACTTCAGGTACAGAGAGTCTTCTCACCTGTCTTTAGCCATAGACAACAGGAAAAGGGGAGGAACAAAGCCAAGGTCTTGTGGGCACTTACTGTGCACCTAGCAGTGGTCACAATACCTGTAACCGGGTCCTCCTGTTAACTTCTCTTCTTTCTGCTTTATAGCGGGGCATGCAAATCCAGAGAGGAGTTAAGTAGCTCAGTAACGGGTCTGAGGTCACAAGGCTGAGACAGGTGCAAGAGCTGGGTTGGACACATTGAGGCAGGCTTCAGACCCTGAATCCTTCACTGTTAGCGGAGCTGAGAGGGTCAAAGCATGGACCCTGGCAGTCCCAACCAGCTAGGCCTGGCCACCTATCCGCAACAGGGCAATTCAAGTCACAAGTAAGTGCCCGGTGGTAGCGGTACACGCCTTTAATCCCAGCACTTGGAAGGCAGAGGCAGGCAGATCTCTGTGAGGTTGGGGCCAGCCTGGTCTACAGAGTGAGTTCTAGGACAGTCAGAGTTACAACAGAGAAACCCTGTCTCGAAGAACAAAAAAAAAGAAGAAAAGTGGAAAGCAGGGAACGGAGCATGGCCACACTCAGGCGAGGAACGAATAATGAAATCCAGTGACCCACCCCCTCCACCCACCGAAGTCCATCATCCGGACATGGGGTTTTAGCTTAAATGGGACAGAGGAGTGCGTAACTAAGCGGTCCTGGTTAAGGCAAGGTCCTGCCCATCACTGACCCATCATTGGGTCAGTTTGTCTGGCCAGCTGGAGGTTTGACAAGTTCTCAGACCTCCGAGGAATCTCCTCCTGGGAGACCCAGGTCGGCCAGCAGCTTGGCGGGCACCGGCAAAGATTCCTGAGAAAAATGCAGCTCCTTGGGTACACCGTCATCTCAGTAGACGGACAGGAGCGCTGAAGGGAGGGATGCGAAGGTCTCTTTAAATGCTTCTGCCAGGATGGTCACATCACCACAAGGCTGGGTTACTGGGGTGCAGAAGTCAGCCAAGAAGGCCAAGGAATGGTCTGAGCGGGGTGCCTTGTCTCCTCAAGAGAGCCTGGGAGGAGGTGGTGGTCCCTGGGGCACCTCCCAACTTCTGTCCTTCAGAGCCAGGACACCCAGGTCACCCAGAAAGCACCACAGAGGGCTGGCTTCCTGCATCAGCACTTCCTTCTGGGGGTGGGGGATGGAAGTGGGGTGTGGGGGGGTCTGCAGTCCAGTCCTAATAGGTCCCACCTCCAGCCTGCCCTCCTTACCAGCTCAGAGGGCATCTCCCTGGAAGCTGTGCTGGGCTTCTCCTTTTCTAACCCAGCACAAAGTCTTCCCTGGCCACCCCCTTGTCTGCTAGGATGCCTCTGGGCCTTGTACACGTGTCGTCCTGTGCATGGCACACTGTCTCCCACGTCCTGCTCTCTTATGACATCATTCATTCTTTTAGGAGCTACATTGCCCTCTAGGTGGAGGTGAGGGACAGTTCGACTTCCCACTACACTCGAGGTAGCCACAGAGGTCTTAGTTTTCTTTGTCCCTGAGCCTCTTGCCTGCCCACCTGAAGAAGAGGGCAGTTTGGGGCTTAAACCCTAACTCTACCGCTTTACGGACACAGGAAGTTGTTTTAGCTAGCTTTCCATGGCTATGACAAAATACTCAAGAGAATCAACTTATAAAGAAGAAAGGTTTATTCCAGCTCAAGAGTTTCAGAGGCTCTGGTTCACGGACACTTGGCCCCATCGCTCTGGGCTTGTGTGGAGGCTGAACACTCTGGTGGGATGGGGTAGCAGGAGAAGCCACTCAACATCAGTGGTCAGTAAAGGAAAATCGAGAGAGGAAGAGGTGTGGTCCCAACAGCCCCTTCAAGAGCATGCCTCAATGACTTCCCTTCCTACCACTTGGCCATGCCAAACTGCCAACACCTCCCAGGAGCACCACGGGTAGTAGGGACCATGCCTTCAGTTCATGGCTGTACAGACACCCGAGGTCCAAAGTGTGTGAGATCTCAACTTGTGCGTGCTTATTTCCTTAATCCCCAGCAAAGCACCTGGTGCACAGTAGGTCCTCGATGAAAAGCAGCAGAGGATGTAGTTTTTCAGCCAGGTGTCAGAGCAGACTCATGTCCTGAGCTCAGGGGTTGAGGGTGGGGTCGAAGGGAGAGCCTTGGACTGGAGGCAGCAGGGGCACAGAGCGGAAGACCTGCGGGCACAGTCACGGTGTGATGTGACAGCACCTGAGGTCACCCAGCTAAAGAAGCAGCATTAGTTTTCCTTGGAAAACCTCGTGCTTCCCCACGATCCCGGATCACACGACAAGGACTGTAATGGCCACCACGAGAGTGGTCAAGCGTACTGCTGAACGAAGTCAGGGCCCTGGGTGCGCAGCGAGGAAAGGCTGCTGGCTCAGCCCTCCTGCACACGCGTTAGGCAAGCGTGCTGTACTAGGGAGGCCCAGAACCGACCTCTGTGACAGGATGGAGTAGGTCTCAGATGCTCTGCAAGCTTGCTTCGATTGTTATGACCCCTCTTTTGGGGGGTCTCACTGTCCCCAGGGGGTGGGGCACCCAGGCATGTTTGCTGCAGTGTTATTTACCAGGTGCTTTGTGGGCAAAGGGAAGGGCGACAGGGTAAGCAGAGGCTGGTCTCGTGGTCGGGTGCCGATCCTCCACCAAGGATGGAGGGAGGAGCAAGCAGAGAGGTTTGATTCCAGTGGTTGGGGAGGCATCCAGGACTGAGCTGTCCTCCAAGCGCCCCTCCCTGGCTTCCCAGTCAGCAAGAAGAGATCTTAACACGTAGCCTGGAGCAAAGCTGCCCATCAGATTAGGGGAGACTACGTGGAGTTCAAAGAGGGGTGGCCCTGGATGCCTCTGAGACTCTCAAGGCCACTTGAGGCTTCACTTTCTGGAACCACAGAGAACAAGAGAGGAAGGGTCATTGAATGGAAGGAGTCCCTTGCAGAGAAAGCCACACGAGCAGTGCCCAGCCTGCCTGTTCTAGAAACTTCTGGCTCCTCCAAGTCGGGAGGCAGGGTTGGGAAGGATTTGGTCGACCTTGTGAGGATCAGGCAAAGGACTTTCGGAGAGTTGGCCCATACTTAAGGGAACAAAAAGCCCCCTCGTGTTCCAGGGGCTGCCGACACCGTGGGGCTAGTTAGGGACGGGTTGCACGCTGTGTGAATCTAAACCACGAATGCCGTACTTTAAAATGGGGTCTAGCGACAGGTGAATGATGTTGTGATATTCCATCAAGAATAGAAACCAATAAAAGGAAAATGGCGGCCATCTGTTGGGTACCGGGAGCTACTGTCCTGGCATTAACCGCCACCGCTCAAGCAGATTGGCCGCATGCCAGACGTCGGCGAGGCTCCCTGTCTACAGAACAGAGGAGACTAGACTCTGCTTTCAGAGTAACGATGAGGAGCCGAGGGAGGAAAATGTGCGCATGGGGTGGGATGTGCCCCGGGCAGTGGGAGGCACATGAGGTTTAGTTCCAGGAACGCTCAAGCAGGGCGAAGGTCTCGGGTGACAGGTACCCAGGGATGGAGAGCTTGAGTCCAAGACAGACCTTCTTCCGTTCCTCTTTCTTTCCCTCCTTCCTTCCTTCCTTCCTTCCTTCCTTCCTTCCTTCCTTCCTTCCTTCCTTCCTTCCTTCTTTCCTTCCTTCCTCTTTCCTTCCCACCTTCCTTCTTTTTTTGACAGGGTTTAATGTATGCCAGACTGACCTTGAATGTGCTACATAGCCAAAGATGACCTCAGACTCCGGACCCTCCTGCCTCCACCTCCCGAGTGCTGGTAACACAGGCTTGTGTCGCCATGCTCAGGGAACCTAGTGCCGGGGATCAAGCCCAGGGGGTTGTGCTTTAGGCAAACATTCTAGCAGCCTAGCGACATCCCCAGATCCCGAGACAGATCCTGAAGGATGCTTGGCATCCTTGCTAGGTGGCCTTGCTGCAAAGCAAAGTCCAGGGAGAGGGCTAGGCAGGAGCCAAGGTCTGAGGGCTAAATGAAAGGTAACAAGGGGCTACAGAGGGGCAAATTAGGTCTGAAAAGGCAAGCAAGGCCTTGCCCATTAATCACTGGGAGTAGGGCGGATTTGCTTTACTGCAACGGACCTTCCTGTGAAATGACTGAGCCAGGCGCCCGGTGTCCCTCCCTGCCTCTCAGGTGATTCTGGCTTTACACATGGAGGCAGGTAAGGTTTGCTTTGGGATCACATTCCCACAATCCCATCTGTCAGATTCCCGGTACCTTCCTTCCTATGCACAAAGTCCCCAACTTCGGTAGGCACTCAGTGAGCGCCAACTGGTGAAGGAGCGAATGAATGAATGAATGAATGCTCCTCACATGTAAAGACTCATCTCTATTTAAAAATAGAGGGGCTGGAGAGATGGCTCAGCAGTTAAAAGCACTTGCTTGTCTTGCAGACAATCTGAATCTGGTTCCCAGGGCTCTGGTTGCTCACAACCACCTGTAACTCCAGTTCCAGGGGATCTGATGCCCCCTTCTGGCCTTTGCAGGCACCTGCACTCACTTGCACACACCCACACGCACGCACGCACGCACGCACATAATTACAAATTAAATCTTAAAAAAAACAAACAAACAACAAAAACAAAAATGAATTAGGGGCTGGAGAGATGGCTCAGCGGCTAGGAGCACTGGCTGCGCTTCCAAAGGCCCAGAGTTCAATTCCCAGCAACCACATGGGGGCTCAGAATGGTCTATAATGGGATCCGGTGCCCTCTTCTGGCATGCAGGTGCACATGCAGACAGAGCACACATACATTAAGGAAGTAGATAAAAAAAAAAAACAAACATTAAAACAACAAAAATAACTTATTTTAAAATAAAAATAAATAAATAAAACATTAAGATTTTTAATAAAATTAAGAAAAATAATTTCTAAGAGTGAAAATAAAATCACCTTTAAAACTAAGTGAGTCAAATCACCTGTGTGTGTGTGTGTGTGTGTGTGTGTGTGTGTGTGTGTGTGTAGAGGAGCCCAGGGCCTCCAGACACGAGGCAAATGCTTTCTCACGGAGTTGATTCCTCAACCTCATTTCAAAACTAATACGCCTGGTGTCCTTCAGAACTCTGCGAGGCAAGAATCAGCGTGGTCACGTCTCCTTAAGGCGGCATCACAGAACGTTCCCAGTGACCCACCCAGGTGATGTGGCAGGGTCTGCAAAGCGACTGTAGAAAATCCAAGCCTGGGTAGTCTGATGGTGGAGACTCAGGGTGTCACAGACACAGGTGCTTGTCCGAGAACCTCCGATGGAAGCAGAGCCCTCAGGTGACATCCTGAGGTGCTCCCCCTTGGGTCGTAGAGTAGATGGGTGTTGTAGAAGAAAAGCTGCTTCTGTGGCTGGGTGGCGTTGGTTGTACGCCAGTGAGTGAGTGACCCACTGGCTGGGCCTCTGGACTGTGAGCTGGAGGTGGGGGAGGGGGACACTCTGATGCACGGTGTGCTGGGGCTTGCATCTTTTATTCATATGGACGGGCAGCTGTCACTCTTTGCGCATCACTCAGCAGTCCAATGCAGGGAAAGAAACTCTTATAAGCATTGATACCACATCAATCTTCCAGACAGAGCCCACTCTGGAATGTTCTGGGAGATGCCTTTCCGTGAATTCAATTTACCCACCTGGCTCTCCGAGGCACCCCTTAGAATTTGCAGTTAATCACAGTTCATTTGGGCTAAGGATTTATCTTCTCTGCCCTACTCCTGCTGGAATCCATCTTTTTCTACGCAGCTGGGTCGGTCTTCCAGACTTTTTAGGGAGAAGACGAATGGAAGCTGGTGGGGATGACTCTGGGTGTCACTACTCGCCCATACCTAGATCATGAGGTTGGGGGAGTGGGGTGGGACAGTGCTACAGAGGGAGGGCCAGCTATCTGGACAATCACATGACTGAGGCAAACCTAGGAACACCCCGTGAATTGCTGCCATCTTGGAAGTTTTAATGTTATTTTTTCTTTTTAAATTCTGTGTGTGTGTGTGTGTGTGTGTGTGTACGAGAGAGAGGCACATGTATGTATATGCATGTTTTGAAAGTGTGGACAGACATGTATGTGGGTGTTGCATTCATGTGAAAGCTTGAAGTTGACGTCAGGAATCATTCTCAATAGCTTTTCCACTTTATTCATCGAGGCAGGACCTCTCAATCAAACCCAGAGCTCACAGATATGGCTAGTCTCGCTAGCCAGCTTGCTGCAGGGTCCTCCTGTTTCTACCTGCTGAGGTTGGCATTATTGGGAGGTTTCCTGCCCATCTGGCACTTATATTGCTTCTAGGGCTCTTCTTGCTTTCATGGAAAGTACTTAAGCACTGACCTATCTCTGCAGCACTGAGGTCTTAATATTTGTAAACAAGGAGTCTCATGTTCTTTTTTTTTTTTTTTCCCATACCATGTTCCCAAAGTAATGCAAACAGCCTGCCTCTCAGTGCCAGCTGGCTTACTTTCCTTCTGGGGCCACTGACATGGCCTAAGTCTGACAGGTCTTACAGACAGACACATACAGCTAATAAACTCTCACTGCATCAGCTCTCCTTGCCTTCAATCCATGGTCACTGCCCTGATCCAGGATTCAGCATTCCCCATCCCCTGGGTTGCCATGGCAACCTCGATCCCCTCTGGACTGTCCAGAGTGACGCATGTCCGCTGTCATGTGGTCCAACTGCAGGGGCGCCAATCATCTCAGACACAGCACGAGGTCCCGGAGTGCTGCAGTGCATCCCACGGCAGTGAAGCCCCCGGATTCAGAGGCCCAGGAAGGCCCAGGAAGCAGCTGTGTATCCCAGTCACAAGCAGCAGCAGCTGAGCTCATACTGCATTTGAGGGATCGCGCCAAGAGATTTTCACACGTGCTCACGATCTACAACTGCAGAAACAGGCATGGGCTAGTCATCTTTTTCCGCACGGGGACTGTGGTACTTAAAAGAGTTTAACCTAAGCGTACTAGGACAGAGCCGGCTCTCCAGAGTCCAGACCCTGGGTCCAAAAGGGCAGCCTGATTACTCATTGGGCCCAGATTTGAGGTATCTTCAACCTCACTGTATCTTGGCTTTCTACCTGCACCAAAACAGTGCCAAGAAAACTTCCTCCCACACTTGGCTACAGACTTAAGGACAAGAAACAACTGGCACAGAGAGCTTGACACACCCCTTCGCGTGTTCAACATGTCCCATATGTGTTAAAGGATGCCTTGGGTTTTAGGAACACATCCAAGGTCACATAGGTACCAAGTGGCCGGAAGAGGACTTGAATTCAGAGAGTCAGAGTTCCAAGTCTGCGAATCTAACCACTGGACCACAGGATGTCTCCAGAAGGAAGTTGAGAAACACAATATTGAAAGACATCAGTGAGAACTGGGTACATTGGTGTATACCTGTAATCCCAGCCCTTGGAAACCTGAGGCAGGAGAATTGTCTTGAGTTTGAAGCCTGCTCGGAGTACCTAGTGAATACCAGGCTAGTTAGAGCCACAGAATGAGACAATGTCTCAAGAAAAAAACCATCAACCCAACCAAACAAGACGTTAGCAAACTGTGCCTAATCTAGTCCAACCCCAGTCCAAGGCGCTAGAATTCAATAAGCAGAAGAACACAGTTCAAAATGCTGATGCGGATCCCTAAACGTACACCATTCGTTAGCTCAGAAATGGGCAATTTCACAGCACTTCTAACGACACTTCATTGTTCACCAGAAAATTCACCATGGCACATCTCCGTATGGTGACAATGTCATTACAAGAGGAGATATTAGCCCTGCATCTGTCTGTCCAGTATCTCAACAGAGTGTGGATTATGTGAGAATTACAAGGTGTGCAGATTGTCCAGCCACAGCCTTGATTTAGGGAGTAGGGGAGGGAGATTGGGAACATGTGTTTAAGATGGACATGGGTTATTGATGAGGGTGGCCCTTTTCAGTAAATTGACAGATGAAAATGAAGGAGCTCACAGTGACTCCATATGAGGACTTGATTGTTCTTAGGTCCATTCAAGAACCCGAATCAAATCGTTATACCTGGTTTGGTCCAGCGTGGGGCGCCTGCTGTGTGTGCTCACAATGGACACATGGTTGAGGGCTACTCCCCAGACTCCAGCTGAGCTTGAAGCCAATGACCTTGACACACAGCAAAGCTCAGAAACTTTTAACTGTAGCCTTGCCACAGGGAGAAGGTATGGGGGCCTGTTTTTTTTTTTTTTAAATCTTCTTTTAAAGCAGATTTCCTTAACACATTTATTTTTGGTGTGTGTGTGTGTGTGTGTGTGTGTGTGTGTGTGTGTGTGCATGTTCATATGTGCATGCACATGTGGATGTAGAATGCTGAAACTCATCTCACCCTTTTTGGACCCATAAAGCCCTACTACATCTTCCTGCCCCATTCCCCAGTGACTTCCGACTCACTCCCCTACAGGCCAGTTCTCTGTGCTCCCAGCCTTTCTTCTGTCTGCTCCAAAACAAGTTGTCTCCAGTCCAGCCTCTCTTCTACGGAGCCTCCTTGCATTCCTCAGACAAAGCTGTGTGCTCGCCTCTCTGTACTCAGATGACTTGCGGGAGGCACAGTGACACCATCTCTTAGCATTTGGGGACCACAGTGGCATCGTGTCCCCAGATTTTCTCGTGTCCTCAGATTGGCGGTCTTTGCCTAGGGACAGAGGTTGTCTGTTCCTCTCTGATCTCTGGTGCACAGGGGTCCGTTCCTGTTCAGAGGATGTATGAGCACAGGCCTTGGTGTGGAAGGTCTGGCTGCTAGAATGTAAAGAGACCCCACTGCCTTTGGCCACTCAAAGTCACCTTGAAGGACAGCTGGTTGCCATCATTTCTGCACATGTCAACTGTCCTCTTGGCAGCAGCTGGTCTTTCCACGAGGCTCCTGTGGCGAGCCGAGCGAGCTTTCCTGGCTTTGCTGGCCTCCTTTAGGCTCCCTAATTAGGATGGATGCCCGCATGACCCTTAAGATTCAAACTAAATGTTCTCATCTCTCCCCAAACAGGTATTTGGTGTTGAAAGCAGGTTCTGCAGAGTCTGTTGGTGACACATTGCAAACAGCCTTGTCTCCTCTGCCCACTTGATGGCCAGGCCAAGCTGGGCCCACACAGATCCCTTCAGAGCAGGGACCCTGAGGGAAGCAATGCTTCTTCTGTCACACTGGCATCAGCGTGCACCTCTAAATCTTTTTGGAAGCCATCATGAAGAAAAAGGAGAGCAGAGATTGGGAGGGCCACACGCAAGAGAGTGATTGGCAAATCTAAGGGAGCTGGGAACATGCTTAGCCCTTGGGCAGCTGATGGCGGAGGCCACTTGTCTGTAAGGACAACATTTGCAGCTAGGTTGGTGATAGGTATGGGGGAGGGGCAGTACAGGCGTACTGAAGGATCATGGGAGTCAATATGTTTGCCTACAGAAGTGGGGGTGTGTGTGGCTCTTCCTCAGTGTGGGGAATTGCTGCTGGTCCCCTGAATGAGTAGTTAAGGTAAACACAGCAGAAGCAGAGAGGGCTTTTGTGGGGTTCCAGGGTCTCAAGCATGCCAGGTCAGAGCTCTGTCATGTGTGTGTGATACAGAGGACAATCTTAGATATCATTTCTTAGGAGATGTCCACCTTTTTTTGAGACAGGGTCGTTCACTGGCCTGAAGCTTACCAAGTAGTCTATGTGGGCTAATGAAGGAGCCCCGGAATCTTCCTGTCTGGGCATCCCCAGTAATGGGACTATAAATGATAATTTAATGATAACTAAATTAAATTAAATTAAATTAATTAATTAATTTTTTTGAGACAGGGTTTCTCTGTTCTAACTCTGGCTGTCCTGGAACTCACTCTGTAGACCAGGCTGACCTCAAATTCACAGAGATCCACCTGCCTCTGCCTCCCAAGTGCTGGGTGGGATTAAAGGCGTGCACCACCACTGTCGGGTATATACCTGTTTTTGTTTTTTTTTTTTTTTAAATCATGGATTCTAGGGATTAAGCTCAAGGCCTAACGCTTGCAAGAGAGATACTTTACCAACTGAGTTACCTTCCTTTTTTTTCTCCCAGAGACAGGGTCTCAATACACAGCTCTGGCTGTCTGGGAACTTACTATGTAGACCAGGCTGGCCTCAAACTCAGAGATCACCTGCCTCTGCTTCCAGAATACAGGGATTAAAAGTGTGTGCCATTACTCCCAACTCTTTTTTTTTTTTTTTTTTTTTTGAGGCAGGTTCTCACGGTCTCCCTGGCTCTACCCCCAGAGTACCGGGATCATGGTGTGTGGCCACACCCATTTATGTTGTGCTGGGAATGGAACTCAGGACTTCCGGTATGTTAGAAAAGAACTCTACCAACTGAGCTACACCTCCATCCCTCCTATTCTTCTCAGTACTGGCTGTTGTCAGGTGAGGCTGCAATCTTGCTGCTCGCTTTCTTGGCAGGCTGAAGATATATATACTCTTCCTGGCGTGGCCAGACAACCTCCCTAAAGCCCAACGCGTGAACATGTCCGAGGGTACAGCAGCCCACTTCGCCCTGGGTTTTATGCAGCTTCATTTGCTAGGCTGAGTGAGGCCATAGGACGGGGCTCAGTCTGCATTCACCGCCTGCGTTCCTAAAGCTTGTTGACTGTAAATGTCAGAACTTGACCCTGTGCTTAACAGATGAGGTCATTCATCTTAACCCGGCACCTGAAAATCTTCACAAACGGGAAGTGTCATTTCTTAGCCCTTTGTAACATTCCGTGTTTACCCTCTGGCAGTTCTCATACCCCACTCCCAGCATCCTCTGGGCTTCTGTCTCTCATGCTGCCACAGGCTCGAAGGACACACACTAGATCCTCTGAACTGCCCTCCCCTGTTCCTAAGTCAAGATAAAAGATGCCTTTGGATTTGGAAGCTGTATCAGTTTACACCTCAGTCATTAGCAGAGCCCACCCAAGCTCAGCATGCTGGAGATGATTCATCCCCTAATCCATATGGCAGAAGAAAATCATGTACAGCCTTCACTTCGGAGCACAGCAAGGGCCCAGCACTGAGCTAGGCACCCTCTCCCTCTCTCTACCCCGACCCGGAGTGTGTGTGTGTGTGTGTGTGTGTAAGTAAGAGCTTGCATCTCTGAGTGCCAGGGTGTGCATGTGAAAGTCAGAGGACAATTTATGGGATCGAACTCAGGTTGTTAGGCTTGGCAGCAAGTGTCTTTACCCACTGAGCCATCTCGTCAGCCCCACTGTGAATGTTCTATTTCATTTTATCTCAGGTCTCCCAGTCTGTGGAATAGTATTTGTTTTAACAAACACACACACACTATCTCTCTTTCTCTCTGTCTCTCTCTCACTGTGTGTATTTTACTATCTAGCCCAGTCTTGAACTTATCATGGCCTTGAGTTCATGATCCTCCTGCCTCAGCCTCTGAGGTGCTAGTGAAAGGACAAGACCAAAGCAGCCAAACTTTAGTCAGGCTTCTAAGAGCACCAAAATTGTGTAGGCCCAAGCCAGGAGCACTGTGACCCAAAACAGTTCCCAGAGTTAAAGAAAAACAATTTCTAAGACAAATAAGATGGCCTTGGGCTAAAAGAGTTTCCCTACGTAGACAGCCCATGGCCTCGGCCTAAGGGTCTTCCCCCCCACCCACATTGACTAAGACCCTAAAGTTTACATTTTCTAGGAGCCCACAACATTGCTATATGCCAGCACCAATCAGTTTAAAGGTTAACTGGCCCCTACCTATCAAAATGGGAAAACAATTTGGGGACCAATCAACTTGTCCCAACTCGGTTTCAACTGTATAAAAAGCTTCACCATTTACTCCTCGTGGCCGCTTCTATCCTGCGTGTTAGAACAGTCCCAGTATACTGGAATAAATCCTCTTGCTATTTGCATCGATATCCCATCTGTGAGTCTCTGTGGGGGTGCAGCGTTCCGGTTTGGGCCTTTGGGGGTCCAACACTAGGATGACCTGTGTGTACCACTACTCTGGACTTTGCTTTGATTTTAAATTTTAAGTTTTACAGTGTAGCCCAGACTGGCTTGGAATTCAGGGCAATCATCTTCCCTCAGCTCTCCTAAGCGTTCCTGGAAAACCGGGGTCCTCTCTTGGGTTTCTTAGTCTTGTTAACAAAAGCATTTAAGCACAGACTTAGAAGAAAACCAGAGGACACTTTTATTAAAACTTAAAAGAAAAAAACCTGGCAGGGCAAGCTGTAAATCTTCGCAGTTCCCCAGAGGAGGGAGATGGAGAAGAGGAAGAGAAACACTAAGTGGCAGGAAGGAGGGCTTCAGAGAAGGAGTAAAAAGGCGATTGTACCAGACGGTGGGACCGTCATAGAGCTAAGAGTTGGTCGAAGCTGGCTTGGAACCCCGAGTCATCCCAGGAGATGAGAACGGAAGGCGTTTGGCTGCTCCCCACGTTTTAGCCCTGACCAGGACCCAGCTAAATATTAAATATCGCCTGCTTCACAGGAGCAAAGGAATGCAGCTTAGTTGGTGCTTATCTGCGCTGTAGCTGGAAGCCTAGGGATGGGTCCATTTACCGATAAGGTGCCTTCCTCTTTTTCCCTGTGGGACCACACCTCATGCAGAAGGTGCCCTTGCAAGACCTTGATGCTTAGATTTGAGCTCCACATGTCTTAACCAATGGATCCCAATCCTGGGTACCAAAGACCCTCCCCCGCCTGTACCCCATACATGGAAGCACCTTTGCTCCCGAGAGGCTTGATTCGCTCTCACCGACTCTGAGTCCTCTGATCTGGGACCCGCCAGGATGCGTTGACCCACGCCCTGCATTTTCCTTCCTGGGGGCTGAGCTGGAGGCCGATAACTCAGCTCTGCTCCGGGGAGGGAAGCGAGAGAAAGAAAAACAACACCAGACAAGGCATACTTAGTTCTGGCCAGTGTCTGAAGAGAGAAGAGAAGAAAAAGGAAAAGTTTGCAGACACAGCAGAACCTAATGGTGGCACTGCCTTGACTACACAGGGAGCAGGATTTCTGGGAAGGAAAAGTACAGTATCTCATTAAAAGGATAATTATTCCTCCCATCTCTTTGGCGTGGCTTAAGTTGAACCAGCCTTCCTGAGGAGTCCATCTCTTACCCAGAGGACTGACAGGTTCAACTGGACTGTCTTCACCAGAGGCAGCGTCTACTCTTTTGATCAGAAGAACAACCTTTCTCTTAATGGCCTCCAATGCCACTGTAAGACAAATGCTGGGTTTTCAGGTATGAGCCATCATATCAAGATCAGAAAATGGTTAATGCCTTCACTCCCGGAAAGAGCTAAGTGGTTTATTTATAGTCTCCTGTTTAATTCTCACACCGGCCCGATGGCATGGGTTCCAGTCACTGTCTTTACTTGACAGATGAGGAATCAAAAGGCTTGGACAAGCTCAGAAGCTCGCCAAGGTCACGCAGACAGCCTGTGTGAGGATACATCTTTGTCCGGGCACTCGGCAGACAGTTCCCCGGCCGACAAAGGAATAGATGAACCTGCAGAGGAGGCGCAGCGTTTCCCTCTCTATACAGAAGAGGCAATGTCCATTAGGGCCTTGTGCTACGAGAGAAACCAAGCAGAGGTTGCAAAGAGAGAGCGCCCGGGAGGGGGCCGGAGAGGACCTCTGTGGAAGTGGAAGGGTTAGTCAGAGCTGTGTAGAGGGCAGAGACGGGGCCGTGGCTTCCGGGTGGAGGTAAAAGAGAGTTCTAAAGCCCTACATAAGAAACACATTTGGCTCAAAAGAGGCCCCTGATGCCCTGAAACCTTTCTGTAGTCTAAAGCTTCCATGGGTCTTATACAATACCAAGGTGACACAGGGACAGAGATCCTGGACTTGTCAGGAGAGATTAATGTGACCAAGTTGGTCAAGCACTCAGCAGTGAGCCTGACACAAATGGAAAGCTTCCTGGTATGGGACAAAAGGGGAAAAAAAGTCCTTTGCCCCCAGGTACTCTGCCATGCACCCCTGAGGGTGGAGGCTGGTCCTGCCTGTCACTAGCTTGGGAAGACTTCTTAAAGCAGAACATTCTCTGGTGACTGTGCTCATTATTAGTAAATCTCCAGCCCAAGCAAACAAAATAGAAACAAGCAAACAGAAAGAGAGACATAGGTTATTTTTTGGAATATGTATCGCCTGAATCCTGGGGTGTGGGGTGGGGAGGGGAGTAACAGAAGTCAGACCCTTCCCAGGAACCCTGCAGAGAAGAGAGCTTGTCAAAAGAAAATCAGCATAGTTCACCACAGGTAATCAATACCAATCAGCCTGCGCATCAAAGACAAAGCCGTAGCCCTAAGACTTACATCTTGTTTGTTCAGTATTTCCTTGAGGTCAGAGACCAGTGCAGATCCACTGTGGGTCTTAAATGCACAGGTAAATATATTCATGAGCTTCCCGCCACAAGAGGAAGCCCTATTTGTCACCCAAGAGTGCAAAGTGAGCGGTCCCTGGTTCTACCCTCCAATACCAGAAGCTGTGAGCCAGAAGGCCCTGGGAAAGTAGGAAGCCAGGGGAGCCAATGCTGCCTCCTGGTGGTAGGAGGTGCAAAAGTCAAATTCTGTTTTATTTTTTAATTTTTTAATTTTTTAAGAGAACTGGTAACTTGTTTCTAAAGATGACCGGAGGGGTATTTCCAAGGCATAGGACCTATCTGAATGGCTCTACAGAGAGGTGGAAATATTTCCCTTGACTCTGTGCGAGCGAGGCCAGCTTCTTGTTCTGGCCGTGAAACCCAGGGGAGGTGACTCAGGGTGACTTTGGAGGCTGAGCCTCCAGAATCCATAGCTTCCATCTTGGCCACCCAAACACTTACTCTTGGGATTCATCCCTTAAAAGAGCTCGAGCGGGTCACCTGATGAGAACTGTCCTGGTTAGTTTGAAGTTAATTTGACACAAGCTAGAGTCCTTTTGGAGAGAGAACCTCAATGGAGAAATGCCCTTACCTGATAGATTGTGGGCAAGGCTGTAATGCATTTTCTTGATGAGTGATTGATGTGTGTGTGTGTGTGTGTGTGTGTGTGTGTGTGTGTGGGCAGGAAGCTCACTGTGGGTGGTGCCACTCACTCCTGGTCCTGGGGCTAAAAGAAATTAGACTGAGTAAGCCACAGGAACAAGCCAGTAAGCAGCACCTTCCAGAGCCTCTGTATCAGCTCCTGCCTCCAGGTCTCTAATGGCCCTGGATTATGGACTACAAGTTGCACATGAAATAAACCTTTCTCCCACAAATTGCTTTGGTCATGATATTTTACCCCAGCAATAGAAACCTTAGCTAAGACAAGGCTATGCAGTGAGAGAAGAAGGGTCGTAGACATGTCCACCTAGCTGTATGGGAATACAACGTCAGGTGAGACCCTGGTAGCCCCCACGGAACAGAACAGCACAGCCTATCTTTGCAGAATCACCTCTGTGCCAAACACAGCAGAGTTATGGTGTCAAAGACATTGTTCCACCCGTGCGACCTGTTTCTAAGAAGTGCCTTGCAAATGCTGGTCCATTTCATACTTTCACAGATGCAGCAAACGATTCAACACATTATCACAGGGGCCGGTGACATGGCTCAGTGGGTAACAGGGCTGGCTGCTCAAACCCAGCAATCCCAGTTTGATCCCTGGAACTCACAAAAAGGTGGAAAGAGAGAACTGACCCCACAGAGTTGTCATCTGACCCCTATAAGCATGCCATGGTATGACTGCCCCCTCACACACACACCATATATGCATACACACAGACAATAATTACATTTTTGATATCTGAAATATCAACATAAACATAAGTTTTAAAAAGTGATAACTTGTTTATCGAGACGGGGTCTCACTACGCAGCCCTGGCTAGCTTGGAACTCACTACATAGACCAGGCTGGCCTCAAATTCAGAGATTTGCCTGCCTCTTCCTCCGGGATGCTGGGATAAAAGGTGTGTGTTACTATGCCATGCAGTAGGATTCTTGTCCCCATCTTCTTTCTCATTCCCCCTGGATTGCACGAGAAATCTGTGATCCTTACAAACATGCTCAGCTGGAGAAATTTATAACACAGTGAGAACTGATTCATGGACTTTGCCTTGTTTGCCTGCCTCTGATCTTCTGTGGATATTTTAAACCTCAACAACGACGTGGAAGTCTGTTAGGATTATGAACTGAAGTTCCCCCAAAGATGTCCCTTCTGCAGTGATCATTCCACAGAGGCTGACTAACTCATCAGACCTTCAGTGATGTGGAGAGGCAGGAATGTTACAGGTCCAGGAATCTTGAACCGTGTTATCCCCTTAAGATAGCCATCTATCGACCATTTCTGTGAGGGGCCCAACATCCTTGTGACCGTTAGGCGTATCTGTTCGGAATGTGTGAACAGACCCTTAGCTTCTACAAACCCCCAAAGCTAAGCATGCCATCATAGAGCATGAGAAACTAGTGTTGGAATTTCCTCACTGAGCTGTTACCTACCTGACCTACCAACGTAACTACAAAATATCTTGATTCAGGACTTTGTTCTGTTACTATAAAAAAACTATGAAATTGTCACCATATTGGAACACGGTATCTGGGACAACCTGAATTCATGTATACAGGCCATGGTTTCTTGTTCGGCTCCAGAATAAGCTATATCTTGTCTCTTTCAAGTGTGTGTGTGTGTGTGTGTGTGTGTGTGTGTGTGTGTGTGTGTGTGTTTATGTTGGCATAACCAAGCCCACACTAAGTCATCTACTTGCTGGTTCCTTCCTGCCAGCATCAGCCCTGTATTCTATAAGCAGAAAGAAAAATTGAACTTTGCAGGCCCCTCAGGAACACTCTGCAGAATAAGAGGGTCATTTACCTCCCTCCGGGCTGTTACCCCAGCACTGCGGCCCACACCCGGGCAGCTCAATTAAAGTCCCTGAGTCCTGGGCC
The DNA here is from genome assembly GCA_026225945.1 of Cricetomys ansorgei. NCBI lineage: Eukaryota > Metazoa > Chordata > Mammalia > Rodentia > Nesomyidae > Cricetomys > Cricetomys ansorgei. The sequence goes on from JAMJFZ010002251.1 coordinate 3,399,679, forward strand.
GGAAGGTTCTGTTTTTCAGATGATCGCCCTTGGACACCAATTGCTGAGGTTTTTCAAGGTCAGCCAATCAATGCTTCCCAACATGCCCTCTGGCTCTGTGCCACTGGACCAAACTTGGGAAGGCAGGTGGCTGGGAACTACTCACCCCATCCCTGTAGCAAGTCTGTCCACAAAGGCTCACTGTCCAGCAGTGCCTATGGCTCCACCTCGTTCCTCCTCGAGATACTGATGTTGGGATTTGCACTGAGTCAAAATATTAAGCATTACTTGACTTTTTTTTTTTTTTTTGCATGGAGAAAACAGTCCCTGGACTTTCAGCTAAGTGGAGGCTCCCCATGGGGTTCCTCCTAACCTTTTCCAGGGGAAACCAAACAGACTCTAATAAATGTAGGGCTCTCCAACTGCAAGGAGAGAAAGCTGCTATATTGTTAGAAGGATGGCCACCCTCCGCAGGAACCCTAACCCTTCTAGATCCCATCTGTTGTTGGAATGCCTGGTCCGTGGTTAACCAACCTCAACCTCATTGTTTATAAAAAGAGAGAAAAGCAAACAGAAAAATGTGCCCGTTCTCCCACAAGTGAAGATCCCAGACTCCTCTAAGATTTCACATCCAGGAAGGTCTTCTGGGAAGTCTTCTCCGAGATTGCACTGACCACTGAAGGAGTGAACCCTGAAGCCCTGCAGCTTTCTGGGTAGCGCCCCCACCCCAATCTGTCTCGCCATCATGGCAACACGGTTAGGACGACAGCTGGGGTGTACAGACAACAGATATGCAGAATGCTTGTATATTAAAGACACAGGGGACCAGCGTGGCTTCTCATAATGTTCTGGGCATGATTTCAGCTCCCCGATGAGGAGACAGAAGTTCACCACACATCCACCGCACAGCACCGGCAGCACCGGCAGCACCGGCTTCTGGTGTAAAAGTGCTGAACCGCACAGGGAGGACTGACCTGCCCCATTTGACTTTTCATAGACTGTCTGGATTTTGTAAATGTGACCAAAGGGACTCTTTGAAATCACAACTCCAAAATGATGCCAGGGTCCCTCTGTGATCCCAGGGCAGCGACAGCTATTAATTAATTATTAATTAATTAATTTGCTTTTTCCATACAGGGTTTCTCTGTTCTAACTGGCTGTCCTGGAACTCACTCTGTAGACCAGGCTGGCCTTGAACTCACAGAGACCCTCCTGCCTCTGCCTCCCAAGTGCTGCGGTTAAAGGCGTGACCCATCACCACCCACTGACAGCTTTTATTCTAGGAGGACTATATTCTTCTCCATCTCCAGCCTTCCCTTTGTTTCCTCTCTCTTTTCTTTGCCTCTGTTTCTTCAAGACTAAGAATTTCTCTAAGTCCTTTCTGTCCTTCAGCTCTTGTGAGTCTGACATGGGATAATTGGGGCCCTGAATTCTGAGGAGCGAGTTCTAGACACACAGGGAGTCTACTTCTGTCTCCCCCATGAGCATCATCCAGGGCCTTGAGACCCGGCTGCGCTCAACCAGTGATGGCCACACCTGGGACACAGGACAGAGTGCTACTCTACCAGGACAGGGGCCGCAGGTTGACCATGCTTGCGCAGAAACGGCAGGATGGAAGGATGTCCACCTCGGCCCCAGAGGACCCTGGTTCATGAGGCAGCCAGTGAGTTAAGATTACCTTGGAAGTCTCTGAAGACCTGGACGAAGGATGAAGGGGTTGGCCATATCGGAAGGCAGAGGGATGCTTCATTAGTTCGTTTGTTCAACACATCTTGGCTTTGGCAAATGCCAGAGACCATTTCCCACGCTGGGAAACCACAGCAGTGTAGGAGACAAATGAGATTCCCCGACTGTCCCAAAGTTGGCCACGTGGCCACCTGAGGCTCAAAAGTCTGACTATAAACACCTGACCTGAGGTCAGTATGGTACACTAAAGACAACATCCGGTTACCTTAATCAGATCTCTTTTATTCATTTCTGCTGCAGGTACATCTGGTTGCCCAGAGCCTGGCTCAGGCAGAAGTGCCTCTGTTCACCACAGTGGGCAGTGAAGTCACTGACAATTGGAAGGATACCTTCACCGACAGCCCTGGCTGTGGACTGGGTGTGAACATCTACCCTCCTTCAGGTAGCTCCGACCTCCATCTTGGGGCGATGGTGTGAGAGCTTGGGAAGGGAAAGCCTCCTCCCAGGTGCCCCTAACCTCAGGTCGGAGACAGGAATTGAAGCTTTGGTATCCATGGAAACAGATCAAATTCATTCTCCATGGAGCATCTCAACAGGCCCAGTGCTCCAGGCTACAGTTTCCATAATCTGGGACACTAAGGCCAGCTGTCTCAAGCATGGGCAACCATCACCCCATAGGAGAGGGAGCAACGAGTGTGAGATGTGGAGCTGAGGCCTGCTGCCTAGCATACCCGCCCCTTGCTGTCTTTTGAAAGAGCCAGAAAGAGCTGTCTATCCTGAGAGGAACACATCCTCTCTGGGAGGGGAGGGAGGGCCTTTGCTTTGTATTGCCTTTGAGGTGTGTACAAGTATCTGCAGCACAGATAAGAATTTGGTGCTTTGTTGCTCCTCCTCCTCTTCTCCTCCTCTTCTCTCCTCCTCTTCTCCTCCTCCTTCCCTCCCCCTCCTCTCCTCCTTTCCTTCTCCTCCTTCTTCTTCTCCATCATCATCATCATCATCATCATCATCACCATCATCATCATCACCATCATCACCATCATCATCATCACCATCATCACCATCATCATCATCACCATCATCATCCATCATTATTACTATTGAGATCAAAGGTCCCACTTGCCTGAACTGGCTTGAAACTCTGTTTATCGCTCACATTGGCCTCAAACTTATCATTCTGCTTCCTCAGGCTCCAAAGTATTAGGATTACAGGCGTGTGCCATTATTGCTGACCTGCAAATAAGTCATTAAAAAAAAAAATCCCACCAGAAGCCGGGAGGCAGAGGCAGGTGGATCTCTGTGAGTCTGAGGCCAGCCTGGACTACAGAGTGAGTTCCAGGACAGCCAGCGTTATAACAGAGAAACCTGTCCCGAAAAACAAAAACAAAACCAAAACATCCCAATGGAATAGTAGTCTCTAGTGTGCATCCTCCTCTGATCCAACTTGCCCAATGTGTAGATTGATTGTGAAATGTCCCCTACAGGCTTCTGTGGTTGGGTGCTTGGTCCCCAAGTAGTGGAGCTGGTTTGGGGGACCTTGCAAAAACTTTGGGACATAGATTTAGGTCAGCAAGGTGGGTTTTGAAGGCTATACATGGTGCTCTTGGCATTGGGGGTCCTATTCTGCTGCTTGATTTGTCAGGATGTGAAGATTCGCTGGCAGACATTCCTGCCACCATGACCTCTGCCAAGTCTTCCTTGCTACCGTGGACTGAAACCGGGAGTTAAAACAAAGTCTTCATTCTTACGTTGCTTCTGTCAGGCATCTGGTCACAGAGACATAAAAGTACCTAACACAGCTATGGAAATCCTGAACCTGCAGAAACAGGAATTTAGCCATGTCCCAGTGGATGCTCTCTCCTGATGCTTTTCACAAACACGTGCTGTTTTAAGCACACACACACACACACACACACACACACACACACACACACACAGGTAGTAACCCATTTGGTCTCTGAAAATGGCAAAGTTCCTTATTGCCATTTCCCAGGTGAGAGAACGGAGGCTCCGAGGACTTAGAGAACCTCAGCAAAGGCACACATAACCAAGTGATTGGGCGTGGGCTTTGGACTTGGATCCAGGTCATCTGACAGCAGAGCCCTGACTCGTAGTGTTGTGCTCTCTCCCTGTCCCTGCTGCCAAGGGACTCAGCAATGCTGAGAGCATCTCAGAGGTTTGTGCAACTTCTATATGGAGCAGGCTGGTGACGCCGAGTCCTGTTCCCCGGGGAAGACGCTGCTGATTTCCCATCTCTGCACAAAACGAGTAAGGAGAGTTGGTGTGGTGGTGGCTTGCTTTGCTGAGCAGGTGCCACGGGTTCCCCATTGAGAGTGCCAGATACCTGGGAGTCAGGAAGCCAGGAAAAGGTTCACCTTCCCGCAGAATGAAGTCACGTGAGCGTGTATCTGCTGGAGCAGGAGTCGGCGCCAGAGTGGGAAACGCACCTGCCACCCAGATGTTGACTAACTCCTCAAATCCCTCCTTAATTAACTGGAAATCTCTGACAATGCCTTCCTCTTGGTGTCTTTAGCCTTGAGAGTGGAGATATGTGGCCCAGGCTTAGGACCAAGAAAAGAAGACTGAGGATTTGCTCTGGCAAATCCTCCTGGGAGGCGCTCCATTTAAAGGGATAATTGATGAAGTAGGAGATGTGAGGAAGATTATGGGTGTGTTTGAAGTCTTGCCTTATGGTTCAAAACAATCTCCTGCAATCCTAGTAGACTCAGGACTTCGTGTGTGTGTGTGCGTGTGTGTGTGTGTGCGTGTGTGTGTGTGTGTATGTGTGTGTGCGTGTGTGTGTGCGTGTGTGTGTGCATGTGTGTGTGTGTGCATGTGTGTGTGTGTATGTGTGTGTGAGGGAGAGGGAGAGAGAGAGGGAGAGGGAGAGAGAGAGAGAGAGAGAGAGGGAGAGGGAGAGAGAGAGGGAGAGACAGAGAGGGGGAGAGGGAGAGGAGAGAGAGAGGGAGAGGGAGAGAGAGAGGGAGAGGGAGAGAGAGAGGGAGAGGGAAGCACCTAGGAAACCACTAAGTCAACAAATATTTATTTAACACTCTGGGACTAGACCTTATGCAATAGGCTGGGGTTGCTGTAGGTAGGGTTGGGCAAGGTTGAAGCTTGCCTCTCAGGGGAACAGAGAGCTCCCCAGAACAGGGAGGAGGAGACTAAGTACGCATGTGATACACTCAAGAAGGGGCTGGGGCAAAGGGACCCTGTAGGTGTTCAGAGTCATGACTGCATCTGTGAGGAGCGACATCCGAGCTGGTACTTGCATACCTCCTTCTCTCTCAGAGTCTGTGTGTATGTGCACATGTGTGTGCGTGCACGTGTGGATACCTGCATGTGTGTATGTATCTGTGTGTGTGTGTGTGTATACACGTGTGTATGTACCTGTGCAAATGTGTGCTTACCTCTTTCTCTCTCGTGTGTGTGTGTGTGTGTGTGTGCGTGTGTGTGTGACAGAGAGAGACAGAGAGGGAGAGAGAGAGAAGACAGTAGAATCACTGAGGTTTTCTGGTCAGCCATCTTAGCTGGAAAATGGTAAGGTTCAATGAAAGAGTCTTTCTCAAGGGAATAAGATGGAGAGTGATAGACGAGGGTAATTCAACAATCCTCTGGCCTCTGTGCATGAGGACACATGCAGGAGTATATATATGTACACAAACATAAAGCACACGCCTACACCACACACATACACGCAAGGCGATGAAGTGGTGCATATACCCGCTGCTCAGAAGAGGACACTGGTGGTGGGCGCGGTGGGCACACACCTTTAATCCCAGCACTCAGGAGGCAGAGGCAGGAGGATCTCTGTGAGTCCTGAGGCTAGTCTGGTCTACAGAGTGAGTTCCAGGACAGCCAGACTTTCATAGTGAGATTCTGTCTCAAACAAGACAAAACAAACAAAAAGAAAGAACACCACGGCTCGAGCCCAGTGGCAGCCAGGACTCCAGTCTGGGTCCATTCCGATCCCATCTTGTCTCTTGTCCCTGGCCAACCCCTCCCCCACCTCCCTCCCGTGGTCATGACAATCAAAGCCCTCATCCCTCTTCTGCAGGCAACAGTTCTGCAGGAAGGCCAGCCACACTCCACAGATCTCCTTTTAGTGCCTATAATTGCTTAATCATAAACAAATGAGGGCTGTAAAAATTGGGAGCGTTCAAGCGTCCTCTCCGAACGGTCACCCAGGTTATCAAAATACCAGAGTTTGGACGGACATGGCTTCCCTCCTCAAGTCTCTCACAGTGAGCCGATCCTGTCCAAGACTGGATAGGAGATAAAGAATTTCTTCTCTCGGCAGTAATAAATCAAACAACACTCCGTGGACAGTGGGAATTGATTTCTTTTCTCGCTCTTTGCAGAGCCACGGCACTACCAAAGGCACGGCGGGATGTGCTCGCAGCAACAAGCTTCAACTTGGCCGCTCCGATTATCAAAATAAGGAATGGCAGGCAGCTCCGTGCAGCGGAAACTACCATGCCAACCGGCACCCCAATGGGGTTGGCTGCTCCATGGGTGCCCCTCCCCTGTGGAGGCTTTACATTTAAAACCTATGAGGGGGGATGGGAAGATGGCTCAGCGGGTGTAGTATATGCTACTCAAACAGGAGGACATGGGTTTGATCCTCAGCATTTACAGAAAAGCTGGGTTTGGAGGTGTGCACCTGTGACCTCTGTGTGAGGTGTATGGGTGGGTGTGTGGGTGGGCGGGCAGTAAAGACGGGAGGATCCCAGGATCTCACCGGTTAGCTGAAACGGTGAGCTTCAGATCCAGTGAGAGACTGTCTCAAAAAAATAAGCTGGAGGTTGGTAGAGGAGGATGCTCAATGTTGACCTCTGACCTCCACACACACACACACACACAAGGCCATTGAGTATGTACGCACATGCACAGACATGTACCCACGCACACACGTGTATATACGTATATATGCCCTACCCCACACTAAAATAAACCCTACAAAGACTCATCTGGGCCAAAGGCAGCGCTCAGTTCTAAGCGCACCCCCTTCCTGTCTCAGAACCCCCTCAAGTGTTACAGCGCCGTCCCTCAGTTTCACAGGCAGTTTATGGTCCAGGTGAACTGGCTGAATTTTAAAGTCTGTGTGGCTGTCAGGCGTGGTGGCACTTGCCTAGAGTCCCAGCGGAAGAAAACCTTCTTCTCAAGAAGACAGACAGACAGACAGACATATTTCACCTTAGGAACCATACCTGAATGTAGAGGAACACTTGGAATTTTTATGTTAAGGAAAGCTTTTTGGTTTAACTGACTAGAACACAGAGGTTCCTGTTCCCGCCCCAGCTGTGGCAGAGTTGTTTACGAGTTATGCAGGTGGCTGTAATTTGGTTGGGTGCAGTCGTTCTGGCACCTGTAGCTTGTCTTTGGGATTGTGTGCCGCATGGGTTGATGGGAACTTTTGGCTTAGGGTATAAAAGGTCTGAAGCTCTGAGAGAGTTTGGGGGTGTGTGTTGGTTGGCGGTTCGTTGGTTGGGTTGCTGTTGTTAGTGTGAGAGCAAAGGTTGGAGAGATTCGAGCTCAGGACAGCCTACAGAGAGGCTGTGAAGATTTCTACCTTTCTCTCTTTCTGTATTAAGGCCGCTTGTAAAAGTGGTGAAGATTTCTATCTTTCCTTTCTCCTTCCCTAAATGGATGGTAAGAGATTGTAGCGTGCTGCTACCTTGAAGGTTGTCCTCTGACTTTTACACACCCACACCCCCACACCCCCCACACACACAGAGAAACATCCCTCTCTCATCAGGTGGCTGCCACCAATACCACTTTACTGTTGGGGACACTGAAAACTAATTCACACATGGTCACAGAGGTGGCAGCGTGGCGGAGAGCCAAGCCTCCAACTCAGTCCTTGGGTTGGAATTGATTTTCTTTCCAGTACTTTCCAGCCCTTTCTGCTGGCTCTGGCAGCCGCCTCAGGTTCTCTATTGCCTCCACGCAGAGTCTGAGTCCTGGAGAGGCAGGTACTGACTCAGGTCTGGACTGCCGAGGAGGCGCATGTATCCCAGTAATGCCGCTGTGAATTCTACCCGCGGACACCGAGGGTTAGGAGACAGCATCCTGGGGATATTAGGGACACACATCACCTGAGCCGCAGTCCTGGCTTTGACTTCTGCTCCCTCTAACCCTCTGAGCTAGGAGGAGCTTGGAGATTCTCAAGTGAGTTAGTTTTACAACTTTCCGGCAGACAGATGACAATGTCTCCCGCTTGGGACAGAATATCTCAAACCCCAATGTTTAAATTAAAAGGTAAACCTTGTGCGAAGCGGCAAGCCAGGGCTGACCCCCTGCTGCCGGAGACACGAAGGCTTCTGCTCTGGGCTTTCTTCCTCTCCGCGTTGAGATGTGGCCAAGGCAGCTAAGATAACGAGATGAGGTGTCCTCTCAGCAGAGCCTTAGCAAGAAAGCATTCAAAAGCCGCCAGCCACTTCTCTCTCCACTGAATACAGATATGGGAAGATGGGGTGTGTGAGAGAGAAACTGGACCGAACTGGCTTCATTTGTGACCTGGAGTCGTCTCAGGTCGCCTGACATAGTGGAATGGAGCAGGCTCATTTCCCTCTGCTTCCCTCTGTCAGCAACACAGGTTTTTTTTTTTAAATTTATTTTCCTTGATAGGGTCTAATGTATCCTCAAACTCCATCTGTAACCAAGAGTGACCTTGAACTCCTGATCCTCTCGCTTCTACCTTCTAAGTGCGGAGATTACAGCTACATACCACCTCGCCTGCTTTGTGTGGCGGTGCTCAGGCTGGAACCCAAGGCTCTTGTGCTTGTTACGTAACTCAGGATTCCCCTCTCAGTCCCTGCTGCGGGGTATTTTAATGGGACGCCCTGGGTGACAAAAACCTGACTGGTGCAGGTCTGCAAACCTGCAGGGACTCTTTTCTAAACTAACCAGAATGAACAGACGTCAGTACAGAGTTGGGCAAATGAAGGTAAGTCAGCAGGCGGTCAAAGTTAGCCTTCTTTACCTGTGCATTACACGTGGAGTCTACCTTTAAGAAGTGGTTCCGGTAGCAGGGGCATAAGGGAAAGGTAGAGATGGAGGGGAAGAGGGGCTTGGTTGCTGGTGAAGAGCCTCCGATGGCCCCACTCAGAGCAGTACTTGGGCTCAAGAGGTGGAGCTGGGGATGGGCTCTGTGGGTAGAGTCTTGCTTAGCCTGCGAGATGCCTGGGGTTTGAACCTCAGCACTCCGTACACTGGGTGTGGTGGTGCTCACCTGAAATCCCAGCACTTGGGAAGTAGAGGCAGGAAGGACAGAAGTTCAAGGTCATCAAAGGTCTACCTGGACAACCTGAGGCCAGCCTCGGCCACACTAGACCCTTAAAAATGAAGTACACTGAAATAAAATGAAATGACTTGGAAAGATTTGGGGATGTAGATTTCCATCGTAGACCCTCAGTGTTCCGCTGAACTTCCTGAGGTCTGGGAGAAGCTCACTATGCGCAAGAATGAGTGTGCCTGCCGAGGGACCAGTCTGCAGCCACACCTCCCAGGCTCAAGGAGAGTCCCAGGTTCAATGCAAGACCAGTCAATTCCTCAGCCACATCCTTCCCAGCCAGTGGGGGGTAGAGTCCCAGGAGCCTTCAAGGCATCTGCTTCAGTCAAGAGGTGGCTTTGTGTCCCAGCTAACTCTCCCGGCATCTTCTATGTGGGTGCATTTTCTGGAACATTCACCCCATTTAGCTCCAGCTTTTCTTTGTGCTCTTAATTGGAGGCTAACTGCCACTCGAGCGATCATTAATGTACCATTCTAAGAAGGACCCCGTGGAGTCCTGGGCACGGACGGTGTCCGGGGCCAGGAAGGACCTGCCCTCTTGCACCGCATCCTGCGAAGTGGCAGTGAGAAGCAGACAGTGGTGATTATGCAAATGCAAACTGGCGTCTCATTTTCTTCTCTGTAACTTGTGGGAATCTGCACCGAGCCAGCTGCTTAATGACTGTTCCTTACTTTGGTGGATGAGAACTTCCCATGAGCTCTGTTTCCCTGCCTTTTAAACAATCCACAACTAGGGGCCGGGAAGATGGCTCAGTGGGTAAAATCGCTTGCTGCTACAAGCATGATGACCTGAGTTTGAACCCCCAGTGTTCATGTGAAAAGCTGGGCCTGGCTATGTGCATGCCTGTAATTATGGGATAGGGAAGAAGACAGGATTTGCTGGCTGCCAGCCTAGCTTGAGGTTCAGTGAGAGACCCTGTCTCAAGGGAGTGGGGTGGACAGCCACAGAGCAGAACAGACAAGTCAATTCCACGGGCTGCTCCCTTATGCACAAAAGAGAAAGCTGCATTAGATGGATAAGGGAAGGCATCTCATAATCCCATCCAAGGGCTATGCAGCAGTTCTTCCAGAAAGATTCTATAGCAGTCTGGTAGCTTCAGGAAAAGGTGCTGTGATTGACTAGTGATGTCTGTCCTGGAAACAAGTGTGTGGAACAGTGCTGAATGAGGAATAGCAAGTATAGTGTGTGACAGGGATTCACCACCCCAGAACTAGACACCACTGGTCCCTGGATTCAGGAGAGAGTGGTGGTGTAGTCCTCAGTAAAGATCACAGATCAGCACCAGGTTGACCGATTCAAGTCCCAGACCTGGACGGGTGACCTTAGGCAAGCATCTTAACCTGCCCTGAGCTTCAATATCTCTACATAAAATTGATGGGTTTATAGTACTCATTTTTTTTTTTCTAATTTTTTTGAGACAGGGTTTCTCTGTTGTAACTCTGGAGGTCCTGGAACTCATTCTGTAGACCAGGCTGGCCTCGAACTCATGGAGATCTGCCTGCGTCTGGAGTGCTGGGATTAAAGGTGTGTGCCACCACCGCCTGGCTCACAGTACTCACTTCAATGGGTGCAGGAATAGAGAAATGAGATGATCTATGAGAAGTTTGTGAGTGGCACCTTGTGCCATCACTACATACGTGGTCACCGTGAGTTCTGTGTAAGATTGTTTGATGTTTGATAATGACTGTCAGCTCGACAGGATTCAGAGTCACCTAGGAGACTCTGGGCATGCCTATAAGGGAGCTTCTATATTGGGCTAATTGGGTTGGGAAGACTTAACCTAAATGTGAGCATCGTCACTCCACAGGCTGGGGTCCCAGAGTGACTAAACAGGAGAAATGGAGCCGAGTGTCAGCATCCATCTCTCTCTGCTTCCTGACTGTGTATGCGATGTGACCAGCCGCCCTACACACCTACCACCTTGCCTTTCCCACTGAGATAAGTCCACGGACCCTCAAACTGTGAGCCAAAGCGAAGCCTTTCTTTTCCAAGTTCCTCTTGTCAGGAATTTTGTCACAGTAAAAAGAAAAGTAACTCGCACAGAAAGGGAAAATTAATGATAGAAAATATAACAATCCCATCTCAAACAATGTGCTTGAGAAAGTAGGTATGAGGGCTCATCGATAGTCACTTTGACAGGCTCCACCGTCACCTAGGAGACAAACCTAGGAACAATGTTCTCATTGGGAACACCCATGAGAGATTATCCAGACTAGGTTAATTGAAGTGGGGAGAGCCATTCTAACTGTGGGTGGCACCATCTCATGGGCTGGGGTCCTGGACTGAGCTGAGCACTGGTGTTCATTTCTCTCGGCTTCTTGACTGCAGATATGATTGATGTGACCAACTGCCTCCTGCTCCCTCTGTCATGATTCCCCATCACGACGGACTGTATCCTTGTAAATAAGATACCGCCCTACGAGGCTGGAACTGCAGTAAGAACCATGGTCCATCCGCGTGGCGATCCTGTGTGGCTTTCCCACTTTGGGATGGCCAGCTGCGGGTGGCTGCCACTCCTCTGGGCCAGAAAAGCTGTGGCTGGGAACTCAGAACTCGGGAATGCGAATGTGGGTGAGATTTCTGTTACAACGTGACCGTAATAACCCTTTTTCTTAAGTTAGCATCTGTCGGGGTATTTTATCTCAGCGACAGAAAAGTAACTAAGGCAGAGGGCTATGGGACAGCAGGTTACAGGTCAGAGTGCACAGCAAACACACAGGTGTATGTGTATCCGAACGATATCCATGTGTGGCTGGGCACAGGGGACTCCGAGGGATGCTCCCCAAAATGTTAATGGTGGGACTTAAACCCACAGTGAGCAAGAAAGCTATTAAGAACACGGAAACAGACTAGGATATAGTCAAAGCATCAGCTCTCCAGAAAGAGGCCAGAATCTGGGTCACGTCCCCATGTGACACGGGGACCATTCCCTCCCTGACTGGCATCACTGGAGCAGAAATGGACCATCAGGAATGAAGCTGGGCCTGGCCATCGACAGTCCTTGGCAGACTCAAGTGCTTATTTTTAGGGACAGCCCCATGATGCGGACCCCCCCCCAAACCCCCCCAATCAATTGCTTTCCCAAGTGCAAACACCCACAGCTGCATTGACCTCGAGGAGGGCTCAAGTGCAAGCCAGGTTTCTAGACTCGAGGAGGGCTTATCAGTTTCTCTCCATATGAGAGTAATTAACAACTCTTAGAATTAATCAATTCTCCTAGGTTCTGGGCTCCACAGGCTTCGCAGAGAGAATGGAAGACAAATGGGGTTTAAAGATTTTATTTTGTCTTTTTTTTTTTTTTTTTTTTTAAAGTAAGGAAATCTTATCACGTACATCGAGGGAGAGGCCAGCTAGCAGTCAGGGGACGTTCTGAAAGAAGAGAGGCAAAAAGCCATAGGCTGTTCTGTTTTGCTTTTTGAAAAACTGTCTTGCAATATACCCAGGCTGGCTTCAAACTCAGGATCTGCCTGCTTCTAGTTCCCAAGTGCTGGGATTACAGATGTGAGCCACCGTGCCTAGTAAGTTGCTGATATTATATATTTTTTTTCACGTGCACGTGTGTGTGTGTGTGTGTGTGTGTGACATGTGTGGCGGCCAGAAGAGGTCAGGTGCCTTGCCTGTTCTGTCACTCTCTACCTTACTCAGCCGAGACAGTGTCTCTCACTGAATCTGGAGTCACACGGGCAGCCAGCAAGCTCCAAGGACCCTGGGTCCCCAATAGGACTAGGATTATAGGCCTCTGAGTAGCCGTGCCTGGATTTTTATGTAGGTGCTAGGGGACTTAAACCCAGGTCCTCATGCTTGCTCAGCAAGTGCTCTTACCCACGGAGCCATCTCTCCCTCCACCCCCAGCTGCAGACTCTCCAGGCTCTGTAAGCAGCTCCACCAGAGCCTCTGTGTTCACATCTGAAATACGGGGACTTGCAAATTTCCAGACACTGTGAATTTATGTCAGCAGCCAGCCTTCGGAAGAAACTATGTGTTTATTTCACTGTGCGGTGGGGATCAGGGCTATGTCTGCTGCCTTCTATCAGTATCCCTCCTGAACGGGGCAGAAGGGGCCGTGGCTGTAGCAAACCCCATAGAGTTCTGACATAGGTACATGCATTTTTTTTTAAAAAAAAAGATTATTTTTATTTTGTCTATGTGTGTGGTGCCTGGATATATGTATATGTACCACATGCAGTGCCTGTGGAGGCCAGGAGGTTGTGAGCTTCTGTGTGGATGCTGGGAACTGAACCCAGGTCCTCAGAAAGAGAAGTACGTGCTCTTACCCACCAAACCATTTCTCCAGCCCTGGATCCATACATTTTTAAGCTTCACACTGAATTTTGTTTTATTCTGAAATAGTGTCATACACAAAGTTTCAAAAATAGACTTGAGTCCCCTGTACCTTTTACCAGGTTTCTCCCATGAAGGGCAACAGACATGCTCGTTATCATCAGAACTGAGAAATTATGGCTGGTTGTTAGGGCGTGTGCCTATGAGCACTTGGGAGATGAGGCAGGAAGGTTAGAAGTTCGAGATCAACCTTAGTTACGTGGAAGTTTGAAGCTAGCTTGGGCCTCGTGAAACTCTCGTAAAGAACCAAAACAAACAAACAAACAAACAATAAATACAACCCCAAAGTGCCTTAAGAAACTGTCATCGTGAAGCCTGGGTTTTACCTAGGTGGTAGAACGCTTGTCTAGTATGTGTGGGGTTCTGGAGCATCCACCTGCAGCGTTGGCGGGAAGGAGGAGGGAAGAGGGACGGAGGAGGTTGGTGCAGGCATAGTAGCTCAGATCTGAATAGTTTCACGCTGCCGTGGGTGGTGTTTAGGTGTTTGTTCTGTGACACTGTGCCATGGATTCACAGTCACCTCCACAGATGAGACGCAGGAGCATCCCCACACACAGCTCGACTAGATCTGCACAGTGACTTTCGAGGAAGGCCTCAGTGAGAAACCGGCTACTCTCATATGTACATACACTCTCATGTATATTCTCATGGACGCCTGGGGAGACTGTGGCCCCAAGAAGCTGCCCGGCTCCTGTGACGGCTAATCTTGGTTGTCAACTAAAACCCACCCCAAATCTGGGCCACACCTTCTGGCATCAGACGTATGAAAGGACACGGAAAAGAACGTTTTGCTTTTTGCCTGCTTTCCCTCACTCTCGCTCGCAAATTCCTCTGTGCTGCTGCTGAGACGTTGTTTCCATAGTTGGGAAGCAGGGAGAGGTGAGTGGCTCTATTCAGCAGGCTTTTTTTTTTTCTTCCTTTTCATTCATTCAGAGACCCTCGACCATGGGATGGTGCTTCCCACACTTCATGGCGGGTCTGCCCTCAGTGAAACCTCTCTGGAAATACTCTCGCAGACACACAGCCGGAGGTGTGTCTCCTAGGTGATTTCAAAGGTGGTCAAGCTGACAGCGAAGACGGACATCACAGAACTCCTGATGAACCGTGATGTAATTTATCGGTGACGCTTCCTTCCAAGCCGATACCTCTTAAGTCTTGTTTCTATTGGGTGATTCTCCCTAGGAGCCGAGACCATCGGCCTTCCTGTACGGGTCCCTTTCCCGTGGCTGATGCCAGCAGAAGGGTTTGTTTGGAGCAGAACCAATTTCTGACAAGTGAAAACTCTGCTCCCCCCACACCCCAGGAAGGTGAGCAGCACCAGAGGGAGTGGTAGCGCCACTGCCTAAATTGTTAGCCGAGGGACAGAGTAACAGCTCCCTGACAGCCAGTGTCTAGATAAAGCCGGTGGGAGCCAGCTGTTGATCTCATCATTCTTTAGCGGTGGTAATTTCAGGGACTTGGGGACCGCCCCCTTCACCCTTCTGCCATATTCAACTACTGCTTTCCTCCGTCTAGCCTAACAGAATTAAAGACGGGAATCTGGGCCAAGTTTATGGCCCCGAGAATCGGGGGATCCCCAATGCCGAGCCTGTCGCCATCCCAAGAAGTCACTCAGCGGCGAGGTTTCAAAAGGCTCCTTTCCGCTTTATTACGACTATTAGAAACGTTAATTAGCACTGCGGAGAAGGAGAAGCAGCAATAGCTTCCCCCCCATCCTCACAGTGCTAATTACTCTTGGCTTTGCTACCAGCAGAGAAAAAAAAATACCCCAACATTGTTCCGGAGGAGTCTCTATTTACCTTCGTGCCCCGTCGGTCCTATCTATTTAAAGCTG
Source organism: Cricetomys ansorgei (assembly GCA_026225945.1). Taxonomy (NCBI): domain Eukaryota; kingdom Metazoa; phylum Chordata; class Mammalia; order Rodentia; family Nesomyidae; genus Cricetomys; species Cricetomys ansorgei. The sequence continues at coordinate 3,414,811 of JAMJFZ010002251.1, forward strand.
CGCCTTATTTAAAAGTGTTGGCGAAAAGGCCCTTCAAACAAGGGCAGGATGGGGCTTGGCTCTTCCGTGATGATGGCCCTGTGTTCAGGGCTGGGTTGGCCCTGTTGCCAGGGACTCCAGGTCCAGAACACCAGGTGGTCATTAGACTTTTTCACCAATGCTTGTGATTAGGTTCTAAGGGAATCTGATTGCCTTATTAAGATCTCCATTCATCAATATTTGACCCCCGTGGTCAGTCTGAAGCAGCATCCCAATGCCCTGGGCTGGGATTCTGTGCTGGACTCAGAGCGCCCTGTGGTACCCATAGCAGCTTCACTGGTACACAAAGTCAAGACTGCAGCCACCTTAGAGGGGTTGCAGGTGGCTCTGGATGCTGGCAGAGACCCATAGCTTGATTTCTAAGTTCCCTGGGTGGGTTTAGCCACCGTGAAAATACCTTCATCTCTTTACTTATAATCTGTACTGCACTTAAAGTGACGCCATCATCAACCTCCTGTTCATCACCACCATCACCATCACTGCCACTGCCACCAACATGAAAATCGTCACCATCACCACCACCATCGTAATCACCACGACCATCGCTACCACCTTTACCACCATAGCTACCAGTATCATTACTACCAATGACATCATCATCACCCACCACCACCAACCACCATTAACCACCCAAATCACCATCGGGTGTCATCTCAGGACAGGCTACCTCTCGTGCCTTGGTTTTCTTCTTTAAAAATGAGATGAATGATTCCTACTGTATGCCATCATAGGGCAGGTATATGGTGATCTTGAGTCTGGTCTCAGCCACAAGAAGGACACTGAAAACATGGTGCAAGCTGTGTCTCATTATCCTTATTTCTCAGGGATGCTTTCTGTTTGTTTTGTTTGTTTCTCATCTTGTTAGCTCTGGCTGTCCTGGAGCTCACTCTGTAAACCCAGGCTGGCCTCAGACTCACAGAGATCCGCCTGCCTAAGCCTCCCCGTGCTGGGTTTAACGGCGCTTCCATGTCTACTGATGCTTTTTAAAAAAAATGAATGAAATGCAGTCTGCCAAGTCTGCTTGTCTGGAGACAAGCTTGCCTGTGCAGAGTCCTCCAACCCAGATCCTGGGGCCTCCCCGAGGCTCTGAGAGTGACCCACCACCTGCCCTGACCTCCCGTCAGCTCATCCAAGCTGCATCGAGTCTGAGTTCAATCATCTCCAGGGGCAGGAAGCCAGGAGCAGGCTCTCTGCCTTACTGAATGAATGGCCACAGGTTTATGATTTATTTGCTGATTAATTGGATGCTCAGAGACAATTCTATTTCAATTACATTACTGGCTTGGTGAGAGACACAGGGCTGCCAATGGCAATATGCTAAGACTGAGCGCGCTCCAGGGCTCAGCCAGGGCTCTGGCAATGCAGCCAAGAGGGCTTCCTTCTCTCTGTACCTGGGGAAGGAAGGTTCAAGCACCCATGGTGCGTTATATGAAAGGTGGTGCCCTAGGAAGCCCTGCCCACATATCTCAGGCAGCCGCCATTGGTGCCAGCAGAAGAGGGAGCTCGTCTCAATGACTTGAGGGTTTGGGTGGTGCTCACAAGAGCATGCAAGTTCCTGGATGGTTCCAAGATCCCTCTTGTGGGTGTCCCTTGGGTGTAGGCCGAACTGGGGATGTGACAGATTACACTGCCTGTACTTGGGCTACAGCCAGTCAGCTTTGTTCGGGAGTGGGTGGAGTAAAGAGTTCAAAACTAGCCACAGCTACACAGTGAGTTTGAGACCTGGGCTACATGAGGTCTTGTCTCAAAGTGAACAATCAAACAAGAAAAAGGCACGACTATTTGAATGGGCCTGACCTCATCAGGTGACCCCTTGAATGAAACAAGAGCCCTTTCTAAGAGGCTGGAAGACCAAGGTGGTGTCAGAGTGGGGCTGTGCATCAAGGCTCTGCAGGAAAGCCATGAGAGGCTGGCTGGGTGTGGCACTTGGCAAACAGCCACCAAGAGAATGGAGGCTGAGGTCCTACGACCACAGAGAACAGAATTCTGTCAAGAAATTTAAACTTGATCTTGAAGGAGGAGGGTCTCTTGGAGTTCCAGAGAGCAAGGCTGCCTGGCCAGCATGCGAGTCTAGCCCGGAGAGACTGGGAACACTGAATTCAGTCCAGCCAAGCTTCTGATGTGCACGGTAACAAATGCCTACCATTGTAAGCTGCTGGCTCTGTTTGGAGCGACTCGTTACACAGCATTTGATAACAGATGCACAAGCACCTGTGAGTAGCCCTTCTTCAACTTTCTCCAGAGAGCCCTGTGCATCCTGTTTTATTTTTTGTTTTGTTTTTTTTCCTCTGTTGATGAGTTTTAGAATATACAGAATAATAAAATTTCTTTCAAGTGTTCTTTTTTCTTTTTCATGCTTACTATTCCTGTTGGACAACCCAGTGCTAGACCACGGGAGGCAGGTGCAGAGAAGGATGAAGCCCTGCAGGGGCTGGGATGGCTCAGTGATGGAGTGATTGCCCAGCATTCAGAAGGCCCCCGGATTCTATTCCCACTCCACAGAAAGACAGGCCTAGCATTTGAACTCAGGGCTCCTGGATCAGCATGCATCCCATCGAATTTGCGGGATTAGCAGAGCAGTTCCCAGATCACCTGCAGATTCCTGGGCCCCACCCTGAGATGCTGACCAGGGTCTTGGGAATCTGTGTTTTAGCAGATCCGGGGTTCTGAAATAACCACCAGACTGCAGATGCCGAAGGCTTGCTCCGTGAAGGTTTCTAACTGCAGGAGCACAGCACCCACAGGGTGGGAGGCATGAGACAGGGATGCAGGCAGCAGAGCCTCCCACGTAGACGTTTTCCCTGCTTCCTCTAGATCAGTGTTCTCGCCTTTGAGATGGGTGTTGGTGGTATTCCTGAACCACAAGGCTCCCGGGAGAGGGGGAGTGACCAGTGGGACCCACCCATAGTTAAGCGCTGTGTAACATTTTCTTGTAGATTAACAATAAACAGTGTCTTCTGAAGGTCACATGACCAGGCCTCTAGGTACTCACTGGGAAGTTCCCATTTCCCATGAGCCCTTACTTCCTTATTCACCTTCTGCATGTGTTCTGAGGAGGAGCCACTGACACAAGTCTCTCAGGCTCCTGCACATGGTGGGGAACTTTGAAGACAACATGGGGTAGCAAAGAAAGGAGGTAAAACCCAGGCTCTGGTCACTCCCGTGGGACCCAGAGACACCTGGTGGCTGTCCATGGCTGTTCCTAATGCTTCATCTAGCTGACCAACGAAGGATCTCTAAAGAGAAAGGTACTTCGCCAAGAGAGCATGGTCCTTATGTCTGTGCTGCAAGCTCTTAACTAACTGAGCCATCTCTCTAGCCTGTGTTTGTGTTTTTTTTTTTTTTTTTTTTTGTGGTTGCTCTGAATCGGAAGTACCGAAAACTTGGCAGGGCTAGCAGCTGCTAAAGGTCTTTGCACAGCCCTGCTGGTCCTGAACCATCAGCAGTCCAAGGATGATTATGGATAAAGTTCTCTGTGTGAAGGCTGGTGGTGGGGGGGACAAAGACTCAGGGAGAGGATCCACCCTTTCTTGGGGAGGGGAACACCTGAAAGCAAGGCCTTCCCTTGCTGAGAGCAGGGATCCTGTTTCTTGGGGACACTTCCTCCCAGCAGAGAACAGGAACAATTAGTCACCTTGGTGACCAGGGTCTCTGTCAGCTTTCAGAGCTCCATATGGGCTCCAGCTCTCCCAGATGTTCTGTTGGTGCACATCTGCTTCTCCCAAGCACCAACTGTCAGTGCCCAGCTGGGAGCTGTTTCCTGGGAGAGTCACCTGGGACGCCTCCGCAAACAGGGCCTGTCATAGATTCTTCCAGAACCCCCAGGGGTGGCCTTTCCTGGGGAATCAAACCATTGGGAACCTTATCCAACCACAGATCCAGTGGTGGGTGGGATGAGGTGTACACAGGCTTGCCTTTCGCCGACAACCTGCTCAGAGCCCAACCGGGCCCCACTCACAGACAGTATGAAGTCAAGAGGAACATGCTCACTTCTGAGACAGCAAGTGACTCTGGACATTGGCCCAGAATCTTCCTCCTCCCATCTCCCTCCCCTTTACCAGCAAAAATCAGCATTGCTGTTCACATAATGGTCCAGGCACAAGAGACTGCACTATCCAATATCCAATACCCAATATCCAATACCCAATATCTGCAACCTGTCCCAAATTGCATGTTCTCTTCTGCCTCTGACCTGTCAGAATTCTAGTTCAAACATCATCTCTAGGGGTCAGTGTCTCCATTACAAAGTCAAGGGCTAAGCTGAGGACCCCCGGGGCCAGAAAGGAAGGAAGCCCTGAAAACTGGCACCCAGGGGTCTTGGCTTTGGTCCTGACTCTCCTGCTTGACGCCTGTGTAATTAAAGATGGATACCCCATTCTGGGCCTTGATTTTCAGTTTCCTCCTCTGTAAAATAGAAATAGTAGTGGCTCAGCTATTTAGAGGCTGCATTCATAGACAAGCAGTTCTGTGAATGCCTGCCATGAGCCAGGGACCCTGGGAGTTAGAGGGGACCCCAAGGAGCAAAGAAGAGAGTCCTCATGCTCAGAGGACTTTTGGTGAATTAGAGAAGATATTAAAGAATTTAAAAGTGTAAGGGGACACCGTGGGAAATGCCACAAAAGAGATCGGGGCCATCCAGAGCCTGGGCGGGACTCCTGTGAGTACCCCTAAAGAACAGAGGTCTGAGGCTGGAGGGGTAGCTCAGCGGTTAAGAGCACTGGCTGCTTTTGAGGAGGAGAACAGTTTAGATCCCAGGACCCATATTTCAGCTCCAGGGAATCTTATACTCTTTTCTAGATTCTTTGGGTAGATTCTGTATATACACATAGGTATACAGAGGGGGGGGGGGGGGGAGGGGGATAAAAATAAAACCATAAAGAAAAAATGGAACTGGGGAGGTGTACCAGTTGACACAGTAGAAAACCATGCATCCATTTGAAATGAAAGCACACAGGCTTGTGTCTGGTGAGCCTGCATCAGTTATTTAGTGCTGGGTAATGGGTTGTTTCCAGATAACAGGAGAGTGGAAGTGGTAAATGATAAGCTCAGATGGAAGAAGTCCCTCCCTCCCTCCCTCCTCCCTCCCTCTTTTCTTCCCTCCTTTCTTTTTTCATTTGTTTGTTTGTTTAGTTTTTGAGACAGGTCTTCTCT